>OX421496.1:38400342-39067842 GCA_949126835.1 Anisus vortex
CTATCTATCTATCTATCTATCTATCTATCTATCTATATATCTATCTATCTATCTATCTATCTATCTATCTATCTATCAATCTATCTGTTAGTCAGTGAATAAGTCTTTCTATCTATCTATCTGTCTGTCTATCTACCCATGTGTCGTACAAGCTACTAAATTCCATCATACTTACATTTCTCCTTTAAATCAGAAAATTCCTTTTCAAGTTTTGAACACATCATCTGTGTTCCAGCAGCTGAAGAAATAACATTTTAAATACGGTACAATGCTTTGGAGACTCTGCCTACTTAACTATCTACCTACCTAAACACCTACCAACCAACCTAAACACCTACCAACCTACCTAAACTTCTACCTACCTACTTAAACATCCACCTACCTACCTAAACACCTACCTACCTAAATATCTACTTACCCAAATTCCTACCCACCTACCTACCTATCTACCCACCAGCCTGCCACGTGGCCACCCACCCACCTAACTCTTCAACTACCAACTCATCTACCCATTGGTATACTTACCTATTGCCTTTCTTGCCCCCCCCCCCCCCATAATTTTCTCCATCCCCGCCACGCCCTGCCCATCCGTTTTCTTGCTTAGTTAACTATTATCTCCCTTTACAGATTTGCTCATGAAAAAAGAACCCCAACAACAACTAAAGGATGAAATGCCAACAAATAAACTATAACATAGCGATTGAAATTATAACATTATACTTATTATAATTTCATTACCAATGCCTTGCACTAAAAAGCTAATAGTCCTTCTGAATGATTTCGAATTAGCGTAGAAATTGTTTCGCAATGTAAACTAAACATTAAAAAACAACAACTCCAATCTACCTAATTATTCTAAGCGTCGCATCACTCTTCTTGGATGTTGAAATATCTACTTTGCCAATATTCGTTAAAACTACATTTTAATTATAATAATAATATAGGCCTATAAACATATTTTATTTTACGCAATGTACTCATAACTTGATGTTTTTCGCACAAGGAAAAAAACTCTTAAATTACAGTAGGCCTACTTCTATCAGTATGGCAGGGTACTATTTTTTCTCCCATGTATATTAATATTTTATTATTCCATATTCCTCGATTCCATATAGTTTATGTCAATAATGTTTATTTTATTGTACACATAGTTTTATTATATATAGCATATAATTATTACCAACAGAGGCAAAATTAATTGTTAATGCTGAGCAAAAATTCAAAGCCCTTAACAAGCCTTATTATAAGCCTATATTTATTTTTTTTACTTTTAAGTCTGAAATATATGAAAGACTGAATTAAGAAACATACAAAAAACACCATTGCAAAATACAAAAAAAAAACGCCATTGTAAATTACAAAAAACACCATTGCAAATTTTAAAAAACACCATTGTAAATTACAAAAAACACCATTGTAAATTACAAAAATGCACCATTGTAAATTACAAATAACACCATTGTAAACTACAAAAATCACCATTGTAAATTACAAAAATGCACCATTGTAAATTACAAAGAACACCATTGTAAATTACAAAGCACACCATTGTAAATTACAAAAATGCACCATTGTAAATTACAAAGAACACTATTGTAAATTACAAAGCACATCATTGTAAATTACAAAAATGCACCATTGTAAAAAAAAATACAAAGAACACCATTGTAAATTACAAAAATCACCATTGTAAATTACAAAAATGCACCATTGTAAATTACAAAGAACACCATTGTAAATTACAAAGCACACCATTGTAAATTACAAAAATGCACCATTGTAAATTACAAAGAACACTATTGTAAATTACAAAGCACATCATTGTAAATTACAAAAATGCACCATTGTAAAAAAAAATACAAAGAACACCATTGTAAATTACAAAAATCACCATTGTAAATTACAAAAATGCACCATTGTAAATTACAAAGAACACCATTATAAATTACAAAAATCACCATTTTAAATTACAAGGAACACCATTGTAAATTACAAAGAACACCATTGTAAATTACAAAGCACATCATTGTAAATTACAAAAATGCACCATTGTAAATTACAAAGTACACCATTGTAAATTACAAAAACACCATTGTAAATTACAAAGAACACCATTGTAAATTACAAAAAAAACACCATTGTAAATTACAAAAATCACCATTGTAAATTACAAAGAACATCATTGTAAATTACAACAAACACCATTGTAAATTCACTTTAAATAAAAAAAAGAACAACACAGAAAAAAGTTTAAAAAATAAAAAATCTAACAATGTATCTTAAAATTCTTACTGCTACTACTACTAGATTTGTCGTCTTTTGCTTGAGTTTCCAGAATAGGGCCAACTTGCTCTTTCTCGATGTTCGGCGCAGAGTTGATCTTCGGTGGCGGGCCTTGTGGCTTATTGACCTTGCCTCTCTGATCCTTTGCGTCATGCTGGTCAGTCACATCAAGCAGGTTAGGTGTGCCGTTCCGACCCTTTGCGTCAGGCCGGTCAGTCCCGTCAAGCAGGGCAAGTGTGTCGTTCCGACCCTTTGCGTGAGGCTGGTCAGTCACGTCAAGCAGGGCAAGTGTGTCGTTCCGATCCTTTGCGTCAGGCTGGTTGGTCACATCAAGCAGGGCAGGTGTGTCGTTATCGGCTCGCTTCCACCTAGTTTTACCTGTTTTTTTTGTTATAACGAAGCAGTGGATAAACGCGCGCATCCAAGCACGGACGGGGCATTGTACATTATAATAATATAGAAATATATCTCAGATAAAGTTACATGGGATTGAAGTTGTCAACAGTCTGACGTGGGCCCAAAACCACACTCACCGGGGGGAACTATATCCTTATCACTGAAGCGTGAATAGAAACGCATATTGGGTAACACTCTCATCGCTACAATTAAACATGAAATATATACGTAGGACAACTGTGCTCAGTAAAAATGGCAACGGTAAAAGTGGAAAGGTAAAAAAACAGCAACAGTAAAAGTGGCAAGAAAAAGCGGCAGCGGTAATAATGGCAGCGCTAATGCGGAAACAGTAAAAAATGGCAACAGTTACAGTGGCAACAATAAAATGGCAAAGGTAAAAATTGCAAATATTATAAAGCTGTAAAAACGACAACGGTAAAATGGCAAATATACAATATTTAGTCTACTGTTTGAAATGAAACTTTCTGAACTTTGCCATTTTTACAGTGATTCACTGTCAACTCTCTCAACACTTCAGTTTGACATGAAATATCTATATTTCTTAGTTTCAATCTAATTTGAACTTACTATTTCACTACGACCGCCATGCATCAGCACTGCTGGGCACGAACTGTCTACTTTCCCCAACCTTAAAAAGACACACATTTAGAGCTGGGTAGACTTTGGGACTTGAAACCAAATATTGGGAATTGAACCCGAGACGTTCAGTACAATACCCCAAGGTTTTATCTCTTGACCACATAGCCTTAATATAATGCATTTTTAGTGTTATTTTATATACCATTAAGAGATCATAGTTATCATATGTTAGTTTATAGATTGTAGTAAAGTGGACATGATATTGAATGAACGATTTGGAACTATGGAATGAAAGAGTTACAGATTATCCAAGTGCTTCCTATCAACGAAGATACCAAAGACAAGTCAGTTGTGATTTAGACGGCAACCAAGCTAGTTGTGGCTTCGTCAACTACGTAACAAGTTGTGACTCTGATAGCTATTATAACAGTAGATACAGCCGCAGACTTGGAAGACCTTGATGAATGAATGAGATCTTATGTTCAGGATGAATATGATGAATTAAAACAAGTTGATGGATAACGTTGCCTGGCTTCAATCTTCACGTTACAATTGTTGAAACAAAAGCTGTGGTATTCGTCTCGGCAACGGTACACTTTAGTGGGCACAAAGAAGACATCCCATAATACATTCGCTCATTACCTTCATCCGCTCTCGGGTCTAAGCTGTGGCACTTCTCCGGAGGGTGACATGTCCCGTCAACCGGATCGCATCCGCATCCCGAGGCGCAGTCGCAGTACATGGCACATTCTTCCCCGTAACGATCCGCCGGGCACTCTATAAAAAAAATTGTTTATTCAGTAAAGTTAAACAAAGAAAGTTAAAAAAAAAATAAAACATAAAATAAAGTTGATTAAAGCAGAGCATGGAGATACACCTTATACTTATACTTGTGGCCAAGATATTTTATTCTCTCTTACTGTCTTATCTCGTTCTTATAGTTTTTGTTTCCCGGTCATCTAAACGTCTATTTAGATTGTTTCCCGGTCATCTAAACGTCTATTTAGATTGTTTCCCGGTCATCTAAACGTCTATTTAGATTGTTTCCCGGTCATCTAAACGTCTATTTAGATTGTTTCCCGGTCATCTAAACGTCTATTTAGATTGTTTCCCGGTCATCTAAACGTCTATTTAGATTGTTTCCCGGTCATCTAAACGTCTATTTATATTGTTTCCCGGTCATCTAAACGTCTATTTAGATTGTTTCCCGGTCATCTAAACGTCTATTTAGATTATTTCCCGGTCATCTAAACGTCTATTTAGATTGTTTCCCGGACATCTAAACGTCTATTTAGATTGTTTCCCGGTCATCTAAACGTCTATTTAGATTGTTTCCCGGTCATCTAAACGTCTATTTAGATTGTTTCCCGGTCATCTAAACGTCTATTTAGATTGTTTCCCGGTCATCTAAACGTCTATTTAGATTATTTCCCGGTAATCTAAACGTCTATTTAGATTGTTTCCCGGTCATCTAAACGTCTATTTAGATTGTTTCCCGGTCATCTAAACGTCTATTTAGATTGTTTCCCGGTCATCTAAACGTCTATTTAGATTGTTTCCCGGTAATCTAAACGTCTATTTAGATTGTTTCCCGGTCATCTAAACGTCTTTTTAGATTGTTTCCCGGTCATCTAAACGTCTATCTAGATTATTTCCCGGTCATCTAAACGTCTATTTATGTTATTTTCCGGTCATACAAACACTATGGTCATGGTGGCCGAGCGGCAGCGCGTTCGACGGACGTACCGACGGTACTGGGTTCGGATCCTGGTTAAGGCTTGGATTTTGTTCCCGAGTCTGGAGGGTGTCCCTGAGTCTTTACTCGGGGTAAAGTAAAGGCGGCTGTGCATTGTGCTGGCCACGCAACCACCTTGTATGCCGTGGCCACAGAAACTGGCGAACAATGCTTCACCGGCCCTATGATAAATTAATTTGGTCCGAAGGGTATTTTAGTTTTTTTTTTTTAGCTGATCATTTAAACGGCTGTTTATTTAGTTTCCCGATCAAACAAACATCATTTTATCAACCAATGATCAACAAGCAATTTATTCAGTAATGTTCCAGTAATAAAAAAAAAAAATTCAACATAAGTTATACATTAAACATAAAATATACACTTTAGATCGTACTTAATGTGATATGCCATGTTTTATTTTTTTTTCCATTAATTGCCTGAATTATTGTCTTAAACGTAAAGTCCTTATTAACATATAAAGCTAAATGTCTAGCATAGATTATAAACATATCTGTTATGTATTTTTTTTAGTCATACTAGCATAATCTTAGCGAATGTCTATATAACGTTTCGCAAACAGTATTTATAATAATATACTGAGGACAATCTGTTTTTAACACCGCCTGATTATCACCCTCTGGGGGGGAGGGGGGGTGAGGGGAGGAGCTGTATACGTCAGTCCCAAGCCCGGGCAACGGAAGAGGCTTGGTCAAAGGGTTAGCAACACCACACCGTTTTAAAAACTCAACGCAAACAGAAACAGTAAATACACCAAGCCAACGCTAGCTTGGTCAAGGTGATTCCTTTTCATAGGAAGAGCTTACGATGCATGCGAGCTAGTGAAAAGCCCCCCGGGTAGCTACTCGCTGACCAACCCCATCACGACAAAAGTAAAAACATGGATAGGGACCTGATATATATAACCGAAGAAGGTCGGTTGTCAACGAGGCAAAGGTGTCTGCTGGCCCCACACCCCAGCTAACATGCTATATTGGTACAATATTGGCATTTGACTAGTGTACAATATTGGCATTAAACTGGCTAATAGTTGGAGCAATATTGGGAGTGAAACTTGGGGAAATATTGGTTTGGGATTGGTACAATATTGGCTAAACATTGTAACATTATTGGGACAATGTTGGACATATATGGGATTACTATTGGGTAAATATTGGTACAATATTGGAACATCATTGGTACAAGCTAAATCCCATATTGTGCCAATCCCAATCCATAGCATTGCCAATAATTACCCAATGTTGTACCAATCTGATTCTAATGTATTCACAATATTTCCCCAATGTTTTATCAATACTTAGCCAATATTGTATCCATATTTACCCATTATTATGCCAATATATAGCTAATATGTACTGAATCTAATTAATTATATGATCAACAGACATACAGTTATAAGCACAAAAATACAAAGCAGATATTTAATGATATGCATAATTTTTATTTTCTTTCTTTATTTATTAGCTAAATATTTGTAAAAAATAGTTGATTGTATGGTATTAAAAAAATGTTCCTGTCAAAATACAGTAACATGCATATATATGAAATATGCACAACAAAAAAAAGCATTGTTTAAAATGATAGTAACATAATATACTTTAACTTAAAAATTATACTTACACATTTTTAGAATAAAAACTATACATTTAACAACAAATTTCTATTGTTTAACAAAATGACTACCATATAATAATATAATATTTTAAGTCACGTGAATTTTATGACTCTCAAATTCTTATGGTAAGCAATATAATCAACCATAGTTAAATACAATTTAAGATAAGTTTATCTTTAAAATTAGCATATATTTACCAGTAATTTAATAAACAAACACTTAACTACCACACCAAAACAATGAAACATAAAAATAAAAAAAAACTAAATCAAATAGTGATTAAATGAGACATTTGTTTGGTCTGGGAAAACTGTGTAAACAAATAATACCGGTAACTATTCATAAGTTCCATAAAAAAAGTCTACACTTTTTGTATGCACACAGATAAAATAAATGCCAGAGATAGAAACTATAGTGAAACTATAATATATACATTTCTTAAAATCATACTAAAGCTAAAACATATTAACATAAACTTGATCTGATAAATTTTTATAAATTGTACTTAAACATATAATATTAACATAAACTTGATCTGATTTATTTCTTAAAATTGTACTTAAACATATTTACAGAAACTTCATCTAATACTAATACCCAAAGAATTGTTTTTAATTCTAATCTTTAATTTGCAATTTTCTAAAAACCCACATTATGTCAAGTTAAATATTATTGCATTTGATAGTACAATCTACAATTCAAATATCAGTTATATTAAAAAAAAGAGCATTACACTTAAACATGAAATATTCAAATTTTGAAAAGATAATTATATATTGAGCAGACTATATACACATTTTTATTTTGTTTCGTTGAAGCAAAAACATAACTAAGGTCAAAATACACTAACAAAATTTTAATTATTAAATTGCTTAGTAAAATAATGAAAAAGGACCACTTCTTTGAGGATAGAAATAGAATTCACAAAATAATTTGTAAAAATTTATGAAGCTATAAAAGAATAATAATGAACTGATGTTGATAAATCATAAAGCAGAAATAAAATAATTAAAAGTAACAAAAAGGAAATTAAATTATATATATATCATATTTTCAATATACCGGTACCCTAAAAGATGTACATAATATATATATTATAATATATAGACTATAGACAAGCTAAATCCCTAGCATTGCACGGGGGAAAATTAAATAGGCATGCATAAATATAAGCTACAGACAAAAATTTCATAAACTACAATGAATTGCTGAAACTGAAAGCTATAGATCTAATAATTTAAAAAATGTACTTATTATTTACTGAAAATGTTTAGGAAAGTAATTTAAAATGAATATTGTAATGGGGTTAAAAAATAGGCAAGTCTTTTTATTTAGCAAAAAGCTAAACTGCCCAGCTTTGCCAGTGGAAAAAATACAGTTACGTAGGCCCATAGCCTATACAGATAAACATTTTATCAACTACAATGAATAGAAAGCAATAATAGTTTTAAAATTATAACTTATTTACTGAAAATATTCAAATTAATTTAAAATAAATATTATAATCAGGTTACAAAAAAAAGTACCGGGTATGTATTTTTATTTAACAAAAAGTTAGGACTATCTCTGTAGATCAAAGTCATAGTGGATGAGAATCGAACACCCGTCTCCCACATGCATCTAAAATATAATTATTACATTTAGTATGCTAAAATAGGAAAGCTTTAAATTCCTAAAATTCTTTACAACCTTAAAAAAAAAAGTAATAATAATAGAAATAAAAAAAATAAAATGAAAGCTATCAGTATCAGTGAAGTATCAAACACAGGTTGCCCCCATGGCTGTCAGATAGAGAAGCCACAACATGTCAGAAGCAAGATCACAAAGTAAAATATGAGACAATAAGGTTAGGTTTCTTTAAATTAACCAACAGGAGTCAGATAAAACACACACAGGCTACTTTATCTATATATAGATGGTACCAAATGCAAATTTCATTTTTACATAAACAGCATACTTTTAAAATGAGAACTATAATAAGCAAGGTCCTAAACTTAATAATCAAAATAAAACAGCATTAACAATATGATAAAATACCGGTATGGACAATCTGTGACTATGCACCCTCATTTCAGGAAACTTAGTTTCTTTCATGTTCATTGACTAATCAAAAGATACTAAAAAATGTTTGTTGAAAATCATAACAAGATATACAATTTAATGTTTTGTTGCAAGAAGAGTCTGGGCAGTTCATTTGTTCCTTTTGTCTTCTACCGGATCTGTACGCAGATGTTGTGAGCCTATCACCAGTAAATAGCTCTACGTCTAAGTCTCTTACTGTTGTATATCTATCAATGATAGCATCTGAAATGTTAAAAAAAATAATTAAAAAGTTAATATTTAAAATGAAAATTTATTTCTATTATTATCCTGCATGAAACAGTTATATATTATAAGTAACAGGCACTCATTGTAGAAAATTGTGTACATGTCCCTAACTATCTGCAAAACAGCAGCACAAATAAAGACTTAACCAACAATTTTACATCTTTTTAAAACCCTAACTATAATGCAAAACTAGACTCAAAACCAAAAATAAGCATAGGAAGCTGTAAAATAAAATATTATCTGAATCATAAAAAGTTTTTTAAGATAACATCCATATACAGACAGTTTGTTTAACAAAAAAAATGATGATCATGGAATTTAATTTCTGGAGAAGTAAATTGTGTAATTGCCATGTTGCTATTTTTGTAAATTTCAGTTTTTGTTTTTACGAGCAATATATATTTAATGCTTAGTGTAGGAGCAAAAACCGTTTTCAATATTCAAAATAGAGAGCATTTTTTTGTTGTTTTTTTCGTCCATGGTTGACAAGATAAAGTACCTCAAAATAATGTTTTGTTTAATCGTGATTTAGCATTAAGAGTATGGGATAAACATTTTATATAAGAATAAGCACGATTCTTACAGTCTTCTGCTTAATATCAGAATTTTTAAGAATAGAATTTAGCTCTTCCACCTCCTCTACTTGAGTATAAGAAGGTTCCGTGGCCCATGCAAAATATCCAAGAGTGTTATAGGGCTATCCTGATGCAAAGTATCCAACAGGTGTCAGCCTATGTTCTGCTGCTCAAGATAGATGAGGTTTTGGTGCTAGGGGTGAAGAAGAAATGCATTTAATAATCATTAATAGAAAGTAAATTATAATTATAGTAAATTTGAAATGTGACTGTAACAGCAATATTACATATAAAAAATGTAATCTTTTTTTTTTACAGTAAAATTATATGATTTAAAAGGTTCAATTTTCTTGTTGGCCAGTGTGGCTCTGTTTCTGATAACGAACTTAGGACATCACTTTTATACAATGCCTTCATTTCTAATGTCCTTATTTTTTCATTTGAAGTTATAAAACAGACATACATATATGAGCATACACAAGTAAAAAACATGTAGGCTTATCAGAAATTTAACAGGTTTCTTATGACTTATGACTTATGAGACATTGATACACAAACAGCAAATGAAGTATATTTCATCCTTTTCTCATTGTATGGGAAGATATTGTGTGGTTATCAATAATAGTGGCTTTATCCTGGGCTCTAAACACTCATTTTCATTAGAGCGGTCTTAAAATAATAGATAGTATAAATCCCACCAGACTGAGAATCAAGCAAATGAACTCGGTACAGCAGTGAAATGCTTTATCACTCTATCATCGGAGTCTATCAACACTATGTCACATGACGTGACATGGCATAGATGATAGAGTTAAGTAACACTAATTATTTTATTAAGAAAAAGATTTACCAGAACTATGTCTATGCAGGATTTTTGTGTAGGCCCTATGTGCAAATCTGCCAATCACTGCCTGACTTTTTATGCATTCGTACCCATGCATTTCGCTTGTTGGGCCAAACAAACTGTTTGCTTTCACTGTAGAAAAAAGCCATTCTTCTGGGACCACCGTTCCCATCTTGAACTCTAGGATCCATCCTCAACTGTCTCCAGTAAATAATACATCCTAGAACAGATCTTGGTCATTATGTATTTTATAAAAAAAAACATATTATAATTATATTACAACCACACATTTTCAATTCTATTGAGTAATGATACTAAGTTTAGGCCTACATAAAATCCATACAGGTTTGAAGGTCTTTAAAAGAGCAAATTAAATAAAAGCTATCCAATATCTCAATTTTTAAGTTCATTTTCTAGACTATCAGTGGGAGGCCAATTATTTATTAATAGGCTACTAGTATTTTCATGTAGGCCTATGCTTTTTTTGTCTGAGCTAGAATCAGAGAAAGCGTCACAATTTGATAGAATATCATCTAGATCTAATTCTAGATGTCTATCGAATCTTGGTTTAATGAGTCCAACATTTCTTAAGACAAACTTAGAAACTAGGCTAGAGCGCAAGAGGCTAGCTAGAGCCACTAGTGACTAGAGTTCACTAGAGTATTAGAGGTTGAATTTCAAAATTTGTGCATATTTCAGAATCGGGTGAATTCATTCAATTGAATCTCCTGATTATTACTATTATAGTCATCCCTATTTTGTATTAGGACTACTGTTGTAGGTTTGAACATGGGTCTGATGGGTTGAGGTATGGTCCCACTTCTAACCTAAATAATAAATAGTCTAGTTTAGTAATAGTAAATTATTCAGTTTATATAGTCTATAGTCTAGGCCTATATTTAATAAATGAAATCAACAAATATTTAAAAGAATATTCAAATATACAATATAAGTAGGCTTATTAACACCAATATTAAATATTATATACTTATAGAAATTTGATTAAAGTCTCTCAAAACTGGTTTCACAGCTAGAGGTGTCTATCCAAAAAGGCGCAAATTAAAGTAAAGACTAAAGAAAGTCACGCACTGAATAATTGACAGAAGGCAGCAAAAACAATATTTTGAATGTGATAAAGCCAGGAAAAACATAATAAATCAATGTTTGCCTTTTGTAAATATTTAAATACGTTAAGTATTTTTTTAAAAGTCTATATCTTTTTTAACAATAAAATTATGCTACACATTATGTAGACCCCATTTTTGTCAACCAAATTATCAGGGGAGAGAATATTGGCTTTTCATTGTATATAGCTTGGATAAGGGACTTAACTGTGACAAAATTGGCAGTACACGGTTTCCACCTTGTCTACACATTGGACAAGGGACTTAACTACGTCTTAATTGGCAATACAAGGGTTTTAGCTTGGGTAAATATTGGTAGGTATAAAGCCAGTATTACAATATTGAGCCAATATTGTTCCAATATGATGCCAATATTTCGTGTTAGCTGGGACGGACCCAACTTGTGACTGTAATAATAACTGATGTAACTGTGAGTGTGTAAGGGACGGAATAATTATAAACTGACTGAGACTCAGTGACACACATTGGGCTGTATTATTGTAATGTGTTGACCGCACTAAGTGACCCTGATAGCTCTGTGTTAATGTTTATGTGACTGGCTGGACAGAGTGGAGCTTCGTTCATGGATGTCTCTTGCAGGTGTATGAATAGGGAGTGAATGGCTGTGATGTGTTAATGTAATGTTCTATAAGTGGATTGTAGAGTGGGGATAAAGATGTGTGGTTACACAAAGCTATTGGTTAAAGGCGTACTTTCACACAACTGATTGGAGCCGCCCAAGATCGATACAGATGAAGAGATGTAATTACGACCCTTTACTCCCACGGGGACCCCAGGGATTAAGTCAAGTAAGTCATTCTAACTCTGTTTTACAAGTAAACAATGGACTTTAGTGATTCACTCGCGATCGCATATTCTGTAGGCCTATGTTTTACATCCGGTGTAAAGTAATAGTTTACTAAACGATATTTACCGAGTGTGCAATCGCTGCCATGGTAACCTGGTTTACAGCCTCGATCTGAGCAGTTCCCTTTAACGAAATCGCAGTCTGGGTCCCGACAGTTGGGGGAGCATTTTTGACTGCAAGACGCCCCAAAAGTTCCAGGAGGACATCCTGTAAAAGTATCACGTGACAAATCAACCAAATGAACCAATCATTTAATGACTCACCCGATGCAAAAAAGTCGAATAATGGAATAATAAAATCAATGCGTGAAGGTATATGCATGACTGTATAATATATCTAATACTATATATTAAATTATATTATACATCTATTTGATTTGCCTACAAATAGATGTATAGCTCAGAGATAGATACCAGCATTAATCATTGTACACCTTCCATTGCTGTATCCGTCATTGTCTTTGTCTGGCTGTCTATCCATCCGTCTGTCTGCCAAACAATAAGCCTGGATTCCAGTCACCCAGCCTTTCCGTTTTTTATATTTGTCAAGCCGTCAAACAGTTTTTCTAATAAAAGTATTCGTGGTGTATTGGGGGGTGATTTCTTTATATTTAGAGTCCGATTTGCAGCATTTCTATCCAGCCTAAGAACTGAAACCAAACTACTCCCCCCCCCTTCCCACCCCTCATTATTAGCCTTCATGGCCTTCATAATGGAAAGATGTCACGGAATCTTCCACTTCCTTTTGCCGTATTTCTTCTCCGTGTAAACGGACACCGGTTAGCACTCCCCCCCCCCCCCCAACAAAAAAAAGAAAGACCCGCAGGGCGCAGCATTCCATAACAAGCGAATCGGCCATATGGAAGGAGGGGGGGGGGGGGGGCGGTCTAATGCAGGAAGACTTGGTACCCCTTTCCCCATCCAGTCAAACTGCAGAAGCGCTTCCTGAAAAAGAATGGGTTCCGGAACAGAATGGCCAGATGCGGTGATTATCCGTATAGAATTCCAGTGCAGTGATAGCAACACAAGGAAACATTACTTACACGAGAACGATGCGTGCGGATAGACACAATGCCAGAAATATCGCCAGTTATATTTTTTTTATGGTTTGTTTGTTGTTTTTCTTGTTGTTTGCTTTCAAATATTTCATGCGATGTCTTGTGATAAAAGCAAAGAGGGTTAAAACGGAACATGAGAGAGTTAAAAACCCAAGAGTTATGATCATACCGATGAAAGGAAAGTATATAAATAATAATTTAAAAAACAACAACAATAATAATACCAGTGCGCTAAACTTTTCAACGAAGCCACAGAGATCATCATAAATGCATGGGGAGAAAATTTTGATCCAGGGAGATAAATGGAGCAGCGGAGGTTGAAAGTGAATGGTGAAAGGGCATACCCGGAATGAAAGGAAAATTTCCAGAGTCCTAGTTTACTAGTAGATTATTGTACTCATACAGAGAATGTCGAATGACAGAAGGATAAATGTAATTAATACCCCCTCCCCCCCAAAAAAAACTAATTGGGTGAAAAGGCTCGCAAGAAACATTAGCTAGAAATGGTAGCAAGAAACATTAGCTAGAAATTGTAGCAAAAAACATTAGCTAGCAATGCTAGCAAGAAACATTAGCTAGAAGTGGTAGCAAGGAACATTAGCTAGAAGTGGTAGCAAGGAACATTAGCTAGAAATGGTAGCAAGAAAAATTAGCTAGAGATGGTAGCAAGAATCATTGGCTAGAAATGGTAGCAAGAAAAATTAGTTAGAAATGGTAGCAAGAAAAAACACTAGAGAAGAACATGTAGTCAAACAGATAATAGAACAGTACTTGTAACTTGTATACACACAAAAAAGACATTAATTATGGAATAAGGACATTTAATATGACCCGGGTGAAGGTGTAAGAGAGACATCGAGAGAGAAAGAGAGAGAGAGAGAGAGAGAGAAAGAAAAAGAGGGATCAACTTACGCTTCGAGCAGGTATCTCCCGCGTAGCCCCAGGCACATCCGTTAACGCAGTAACCCGACGATGAGTCGCAGAAAATTGGGCCTCCTACACAGTGCCCGCATTGATTTTCACACTCGTTGCCGTAGTATCCCAACTTACAATCTGTTAAAACACAATCAGACAACAAACGAACAATCAAATCAACAAACAAAACGTTAGGAAGTATATTATATAGCAACATCGCCAACAGTTACTGTTGTATGTCAATGTGAAGATAATTGAAAAATACAACATTTATATGTTTCTATAATATATATATATATATATATATATATAGATATATATATCTAGATATATATCTAGATATATATATATATATATATGGTAAGTAAGGTACCCGTCGTACCAAATTGATCATAGGGCCGGTGAAGAAGCGTTCAGCAGTTTCTGTGGCCACGGCATACTAGAGGATGTGTGGACAGCACATTGCCGCAGCCGCCTTTACTTTCCCCCGACTATATTGTCATGTACCCTGAGTAGACTAAGGGACACCCTCCAACCCTCCAGTCCCGGGAACATATCCTAACTTTCACCAGGATTCGAACCTTTGGTACGCCAGTCGAACGCGCCGTCTCTCGGCGACTGTGCCACATGTTGTATATATATGTAAATATAATCTTACTTTACTTACTGTTTGTTTGGAAACGATGAAACTCAATATATGTTGTATGTAATATATAAAAGTTACGAAAACATAAAAACCCTAAGTCATAAAAGACTAGATTCACTCACACATACACAATAATGGTTTAAATCAGCTTGAAATACCCGATACCTTTGCGATCATTTACTTATAGACTACAAGGGGGTGGACAATGACCTGTACTTTTCTTAGTGAGCTGGATTGTCACACTGGACGTGGCAACTGGACCAGATTGCTTAAAGGTTACAAAAAAGTTTCCCGTGGATCAAATTGATTCCTAGGGCTGGTGAAGCAGCGTTCACCAGTTTCTGTTGCCACGGCACACCAGGGGATTGTGTGGCTAGCACAGGGACACCCCCAGACCCGAGAACAAATCCTAGCCTTCACAAGTATACGAACCCAGGACCCTTTAGTACACCAGTCGAGCGTGCTGCCCCTCAGCCACCGTGCACAGCGGCCAGATTGCGTACCAAGATTTAATTATTGACCAACCGCGACTGCTTTCAAAATGATGAATGTTCATGATTAGATTATGGGAAATGGGAGGCGTTATAAGGCGGATCCGCCGTATAACGCCCAGCGTTATACGGCGGATTTTTGCGTGAACTCGTGACCTATATTATAGGCCTACAGGATCTTTTCCACTGCCTACAACGCGAAGCACTTATTTTTGGGAAGCGTTATTCAAACAGCCGAAAGTGTATAATACCGAATTTACGAAAAATTGTGAGAGTTAGGCTATACTTATGACTTAAAACTTTATATTCTATTCTATAGTCTATAGTGACTCTACAGGCTTTTAATTAGGATCATATTCCTAGCTAAGTCCTAACCCTAACCGGGCCTAACCGTAAAATCAATTTCTAATTGTGATTAAGAGACATAGGCCATAGTAATAGGGTAACCTTTATGTTTGAATTAATTATAAACAATGACAAATGGTTACTTACAAAAAAATCACGAATTTAACTAAAAAATATTTATCGTTTTACTATAATTGAACGGAGTGATTACGGCGTATTTTTTTATAATAATAAAAAAAAAAATTAGCGGAGCTGGCTGGATTTGAACCTGCGTCACCCCTGTTGACAGCGCAAGCTACTAACCATTGGGCCAACAATCCTTGTTCTAAATAGCACGAAAAAATAGTAATTAAGCATATAGGACCAGATAAACAATTATGTATAATATAGGTCAGGAGTTCACGCAAAAATCCGCCGAATAACGCTGAGCGTTACACGGCGGATCCGCCGTATAATCACTCCGTTAGATTATTATTAAAACACACCTTGCTGGTTTACAATCACCAAAAGGTCAAAACTTGTATTGCAGCATGAATGAATGACATAGCGCATGACATCATGAATTGCAAGAACGATAGTGTTTATCATAATAATTGAGTCATTCGCCAGTTTGTTAAAAAATCATGTTTCAATCTGTTTGTGCTGATTCTTAAAATTGTAAATTGCCTGAACATTTTAATGATTAATCTATCAAAATCTGTTTTTACATTTGCTACATTCCATGCCCGAGAAAGTAGGCACTGGCAGGCCGGATGATAAATAATCTTGGATTGTGATTTGCCTACACCTGACTTATAAACTACACGTTTGGTTTTGCTTAACGCTTGCTGCGAGATGTCCGATAGGAAAACATCTAATGGCGGACTAGCTGAACGCAAGTGTAGGAAGACATGCGCCGTCTACCGTCTAGGAGTCTAGGACAGTCACCTGTACCCATAGTCACCAAAGTTGGCGGTGAGTGTACAAAATCGTCACGTCCCCCCCCCCCCCCACCCGACGTGTTATTGGGCGGGAAGAGAGCCCCCTTGTTACTGAGAGTAGTTCTATCGAGCTTCTGGGCGAATGGGTGAGAGGAAAGGAAGTTTCAAGGAAGGACACGTCAATGAACCCTTAATCTAGATGTTCTAGCGTGCCAATGCAAGCGTTTGACTCTCCCCTGCTAACTGGGACTTTACCAGTGATTCGAAATCACGTTCGAGGCCACGTTAATGATCAATACACTACACATGTCCTCCTTCGGAAGTGCATTGGCAGTTCTTTTTAGGAGCTTAACGCTTTGCACTTCGTAACTGGAATAAAGAGCTAGAATGTCTAGAATATTAAAATTAAACTTTTTTAAGAAGATGAAATGAAAAAAAAACAACAAAAAAACGTCCGTACCATTGGGACTCAAAGCGGGCAAAGTGTGTAAACCAGCGATACGCTACCATTAAGAGCAACGAGCCCGTTGCACATCCGAGAATCGTTCCACAGACGAGAGCTCACTGTAACTCGGTGGGGAGAAAAGAATAAGCACAACAATACCCGGCTCTCCAAGCCCGGTGTATGAATAACCGGGTGCGAATTGCAAGTCTACGAGGTAATCCCCCCCTTTTAATGATCCAGAGAGCTTTCCGCAAGGCCCCACCACACCCTACTCCGGACAGGGTACATCTTGGACCCACACTTTTCCCGTAGCCTACTCGGATTTAAGAACCGGATATTAATAGTCCTGTTTTAAAAAAAGATTTTTACATTCGGTTCACCTTAAGAGCTTTTATATAAAATTGCTCTTTTGATTACTTTTTATGTCATCGTGACATCTTGTGACAATATTGTTGGCGTGAAACAGCACTAAGCGCTGGTCTGTAGTTGTAGGCCAATGTCCAAGTATCGACAGGCAACCGATGTGACGTACTCGTCCCTAGGGGGGGGGGGTCGACCCTTTCCCTCGTTGTCCACGACCTTGAACTATGACCGGGTTTACGAAACTAAAGGTTATGTTTCATTTGTATAATCGGCTTGTTACAAAAAATTATCCTGTCCACTTTTCGATTTTATTTTTTCATTTTAACGAAACGAATTAGTGTAAAAGCCTGACATTTTAGATTTGAAGTTACAAAAATAAATAAAAAATTGATGAAAAATATGATTTTATGTTGGTTTATAAAAAGCAACCACGCTGCCACACTCAAAGAATATTAACGTTTTAAAATACAAGAAAAATATAATAATTAAAAGCAAGATCTCGTTTTCTCATGTTGAAATCCAAATGTGGAGTAAAATATTTCAATTAGAATACAAACAACGTTAAAAGAATTTCTCGTAAATAATCGCCCAGCATTTGGTTCATTAACAATGAATTCACTCAGAATTTTCATCATTTCAGGGAGAGACAAAAACAACAGGACAGATTATTAATGCTTAAACTGGGCATTAAGATTTTTGCATTTGAATATTGGCGTTTGGTTTGTCTACCAATAATGCTTGTACTAATCTATACTAGTGTGATTAGGTGCATATATTTATTACTGTACTACGTAGATCATTTTGTATTGAAATTCATTCGCGAAAAAACAACAAACATTTAATAGAACTTTGTTTCACATTTGAGAGAAACGTTTTATTAAAACAGCGAACAAAGGTTTCGTTAGATAAGACAGACAAATGTCTTAAAAGTAGTGTCTTCACTAAACGAAGCAGACCCCGTGTTTATTTCCCAGATCAGCATGCCCAAAATGTCGCGACCCGCTACCGGGCCAGGAATGCAGAAATACGTGATCGCTAAAACAAGAAAATAATAGTTTCAATAATTGTGTTGACAATTTCGTAACAGCATTAGAACTATATCAGGGCCGCGGTGGCCGAGCGTTCGACTGGTCTACCGAAGAACTATATAAGGGCCGCTGTGGCCGAGCGTTTGACTGGTCTACTGAAGGTCCAGGGTTTGAATCCTGGAGAAGGCTGGGATTTTTTCCCCTTAGACCCGAGGTGTCCCTGAGTCTACCCAGCTCTGATGGGTACCTGACATGAGTAGGAGTAAATTGTGCTGGCCACATAATCTCCTAGTATGCCGTGTCCACTGAAACGTGTGAACGCTGCTTCACCAGCCCTATGGATCAATTTAGTTCGACGGGTACTTTACCTAAGACCTAAAACGGTATATTTCACATGAAACAAATAGTCAATGATTACTTGAACCCACGTTTAGTTACGCATCCTTTAAGTATAGTCATCACTAGTATCAAAAATATATTTTTGAAAATTCATTTGTTCTATGATGTTGGACACTATAAATGAAAAAAAAAAGCCCTGACTCTATTCGTCAACACTTCAGTCACCCAGAAATACCATAGATGACTTCTAATAAAACGGTACGAAAATGTTCGCGCATTTCTATTTTTATAAGAACATTTCTGTTCTTGAGTAAAAATAGTTTTATTTATATTGATTCATCGTCATCATCAAACCCAGGACGTAATGGTCGTTGGGATGGGGGCGGTAGCGAATGGACACCTCAGCAGTCATCTTTCTCCATTATATTATAATATTGTTTTAAAATATGCTAAAAGACGAAACATCTGTAATCAAGACTATTTCCATTTGTTCGGATCAATAAAGCTATATTATCTTAAACTGATATTTTCTATAACTCATAGCCTGCCATTGTTATTAGGTCACAAACAAAAGTATAAAAAGTTATATGAATAGTGACTGTGACCGTTATTTTATAAATGTTATGTATACAACTCTCAGGGAGATCACATCCTCTATTAACAATCAATAAACAAACATTCGGCTTGTAGTAAAATGATAACTGAGATTTAATTCAGAATTCTCCAACAAGTTTATATACAAGATGAATACAAATATACAATAGTTTCTATAGCCTAGTCTATCACGTCTTGCCGCTACCAAATCTTAAGGTCGTCGAACGTTCTCTGCCAAATCTACGCTACGTTCAATCTAACTCATACGTCATTGTTTCTATCGTAAAACGTCACTCGTTTATTCCATACATGAACACCGGGTTAGAGATTATACAAATTGTGTCCTACTAAAACAACGATATATATTTTAAATCCTCACAGTGACCAACCCCCTTCCCCCTACTGGTGTAAAGATTATAACAGACAGGCTCTAAATAGACTTATACTACACATTATAATCATAAATCTATGTATAGGAGGTAATTCTGTTTGTATTTTCTTAAGAGTCGCGTCTGTGCATTATAAGCCAATCTTAATTGTGTATGTTACAGAAAGGGCGTCTTACGTTTACCCCGTGGTTTGAGTCTAGTCTTGCATTTGGATGGAGCATTTTAAAGGATGTTGGGTCATTGGTTTTCCTTCTTAGTTCAAGCAACACATTTTCGCGGCCTCTTGGCAAGAAAATATGATTCCTAATATTAAGATGAATTTGTCCTTGAATACGGAATATGAAAAGTTTTTTTTTTTTGTTAAATGTCAAATCTTTCCTATAGTATTTCACTAGATTAGGACTAATTAAACTTAGACATGTTGATAATTTTCCAAACAGTGACAAAGTTCCGAAAAGAAGTTAATATTTAATGAATTTAAAATTAGCACTAAACAGTATTCAAAACATAATATATATGCACATTTTAATGGAAAGGCTTTCTGAAACTAGTTAGAATACTAACATCTTAACAGTATTTTGTAAACACTTTTTTTTTTATGCAGACTATCTTATTTATCTTATATATTATAGACGCTCCTTCTATAAAGAAGATTATTGCGTCCTACGATCATCCGCAGTTTGAGTTTTGTCTTGCATTTCTATTAGTGTTTTTAAAAAAGTTAAGTTATTGGTTTTTCTGGTTTGTTCAGGCAACACATTCCATACCCGGATGCCACTAGGGAAGAAATAGTAGCCTACCATAGACTATAATAAGATGGGCCGATTGCTCTATTTTTTAGAGCTTTCATCTTTTTTTTTTCCGTACGCAACCAATAAGGCTGTCTTAAATTACTTCTACGCTCCTCGTTGTTTCTGAAATGTTTCCGCTTTATACAACCTTCGATTTTAATTTTTATTTTAAATTGAGAAAATCGAAGCGATTCAATAAAACGGAAGTGCAAAGGAAACAACGAATCGGAAATTCCGAAAATCAGTGTTTCGGGTCATCATATAGCAGAAATACTGAAGCAAGCGGTCCATGTATATTATAGTCTATGATAGTATATATATGCCTTTCTTCTCGCATAAGGGATAAGGAAAGTGTTTTTGTCCTTATGTTTATGTGAGCATTGAACAGGTTGTTATTGTGTTATATTTCTAAATTAGAGTTTAATGCCTTTTATGTATTATTACTGCTTTACTCTATGCTCTTCTGTCCTTTAGAGTTTCTAGGTCTAAGGATTTAACTATTGGTGTTACTCTTGTCAGTTATAAATATTCGGTCTTAATAAACCTTGCAGCTCTTTTCTGAATTTGTTCAAATTTTTTAACGTTTTCTTTAGTTGATGGGTCCCATACAGAAGATGCACATTCTAGTATATAAAAAAAATGTTTGATTTATAGATTTAGAATAAAAAGCAGAAACTATAATTTACTTTAAGTTTTATACGGCTTAAATTATTTCCAAAATAACACACTTATATTGTACTTAGGTATTACCGTGGCATTCAGTTTTCGAGAAAATGTCTAGTAATAATAAGCAGACCAAATGACTACTCCTAAGCGCCATTTTGGATTTGAATACGTCATTTGTAAGAACTTCCTGTTTTACGATGTATATATTTTTTTCTCTTTTATAAATAATCCCAATGTTTCAAATTCCTATCTAACAAATAACCTACATACCAACTCGTCGATCGAACGATCTATCTATCTATCTATCTATCTATCTATCTATCTATCTATCTATCTATCTATCTATCTATCTATCTATCTATCTATCTATCTATCTATCTATCTATCTATCTATCTATCTATCTATCTATCTATCTATCTATCTATCTATCTATCTATCTATCTATCTATCTATCTATCTATCTATCTATCTATCTATCTATCTATCTATCTATCTATCTATCTATCTATCTATCTATCTATCTATCTATCTATCTATCTATCTATCTATCTATCTATCTATCTATCTATCTATCGATCCATCCATCCATCCATCCATCCATCCATCCATCCATCCATCCATCCATCCATCCATCCATCCATCCATCCATCCATCCATCCATCCATCCATCCATCCATCCATCCATCCATCCATCCATCCATCCATCCATCCATCCATCCATCCATCCATCCATCCATCCATCCATCCATCCATCCATCCATCCATCCATCCATCCATCCATCCATCCATCCATCCATCCATCCATCCATCCATCCATCCATCCATCCATCCATCCATCCATCCATCCATCCATCCATCCATCCATCCATCCATCCATCCATCCATCCATCCATCCATCCATCCATCCATCCATCCATCCATCCATCCATCCATCCATCCATCCATCCATCCATCCATCCATCCATCCATCCATCCATCCATCCATCCATCCATCCATCCATCCATCCATCCATCCATCCATCCATCCATCCATCCATCCATCCATCCATCCATCCATCCATCCATCCATCCATCCATCCATCCATCCATCCATCCATCCATCCATCCATCCATCCATCCATCCATCCATCCATCCATCCATCCATCCATCCATCCATCCATCCATCCATCCATCCATCCATCCATCCATCCATCCATCCATCCATCCATCCATCCATCCATCCATCCATCCATCCATCCATCCATCCATCCATCCATCCATCCATCCATCCATCCATCCATCCATCCATCCATCCATCCATCCATCCATCCATCCATCCATCCATCCATCCATCCATCCATCCATCCATCCATCCATCCATCCATCCATCCATCCATCCATCCATCCATCCATCCATCCATCCATCCATCCATCCATCCATCCATCCATCCATCCATCCATCCATCCATCCATCCATCCATCCATCCATCCATCCATCCATCCATCCATCCATCCATCCATCCATCCATCCATCCATCCATCCATCCATCCATCCATCCATCCATCCATCCATCCATCCATCCATCCATCCATCCATCCATCCATCCATCCATCCATCCATCCATCCATCCATCCATCCATCCATCCATCCATCCATCCATCCATCCATCCATCCATCCATCCATCCATCCATCCATCCATCCATCCATCCATCCATCCATCCATCCATCCATCCATCCATCCATCCATCCATCCATCCATCCATCCATCCATCCATCCATCCATCCATCCATCCATCCATCCATCCATCCATCCATCCATCCATCCATCCATCCATCCATCCATCCATCCATCCATCCATCCATCCATCCATCCATCCATCCATCCATCCATCCATCCATCCATCCATCCATCCATCCATCCATCCATCCATCCATCCATCCATCCATCCATCCATCCATCCATCCATCCATCCATCCATCCATCCATCCATCCATCCATCCATCCATCCATCCATCCATCCATCCATCCATCCATCCATCCATCCATCCATCCATCCATCCATCCATCCATCCATCCATCCATCCATCCATCCATCCATCCATCCATCCATCCATCCATCCATCCATCCATCCATCCATCCATCCATCCATCCATCCATCCATCCATCCATCCATCCATCCATCCATCCATCCATCCATCCATCCATCCATCCATCCATCCATCCATCCATCCATCCATCCATCCATCCATCCATCCATCCATCCATCCATCCATCCATCCATCCATCCATCCATCCATCCATCCATCCATCCATCCATCCATCCATCCATCCATCCATCCATCCATCCATCCATCCATCCATCCATCCATCCATCCATCCATCCATCCATCCATCCATCCATCCATCCATCCATCCATCCATCCATCCATCCATCCATCCATCCATCCATCCATCCATCCATCCATCCATCCATCCATCCATCCATCCATCCATCCATCCATCCATCCATCCATCCATCCATCCATCCATCCATCCATCCATCCATCCATCCATCCATCCATCCATCCATCCATCCATCCATCCATCCATCCATCCATCCATCCATCCATCCATCCATCCATCCATCCATCCATCCATCCATCCATCCATCCATCCATCCATCCATCCATCCATCCATCCATCCATCCATCCATCCATCCATCCATCCATCCATCCATCCATCCATCCATCCATCCATCCATCCATCCATCCATCCATCCATCCATCCATCCATCCATCCATCCATCCATCCATCCATCCATCCATCCATCCATCCATCCATCCATCCATCCATCCATCCATCCATCCATCCATCCATCCATCCATCCATCCATCCATCCATCCATCCATCCATCCATCCATCCATCCATCCATCCATCCATCCATCCATCCATCCATCCATCCATCCATCCATCCATCCATCCATCCATCCATCCATCCATCCATCCATCCATCCATCCATCCATCCATCCGTCCATCCGTCCATCCGTCCATCCGTCCATCCGTCCATCCGTCCATCCGTCCATCCGTCCATCCGTCCATCCGTCCATCCGTCCATCCGTCCATCCGTCCATCCGTCCATCCGTCCATCCGTCCATCCGTCCATCCGTCCATCCGTCCATCCGTCCATCCGTCCATCCGTCCATCCGTCCATCCGTCCATCCGTCCATCCGTCCATCCGTCCATCCGTCCATCCGTCCATCCGTCCATCCGTCCATCCGTCCATCCGTCCATCCGTCCATCCGTCCATCCGTCCATCCGTCCATCCGTCCATCCGTCCATCCGTCCATCCGTCCATCCGTCCATCCGTCCATCCGTCCATCCGTCCATCCGTCCATCCGTCCATCCGTCCATCCGTCCATCCGTCCATCCGTCCATCCGTCCATCCGTCCATCCGTCCATCCGTCCATCCGTCCATCCGTCCATCCGTCCATCCGTCCATCCGTCCATCCGTCCATCCGTCCATCCGTCCATCCGTCCATCCGTCCATCCGTCCATCCGTCCATCCGTCCATCCGTCCATCCGTCCATCCGTCCATCCGTCCATCCGTCCATCCGTCCATCCGTCCATCCGTCCATCCGTCCATCCGTCCATCCGTCCATCCGTCCATCCGTCCATCCGTCCATCCGTCCATCCGTCCATCCGTCCATCCGTCCATCCGTCCATCCGTCCATCCGTCCATCCGTCCATCCGTCCATCCGTCCATCCGTCCATCCGTCCATCCGTCCATCCGTCCATCCGTCCATCCGTCCATCCGTCCATCCGTCCATCCGTCCATCCGTCCATCCGTCCATCCGTCCATCCGTCCATCCGTCCATCCGTCCATCCGTCCATCCGTCCATCCGTCCATCCGTCCATCCGTCCATCCGTCCATCCGTCCATCCGTCCATCCGTCCATCCGTCCATCCGTCCATCCGTCCATCCGTCCATCCGTCCATCCGTCCATCCGTCCATCCGTCCATCCGTCCATCCGTCCATCCGTCCATCCGTCCATCCGTCCATCCGTCCATCCGTCCATCCGTCCATCCGTCCATCCGTCCATCCGTCCATCCGTCCATCCGTCCATCCGTCCATCCGTCCATCCGTCCATCCGTCCATCCGTCCATCCGTCCATCCGTCCATCCGTCCATCCGTCCATCCGTCCATCCGTCCATCCGTCCATCCGTCCATCCGTCCATCCGTCCATCCGTCCATCCGTCCATCCGTCCATCCGTCCATCCGTCCATCCGTCCATCCGTCCATCCGTCCATCCGTCCATCCGTCCATCCGTCCATCCGTCCATCCGTCCATCCGTCCATCCGTCCATCCGTCCATCCGTCCATCCGTCCATCCGTCCATCCGTCCATCCGTCCATCCGTCCATCCGTCCATCCGTCCATCCGTCCATCCGTCCATCCGTCCATCCGTCCATCCGTCCATCCGTCCATCCGTCCATCCGTCCATCCGTCCATCCGTCCATCCGTCCATCCGTCCATCCGTCCATCCGTCCATCCGTCCATCCGTCCATCCGTCCATCCGTCCATCCGTCCATCCGTCCATCCGTCCATCCGTCCATCCGTCCATCCGTCCATCCGTCCATCCGTCCATCCGTCCATCCGTCCATCCGTCCATCCGTCCATCCGTCCATCCGTCCATCCGTCCATCCGTCCATCCGTCCATCCGTCCATCCGTCCATCCGTCCATCCGTCCATCCGTCCATCCGTCCATCCGTCCATCCGTCCATCCGTCCATCCGTCCATCCGTCCATCCGTCCATCCGTCCATCCGTCCATCCGTCCATCCGTCCATCCGTCCATCCGTCCATCCGTCCATCCGTCCATCCGTCCATCCGTCCATCCGTCCATCCGTCCATCCGTCCATCCGTCCATCCGTCCATCCGTCCATCCGTCCATCCGTCCATCCGTCCATCCGTCCATCCGTCCATCCGTCCATCCGTCCATCCGTCCATCCGTCCATCCGTCCATCCGTCCATCCGTCCATCCGTCCATCCGTCCATCCGTCCATCCGTCCCCATCCGTCCATCCGTCCATCCGTCCATCCGTCCATCCGTCCATCCGTCCATCCGTCCATCCGTCCATCCGTCCATCCGTCCATCCGTCCATCCGTCCATCCGTCCATCCGTCCATCCGTCCATCCGTCCATCCGTCCATCCGTCCATCCGTCCATCCGTCCATCCGTCCATCCGTCCATCCGTCCATCCGTCCATCCGTCCATCCGGTCCATCGGTCCATCGGTCCATCGGTCCATCGGTCCATCGGTCCATCGGTCCATCGGTCCATCGGTCCATCGGTCCATCGGTCCATCGGTCCATCGGTCCATCGGTCCATCGGTCCATCGGTCCATCGGTCCATCGGTCCATCGGTCCATCGGTCCATCGGTCCATCGGTCCATCCATCCATCCATCCATCCATCCATCCATCCATCCATCCATCCATCCATCCATCCATCCATCTATCTTGTCACAATTCTGGA
Source organism: Anisus vortex (assembly GCA_949126835.1). Lineage (NCBI taxonomy): Eukaryota > Metazoa > Mollusca > Gastropoda > Planorbidae > Anisus > Anisus vortex. The sequence continues at coordinate 38,427,212 of OX421496.1, forward strand.
TTTAATCGTGACGATTAGCACTTAGATAGATAGCAGTGTATAACTAGAACCTTAAATTAGCTTAAGTTTAGCTAGAATAGAGAGAAGGTTAGTCTGACGTCACTATCTTCTCCCTCCCTTACGCAATTACATCTCCCCATCACTCTTTCTTACCTGTTTCTCTACCCTTCACTATACTCTTGTACTGCGCCCAAATTCAGAGTCTACTGACTAATACGATTCAACTTGGTACTACATCTTGGTTGAATGGGTACGAATGTGTTAGTTAGAATGTATATATTTTATCCTATGCTATATTAATGTATTCATATCATGTCTTAATGTATTTATATCTTGTGCTATTTAACGCATGTGAGCGAGTCATTATTCGATCCCTCACTCGCCCCCTCCTCTTCGCGTCCCCGCCACCCCCATCCCCTTTTATATCCCCTCAGCTTAGCGGCACGTTATGCAATTGCTTTGAGACGGTCGTTCCCTGAACGCTGACCAGAGAACCCAGTTCGCACACTTATAACAAATTCTCGTCCGAACCCCCCCCCCCCCCAGCCACTTGAGTTAACTACTTAAAATTCTACCAAAGGGAGATAAATTCCCCCACTCAGCATGACGTCTGTTCAATTGTCTTTCATCTAGACCTCTCTCCCCCCCTCTTTCCGCCCTCGCAACCCCGACCCCCAATCCATTTTTGGCTCCAATAAGCTTTTCTTATGCAAATGTATATTCAATCTAGCCAAAGAGAATAAGATGTAATTAAATGTAAGCCAACCAAATTAACTTTGGGTCAGGTGACTAGTGTCCACGAAAAAGCCCGCCCAACTAAACTAAAGCAGATCTCCCCCAGCTCCCGAGCTAGACACATCGTTTTGGTCTAGCCCCCGAATTGTTACTTGGACTTGCAGATACTTAGCCAGTAATCGTAATTTCCTCATTATAGTTACGTAGCCTAAATTTGGATTCCGCAACAACACAGTATATTGAGTGTTAGACGTTCCTGTGCATATATCTCAAGCATTGTATCTCCCCTGCATGTTAGTATGTGTATCTCATCATTGGATATTGAATTTGAATCATAAATAAACACCTGAAACGTAACCAGAGACTTGCTTGCCTAACTTAGAACTGTCTGTTGTGTGTGTTTAATAACATCTAAGCGAGCCAGTAGAGAACAAATAAATATTCCAGGTCAACTACAGCATCGGCACCTCATATCTCTAAGACAACCAGCCATTATTACCCCCCCTCTCAATTGCCACATCGTGACAAAGTGGGACCTCGTATCCGGGATTATCTGAACTTCAAGCCGTTCAGCGCACTGTCAACAGCAACAACCCGAGGACTACGCCGATTCTGAAACCGACCCTGGATGGGGGCTCATCTCTCTACAACACAAAGACCCTAAGCCAGCAACCAGACCCGTCATCCCAACGCCAGCAACCAGATCCATCAACCCACCAAACCAGGCTCGCCACTTTACGCAGCCTACGCCACCCCAGCCTACGCCTACGCCACCCCAGCCTACGCTTACGCCACCCCAGCCTACGCCTACGACACCCCAGCCTACGCTTACGACACCCCAGCCTACGCTTACGCCACCCCAGCCTACGCTTACGCCACCCCAGCCTACGCCTACGACACCCCAGCCTACGCTTACGCCACCCCAGCCTAAGCCTACGTCACGCCAGCCTACGTCACCCCAGACACACCAGCAACCAAATTTGCCACCCCATTACGCCAGATTTGCCGCCCCAACCGCCAGGTCGCCACCCTCTGACCCCGCATCAACGTACCGGCACCCGAGACGTCAGCAGAGAGACCCACCGCCGCCGCATCAACCTGCCCGACAACTAGAGACCGCCGAGAACCCGACAACTGCCCTGTCAACCTCCCCGTAGGAACCCGCCGTAGTTCCCGGTATCCAAACCCGGGAAAATAGACACTAACATTAAACGCTAATCCAGTCCCGGCACGGGGAAAGAGAATTCCTAACCAGCCCGAAGTTATCTGCACCAACAGCGCCGAGCGCCATATAAACGATAACTTTATGATTGGATATACGTGTGTTAGTGTATGTGTGTAAAATTCTGGAATTGCTGTCTGGTGAGTACCATTTTGAGTTGTATTACGTTAGCTAAACTCTGAACCCCAACACCCCTCCTATATTTTCCTTTCCTATCTCACTATATCTCTGTCCGCCTCTAGTATCTTAATCTCGCCTCACTCTGTTACTATGGCGGAAGGTGTACTATTGCGTAAGCAGTTGAGAGAAGAGGCTATAGCTATAGGCTACATTGACTCAGACATCACTAAATACGTAGTAGAGCAGGTAGCGGCCCATGAGGCCAAGACAGAGAGACTTAGATTAGAACAACTAGAAAGAGAAGATAGGCTTAGAGTAGAACAATTAGCTAGAGAGGAGAGAGCAGAACAATTAGAAAGAGAAGATAGGCTTAGAGTAGAACAATTAGCTAGAGAGGAGAGAGCAGAACAATTAGCTAGAGAGGAGAGAGAGAAACATAGGTTAGACGAGGAAGCACGCAGGGCACACGAATTCAGGTTAGCTGAATTAGCAGCAAGTGTTAGGGCCCCCGATAACAACGACAACCCAAACTCCCCCTCATCATTTAGTTCAGCCACCGCCAACCATCCCCTCCCCAGACATGCTTCTCTATGGACCGACGTCCACGACCCCCGTTTAGAACAGTTTGACATTTACCTCCGGCGGTTTAGCGACTGCATGGAGTTGAATGAGGTCCCCCCAGAATTGCATTGTAGGATCCTCGTCTCCACTCTGAGAGGAGAGGACTACGAGGCCTACTGTAAACTGGCCCCAGAAGACAGGGAGTCATGCGCTGCACTGAAAAACGCGCTCTTAAACCGGCACCAGTTGCACGCGTCCCACTACCAGAAAAAGTTTCGGTCGTCCACGCTACGACCAGGGGAGAATTACACCCGATTCGCGGAACGAATACAATCCTACCTTCTTAAGTGGGTTGAGTTGGGAAATATCGAGCAGTCATTCGACGGTATGGTCACCCTCCTAATGACTGAGCAGGTAGAGTCACAAATGACCCCTAAACTCAAGGCCTTCCTGATACAACACGGGATCGAAGGGTTACCCTCCTCCCTACAAAGCGCAGATAGATTTCTGCAAGCCAACAAGGTAGAATCGTCCCACCCCCGGGAGAAATCTCTCTCACATCCCGCTTCCCGACAGGAAAATGGGAGGTCGACACGGCCACCGGGCCATCTGTCCCCCCCGGGTCACCCACAGTCACCCTGGAATAACTGGGACAACCACCGCACCGACCCTCCCCCACTAATCAGTCAAACCAGCTTCCCGTCGTCCCGACCGGGTCAATCCCAATCCAGACCCCCTCCGCCCCTCCAAGATTCCCGACGTAGGGATCACCGCCACGCCAGACCCACCCCTCACTTAGCTCCCGAACAGGAACCCGCCGATCAGGGGCGTGACCAGTACTCAAGCAGTGACTACGATCGAGTCCACCACGTGTTCTCTATTTCCTCGGCAGACAAACATAACCAATTCCCCCGTAGCTACGTCGACGAGATAGTCAGAATCAACGGCCGACTCGCCTCTTGTACGTATGATTCCGGTCTTAGCTTTGAGGCCCTAGTGACGCAATCAAAAATCGACCCCCGCGACTACACAGGACGCTATGTGCGACTCCAAGGTCCATCTCATAACTCTCCTATTCAGCAGCTACCGACCGCACTCGTAAACCTCAGCTCAGCACTTTTTACAGGCCCCATTGAGGCCGCCGTAATAGAAGGCCTACAAGTAGACATCCTACTCGGAAGACCGATTGTAGGTAAACAAACGCATTGCCTGCCTACACCCGCAACCTACGGATCGCCCCGCCCCACCCCCAACCAGACACCTCTCCCCCACCCCATGTCCATTAAAGATAAGCTCCGTCATGCAAGGCTGCCCACGACGAGACTCGAACTAAGGCAAACACTGGGCGAATTTAGCAACTATCAGAATACCCTTATACCAAACTTCCGTAAAATTACCCGTCCGTTATTTAGATTGATAAACGCACCCACATCGTTCCCATTATCTTGGGACAAACTCGCTACTGATGCTTTCGAGACATTGCAACAGTGCCTAGGCCAAAACCCCTTTCGACACACGCGGCAGAGCGGACACTAACTAGTGCCCCTACACACTTCGTGGCCCAGCATACTCAGTAATACGGCCCCACGCGCGCACACTGTTAATGAGTGTGTAGTTACTCCCCTTTTCCCAGGCCTCAGACTCAGTAAATTAGGTGTGAATCCACTCTCACGTGTATTCCAAATTGGCCCGGAGGGATGTCACAATTCTGGATTTAATCGTGACGATTAGCACTTAGATAGATAGCAGTGTATAACTAGAACCTTAAATTAGCTTAAGTTTAGCTAGAATAGAGAGAAGGTTAGTCTGACGTCACTATCTTCTCCCTCCCTTACGCAATTACATCTCCCCATCACTCTTTCTCACCTGTTTCTCTACCCTTCACTATACTCTTGTACTACGCCCAAATTCAGAGTCTACTGACTAATACGATTCAACTTGGTACTACATCTTGGTTGAATGGGTACGAATGTGTTAGTTAGAATGTATATATTTTATCCTATGCTATATTAATGTATTCATATCATGTCTTAATGTATTTATATCTTGTGCTATTTAACGCATGTGAGCGAGTCATTATTCGATCCCTCACTCGCCCCCTCCTCTTCGCGTCCCCGCCACCCCCATCCCCTTTTATATCCCCTCAGCTTAGCGGCACGTTATGCAATTGCTTTGAGACGGTCGTTCCCTGAACGCTGACCAGAGAACCCAGTTCGCACACTTATAACAAATTCTCGTCCGAACCCCCCCCCCCCCCCCAGCCACTTGAGTTAACTACTTAAAATTCTACCAAAGGGAGATAAATTCCCCCACTCAGCATGACGTCTGTTCAATTGTCTTTCATCTAGACCTCTCTCCCCCCCTCTTTCCGCCCTCGCAACCCCGACCCCCAATCCATTTTTGGCTCCAATAAGCTTTTCTTATGCAAATGTATATTCAATCTAGCCAAAGAGAATAAGATGTAATTAAATGTAAGCCAACCAAATTAACTTTGGGTCAGGTGACTAGTGTCCACGAAAAAGCCCGCCCAACTAAACTAAAGCAGATCTCCCCCAGCTCCCGAGCTAGACACATCGTTTTGGTCTAGCCCCCGAATTGTTACTTGGACTTGCAGATACTTAGCCAGTAATCGTAATTTCCTCATTATAGTTACGTAGCCTAAATTTGGATTCCGCAACAACACAGTATATTGAGTGTTAGACGTTCCTGTGCATATATCTCAAGCATTGTATCTCCCCTGCATGTTAGTATGTGTATCTCATCATTGGATATTGAATTTGAATCATAAATAAACACCTGAAACGTAACCAGAGACTTGCTTGCCTAACTTAGAACTGTCTGTTGTGTGTGTTTAATAACATCTAAGCGAGCCAGTAGAGAACAAATAAATATTCCAGGTCAACTACAGCATCGGCACCTCATATCTCTAAGACAACCAGCCATTATTACCCCCCCTCTCAATTGCCACATCGTGACATATCTATCTATCTATCTATCTATCTATCTATCTATCTATCTATCTATCTATCTATCTATCTATCTATCTATCTATCTATCTATCTATCTATCTATCTATCTATCTATCTATCCATCTATCTATCTATCTATCTATCTATTTATCTATCTATTTATCTATCTATTTATCTATCTATCTATCTATCTATCTATTTGCCGTCAATCAGTAGGCTACCGTTCATCTTTTGTAGTTTTAAACCTTGTACCTTCTATGTTATAACGATACAAGTATATATTATTTAGACATTTAGGCCTACAACAATACATATAGTTGGCTATATTTGACATAGAAACCTCGATAACTTACAAGAGATTTGCAGCTAAATGTGCCTTATAGCCTAAGTAAATTGGTTTAAACATTGAAAGTACTTTTATACAATTTATTCGTCTACCTATTAAATGTTTTATTGACAGCTCTCGTTTGCAATATAATTTAAATTTATAAGAAAAGTAAATAACTAAATTATTTTTTCAAAATTGTAATAATATAATGAAATCCAATATCATAATCAATGTTTTAATAGCAAGACTGATTTGTTTCACTAGCAACAACACTGTTCTGGGATTTAAAAAAAAAAATTAAACGAAGCAGCATTTACCTCAGTACCCCCCCCCACCTCTTTTTGTTTTCATTGCTTAGCTTGTGGCTACCTAGCTGGTCACTAACACTTTAATTGGATGGTGAGATGGGGGTGGTGAGACGGGGGTGGGAGGGGCTAGCGTTTGCTTTTGTTAACACGGCGAGTCTCATTCTGGTGTTTAAAAAAGAAGAGGGGATGGTAAATAATCTACATTACGTAATATTGATTTGCCATTGTTTCCTTGTGCTATAAGCTATGTTTATAGAGGCGGCGGGTAGGCGGGTTGCCCCCCGAGCTGGTTACTCGCGCTAGAAAACCGCGCCTAATCACTCGCGCGGTTGGTGTTTATAGCAAAAGCGGGAAAAAGCCAGACGAGACAACAAACACTTCACATGCAATCCAGTCTCTCCTTGCAATTAGGGATGTTAAACGAAAACCGGAATACCGGATTCCGGTTTTGAAACCAAAAATCGGTTTTGATTTTCAAAACCGGATTTCGGTTTGTTGGTTGGAAGTTGGAAGGTAATCATTACTTCAAGTAAAAGACCCTTTTGTTTTTGCTTCTAATGGAAATTTTTAAAATAAATAATGTTGGATTCACACAAAACAATTCCTGAAATGCCTTGCTAACACTATTTAGTCTTAGATATTGTGTTTCTTGTGTTTCCAAACACCAATTATGGCTTGCGATAAAAACAACATCAAACCAATTGTTAAGTTACAGTTACAAATAAAATGAATCTCTTTACTTGTCGGATCATCTTTTAGATGTGCGCTGCTCTTTGATGTACGCAACGGAAAGACGCAAAGTAGCCATTCCCTGTAATTCTAAACAATTCGGCTAGACTTTATTATTAACGGCACTATTAAATACACATTCTTTTGATTTGTCCTACGCGAAACCTTTCAATACATTATTTTACAAGTTACCATATATGCCCAGAGCCTTTGCAAGCATATGTAGCGCCCCAGGGCAAAAGTTTCAGCTTCGCCCCCTTGAATACTGTAACTGCTTTTTTAGTACTATATTTGCAATACAGTAGAAGTCCGATAATCCGGCACGTCCGGGACCGGCTCGGTGCCGGACTACCAAAAATTTCGGTCTATCGGGCGGTGCCCCTTTTTTTTAGTGAACAATTAGGTTAATAATTAAACTACAAATACAGTATGCAAATACAACAAAGTTTATTTTACATTTCATATAATGTATATACACGTACTGTAAAACATATTTTACTTAGGTTTAAAAAGTCACGAATGCCTTTTTGTTTTCTTGACTTTTGGCGTTTAGTAGAAAATTTTATTTCTAATGATATGGAAACCAATAATTTCTGAAACACTGTAGCTAGTACTAGCCTCAGCAAAAGAGATAAACTTATTTAGTGATTCTGCTGCTTCTGCCAAGCTGATTTTTTCCCTTTCTTCCGTTTCGGCATCTGAGTCACTTTCTTCAAGATTTTGAGTAGGCTGAGGGTTTACTACACTGTTGATAATGTCCTCATAGGTTAGTTCTTGTTCAACAGGCTCTTTCTGTACACTGTACAGTTAAAACGAAACTCACTTTGTTTATAAACAGTTTCAAAAGTTACGTACGTCACTACAGATGTACATGTACTGTATTACAGTAGAGAGTACTGAGACACAGTTTACTGCGATGTGAAAGGACACAAAACAACAACGCACAAAAAAATGGCGAAGACGCTTCGTGATTGATTAACTGTGCTGCACTGCACCTGTATTGGTTGTGACGGCTGAGACTAGCCGGCCGCTAATTGTTTCCGAACAATACCGAGCGCTTCCGGATGATCCCGAACTACCCCGAAAACTTCCGAATAGCTCTCGAGCGTTTTTATTTGCTTTAAAGACACACTTTTTGAGAAAACCAAAATTTTTACAATTTTCCGGAGCGATGCCGGACTATCGGGCATTCCGGACTGTTGGATGCCGGACTAATGGACTTCTACTGTATTTAGAATACATTTGCCGTTCCCCCTGACAGTGTCGCCCCGCGGCCATATGCCCCCATCTGCCCACCGCTATGTGAGGGCACTGTATATGCCTCTTCAAATGCTTCTTAATATTATGGTCAACGATAATCGGTAATTTGATTATCACTATTGAAAATTGAAAACTTTTATCGGCTTTAATCAATTAGCCCAGACTTTTTTTTTGGATCTGAAGAATTTTATGGTAAAGAGTGGTAACAAAATCATATTGTATTCACACAAATAAACACATTGAATGCCTTGCATACACTAATGGGCCGTATTGCTGCTGAGAGTTAACACCCTTGCCCATTTTACAATTATGGTATATAAGAGTGACTTGTATAAGGGGCAAGGGTGTTAACTCTCAGCAGCAATACGGCCCATTAAGTTTCAAGTATTTTTCAAATATAGGCTACCTACAAAACTACGTACATTTGGCTTTTCCGGCCTGTGACCGGTGGCATTGCGCGTAAAGGAGATGGAGACCGAAATCCGGTTTTAAATCGGTTTTATAGAACTGAAAACCGGTTATGGAAAACAATCGGTTTTAACATCCCTACTTGCAATAGCAAACAGACAAAATGGCTTCTTTTCTTGATGACTTTTTATTGTTAGACAGCAGTTTAACGAAGCTTCTGTTACCCGACATTGAAAGAAGGAGAACAATCAGCGTTCATGAAATAAAAAAAGGAGGTCATCTGAAGGTGAATACCACCACCTCTTCCAACAACTGAAGGCTCATCCAGATAGGTTTTATGCCTACATGCGTATGAATCAACAAATGGACGTAGATATCTGTAAACACACAGCCAGCAAAAGTGTACAGCCAACACATTACGGCGCGGCAACGCTCAACAAGAACTAAAAACTAGTTCTGGTACCCGCGCCGGTCGGCAAATTTGTCGCCTCGAGAGATTCGCGTCCTCTATGAACAACTGCAAAGCAAAAATAGTAACATTCCTCGCACGAGTTCGCTCGGGTCGACTCGCGCGTGCGATTTTCCGAAACCCGCCGCCTCTATAAACGCTAGAATAGACGAGTGGGAGGGGGGGGGGGTACATTTGGCGTCTATTTAAATGTTCCTTTTTTTATGCATTAGTTAAATAACGTAAATAGTAAAAAAATTTACGGTGTTTTTATTCAATGTTTTTCTTAAATTTAATTTTTAGTCAAACGAACTAATTAACTATTTTTTGTTACCTAATTTGTATGCTTTATATACACATTTTTAGTGTTATTTTAGCACGTCTCACAACCTCAACGCATGGGGCCCATCTCCTTGGCCTTCCTCTGGTTACGCTATTGCAAACATGTCACGAATCAGGCACTTTCTAGAATGCTAACTTCATTAAGTGCCATTAGCTTCATTTAGTAGACTAGAGCAGGGGTCGGCAAACTTTAGATAATAGTGTGCCAAAGTAGCATTTCTAAATATTTCAGGGTGCCAACGGCCTTAATGTCATCGTGTGCTTTTCATGCAGAAGATACTTAAACTTCCTTTTTGGTTGTCTTTCACGTGAAATTTAAAGCCTTACTGCGTGCCAAGTTTAGCACGCATTTCGTAGGTTGCCCATCCCCGGACTAGAGTGTAGTCCTTCCAATACGGTCAATAAAAATAGTGAATATGTTAAGTTTGCCAAATTTACCGTCGCCAAAATTACCGCTTTGATAGTTTTGCCGAAATTACCGTTGCCGAAATTACCATTGCCAAAATTACCTTGCCGAAAATACCGTTGACGAATTTACCCTTGCCAAATTTACAGTGATTCAGGTAGATATGTGCATTCAATAATTCACTCAGTAGTGGCTATAATTGTAAGCAAATTTGTACAGGCGACTAATCTTTATGAGAGTAGATTATATACGAAATCTTTCTTAATTTCGTGTGGCGTTAATCTTGTTAGAGACCCCAAAACGCTACAAATACCTTATTGTAGGTTTTATATGAGTGATAGTAGTACAAACATATGTGTTAACAACTGTTTTTCTTTGTTAGTTTTTTTGCATAATACTGAACATACCAGCGGTCAGTGGAAGATCGGGGACCCGGGGAAGAAGGGGCACCCACGTGGGTTTGTGTCTAGGGCACCAAGATGGCTTAATCCGGCCAACAGGCTAAACGTCAACCTGATCTATTATACTTGTGTTTTTTTATTAGACCAAGGCCAAAAGCAAAGGAACTCTATAGAAAAAAGCGTTTTATAATTAATAAAAAAAATAATGTGTATCATCCTTTTTATTAGCATTTATACCGAATAGAAAATTGTATTGCCAAACTTTCACATTTAACGTAACTATTTTGTAAAGGTTATCATTTGGTTGTCTAGATACAGACCTTTTAACTGCTAATATTGATTATAATATTTTGTTATCAGTTTAACTGAGATGTTCTTTTAATTTTTTAAGTACAAAAGCAAACAGAAAACTACCGTCATTAAGCTGAATTGATACAAAGTAAGCATACAAATTGGGTAGTTAATGTAATGTTCAGAAAATGTGCATATATTATTTTAGACATAAAATATGTATATAATTTTCAACTACATTTTACAGTTTGGTCATTATAAAGTTATAAGTTGGAGACCATTAAGTCTTTTGTAAAATAAAAATTTTAAAACATAATATTAGAAATATTAGCGGAAATAAAACTTGCTAATTATCTTCCTTTAATAAAAAATAAAAATTATAAATTTTTATTGAATAGTGATTCCAAACAAGTTATGTTTTTTAATATAACAAATATTACTGACTAATTATTACCTATTTCTTTACATAAACTAGCATTGTGGTATTCATTATAAGATTTAATTATTAGAGGAATAATATTAATTTACGTTAAACAGTTGTAAAAAAACATTTCCTGCATTAATTATTTATTTCCTGCATTAAATCTTTTAAACAAATTGGCACATTTCGATGCCCACTTCTTTAAATGTTTAAAATTCAACTGGCTACGTTTTAAAATCGCCAATATCCCGCCACTTAAAAAACAAACAACATCTACATCTAAGAAGGTTGTAGTAATATCAACCCAGTTATGCTCGATTAGGTATGAAAAAATTAGTCCGTGAATTTGAAAGTCTTGCCTTTGTTTAGAAAACTCCGCTTGAGTGCCTCGATGTACTTCTGAAAAAGGACTTGTAAAAGGGGCAAGGGTCTTAACTCTCAGCAGCAATACGGCCCATTCTGAATAAAATGATATACAATACATGTATATACAACTGTATATTACATGTTCTATGGTTTATTGAAATAGAGTACCCTTAAACAAATTAATATTACACAAAAATGTTTTGTATGGCGATTTGGGCTTATTTTTCGGTTTAGGTTTAAGCCGAAGGTGTAGTGAAACTTTTGGTTTCGACCGAAAGTCAATTCATAACTTTCGGTATGGTTTTGTTTTCGGTTGACCTCTAATTTATATTGACCCCATTATTTTAGCAGTTGGTTTAAATGCTCGATATGTATAGCATGGACAAGAAAGAGAAAAAAGAACCGATTTTAGAGGTAATTAGACTTAGAGAATAATGACACGCTAATTACGCTAATTCAGTATTTGGTCAAAACTTTATTACTTTAAACAAGTGTACAATAACTGATTAAACAGCGAAATCAAAGTTCCAAGCCAGTCCGTTAGAAAATAGGGCATCATTGTCTCAGGTGGTCAGAGTGGCCAGCGGTATGACTTCGTGGCTCTCGATCTGCGAGTCTGCGGAGGATACCGTGACGCCAGACGATGCCGCCGAGAATCCGCTTGTGCTGCTGTCCTTAGACATGTGCCGCCTCATCGCCGACCCGTGGCAACATGTCAAACAGCGGCAGAGCTCCGACTGAAATTTGGAACTCAGGGTGCTGTAGAGGATGAAGTTCACCGTGTTGCACACGAAGGCCAGGAGCGTCACCACGGTGTTGGCGATGTTCTTCTGGGACGTCTCCATCATTGTGGTGCCGGGAAACAGGTGGGAGACGGTGTACCACACGCAGAAGGGCGCGTTGAAGACGATGAACACTATCGAGGAGAAGGCAACCAGGACCCTAAGAGTCGGGCTCCTCAGCAAGCAGCAATGCCCATCGCCCCTGTAGTTGATGCCGTCAAGCATGTCCCGCCTTTTCCTCCTGGAAACGTCCCCCGCCATGTTGTCCCACATCAGGTAGTCGTCGCTTTGGGCGGCCAGCCACAAAAGCCCGTAGGCCGCCCGGGTCCGCCTAAGGTTCCTCTCTTCTTTGAGCAGCATGATCTTCTTGATCTCGTTCTTGTCCGTCTCCAAGGACGGGTCCACGCTGGAGCACGACCTGAGTGACATCACCGAGCAACAGCTGATGATCTCCACCTTGGCAGTCTCTAAGTCCACCACATGCGAGAACCTAATCCTCTTGGACTCTTTCTTCTTGAGCGCCTTTCTCAAACTCTTTAAGACTGGAGTCAACTTCTCGTCCTCGTCGGGGACGATATTCTCTAAATCTGGTGAACTCTGGTTACGAACCGTCGGCAATTCTTGCACGCTAGGGGAGCTGCCATCCTTTGAGTGTTCTTTGCTCTCTTTGGCCTCAATTTTCTTCTTCAGTTCGGTTATTTTGTGCACTGAAACGATACACATAGCAATAATCAAAGTAAGCAAAGTATCAGGGTTCTGTTAGCGCAGAGAATGAACGTTCTTACTTTAAAATGGAGGAGGGAATAAAAGCGAAGAACTTAAGATAGAAATGTTAAATGTAAAATGTCGCATCGTAAAACATAACAGTTCATTGCCAAAAGGCTTAAAACCTCTAATGTCGGCTGGCGATCCGAAGGTTCTGGGTTCGAATCCTGGTGCAGGCTAGGATTTTTTTCCCGGGACTTGAGGGTGCCCCTGAGTCTACCCAGCTCTGATGGGTACCTGACACTAGTTGTGGTAAAGTAAAGGCGGCTGGACATTGTGCTGGCCCGCTTCCCCTCTTTTGCCGTGGCCATAGAAACTGGTAAACGCTGCTTCATCTGCTCTATGATCAGTATATAAACATGAATAGGACTTCTTTTGAAACTTTGGAGCAAGAACAATCCTATGCCAAGGGCGGACAAATGAAGCTTCGGGAGTCACATGCGTCTCTTCGTTCAGTAACGTGCGGCTGATACAATTTTGAAACAATAATTATTGCGAATGTTCTTTCTCCATACTATATTTTTTCAAAATGTGATTTGCCCAATTGACTAAATATTTTAAGACTTGTGTTTAATACGTCATCATCTTAATAAAATATAATTGAATTGTGGAACCTCAGTATATCCCCCTACGCCCTCAAACCGCGCCTAGCCCTATGGACTGATATTAAAAACAAGACGTAAACTAAACACATTCAATTTTTACAAAGAAATAGGCCTAAATAGAAAAGGATTAATCCCTTATCATGACACGAAATTCCAATCGCTATGACTATGGGCTAATTATAGGCTGCATTGATACGGTTGCAAAATTGGATGTACTCCAAAACAGTCGCACGGTAAACTTTGAATGTTTGTTAGTGTGTGTGTGGGGGGGGGTGAGGGCAAAGGGTTGCTCTTTAAGACTTGAAATCGCTGTAATGTGGCTCTTATTAACCTCACGTGTGTCCCCCCCCCCCCCCCATCCCACGATATATGCCTTGAACACCTGCACTAACCTATAAAAGCTACACAATATATCATCTAGTTACATCATGGTCTCACATAATTTTGTTTCCTTATTGTTTATTTGTTTACTCAAGCAAGACAAAAACAAATAATGGTATGAACATTTTTTTTTACGGAACTGCCAATTTTGTATTGATATCTTGTTTGTATTATGGCATTATTTTTTTAACAGGAAGTATTCTCTGTAAACAAAAGCAACAGCAGCCTAATGTTTTAAGGCCAACGTCAAAACAGCGTAGACTCTATAAGGTTACAAAAGCATGACATACTTTTATATAGAGTGTAGCCTATAAATTGATCCATCGGGCCGGTGTAGTGTATAGATAAGTTCTTGAAACGTTAACTCTAGCGACGACGATTCGATATAATTATTAATGTAACAAATAACAAGACGAATATTTTAATTTCATGGTAAAGATAATACTTGTAGTTTAATAAAGTTTAATTAACTTGTTTGTGTGTGTGGGTCGCCTAATTGCTGTTTTTAAAGCTGACCTATTTCGTAAAACTGGCACCGGAGCTTGTCCCTCCTCTGCACCATCAGCTGGTAGTTGACGATGATGCGCCAGTGGAAAAAGAGCAGGAGGCACCCCGGGATGAAGTAGACAGGGACAAGCTGGACCAACTTGAAGATGAACGTGTTGGCCGAGGGCGACAGGACGCAGTTGTCGCAGTTGTGGTGGACGGGTCCTGTGCTGGGGAGATAATGTCGTGAATGATCTATCTATCTATAGATCTATCCATCTATCTTTTATATCTATCTATCGATCATTTATATATGTATATCTATCTATAGATCTATCCATCTATCCTTTTATATCTATCTTAGATATATATATATATATATATATATATATATATATATATATATATATATATATATATATATATATATATATATATATGTAGTATATTATCTAACTATCTATCTATCTATATGTGTATTTGTCTCTGTCTATCTACATAACGACATACATACCTATCTTCCTACCTACCTATCTTTTTACCTATCTACCTACCTACCCAACAACCCACCTATCTATCTACATATCTATCTCTCTACCTATCTCTCTCTCTCTCTATCTATCTATCTATCTCTATATATATGTCTATCTATATATCTAACCATCTATCTATCGTCTAACTTTCTATATCAGCCAGTCTGTCGATCGATCTTTATGTCTGTCTGTCTGCTTGACTTTTTGTCTTTCTATCTTATCTATCGATCTAACCATTAACTTTCACTTTGGGTGTTTTCCTAGCTATCCACACCAATCCCTTCCTAAATTCCTCACCAACCCTCTAGCTGTTTTTTTTAACCAAGGAAAGAAACAACAGCATAATTCAAAGTCAATTCTTTAAGCACGATGCCAAAACACAACAAAATCATCTTTTCAGAAGAATTTGAATTATAAGTATTAGTAGCACTTTCCAAAACGAAGTTTACACGTATGTGATTTAATTAAACATATTAGGCGTTATGCTCACATTTACAACCACATAATAAAAAACACGTAACATTGTTGAAAAACTAAATCCGTTTTTTTTTTTCATGCACTAGATCTAGTCTTTTGGCTGTAAGCAGTAAAGTATCCCATCGGACCAAATTGATTCATAGGGCCGGTGAAGCAGCATTCACCAGTTTCTGTGGCCACGGCATACTAGGTGATTGTGGGGCCAGCACTATGCACAGCCGCCTTTACTTTGCCCTAACTAATGTCGAGTACCTATCAGAGCTGGGTACACTCAGGGACAACCTCGAGTCGCGGAAAGAAAATGATAACATTGACCAGGATTCGAACCCAGGGCCTTCGGTATGCCAGCCCAACGCGCTGCAACTCGACCGCCGTGCCCTATTTTCACTGTTATCCACACACACACAAATTAAAAATACACAACAAAACAAGATCTATGTTTAAAAAACACAAAGCAACATAACTGTAATACTCTGTCCCAAGACGTGGTTATCTAAAGGTGGTCTAACACCAAACAAGATCTATGTTTAAAAATCACAAAGCAATATAACTGTAATCAGTGCTTATTTTGTAAAAAAAATACCGTATATACTCGCGTATAAGTCGCACTTTTTTTTACCGAAAATTTCGACAAAAAGTAGGGGTGCGACTTATACACCCAACACTGTTTTTGAAAAGTTTGAAAAACATCACTACTCTGTCATACAGTTTCCAACATAACGCGTATAGTTGATTGGAGTTGTGTAGAATTACTAGGATATGCGTAGGCATACATTTTACATTTAGAAAACTTTCGTAGGTGTAAATATTACTATCTTTATATAACTGAAATTGAAATCGACAAATATTTTAGGTTTTCAGACCCTCACCACCCCGCTTTTCTTTTGAACTTTTGGACCGATTTCCGAAACATATCGTAAGTTTAAAGGCGGCATTTTCGGTAGGCTTATTGAGCACAAATTACAGTAGGCCTATGGTATGAATCTAAATGTGTGAAAGCCTGTGTAGGCCTATAATGTAGGTAGGCATATAAGCTTAAGATGCGTTTTATTTAGTACTTAAGGTCTAGGCAGTGTTGAGCATTCCGATAAAACCGCGCAATGTCTAGGCAATGTTTCTAAAACTACGATCGGCAGATGGACGCGTGAAATGTCAATAGTGTGTTTTATTTTCCCTTAGTTGCATGTAAGAGTTGAAAAAAAAATAAAATCTTATTATATGTCGGTCGAGCAGACGAACTTGAAATCATTACAAACAATGTTAATGGTAATTAGGACACATGTATAGCGCGTCATAAATGCCGGCGCCTCCCAGTCTCCAGTCTAGGCGACATTGAGTCTAATGACGTACTTCAAAGACTTTTTTGTGTGTTGTGTTACTATAGGGATAGAATAGGGATAGAAACTTGAGTAGGGGAAGGGACTTTGATTGAAGAAACAGATACCTTACTTTCTCATCTCACTAATGTTTGTAGGCCTATAGATCGGTTGTTTAAAATAAATGAAGCCATGCCTTTATTTGATTATGTTTGCCTTATGCACGATTAAAACCATTGTTTAAGGAAAGTTTCCAAATTAGGGTGAATATTTAGTAACTTTTATGTTTAAAATGTATGCATTTTTGAGATATTAAAAGGCAGTATAATCCGAGAATTTGGGGTGCGACTTATGCGCGGGTCAATGACAACATATAAGAAAAAAAAGTCTTGAACTAGGGGTGCGACTTATACACCGGTGCGACTTATACGCGAGTATATACGGTAGGTACCGGTACTCAGGGATGGATTGCCTAACTTTTAAAGCAGTTTCGCATTTTATATTTTAATTCTTGTTGCGCGCAATTTTAAAATAATTCAATTTTAACAAATTAATAATATACTAAATTAATAATAAACGTTAAAATACAAGAAAAGTAAAAAAAATTTCCCCACATTGAAAAAGATGACGGTACGCCGTACCGGTGCGTACCGTAACAAAAAAAGCACTGACTGTAATACTCTGTCCCAAGACGTGGTTATCTAAAGGTGGTCTAATACAAAAAAAGATCGTCTGTGAGTAAATAATTCTGGAAAACAAATGGACATCATACAGTAGGCTACTTTTGATTGCCACTGGTGTGTTCGGACATTACCCTATGTAGTTCTTGTAGTAGATGAGGGACGAGCTGGCGGCCAGGACGACTATGATGACCAGCGTGACGTAGATCCGGCACTGGGAGAAGAGGATGTGCACCCGGAACGGGTAGGTCATTCGGATGTAGCGGGTGAAGGCTATCAATGCTATGGTCCAGTTGGTGGTGCACGTGCAGAAGAAGTGCCAAAACTTGTGCAAACTGAAACGGAAGTTAAAGAAGGCTTTAAAAAGGTCAAAGCGAGCCTAGAACGGTGTGTGTCGTAAAGAGAGAGAGAGAGAGAGAGAGAGAGAGAGAGAGAGAGAGAGAGAGAGAGAGAGAGAGAGAGGAGAGAGAGAGAGAGCTATGTGGGTAATAATAATACGTGGGGCTTAGTAGGTGAACTGATTTCAATTGGGATCCTACACAGGTCTATGTCACAGGGTAGCATGCATTATATTACAGACACCATATACGGTTCATATACCACCAGGGAACTTATATCACATGGAAATTATATCATTAGGGAACCTATATTACAACATGGAAAGTATATCAGCGGGGAACGTATACCACATGGAACTTATATCAGCGGGGAACCTATATTACATGGAAATTATATATCCTGGTAATTATATCGCATGAAAACTTTATCACCGGTGAAACGTTATCATAGGGGCAACAAATATTACAGAGTTACTCTATATCACAGTGCGACCCTATTCCAGAGTGATAACTTATATCACATGAAACCTCCATTACCGTGAACCTTTATCAAGTGGCAACCTGCGGTGGCAACAACAGCGCAATGGGAACGTAATTCACAGACAACCTATAATGACGGGGGAACCAACTGCACACGGGAACCTAAATCGGTCTGGAACCTTCCTCCCTAGGAAAATATATAACAGTATAACCAATCTCATCGAGTGATATATAAACGGGGAGCTTATATTAGTGGCTTGTATCAGTCATATCCCCTTGCTAAGCTCACAGATATATGTTCCATTGCTAAACCCACTTATATTATTTGTTAACCCTTCCTGTACCGACCTATTTCTATCTATGCTGCCTTCAGTTCCGCTATTTACGCGCCCGGGACTGTAAGGGTTAATAAATCTTTATTAAAATGGCTGTGTAACAATCACAGTGGCCTAGAAACTCTAGTGCTCGCGCGCACACACACACACACCTACACACACCTACACACACACTAACTTACACACACGTACGTAGACCTATGTAATCATACAAAATTAGATAATGACTTCAAAACACCCTGTACCCTGCTCAATCGTGCTCATTGTCTACCTGTCATTACGCCTGCTCTTATTGTTACATCTATATTATATAGATTGACTCGCGTAGCTTATTTCGCGTCACTTCATCAATCATATTAAACGCACACTTAGTTTTTCTATTATGGGTATTGCAATATGTTGTTCTTTGTTAAGTAGTACTATATGTTGTTCTATGTGGGGTATTACAATTTTGTTCGTCTACGATGGGTAGTACAATATGTTGACCTATGTTAGTTAGTGCAATATGTTGTCAATATGTTGAACACTCCACGATTATAACACATATTATAAACACACATTTTATCAGGCAGACACAATGAGGCACCCCAGTTATAACACATAAATAGCACCAAATTGATCCATAGGGCCGGTGAAGCAGCGTTCACCAGTTTTTGTGGCCAAGGCATACTATCTATAGAATTGTGTGGCCAGCACGACGCCCAGCGCCTCTACTTTACCCCAACTAAAGTCAGTTACCCATCAGACTCAGGGACACCCTCCAGATACAGGAACAAACTTTAGCCTTCACCAGAATTCGAACCCAGGACCTTCGGTACGCCAGCCGAACGCGCTGCCCCTCCACCACGTTGTTACAAACTCAATTCTGAAAGCATTACAATAAATCAAAGCGGGCGTGTGTTCGGGAAATCGTTAATTGTATAGACGTTCTTTTATTGTAGTCATTTTGTGTGTCAAGTGGAGGCTATCAGGGATTCGATAAGGGAGACCTACCGCCACCACAATAAAGAGCACCGACCGACATGCTCCCGCGATCGCGACAACACAATATCACAGCGCATAAATTAGCCTATATATCTCTCTTTTATATCGTAATTAAATACAATGTAAATTTTTACACACTCATGTTATCGCTGCGTCTCCACGTGAATACATGCATACTAAATAATAGCTCCATTTGTACGCTGTGCACACACACACACACACAGACAAACACATACACGACAAACACACACACACACACACGAGAAACCGTCAAAAAAAAAAGCACTGAAATCAATCTCAATAATAACAGCCGAATGTAGAGAAAGAAAGAGAAGGGATAGCTCTTGCATAATGAAATCCGAAATAGCTTATCAGATCTACAATAAAAAGGCTTAAACTATAATTAAAATAAATATGCGTTGTTGTATTTCTTTACATTTTAATTTCGATAACAATTTTTTTTGTTTCTCTAGCTATTCTTATTTTATTTTAAAGAAAATGTAATTAGATTTTATCGTCACCAAGCAGCTGCGCTAGACTGTACGAAGTTTTAGGGTTGCTTACATTATAGAGGGTAAGTCGGAGGGTTAGTGTATCAATGTCCGCTTAAAGGTCTACAGTATTTATTCATGTGCATATTTTAATCGGGCGACAGCCTGTCGAATATTTTAGATTGGTATTAAAAAAAATCTCGTGATTGCAATACAACAGCATCAGCCGTAATTTATTTCAACAGCTTCAAATATAAAAATGTATTAGATAAGTTAATTTTCCCCACCTCCACACCATAACGCGGGCAGGTCCAGCAGTTAGTTCACCGGACTGTCAACCAAAAACCAACTGACACGTCGCGGGTTCTATCCCTGCCACCGACGGATCCCTGTCGCCCTGCAGGAGTTTTGGGCCTAGTGGACGTAATAATCTTCTATCTAGAAGGAACGTCTGTAAACTTATAAGATCATTGCGATGGTGTTCGAATGTTATAACTAGGTTATGTGTGTTCGAATGTTATAACTAGGTTATGTGTGTTCGAATGTTATAACTAGGTTATGTGTGTTCGAATGTTATAACTAGGTTATGTGTGTTCGAATGTTATAACTAGGTTATGTGTGTTCGAATGTTATAACTAGGTTATGTGTGTTCGAATGTTATAACTAGGTTATGTGTACAGGGAAGTGTGTGGGGGGGGGGGGGGGCGAGTAAACTGAAAGAAATGCATGAACTACATCATTATATTTTTACACATCCGGGTCTTCTGTCGTCTGTCTGGGATCCTGTTCACTATAAAATAATACACTCAAGCCACTCGATGAATGTGTTAAAGAAGAATTGAATGCTTGAACTTATATACAACAATAACATTCAGCTTTACTGGACAATAACAAGTATCTTCTTTATCACTAAGTAAAAATAAGAACAATCTTAGTTGCACAAATGCGAGCTATTATGCGAGCTATATTATGCAGATTTTGTTGCAGAAAATACTTGAATGGATTTTCCCCGACGTTTTAAGAATGCAAAAGAAAATTCTTACTAGAAAGAGGTAGAGATTACGAGAAAATATATTGGTGTTATTACGTCATAATAAATAACTATGTATAAAATTATAAGTAAATAATCTCTACGCCAGAATTTTATCTAAATAAATATCTCTAGATCGAGACAAATACAATATAAAAACTACTGTAAGATGCTATACACACAAAACAATATATATATTATATATATTATATATATAGGCTATCTTGATATTAAACGTATTTGATAATACTAGACTAATAATAATAAACCATTAACAAATCTATTTTTATTTGATATACGTGTCAGAGTGTCAAAAGCCACTACTCTCAGACATTACAGTCAATTTTCTACGACTTTTGAGTGACGTGCCGGTCCTCCCCCAAGAGGACAGATGGTGAAGACTATGACAGCAGTAGAGATAACTTAATGCCGCACCGACAGTCTCCGTTGATGCGATACATTAAAACTCCAGCAACGCGATGGCTGATAGATGAAGATATGATAATATATACACCTTTTTAATTAGTACTTATTGGGTTATTCACGTAGATATACATTTTGTTAATGAAATGTCATTTAAACATTTTTTATATTTCAATTTCTGGGACGTTAAAAAAGATAGTCACGAAATTATTACTTAAAAAAACAAAGCGTGTCTAGGTAAATTAAAGCAAGTAGATACATTGAAATACTTGGGGGACACTTATTACATCAGATGAGTGCTGTGAGACAGAAATCAATGCTAGAATCGGTCAAGCCAAAAGTGCCTTCATGAAAATGGAAAATATATTAGCGAAACAAATAATTAGCGATGCAATAAGAAAGGAGAAAATTGAAAACATCACAACTGGAAAGCAGGAGGGAAAGAAGCGCAGAGGAAGACAGAGAAGGAAGATACTAGATGATCTAACGGAATGGCATGGCAAAAGCAACAGAAATTCTAGAGTTTGCCAGAAGAAACGATACGTGGAGAGACATGATCGCCTACGACATCCGGCTTGGCACCTCATGATGATGATGATCTTATATTCCAGCTTGCAGAGAAGTGGACCAAAATTTTGATTAGGAGATCTGTAGACGTTGAGAGAGACACAAACCACTGACCTATAAATAGAATATATTAGGCAGGGAAACCGAATTCTTGATTCCAAACACCCGCCATATTTAATCACCATCACCGATCTAAATGTAAAAAAAAATTATTGCTTAAACACTGACTTTATTATGCGGCTGTGAATTTAATGGCCGAATGCAATGGCATTTCATGGTTAGATGGTTTCCGGTTCACTGATCTCGCCAAAATGCAGAAGATGCTGAGTTAATCTCTGAGACACAACTCGCGCGTAAAGATTTGGCAACGCGTCTAGCATTAGAATCGGAGTAATTCGGTCTGCTCATAAATAAGAAACAAAAAAGCTCCTGACCACCAAGCTACTTCTCATTCTGGGCGGAAAACCAATTGAAGAAGTTCAGAATTCCATTTACCTAAGCAGGTACAAGGATTAAAAACGGAGTTCCAGACTTGGATGGTCAGAGAAAAAATTGGATTCACCACTGTGACCTTCCAAAAAAAAAAACAAGAGAAATTCTGGACCATTGAATAAACGCCTCTAGAGGAGCTGTAGAATATCCATTGTTGAATTCGCCACCAGTGAAACATGGGGGACAACTAAAATGATCACGCCAAGTTTAAATGTATTTCATCGAAAGTAACTGAGGGCACGGTGGCCGTGCGGCAGCGCGTTCGCCTGGCGCATCGAAGGTCCTGGTTCGAATCCTGGTGCAGGCTAAGATTTTTTCCCGTGTCTGGAGGGTGTCGCTGAGTTTACCCAGCTCTGATGGGTAGGCTTACCTGACCTTAGTTGGGGTAAAGTAAAGGCGGCTGTGCATAATGCTGGCCACACAATCATCTAGTATGCCGTGGCCACAGAAACTGGTGCTTCACCGGACCTATGTATCAATTGGTCCCACCGGTACTTTACATTTTTTTTAACTAAGGAAGATTCTGGATCACATAAAAAAATGAAGTTCTCAAACGGTGTGACATCAATGGCAGACTTGATTAAAAGAAAAAGAAGAGTGAACTGGACAGGTAAGTTGCTGACGATGCCAGAAAACAGACGTCTTTAAAGTGGCTTTCAACTTGAAACCGAAAGAATGGGAAAAAGGAGACAAGCTCGCCCCATGACCACATGGACAGCAACCTGCAAGAGAGACTTGCAGTCCATCAGTGTAGATTGGGATGACGCTGAGAGGGCTGCATCTGACGGTGAACTCTGGAAAATGTTGGCAGTCCAACGGCGCGAAAAGGACTAACTAGCTAACGAAACACTGACCTATAAATACATGTCAAGAGATCATCTCTCTCCAAAGTATAAAAATTCACTAAATGTATTACATTTTCATTTTTTCATAATGCATACAATAAAATATAAAATAAAACAACTGAAATTAGACACACAAAAATCTCTGTTTAGAAGCTACTGGCTGTTGCTTAAATTTTTTGTTTCTTTTTAAATAAGCTTAAATGTTTGAACATGTTAGATGTCTATATCGGAACAGTTTAATTGCACATTATTTTATAACATTTTTTTTCTGTAATTAAATGTAAGACATCTCTTTATGTTGGATGCCTATCATGGTTCAGTTATTCATTTGCAGCGTTGCATCATAAAGGTCATAATAGAGACTTTTGTTGCAATTTATTGCAATGGAATTTTTGTACGTGATGCACTATGCACGTGTTCAGTTTGCTTCATGGTTAATCCAACCATGCACAAAGCGCACTCTTAACGTTTTGTTTTTTTCAAAGAAAACCATTGCAATCTAACGTTAAGAACTCATTCGCTCGTGCTCAAATTTTATTGACACGTTAACAAGTGGGGCGGGACTTGTTGCGCGCTACAGACGCAGTTATTCGATTGGTCGGATCAAAAAAAAAAAGAAAAAAAAAGTCATTTAGGCGAAGCGATTTGAATCGATGTTATGCATATAAAGAAAACTATTATAACTACTTTCTTTTTTTTTTTGTTTCTTTAAAACGCATTGAAAACAATTTGTCAGATTTCATAATGCAAGTGCGCCATTTGGCGTTCTAAGCAAATAGCAGACGGCTATGACATTTTAACAAATGAATTAATTATTGGGAAAATTTTCATTAAAAAAATAAAGAAACATCATACAAGAAACTGTACACAGATTCAATTAAACGATTGTTAATCCTCAATAAAGACTCGTTCTGATTAATCTTTCTTTAGTTAAGTATGTATACAGATTATAATAATATAGTGTTACGAATTTGTGTTATAAATAGAAAATTCACTTAATAGTGACCCTTCACTCACGTGTTACAGTCCAAGGAAAAGGGGGGGGGGGGTAATGACGCACAAAGTATTACACTAAATTGTGACGCACACCCTCGTGGAAATCGAGTTAATGGCTCGCTGTAAAGTCTGGAGTTTGACTATCTGAGCCCTCGTGCAAAAAAAAAACACAACAGAACACACATAATTTAGACCCATCAATAGAATTAATTAGATTTTTTTTTACATCGTGGGATTCGGTGTCACAATTTAGTTAGTTCTTTATCCCGGCGCTTGTACAGCTCACACCCAATTTTATTTTCTTGAGCTTACTTCTCCGCGTTGAACACACTATTACCAGTTAATAAATGTGATATCTTTTTTCTACGTTTGGCATGCGTACCGAAGCCGACCGAAGGGTCCTGGGTTCTGGCATGGAATGGGTTACCAGAATAAACCAGGAAAACCAGTAACTTAACATCATACATTAATACAGATGCAAGACTAAACTCATACCACGGATGAGCGCAGGACGCAATTATCTTCTTTATAGCGTCTATAATATATTAGAAAAAAGATAAGATGATGCGCGTTTTAAATTCTTCAATATTAACTTCGCCTTTGTGTTTTTTAAAGGGGCACGTTGGTAGTTAAACTGGAGAAAGCTGCTTCACCTGCCCTATGATCAATTTGGCCCGGCTGTATATTTTACTCACTTTGTTTTTTTCAAAGGGTTTTAAAAAACACCTTAGTTTTGGGGCAGAAATTAAATTTGTATTGGCTCAAAAAACTAAAATAAATAAAAACAAAAAAAAAACAAAAAAAAAAAACTTGTCTTTAGGTGTTGTTTAATGTTTCAATGACCGTGAGTTGTGCGCTCAATCTAGTTAAAAATCCCAATCATTTCGAATTTGAAAGACAAGCATTTGTCAAATAGATAACACAAGAAAAATGACAAATTATCTTTGGATTTAACCTTGTCCGACACAAACACCAATCCTTGGTCGCAATCAGATAGTGTCAACAGTTAGGGTTTAACTGAGTTTTATTTCTTTCTTTTCTAAAACCGCCGAATCATTGGACGAGGGATTTTTCTATAACAGCATTTACCCCAGTGCCGGTACCGGGTCACAAAAGAGAAAATACCGGGTCACAAAAGAGAAAATACCGGGTCACAAAAGAAAAATACCGGGTGACAAAAGAGAAAATACCGGGTCACAAAAGAGAAAATACCGGGTCACAAAAGAGAAAATACCGGGTCACAAAAGAGAAAATACCGGGTCACAAAAGAGAAAATACCGGGTCAAAAAAAGAGAAAATACCGGGTCAAAAAAAGAGAAAATACCGAATCAAAAAAAGAGAAAATACCGGGTCACAAAAGAGAAAATACCGGGTCGCAGAAAATATAGGAAAAAGTATAGATCTAAATTTAGATCAGATTATCAAGATGTATTAGCTATAAACAGTAGATTTCGCCAGACATTTATCTTTAGTATCTCTATAACCAAGGCCCGATTAGGTATCTCTATAACACCATGTAACAAAAAAAAACAACAATTTTTCTCTGTTTATCTAAAGTTTTTGAAATGTTTCTTTATTAATTTGAGTATGCTGAGTCTGAATATGACATTGTTTTTTTTTTATTGCATCAACCGTTTGATCATAAAACTAAAAAATCAATTTAACATATAGTATATAGTATATTGTTACGAAACGTAAATTCCCTACATTGTAATGTTAATAAACCAACTAAATCATTTAAGCGAATTGCGTTTAAACGATATAAAATATTTCTCAGCTCACGGTTTTCCCCGGGTTTTTCCTAACCTAATTTGAGCATTATTGTTTTTTATTAACCTCGATAAAAACATGAACTGTGCACGCGAATACAGCATGTCAAGGTCGTCCGGTCTCTCCTTATTTTGTTAGAGCATTATTGCTTGTTCTTAATAAAAAGTATCTGATCACGCAGTCAACATGCGGGCTTGATTAAAATATTCGTGTCACTAGGCTGTCTGGTTTTTCCAACGATTGACCCGTAATATATTTCTACGCGATTCGACCTTTTAGTTCAGTTCTTGGCTTGCATTCGATCTAGTAACATCAAATATTCTCCGCTCTGAGTATCGTTTCTATTTGATTTGTATTATGGAAAATTTATTATCCTGCTATTAACTACAATGCTATATGTTCATTGAGGATATTCATTACTAATTGGAATATGTGTATTTCTTGACTGTGTATATAATATTATTTGGATTCCTACTGGATTGATGTTGTAAATTAAACCAAATTTATCGTTGCTTTCTACACAACTTGGTTAACGTCAATATTTCAAAGTTATCTACATGTGTGTATGTGTAATATTTATTTAACTATATTAATAATCTACACTACCACTCAACATCGAGGTTCTTGCTGTATAATATGAGCCACATAAATAATTATACATGAAGTAAATCAACTGAAAACTCTAAAACTACGCTATGTGAATTGCCAGGGGATACTAAGAACCACGGAATACTCTAGACAACTACAAATAAACTTCAGAATGATATAATAAGATCTTCACTAATACAAGGATACTCACACTAATAATAACAATACTATAACTATTATTTTCATAAATTGAATGGGGGCTCTAGCCGTAATAACATTATAAATCATAATTATACTTGTGTGATATAAATAGAAGGTCTCATCCATAATTTATTATGGTGAATAAATTGCCTTGTAATAAAATGGGTTTTGCTCGTCAGTGATTTACTAACAAACGTTTAGAGGATTTACTTCAACTTCAAGAATCGTTATACTATTTACACAAACTATTTACAACTGCCGTAATAAATACTCGTAACTTGGATGGATTGTGTTGGAAAATATGAACAATATACAATATACTAAAGATTGTGATTGAATTGAACATTGCTATTGAGAATCGGAAAACTTAACTATTCAGCCTGGAAAATTATCTGGTGTATTACCTTATCAAACAAAGTAACTCTAAGAAAGTGTTTTTTTTTTTGTGACCTTGTTGTGACAAATCTGAACTGTGTGGTGTAGTGAATTATTCAAAGGACAGAAAGTAAGTTGGACTCTTTATTGTATTATTAACAAGATTTATAGTAACTTTTAATATATAAAATGGAAGCCACAAATAATCTTACATTGGATCCAGAGATATTTGATCTAACCTCAGAACAGCTTAATAAAATGTCAATGATACAATTAAAAGAATTGGCTAAATCATTTGGCATTTCTATCACAGAAACTGGGCCATCAAAAACTAAATTACTTCAAGAGGTAACTGAGTGTTTAAGAAAACAAGGTACACTAATTATTGAAGAAACTACTGCTAATGATAACATTAATGATGAATCAGATGATGAATTACCTTTTCCTATAAAACAAAGAGTAAAGCATACAACTGGTGACTTAAGTGATGAATTGAAATTTAAACTTGAGTTAAGAAAGATGGAATTAGAGATGGAAAGAGAAAGAGAAAACAAGAGAATTGAGATGGAAAGAGAGAGAGAAAGCCAGAGAATTGAGATGGAAAGAGAAATAGCAAGAGAGAAAATAGCAAGCCAAGAAAGAATTGAGATAGCAAGGTCTCGTACGTCAAATCATTCGAATGCAAGCTCTGAAGCAGATGCAGAACTGTATAAGTTTAAGAAACATATTCCAGTTCTTGAAGATAATTCGGTGGAAGAGTTCTTCATGATTTTCGAGAGAAACGCTAAAGACTATCAATTTCCCGAGGGCAAGAAAGCTATACTCCTACGCTCAGCTCTGAACAAAGGAAAGGCACTTGATGTTGTATTAAGTCTTACTGAAGAGGAATTGTATGATTATGAACTGATCAAGAATAGAGTACTGCTAAGTTATGCATTAACACCTGAAAAATATAGGAAAGTGTTTCGTGAGTCTAAGAAAGAACAGGAACAATCCCATGTTGATTTTCTAAGACAGAAAAAGAAATATTTTGAAAGATGGATTCGATCCAAAGGTGTAAACAAAGACTTTGATAAATTAGCTAATCTTATGCTAATGGAAGACTTTAACAATAACATCAGAGGTGATGTAAGAATACATTTAGCAGACAAAGGTGTAGAACAAGTAGAAACAGCAGCAGTGATGGCAGACGAATATGTTATTATCCATTCCAGCAATAAATTTACAACAGTTGATAAATCTAAATTCCAGAATCGAGATATGAAGGTAGAAAAGAAAACCATGAATCCAAATGAATCCTATCAATCAAAGAGACATCAGCAGAGCAATGAAGGTCCAACAAATTCCAAGCCAACCTGTAGCCATTGTAAACGAATTGGACATACTAAGGAAAAGTGCTGGATATTGAATGGGAACCCGAATAAAAAGAATGTTGTCTTATCGTATGTAGCAATGCCAAAACAAAGAACTCATGAAAATGTAAAGAAGGATATTAGAACTCAAACAGAGATACCTAGTGCTAATGCAGATAACCTGACAAAACACACGTATCTTGGAAACTTGAAACCAGAAATAGTTCCTGAAATAGAGACAATGGTTTTCAATAATTCTAATTCTAATCTGAGCTCCAAGGAGTCTATATCAGATAGAACCACCATGAGTACTAAACATACCTCTTACAAAAATAACTTGGATACAGATCTCATCGATACTGAGATACCAAGCAATTGTTTACCATTCATTGAAGAAGGTACCGTGTCATCCATAATAAATGGTGTCACTAGTGAAAAGAACATCAGAATACTCCGTGATACAGGGGCTGAGGTTTCACTACTTTTAGAGAATACTGTTCCTACGTCACAATCGACATATACAGGACAGGATCTTACTATTCAAGGTGTATCAAGGAAAAATGTACAAGTTCCTTTGCATCAAATACAGCTGAAGAGTGCGTACTTCACTGGAAATGTAGTTGTGGGTGTGTACAAATCACTTCCGTTTAAAGGCGTTTCTTTAATACTGGGAAATGATATTGCTGGAGATGTGGTGCATTCCATATCCAAGAAAAAACAATACCTCAATAAAAGTGAGAGCTTTATCAAACCTATATGCATCGTCACGAGAGGTATGGCCCAACAACAAAAGTCTGTCGAAACCATGTCAAAGTCAAAAATAGAACCAGAAATTGACCTACAGGCAACTTTCCTGGCTGACATCTTGAGTGGTCCCTCAGTCAAGACTACTGAAAGTAATTTGTCACCTCGACAATTACTCCTATTAGAACAGAATAGAGATTCAGGAATTAAACACCTGAAGAAAAAGGTGATAACTGAACAGGAGGCAGAAATTAAAGGAAATGGATTTTTTCTGAAGGAGGGAATATTAATGCAAAAATGGAGAGATGTGAAATGTGATAATGACAATTGCAGAGAAGGAAGTCAGATTGTGGTACCAGCCATATATCGTAATGACATCTTACACATGGCTCATGACACGCCATATGCTGGTCATCTAGGAGTGAACAAGACTTACCGTCGAATTCTTCCGTACTTCTATTGGCCTGGACTACATCGTGACGTCACAAAATACTGCAAGTCATGCAATACATGCCAGATAGTTGGTAAACCTAACCAGACTATACCGGTAGCACCTCTAAAGCCAATACCCGCCTTTGCAGAACCATTTAGCCACTTGCTAATAGACTGTGTAGGTCCTTTGCCTAAAACAAAGACAGGACACCAGTACTTATTCACTATAATGTGCACTGCCACGAGATATCCTGAAGCTATTCCGCTACGCACCATTAACGCAGATAAGATATCTGACGCACTGATTGCATTTTGTTCAAGATACGGTCTTCCAAAGACTATACAGTCAGACCAAGGATCTAACTTTACATCAAAGCTGTTTAACCAGGTCTTAAAGAAACTAGGCATCCAACATGCAACTTCAACTGCGTACCATCCGCAAAGCCAAGGTGCCCTAGAAAGATATCATCAGACTCTGAAAACCATGCTCCGCACATACTGTTTTGAGAACACTGAAGACTGGGATCGCGGTATTCCATTCGCTCTTTTCGCGACTAGAGAAACTGTGCAGGAATCTCTTGGATTCAGTCCGTTCGAGTTAGTGTTTGGACATTCAGTTCGAGGACCTCTAAAACTGTTGCAGGAAACCTTGTTAAATTCTGATGAAGAGACTGGACTCGTAGCTTATGTGGAACAATTTAGCAATAGAATCTATCATGCTTTTAATCATGTTAAAGATAATCTTTTGCAGGCGCAGAAAAGAATGAAAGGGTACTATGATGTCAAGGCCAGATCCCGATGTTTCCATCCTGGTGATAAAGTCCTCATGTTGACCCAATTGTCTGGACAACCCCTGAGTGCAAAATATACAGGACCATATCAGGTTTTAGATAAAATCAGTGATGTAACATACATTGTAAAAACCCCTGATAGAAGGAAAACACAGAGACTGTGCCATATAAACATGCTAAAACCTTATGTTGTTAGGGAAGAACAAACTGACATTAGGCCAGTGAGTGCTATCAAAACTGTTGAAACACCCCCGCCTAAATTTAAAAAGACAATCATAGAAAGTAAACTTCAGAACACTGAAGCACTTAAAAACCTCAATGATAAACTGGCACATCTAGACTCAGGTGAACAGACTTCTATCAAGGGTTTAATCTATGATCATGTAAATTTGTTTAGTGATGTTCCTAACAAAACAACTTTGGTTACCCATGGTGTAGTTTTAAAAGATGATAATGTTAAACCTGTCAAACAACATCCGTATAGGGTTAATGCCATACAACTTAAGAATAACTTACGTATTGGTAAAAGATCACATCGTCGCGGACACCCTATCGCGCATGGAAAAAAATGTATAAAGGGATAACTACATGTATATATTCTGGTAATCCTAACTAAGAGAATTGGATCATTTAAAATATAAATGCATGAATATATGAATGTGTTGTGATTATTTTATGCAATATCTTATGCCTTATTTTATGCCATGAATATTTCCATTTGCTAAAACAAATATTATTATTGTTGTAGGAAAAAAAGAAAGAACCTAATAAGTTACTTATAAATATTATGGATTTATGAACATAATTTTTCTTTATTAGTAGGATAATGAATGAACAAGAAATGTACATCCTTATTTTGAAACAATCAAACTATAGTTGTGATTATATAAAAACCAAGATAGAGTAATGTGCATACACTTCACATGCTTACACACTTAAGATTAAACTCTTACTTTAAAATTTATTTAAATATTAATTTCATTTAAGTTGAATTAATTAATGATTGAATTGTTTAATATGATAACATTAGTTATGTTGATTTTTACCTTATAAATAAGATGATGATGTTTATAAGGAATGATATCTCAGAGAGTATAATTTTTTAGAATAACGCGAACATGTGTTATGGTCTAAGGATAACTTGAGATCCTATATGATGAGGGCTTAATAGAATAAATTATTTCCCTTACTTGTCTTATTTAACGGACTACACAGGTGGAGTCAGTTTTTTTTGTATATTGTTTAGAACTAAAGTTAAGTGCAGGCGGTTCTAAAAGAAATTGCACACTTCTATTGTTTAGTATGCAATGTTCTTTTCCTTTTGGTATGGGCGACTGTTACGAAACGTAAATTCCCTACATTGTAATGTTAATAAACCAACTAAATCATTTAAGCGAATTGCGTTTAAACGATATAAAATATTTCTCAGCTCACGGTTTTCCCCGGGTTTTTCCTAACCTAATTTGAGCATTATTGTTTTTTATTAACCTCGATAAAAACATGAACTGTGCACGCGAATACAGCATGTCAAGGTCGTCCGGTCTCTCCTTATTTTGTTAGAGCATTATTGCTTGTTCTTAATAAAAAGTATCTGATCACGCAGTCAACATGCGGGCTTGATTAAAATATTCGTGTCACTAGGCTGTCTGGTTTTTCCAACGATTGACCCGTAATATATTTCTACGCGATTCGACCTTTTAGTTCAGTTCTTGGCTTGCATTCGATCTAGTAACATCAAATATTCTCCGCTCTGAGTATCGTTTCTATTTGATTTGTATTATGGAAAATTTATTATCCTGCTATTAACTACAATGCTATATGTTCATTGAGGATATTCATTACTAATTGGAATATGTGTATTTCTTGACTGTGTATATAATATTATTTGGATTCCTACTGGATTGATGTTGTAAATTAAACCAAATTTATCGTTGCTTTCTACACAACTTGGTTAACGTCAATATTTCAAAGTTATCTACATGTGTGTATGTGTAATATTTATTTAACTATATTAATAATCTACACTACCACTCAACATCGAGGTTCTTGCTGTATAATATGAGCCACATAAATAATTATACATGAAGTAAATCAACTGAAAACTCTAAAACTACGCTATGTGAATTGCCAGGGGATACTAAGAACCACGGAATACTCTAGACAACTACAAATAAACTTCAGAATGATATAATAAGATCTTCACTAATACAAGGATACTCACACTAATAATAACAATACTATAACTATTATTTTCATAAATTGAATGGGGGCTCTAGCCGTAATAACATTATAAATCATAATTATACTTGTGTGATATAAATAGAAGGTCTCATCCATAATTTATTATGGTGAATAAATTGCCTTGTAATAATATAGTATATAGTATATAGTATATAGTATATAGTATATAGCCTGATTAATAGTAATCGTATTGCATGAGATACAACTTTAGTCAATATATAACAATTACTAGCTATTATGTTATGTTACAAAACGTCATCTTACATCACGTTACATACATATATTACATAATGTTAAATTATGTTGTAATGTAATAGTCTCTCACAATCTCAAAAAACACTAGAAGTGAACAGTAGAACGTGGTTTTCTATTGTGAAGTTTAACGTCATCGCGTATCAAACACCAGGTGTAGTCACCGATCATAGCTGCATCCCATCTGCTCTAGTATCTTTTCTCCATTGCAATAACATCCTGATGAAAACGTTCTCTGTGCCCTTCACTCACATCACCCAAATTTGGTCTGAAAAATTCCAAGTGTGAATGCAGCTAATGCAGCTTTATTGACATTCTGCATTTCATATCTGCATACCGTACAATGAAGTTTTCCACTAGCTCTTTGTAGTTATCACTTTTATTTTTGCCAAAAAAAACTATCAACAACATGTCTAAACGCAATCAATGCCTCTTTTTCAACAGCAAACATGTTGTCTTCCAGCTCCTTACATGCCAACATAACTTTATAACTTTAATCTGTGGACCAACGAATATACTTGCTGAATTTGTTGCATCTGATACTTTAGAAAACATCTGCAGAATGTGCTGGAACGCTGCACTAGCTGGGTTTAATGCTTTAACAAATGGTTTTGAAAAGACCTAGTTTAATGTGAAAGGGTGGTAGTAAGATTTTCTCATCAGGTATCAGTCATCATAATGATTCGTCGGTCCAATCCATATTCTCGGAATCGCAAAGGGCATTGACTTTCGAATTCCACACAGCCATCCTTCCAGAGTTGATCTGCAGCTGCCACCAACTGTAGTGTGGTACATACGAATTGTCGTTACCTCCCATAGCCATACCAAAAAAAAAGCATATGCAGTAAAGAAATTTGTACTACTGACAATGTTATGTTTAGTTTGTGTTGGACTAATATAGTAACCACACACATAACAGAATGAGTCAGGACAAGGCTTGCAGGATCTACTAGACATATTCACCACTTCATATAACAGTTGTCATTAGTTAAAATAAAAATAAACAAAAGAATATAGTTAAAATCAGCATATATATATATAATATTATAATGTTATAAATGCATTACACATATACAAAAACTCCAAAATATACTTTATGCTTTTTCTCAAGAAATCTTGATGATAGAGCAAAACCAATGGTACCACTGAAATCAGCATACCAAAATTATGTAAGAAACATTAAAAAATTAACATAAACAAAAAATGTTGTTACATGGTGTAATCAAGGCCCGATTAGGTATCTCTATAATCAAGGCCAGATTAGGTATCTCTATAACCAAGGCCAGATTAGGTATCTCTATAATCAAGGCCAGATTAGGTATCTCTATATGCAAGGCCAAATTAGGTATCTTTATAATCAAGGCCAGATTAGGTATCTTTATAATCAAGGCCAGATTAGGTATCTCTATATGCAAGGCCAGATTAGGTATCTTTATAATCAAGGCCAGAATAGGTATCTTTATAATCAAGGCCAGATTAGGTATCTTTATAATCAAGGCCAGATTATGTATCTCTATAATCAAGGCCAGATTAGGTATCTTTATAATCAAGGCCAGATTAGGTATCTCTATAATCAAGGCCAGATTAGGTATCTTTATAATCAAGGCCAGATTAGGTATCTCTATATGCAAGGCCAGATTAGGTATCTTTATAATCAAGGCCAGATTAGGTATCTCTATATGCAAGGCCAGATTAGGTATCTCTATATGCAAGGCCAGATTAGGTATCTTTATATGCAAGGCCAGATTAGGTATCTCTATATGCAAGGCCAGATTAGGTATCTTTATAATCAAGGCCAGATTAGGTATCTTTATAATCAAGGCCAGATTAGGTATCTTTATAATCAAGGCCAGATTAAGTATCTCTATAATCAAGGCCAGATTAGGTATCTTTATAATCAAGGCCAGATTAGGTATCTCTATATGCAAGGCCAGATTAGGTATCTTTATAATCAAGGCCAGATTAGGTATCTTTATAATCAAGGCCAGATTAGGTATCTTTATAATCAAGGCCAGATTAGGTATCTCTAAAACCAAGGCCAGATTAGGTATCTTTATAATCAAGGCCAGATTAGGTATCTCTATAATCAAGGCCAGATTAGGTATCTCTATAACCAAGGCCAGATTAGGTATCTTTATAATCAAGGCCAGATTAGGTATCTCTATATGCAAGGCCAGATTAGGTATCTTTATAATCAAGGCCAGATTAGGTATCTTTATAATCAAGGCCAGATTAGGTATCTTTATAATCAAGGCCAGATTAGGTATCTTTATAATCAAGGCCAGATTAGGTATCTTTATAATCAAGGCCAGATTAGGTATCTCTATAATCAAGGCCAGATTAGGTATCTCTAAAACCAAGGCCAGATTAGGTGTCTCTATAATCAAGGCCAGATTAGGTATCTCTATAATCAAGGCCAGATTAGGTATCTCTAAAACCAAGGCCAGATTAGGTATCTCTAAAACCAAGGCCAGATTAGGTATCTTTATAATCAAGGCCAGATTAGGTATCTCTATATGCAAGGCCAGATTAGGTATCTTTATAATCAAGGCCAGATTAGGTATCTTTATAATCAAGGCCAGATTAGGTATCTCTAAAACCAAGGCCAGATTAGGTATCTTTATAATCAAGGCCAGATTAGGTATCTCTATAATCAAGGCCAGATTAGGTATCTCTAAAACCAAGGCCAGATTAGGTATTTCTATAATCAAGGCCAGATTAGGTATCTCTATAATCAAGGCCAGATTAGGTATCTCTAAAACCAAGGCCAGATTAGGTATCTCTAAAACCAAGGCCATATTAGGTATCTCTAAAACCAAGGCCAGATTAGGTATCTCTATAACCAAGGCCAGATTAGGTATCTCTAAAACTAAGGCCAGATTAGGTATCTCTAAAACCAAAGCCAGATTAGGTATCTTTATAACCAAGGCCAGATTAGGTATCTCTAAAACCAAGGCCAGATTAGGTATCTTTATAACCAAGGCCAGATTAGGTATCTCTATAATCAAGGCCAGATTAGGTATCTCTATAATCAAGGCCAGATTAGGTATCTCTATATGCAAGGCCAGATTAGGTATCTTTATAATCAAGGCCAGATTAGGTATCTTTATAACCAAGGCCAGATTAGGTATCTCTATAACCAAGGCCAGATTAGGTATCTCTATAACCAAGGCCAGATTAGGTATCTTTATAACCAAGGCCAGATTAGGTATCTCTATAACCAAGGCCAGATTAGGGATCTTTATAACCAAGGCCAGATTAGGTATCTTTATAATCAAGGCCAGATTAGGTATCTCTATAATCAAGGCTGATTAGGTATCTCTATAATCAAGGCCAGATTAGGTATCTCTATATGCAAGGCCAGATTAGGTATCTTTATAATCAAGGCCAGATTAGGTATCTTTATAATCAAGGCCAGATTAGGTATCTCTATAATCAAGGCCAGATTAGGTATCTCTATAATCAAGGCCAGATTAGGTATCTTTATAATCAAGGCCAGATTAGGTATCTCTAAAACCAAGGCCAGATTAGGTATCTCTAAAACCAAGGCCAGATTAGGTATCTTTATAATCAAGGCCAGATTAGGTATCTCTATAATCAAGGCCAGATTAGGTATCTCTATAATCAAGGCCAGATTAGGTATCTCTAAAACCAAGGCCAGATTAGGTATCTCTAAAACCAAGGCCAGATTAGGTATCTCTATAATCAAGGCCAGATTAGGTATCTTTATAATCAAGGCCAGATTAGGTATCTCTAAAACCAAGGCCAGATTAGGTATCTCTATATCCAAGGCCAGATTAGGTATCTTTATAACCAAGGCCAGATTAGGTATCTCTATAACCAAGGCCAGATTAGGTATCTCTATAATCAAGGCTGATTAGGTATCTCTAAAACCAAGGCCAGATTAGGTATCTCTAAAATCAAGGCCATATTAGGTATCTCTAAAACAAAGGCCAGATTAGGTATCTCTAATACCAAGGCCAGATTAGGTATCTCTAAAACCAAGGCCAGATTAGGTATCTCTAAAACCAAAGCCAGATTAGGTATCTTTATAACCAAGGCCAGATTAGGTATCTCTAAAACCAAGGCCAGATTAGGTATCTTTATAACCAAGGCCAGATTAAGTATCTCTATAATCAAGGCCAGATTAGGTATCTCTATAATCAAGGCCAGATTAGGTATCTCTATATGCAAGGCCAGATTAGGTATCTTTATAATCAAGGCCAGATTAGGTATCTTTATAACCAAGGCCAGATTAGGTATCTCTATAACCAAGGCCAGATTAGGTATCTCTATAACCAAGGCCAGATTAGGTATCTTTATAACCAAGGCCAGATTAGGTATCTCTATAACCAAGGCCAGATTAGGGATCTTTATAACCAAGGCCAGATTAGGTATCTTTATAATCAAGGCCAGATTAGGTATCTCTATAATCAAGGCTGATTAGGTATCTCTATAATCAAGGCCAGATTAGGTATCTCTATATGCAAGGCCAGATTAGGTATCTTTATAATCAAGGCCAGATTAGGTATCTTTATAGTCAAGGCCAGATTAGGTATCTCTATAATCAAGGCCAGATTAGGTATCTCTATAATCAAGGCCAGATTAGGTATCTTTATAATCAAGGCCAGATTAGGTATCTCTAAAACCAAGGCCAGATTAGGTATCTCTAAAACCAAGGCCAGATTAGGTATCTTTATAATCAAGGCCAGATTAGGTATCTCTATAATCAAGGCCAGATTAGGTATCTCTATAATCAAGGCCAGATTAGGTATCTCTAAAACCAAGGCCAGATTAGGTATCTCTAAAACCAAGGCCAGATTAGGTATCTCTATAATCAAGGCCAGATTAGGTATCTTTATAATCAAGGCCAGATTAGGTATCTCTAAAACCAAGGCCAGATTAGGTATCTCTATATCCAAGGCCAGATTAGGTATCTTTATAACCAAGGCCAGATTAGGTATCTCTATAACCAAGGCCAGATTAGGTATCTCTATAATCAAGGCTGATTAGGTATCTCTATAATCAAGGCCAGATTAGGTATATCTATATGCAAGGCCAGATTAGGTATCTTTATAATCAAGGCCAGATTAGGTATCTTTATAATCAAGGCCAGATTAGGTATCTTTATAATCAAGGCCAGATTAGGTATCTTTATAATCAAGGCCAGATTAGGTATCTCTAAAACCAAGGCCAGATTAGGTATCTCTAAAACCAAGGCCAGATTAGGTATCTTTATAATCAAGGCCAGATTAGGTATCTTTATAATCAAGGCCAGATTAGGTATCTCTATATGCAAGGCCAGATTAGGTATCTTTATAATCAAGGCCAGAATAGGTATCTTTATAATCAAGGCCAGATTAGGTATCTTTATAATCAAGGCCAGATTATGTATCTCTATAATCAAGGCCAGATTAGGTATCTTTATAATCAAGGCCAGATTAGGTATCTCTATAATCAAGGCCAGATTAGGTATCTTTATAATCAAGGCCAGATTAGGTATCTCTATATGCAAGGCCAGATTAGGTATCTTTATAATCAAGGCCAGATTAGGTATCTCTATATGCAAGGCCAGATTAGGTATCTCTATATGCAAGGCCAGATTAGGTATCTTTATATGCAAGGCCAGATTAGGTATCTCTATATGCAAGGCCATATTAGGTATCTTTATAATCAAGGCCAGATTAGGTATCTTTATAATCAAGGCCAGATTAGGTATCTTTATAATCAAGGCCAGATTAAGTATCTCTATAATCAAGGCCAGATTAGGTATCTTTATAATCAAGGCCAGATTAGGTATCTCTATATGCAAAGCCAGATTAGGTATCTTTATAATCAAGGCCAGATTAGGTATCTTTATAATCAAGGCCAGATTAGGTATCTTTATAATCAAGGCCAGATTAGGTATCTCTAAAACCAAGGCCAGATTAGGTATCTTTATAATCAAGGCCAGATTAGGTATCTCTATAATCCAGGCCAGATTAGGTATCTCTATAACCAAGGCCAGATTAGGTATCTTTATAATCAAGGCCAGATTAGGTATCTCTATATGCAAGGCCAGATTAGGTATCTTTATAATCAAGGCCAGATTAGGTATCTTTATAATCAAGGCCAGATTAGGTATCTTTATAAT
Organism: Anisus vortex; assembly: GCA_949126835.1. Taxonomy (NCBI): domain Eukaryota; kingdom Metazoa; phylum Mollusca; class Gastropoda; family Planorbidae; genus Anisus; species Anisus vortex. The sequence goes on from OX421496.1 coordinate 38,466,412, forward strand.
CAAGGCCAGATTAGGTATCTTTATAATCAAGGCCAGATTAGGTATCTCTATAATCAAGGCCAGATTAGGTATCTCTAAAACCAAGGCCAGATTAGGTGTCTCTATAATCAAGGCCAGATTAGGTATCTCTATAATCAAGGCCAGATTAGGTATCTCTAAAACCAAGGCCAGATTAGGTATCTCTAAAACCAAGGCCAGATTAGGTATCTTTATAATCAAGGCCAGATTAGGTATCTCTATATGCAAGGCCAGATTAGGTATCTTTATAATCAAGGCCAGATTAGGTATCTTTATAATCAAGGCCAGATTAGGTATCTCTAAAACCAAGGCCAGATTAGGTATCTTTATAATCAAGGCCAGATTAGGTATCTCTATAATCAAGGCCAGATTAGGTATCTCTAAAACCATGGCCAGATTAGGTATTTCTATAATCAAGGCCAGATTAGGTATCTCTATAATCAAGGCCAGAGTAGGTATCTCTAAAACCAAGGCCAGATTAGGTATCTCTAAAACCAAGGCCATATTAGGTATCTCTAAAACCAAGGCCAGATTAGGTATCTCTATAACCAAGGCCAGATTAGGTATCTCTAAAACCAAGGCCAGATTAGGTATCTTTATAATCAAGGCCAGATTAGGTATCTCTATATGCAAGGCCAGATTAGGTATCTTTATAATCAAGGCCAGATTAGGTATCTTTATAATCAAGGCCAGATTAGGTATCTTTATAATCAAGGCCAGATTAGGTATCTCTAAAACCAAGGCCAGATTAGGTATCTTTATAATCAAGGCCAGATTAGGTATCTCTATAATCCAGGCCAGATTAGGTATCTCTATAACCAAGGCCAGATTAGGTATCTTTATAATCAAGGCCAGATTAGGTATCTCGATATGCAAGGCCAGATTAGGTATCTTTATAATCAAGGTCAGATTAGGTATCTTTATAATCAAGGCCAGATTAGGTATCTGTATAATCAAGGCCAGATTAGGTATCTTTATAATCAAGGCCAGATTAGGTATCTCTATAATCAAGGCCAGATTAGGTATCTCTAAAACCAAGGCCAGATTAGGTGTCTCTATAATCAAGGCCAGATTAGGTATCTCTATAATCAAGGCCAGATTAGGTATCTCTAAAACCAAGGCCAGATTAGGTATCTCTAAAACCAAGGCCAGATTAGGTATCTTTATAATCAAGGCCAGATTAGGTATCTCTATAGGCAAGGCGAGATTAGGTATCTTTATAATCAAGGCCAGATTAGGTATCTTTATAATCAAGGCCAGATTAGGTATCTCTAAAACCAAGGCCAGATTAGGTATCTTTATAATCAAGGCCAGATTAGGTATCTCTATAATCAAGGCCAGATTAGGTATCTCTAAAACCATGGCCAGATTAGGTATTTCTATAATCAAGGCCAGATTAGGTATCTCTATAATCAAGGCCAGAGTAGGTATCTCTAAAACCAAGGCCAGATTAGGTATCTCTAAAACCAAGGCCATATTAGGTATCTCTAAAACCAAGGCCAGATTAGGTATCTCTATAACCAAGGCCAGATTAGGTATCTCTAAAACCAAGGCCAGATTAGGTATCTTTATAATCAAGGCCAGATTAGGTATCTCTATATGCAAGGCCAGATTAGGTATCTTTATAATCAAGGCCAGATTAGGTATCTTTATAATCAAGGCCAGATTAGGTATCTTTATAATCAAGGCCAGATTAGGTATCTCTAAAACCAAGGCCAGATTAGGTATCTTTATAATCAAGGCCAGATTAGGTATCTCTATAATCCAGGCCAGATTAGGTATCTCTATAACCAAGGCCAGATTAGGTATCTTTATAATCAAGGCCAGATTAGGTATCTCTATATGCAAGGCCAGATTAGGTATCTTTATAATCAAGGCCAGATTAGGTATCTTTATAATCAAGGCCAGATTAGGTATCTGTATAATCAAGGCCAGATTAGGTATCTTTATAATCAAGGCCAGATTAGGTATCTCTATAATCAAGGCCAGATTAGGTATCTCTAAAACCAAGGCCAGATTAGGTGTCTCTATAATCAAGGCCAGATTAGGTATCTCTATAATCAAGGCCAGATTAGGTATCTCTAAAACCAAGGCCAGATTAGGTATCTCTAAAACCAAGGCCAGATTAGGTATCTTTATAATCAAGGCCAGATTAGGTATCTCTATATGCAAGGCCAGATTAGGTATCTTTATAATCAAGGCCAGATTAGGTATCTTTATAATCAAGGTCAGATTAGGTATCTCTAAAACCAAGGCCAGATTAGGTATCTTTATAATCAAGGCCAGATTAGGTATCTTTATAATCAAGGCCAGATTAGGTATCTCTATAATCCAGGCCAGATTAGGTATCTCTATAACCAAGGCCAGATTAGGTATCTTTATAATCAAGGCCAGATTAGGTATCTCTATATGCAAGGCCAGATTAGGTATCTTTATAATCAAGGCCAGATTAGGTATCTTTATAATCAAGGCCAGATTAGGTATCTTTATAATCAAGGCCAGATTAGGTATCTTTATAATCAAGGCCAGATTAGGTATCTCTATAATCAAGGCCAGATTAGGTATCTCTAAAACCAAGGCCAGATTAGGTGTCTCTATAATCAAGGCCAGATTAGGTATCTCTATAATCAAGGCCAGATTAGGTATCTCTAAAACCAAGGCCAGATTAGGTATCTCTAAAACCAAGGCCAGATTAGGTATCTTTATAATCAAGGCCAGATTAGGTATCTCTATATGCAAGGCCAGATTAGGTATCTTTATAATCAAGGCCAGATTTGGTATCTTTATAATCAAGGCCAGATTAGGTATCTCTAAAACCAAGGCCAGATTAGGTATCTTTATAATCAAGGCCAGATTAGGTATCTCTATAATCAAGGCCAGATTAGGTATCTCTAAAACCAAGGCCAGATTAGGTATTTCTATAATCAAGGCCAGATTAGGTATCTCTATAATCAAGGCCAGAGTAGGTATCTCTAAAACCAAGGCCAGATTAGGTATCTCTAAAACCAAGGCCATATTAGGTATCTCTAAAACCAAGGCCAGATTAGGTATCTCTATAACCAAGGCCAGATTAGGTATCTCTAAAACCAAGGCCAGATTAGGTATCTCTAAAACCAAAGCCAGATTAGGTATCTTTATAACCAAGGCCAGATTAGGTATCTCTAAAACCAAGGCCAGATTAGGTATCTTTATAACCAAGGCCAGATTAGGTATCTCTATAATCAAGGCCAGATTAGGTATCTCTATAATCAAGGCCAGATTAGGTATCTCTATATGCAAGGCCAGATTAGGTATCTTTATAATCAAGGCCAGATTAGGTATCTTTATAACCAAGGCCAGATTAGGTATCTCTATAACCAAGGCCAGATTAGGTATCTCTATAACCAAGGCCAGATTAGGTATCTTTATAACCAAGGCCAGATTAGGTATCTCTATAACCAAGGCCAGATTAGGGATCTTTATAACCAAGGCCAGATTAGGTATCTTTATAATCAAGGCCAGATTAGGTATCTCTATAATCAAGGCTAATTAGGTATCTCTATAATCAAGGCCAGATTAGGTATCTCTATATGCAAGGCCAGATTAGGTATCTTTATAATCAAGGCCAGATTAGGTATCTTTATAATCAAGGCCAGATTAGGTATCTCTATAATCAAGGCCAGATTAGGTATCTCTATAATCAAGGCCAGATTAGGTATCTTTATAATCAAGGCCAGATTAGGTATCTCTAAAACCAAGGCCAGATTAGGTATCTCTAAAACCAAGGCCAGATTAGGTATCTTTATAATCAAGGCCAGATTAGGTTTCTCTATAATCAAGGCCAGATTAGGTATCTCTATAATCAAGGCCAGATTAGGTATCTCTAAAACCAAGGCCAGATTAGGTATCTCTAAAACCAAGGCCAGATTAGGTATCTCTATAATCAAGGCCAGATTAGGTATCTTTATAATCAAGGCCAGATTAGGTATCTCTAAAACCAAGGCCAGATTAGGTATCTCTATATCCAAGGCCAGATTAGGTATCTTTATAACCAAGGCCAGATTAGGTATCTCTATAACCAAGGCCAGATTAGGTATCTCTATAATCAAGGCTGATTAGGTATCTCTATAATCAAGACCAGATTAGGTATCTCTATATGCAAGGCCAGATTAGGTATCTTTATAATCAAGGCCAGATTAGGTATCTTTATAATCAAGGCCAGATTAGGTATCTTTATAATCAAGGCCAGATTAGGTATCTTTATAATCAAGGCCAGATTAGGTATCTCTAAAACCAAGGCCAGATTAGGTATCTCTAAAACCAAGGCCAGATTAGGTATCTTTATAATCAAGGCCAGATTAGGTATCTTTATAATCAAGGCCAGATTAGGTATCTCTAAAACCAAGGCCAGATTAGGTATCTCTAAAACCAAGGCCAGATTAGGTATCTCTATAATCAAGGCCAGATTAGGTATCTTTATAATCAAGGCCAGATTAGGTATCTTTATAATCGAGGCCAGATTAGGTATCTTTATAATCAAGGCCAGATTAGGTATCTTTATAATCAAGGCCAGATTAGGTATCTCTAAAACCAAGGCCAGATTAGGTATCTCTAAAACCAAGGCCAGATTAGGTATCTCTATAATCAAGGCCAGATTAGGTATATCTAAAACCAAGGCCAGATTAGGTATCTCTAAAACCAAGGCCAGATTAGGTATCTCTATAATCAAGGCCAGATTAGGTATCTCTAAAACCAAGGCCAGATTAGGTATCTTTATAATCAAGGCCAGATTAGGTATCTTTATAATCAAGGCCAGATTAGGTATCTTTATAATCAAGGCCAGATTAGGTATCTTTATAATCAAGGCCAGATTAGGTATCTCTAAAACCAAGGCCAGATTAGGTATCTCTAAAACCAAGGCCAGATTAGGTATCTCTATAATCAATGCCAGTTTAGGTATCTCTAAAACCAAGGCCAGATTAGGTATCTCTAAAACCAAGGCCAGATTAGGTATCTCTAAAACCAAGGCCAGATTAGGTATCTCTATAATCAAGGCCAGATTAGGTATCTCTAAAACCAAGGCCAGATTAGGTATCTCTATAACCAAGGCCCGATTAGGTATCTCTATAACCAAGGCCCCATTAGGTATTTCTATAATCAAGGCCCGACCCCCAACCACAAAAAAAATTGCCAGACCAGCAACCTACATAATCAAGGCCAAAAAAAAATTTGGTACATCTGTCATCTGGGCAAATCTTAGTAAATCTATACACAATGAAAATTTCTCTCTCTCTCTCTCTCTCTCTCTCTGTGTGTCTCTCTCCGTTTCTCTGTCTCGCTCTCTATATGCACTTGTATACATATATAGGTCAGTGCGTGAGACACGAGTTAATTTACTCACGAGCCTGCACTCTATTCAATGATGTTTAGGTTAGTATGTTAATCCACGCGTGCGACTGTGTAGCCATTTATAAAACATTACGGACGCTTACAAATGTCACATACCGCCATTTTGTTTTTGTGTTTGCACCCCCCCCCCCCCCCCCGTTTATACATAAAATAAAAACAAAAAACTTCACAATACAATTGGATAAAACAAAGAGATCTCTTTAATACCCTCTCTTACGGAAACAATAAAACATTACCGTAGGGCGGGTGGCGAGGTGAGGAGGGGGGGCGTTTTACCCCACACACTCTCCCAACCCCCACACTACTTAGTTCAGTAAAGTAATGAATTGGCTTTGTGTTCGCCTGGCGTCACTCTCTGCCAGCCTTATCGTTTCCCCGCCAGAAAACAAAACAACAAGCAAACAGCCAGGCATCGTAATGCAGCCAAGTCGAAGATAATGACTAATGAGTCACACCAACCCCCCCCCCCCCCCCCCCACACAATGCGCATGCTCGGCCACCATCAAGACAAACAGAACTCTTACCGCCGAGTTCGAAATGATTTTTTTTTGTTGTTTTGTTTCTACAGACTAGGTCTAGTATTAATTCGTCACGCACGGAAACACACAAATGAACATCCATTATTTAATTGTTCCCGACCCGGGGGTGAAAGCACAGTGCAAACACTAGTAAGGGAGGCGTGGTTAAAAAGAAAACGTAAAAACTGATAAGGTTAGTGGCTTTCTCGAACCCGACCTCCCCCTGTCAGACAGAACGTTTTTTTTTTCAAGAGAATATAACGTTTAATAGCCAACATATTAAAAATATGCGCTTTTTTTTTTTTCAAACAGGTCTTTGAAAATTTTTTTCTATCCTTATCACGCCTGGAGTCTTGAAACAGATGCTTTTTACTTTGCATTTATTACTATGACTTTTATATACACATATTTATATTATGGTGTGATCTCTCGTGTATCATAGTATTTATCACAGACGCCGAGGGTTAAGTTCAACTTCGAGTAAGCACACTGGGTGTGAATTGGGAATTGTAAGTGCCGAGGTAGAAATGCAAATGCCTTAGCAGAGCAAGTTAAAGGTAGAGTATCCAAAAAAAAAAAGCTATCACCCAAGTCTATTGTCCAATGGAAATTGAGGCGAACGAAGAAATATACTCAATTTAGTGGGAATCGAACCCACCCTTAACGGGAAACCGATCAACTCGAGAGCAGCAAATGACACAATTACACACCACACAGTAAAATTTGATATAGCTAGATAGAATCCCGAGAAAACTAGATTGGAATCTTCAGAGAAGAATAGACGACGGGAAGCTAACATTAAAAACATTAGGAATTCAGAGTCTTATAGGCTATGGGTACTTAAAAAAAAGGACATTGAGACTTGCAGAGACACATTGCCCATGAACATTTAGCCTTCTGAGACATAGCAAACTGACTTTTAGCCTTCAAAGACACAGTTAACAGAACTTATAGCCTTCAGGGACACATAGCCAACGGACTTTTAGCCTTTAGAGAGATATAGTCAACGAATATTTTGGCCAATATTTAGTATGAAGCAAATTAAGCCAAACGAGTGAAGAACGCTGCCAACTTTTTTAAAAAAAGCCAAAAGACACGTTTAAAAAAAAGGCGTGAGAAAAGCGATGCAGCGAGGGCGATACGCTACAGTGCCACTGTATAGGGCGCCATTCTCCCCGTGAGACACACAATTCTGTTTTCTACCAATAAACAAAAAAAAAAAAAAAGATGAAATGCATAACATGGGTCCGGTGCTATGTTAAAAAAACAACAACATCAGAAACACCCTTATAGTCTTGTACCTGGGATTATCATGACGCAGATTTGAATGGATCTCTTTCTTTATGTACAAGTTTTACCTGTCTGGATGGATCTTTTCTTCGAAAAAAGAGAGCTTAAAATTTGGGCATTTTCAATGTCCACACGCCGTGAACCCATTTCAAGTAATGTTTAAATTTAATTTTTGCGTATCATATTACTGTTAGTTGTTTGCATATCATATTTTTGATGGATCATATGCGACATTAAAGGTGGATTACATGCAATGTACAAGGTGAATTACATATTGAATTATGAGATGAATTATACGGCACAAAATCTGTATATTATATCAAAGGCACATTATGTATCATATCAAAGGTGGATAACACATGGACAATGTAGACAACGCAGGGACAAGGGAGATAACACAGGGACAATGGAGATAACACAGGAACAAGGGAGATAACACAGGAACAATGGATTTAACACAGGGACAAGGGAGATAACACAGGGACAATGGATTTAACACAGGGACAAGAGAGATAACACAGGGACAAGGGAGATAACACAGGGACAAGGGAGATAACATAGGGACAAAAACGATAACACCGGGAACAGTAGCCTACCAATAGAAACGCCATCTTTAATAATATGGTACGCTAGATAACCTGCTTCACGCTAATCTCTTTGAAGACTTAAGCCTCTCTAATCTCAGGGCAAATATTTAGAGCATAATGGAGGACTAATCCCAGATATCAGTTTAAACGAAGTCTTACAAAGTTACAGTATGTGTTAATAAGGTATATTCTATATATTTCAAATACAGCGTGAATTTGTAAAAAAAATTATAAAGAAATCTCATGAATGAAAATTATCAGGCAAGAATTTAAAACAACATTTAGTTAACCATAATTTTTATATTCTTAGGAATTCTAAAATGAAAAATAGCAATAACACATCACGCCACGACGTCTTTTCAAACAGTTCCGGCCTTTCTGTGGCCGAAATGAACCTTGTCCAAAAAGTGGAGCAAACTCAATTAGCCATTTTCTAAATACGACATGAAAAATAAGAAACAGGTCTAGGGCGGGAGGGGGGGGGGCGGGGGGGGGGGGGTAGAGGAAGAACAAACAAACAATTTCCGGTCAGATTGAGAAAGAAACAAAAATAATAAAATGCGAAACTCTTCGTGGACTCTCAGCACGCCCCCTCCCCCCCAATATTTCCCGGGAAAATATAGGATAGAGGAAATGCTCTCTACATCCGGAAATGTTTGATGTCTTACGGAATAGACAAGACATTGAAGTGACCAGATCTGTACAAAGACTGACGTTCAAATAAGACGAGAAAATTTTTTTTCTGATTGCTAAAAAGGAAGATCTTCTTTTTGTTTTTAAAAGTCATCCATCAACACAAGAATTGCGGAAACATTTTTGACATCAAATCAAATTTCGACATTGTTTAGTTTTCTTTTCAAATCTCGCCAGGAAACTGGTTTGAAACACCAGGGGGAAAAAAACACAAAACAACAACAATCACAAGCAGAGCCAAAACAAAGCAAATTAAATAATATTTTAAAAACAAAATTACTCAGGAAACAAAATCAAATGTACTCGTTTTGAGACAGTCTAAATAAAATTTCGTGTTTTAAGATTGAAAAATTAGATCTAAATTAAAATGAAATGTATGAACATTTTGCCTTATCTTGGGCAAATTCACATACCTATTCTTTAATATCAAGCAGTAGAATTAAGCCCAGCGTTGTAGCCGATCGCCTAGTACGCCAAATCGAACCACACGCACTAGCATGTACACCAATTATTTGTCGCTGAGCTAATCAGTGATAAAAATGCGAAGATTTCCAAGTGGATTAAAAAAAAAAAAACAAGACAAAAAACTTCCAGCAGACTCGGTGCGCGTCACGTGAGTTCATGAATTGCAGATTGTCCGCAATTCATTTAAAAACTCAAAATGCCCACGGCCCAAGAAAAGAAAAAATGTATTCATGAAAATCGCACTGGTTTCAATAGCGTAGACTGTAGACCCCCACCACCGCAACATGCTTCACCCAGCATTCCGTGTGACCTTCCGTTCAATTGTGAATACACATTTTTTCCATATATTATCAATTAGCGTCTAATGGACACGTTTTAATGAGGCCTGACCTCTTCAATAGGTCAAAGTTTATCGTGTTCATGAACTTCCGGCATACTTCCGGGAACACAAAAAAATGCTTTCGCTGGTATTTCTACATCGACGGCCATTTCTGGTCTCATAGAAATATACAAATTAATTAGGAATCCGTTTTAACATCAAAAATGAATGTGCGATAGTTAATACTCGAAGTGTTAGTCGCGTTAAGTTAAATTTAGCTTGATGTATAAAATAAAGTATTAAAAAAACATGATCTATAGATACATAAAAACACAAAACGAAAATTCTTTTGCATCAAACATCAAGTTCAGGAATAGTAATAGGTGATTCTTCACGTCTGACGTTCACAATCCATCGTTTTCTTTCGGCAACAACTTTTAGAAATTAAATAAAATTTAATTCCTTTCATCTTTTCTTACTTGCAGTACAACCAGTAATGCAGCACACAGACGTGTTTTGTTTATAAATGAACGAATAGGACCGGAAATGTTGGTAAACTATAAATAATGAAAGTTTAGGTTCACAATGCATGCATAACCATTAAGACTTGTCAATATATATCAATCTTTTTTTTTTAAGATGTCTATTTTCTGTACACAATAAAAAAAAATTCTTTATAATATGTTCAATATACAATAAAAGAAGTTAAGAGGCTGTTATAATTGAAATGCTAGGCGGTGTTCTAGCGATAGAGTGCTGGTCTCTGATTCATATTTAGTAAGGCGCTGGGGAGGGGGGGATTTCCTTTGAGACTTGGTGACTGAGGACATGCTAGAGCGTAGGCTACTGATGTTTAACAGACGATCGCTATGGGAGAGTGAAAGTGTTCCTGTTGATTTTGATTGGCGGGGGCATTTAGCTGGCCACGCGGTCTTTTAGTAAGTATAAGCCTTATGACACTGGTTTACATCCTTTCATCAGTCACACAGACCCATTTTGGCTGCAAGTGGAATTTTACCTTTGATATTTTTCTACTAAAAAAGTAAATAAATACAATTATAATTTATAAAGGTTTGCATTGTTTGAGCTAGACAATCTCTACTGTTATAATTGGCACGACGGTGGTCTGTCGGCATAGTGCGGGGTTTGCAAATTATACGTACAGAATTGGTTGTCTTAAACATCATTAGTTTGTGACAGTACGTTTCACTATATAACATTTTGTTGGACGGACGAGGGGGTAAGGGGAGCAAGGGGGCGGTGAAAATGGTAAATATCTCCCCGTTATTTTGTAAAAAAATAGATTACCTCCCCTCCCCCCCCCCCCCTCCCCCACGGGGAAACATGATGTGGTCTATCGGAAGATCGTCGACTGCCTTTCTGAAAGCTGTGAGGCTTAAATCTCAATAAACTCTCGTTATGTCTCGGGGGAGATAACCCGATGTTTGCTTATTTATAATACGTGTCGTCTGGTTGTTCGTGTTTTTATTTTAAGTCCATTCATTATTAACTTTGCAAGACTTTGTTAATCTAACCAATCTAACTAATTAACAAAAAATACTGTCATTCTGTTCTAGGCAACATATTCTTTCAAAATTTCAGTAACACACTCCAACACCACACCACGAAAAAAAAATGTTCTTATGAGTCTTTTTTTGTACACTCTATGGTGTGCATTGGTAAATCTCTATTGAAAGTATTTGATCAACCATGTATTCTGTTTGTTTACTGCGATTTTGCGCTTTCTTTATTTCTTGTAGATGGTAGAAAATGGCCAATACTTCGGAAGGATTTTGCACAAGACGAATGTAGTGTTTCAACATATTGTTATTTTAACTACACAACTACGAAAGCAACAGCAGCGATAGCAGCCTCCGGAAAATAACAACCACAGAACCGAAAAAAAAAAAGCAACAACCAAAACAATGTTAACAACAACATTAAAAACACTTAATATTAACATCAATAACAACCAACAAAACAGCTACTAATTCAGTCACATTAACCTGGGCAACAGCAAAAAATGCATCAACCACAACAGCAAAAACCACACCGATCACGACAACAGAAACAAAAAACAACTACGACAAAAGCAAAGCATAAAAAAAAAATTAACCGCAACAGCAAAAACCACCATGTCAACCACAGCCTTAGCAAAGACCACAACCAAACAAGCAACAACAGTAACAATCACACACACAAAAAAACCGACAAGGAAGATCAATTGAGATATCTTTAAAAAAAAACCTCTAGAACAAAGACGTCCTCCCGTTTGAACCGCAACCACACTCACCCACCTGCACACGTTGAAGGAGAGCGAGCGTATGTCCACTTCGTACAGCCCCATGAACAGGAGCCGGCTGACCGACGTCCACAGAACCACCAGGTCCACGTAGGCCAGGAAGCGGAGGGTTATGGCCGTGCAGGTGATCTTCTTGGAGAAGGCCTTGCGGAAGAGCACGACCAGGTTGATCAGGTTGCCCACCGTCCCCACGGCCATGAACAGGAAGGGCACGGCCACCAGGAGCACGCTGTTGATGATGCGCGCGGTCTTCATGGCGTCCAACGTGGTGTTGCTGTGACCCAGAGAGAGGTGGTCGGCTTCCTGCAGGCAAATACTCATTTCTGCGGAGGAGGGAGGTTGCCAGGAGATTGGAAAGGCAAAGGGGTGGGTTCGAACGGGGGTATTTTAGAGAAAGCGATATTTAAGTAGAAAGAGCAACACAGCAAATAATAAAGAGTCATTAAATAAATTTGACAACAATAACACAAAAAAAAAAATTACATAAGAGAAGAGAAAAATAAGCTAATTCCATGTCACTTATGACCTAACATTTATTTGACATTTATTGTTGTAAATGGAGCTCAATGACCTTAGTATGGAGATAAAGGGAGATGGTAGAGCATTGCTGGCATTATAATTGGTAAATAACAGCCCCCCTCCCCCCCCCCCCACCCCTACACACACAGCACAGAGCGTTTCAAGCTCAAACCGTGAAATCCAATTTTAAAAGGTTTCGTGAAACGGTACGCTTAGGGGAAAAGAGGGGGGGGGGGGACACTGGGCGACAAGCAAACCAAGTTTCAATAAAGCAAATCCCATCCAGTGTAAAGGGGCCCATTAGCTATCCACAATATTTAAAAAAAGGACAGCGCTGTGGGGAAATGGGGTGAAAGTGTGTTTTGTTTTACCCGAAAATCTATATTTCGTTTTTTATTCTTCTGCATAATTAGAAAAGAACAAAATATGGAATACGCTTATGAGCATTGGCACAGGCAAGGGTGGATCACCTATTTAATAAGCTAACTAAGCACGTGCTTAGGGCATTAATGAAAGAGGGCAACAAGGGCACTTTCCAAAGGGAGAATTTACCTGGATACATGGCGAAGAGTTAATACCGCAGACAATTTGTTTCCATATTATAAATGAGACGAATACTTGACGCCAATCGGTAACATACAGCTGATACAGACGAGACAACGACTAAGAAGAGGTGTGCCGCGTAGACAGAGAAAGCAGACTTTTATCTTTTAAGCCATAGGTTCTCAACCTCGTTACAATTTTTTCCGCTCACCGCCCCCCCCCCCCCCCAACTTTCATTTAGCGCTCACCCCTTTTCCGCCCGTCTGGAATATAGTTTCAGCAATTTCTTTAGGCGGATTAGACTTTTTGTGGGTTAATTATTTAAAAAACAACAACTGAAAAGGAAACATATTGTAAGACTTAATAGATTAAAAAATTGCCTTAACAAACAGATTAAATAAATCAATATTAATGTGAATCGTTTGCCTGGTGTGTTGCTAGCAATTTGCCTATTTTTGTTTCAATTTCGGTTGCAAAAGCAATACAATAATAATATAAGGTCTAATAATCAGTCATATTTGTTATATTTCAAAACAGAACTTGTTCGGCATCACTATTGAATCAAATGTGGAAACATTTTTTAAATTAAAGGGAGATAATTAGCCCGTTTTATTTAAGCTAATATTTCTGTTGTTAATTCTTTTATAAAAAATAAATAGTCTACAATTTATAACTTTAAAATTATCAAACTGTAAAAAGTATTTGAAAATTATATAAATATTATATAATTAAATAATGTATATGTATATTTTCAAGCATTACAATAACTACTTAGATTGTATGATTACTTCTTATTGATACAATTTATCTACAGATTGTTGTCAGATAAACATAAGCACCACATAAAGGACATCTCAGTAAAACAAAGATCAAAATATCATTAATATTAGCAAATGTTGGCGACAGTGATCGGTCAGCAGGGTTGACAGTCCTGTGAACCAACCACAGGATCAGCCGGCCGCACACCATATTTGCCAAATTCTGACCCCAACTTCATCGAAAAGTCACTGCGATTCCTATTTCTTATCAATATAGGCCTAATAATATGTAGGCATACTGTTGGGGGACATCAGATATTTAGCAGCACTTGCGTTTACATCACATTTCATCAAAAAACTAATCGATTCAAATAGCTGAGGTGTTCAAAGTAGGCCTATATCAGGTACGTTTGTACCGCCCACTTGCCCTTCATCGCCCCCCCCCCCCCCTCCAATCGGCCCCGGGAATGTCAGCGTCCCCCTAAAAGCCTCTCACCGTCCCCCGGGGAGCGATATCGCCCCCGTTGAGAACCTATGTTTTAAGCCTACAGACTTTTTTTTTCTCCAAAAAGCAGATCGTTACACCGTTTGCCCTCACGTGGTCTAGTGTCCAGTCTTGCATTAAGGTAAGACTTTGAAATTGATGTTACGCTGGTGATTTTCTTGACAATCTATAAATTCGCCCTTGCCAAAGAAATAAATGGCAACACGACGAACTCGTCTACAAACTTTTCGTCTACGGCACTTCTTCTATATATAGTCGGTCTACCGAGAGTACGTCTACCACGACAACTCGCCTAACGACATTACGTATACCGACACATCGTCTTAGTAGACGAAGTGTCGCGGTAGACAAATGGTTCGGTAGACGAAGTGTCGCGATATAGACAAAACTATCGCGGTAGACGACGTGTCACTAGACGACTTGTAGCGGTAGACGAAGTGTCTGGTAGACGAATTATAGCGGTAGACGAAGTGACGGTAGACAAATCGACGTGGTAGACTATCCGACTTTATGTAGATAAAGTGTCGTAGATGAAAATTTCTGTAGACGATTTGTTGTGGAACTGAAATAAATAACGTGTTGGTTTTTTTTTCTAATTCAATCCCTAATCAAAACACAAGACAAGATCCAAACCTCGGAAAGGCGTAGGACGCATATACTGTATTGAAGGAGCGTCATAAGCATACATGATAAGTTTTCCTGAATAGTTTATAATGTTATCTTGGTGTATTTCCTGTTTATCAAATTTACAAATGCGACAACAAAGATCCCGAGATGTTCCAAGTTCCAAGATAAGACAATTTATATCTAATGAACTTAATGGACTATTTACTTTATACTTTATACGGAAGGACTCTGAACAGTAAACCATTGTTTGAAAATGCGTAATCAATAATGTTGGAAGAATAAGATTAGATGCGTACAGTAAAAGCCTATCTATTTTTAGTTGATCTATGGAGTTTAATAGACTATCTACTTTTGTATACAGACCTGTCTGGGTATACACACTGTGTTGTCGTCTGGTAGAATTACTGTCTTGTCCACCATTTTGTTTGTTTGAACCGGAAGTTTTTGACTCTCTTTTAGTTTGTGCCTTATAGAAGCGTAGAGACCAATGACGTCAAATTGATGAATTAACCTAGGAATAATAGTTCAATGCACTGCCACTGTCACTCTATCCCTTATCCTTGATATTGGACTTATGCTTTGTTCTTCACTGCTTGGAAACTCGGCAACTCGGAAATTCCGAGTAGAAAATATCCCAGTTTCGAATTGGTGCGTTTTAAAACTTTGTTCATTAAAGCGTCATTAGAAACATTGAAAATGTGGATATTATGTACAGACAATGTAACTTTTATATATAAAGATTGTTAATTCCAATTTCATTTTACATCTATTTAGCTTAAACATATTTAAAAAATAAAAACCCATATGTGTTAAAACCTGCAATTTAGGAGCTCTTAACCGAAATAAGCTCCTGAGTTACTTTTTTTAAATTCATATATAGATCAGTGCTTCTATTGCAAACATATTTTTACGCTTTATTGAATTATAGTAAAGTACTCGTCAGTCACTACCACCCTTCCTTGGCGTGGAACAAGACTCATCCTGTAGTACAGGGATCAGCAACCTAAGAAGCGTGTTCCAGACATGGCACGCATAGCGATTTTAAATGGCACGTGAGAAACCTACAAGAGACGTTTCTTGCTGAATTTTTTTCCGGTATTGAATGATTTGAACTATGACGTCAAAAGAGTTGTATTGAACGTGATCGCACTATGATCCAATGAATCCAATGACATAGTTTTTTTTTCTTTTTGCCCAATTTAAAAGCTATTTTTAGAAATGGTCAGTGGTTTTTCCAAAAATTGAGGGTCAAGCAGAGGTTCAAATGAAATGAGATTGATCTAAAACGCATTTTCTCACCAGAATACATCAATAGGACAGTTTTCGCGAAAATCGTAGGGCCCGTTTTCCAGAACGCTGACACAAACACACAAACAAACAAACAAACAAACACACAAATATACCCCCAATTTTTTCTCGTTTAATATTATTAGATATTGGTAAATCACTTCGGTATAATTTTTTTTTTTATACATTTTTAATTGGCATAATATAAAATGATAAGTAGTAAAATGAGTTAAGATGTATGAAGTGTTTTTTGTTTACTAGGGTCAGGGTGCTGGGGGTGGGTTGGGGGTGGGGCGGGTGTGGCCCTTGTCACATCTCTAAAGTGATAAGATGGCCCATGTTTTTAAACTATGCCTTTGCGCTCGTTTGAATCTGTGGCGCCTTCACTGTGGAACGGCTTACCTGAGACACTGAAAAACTCTGTGACAAAAAAGACATTCAATAAGAATTTAAAGACATTTCTTTTCAACTATGTTGATCAAGTACACCTCCATCGGCAAAAAACTTAGTTTTAAACTATTTTAGAATGTTATTGTCGTTTCGTTTTTATGAGTGCGCTGAGTAGGCCCTATGCTGCTTGCATTAGCATGGATTGAGGCGCTATAGAAATGACCAATTATTAAAACTATAAATATAATGGCATTGTGCTGAATTTCGAAGACGAAATATAAAGATTCTATATCAAGGAAGACACGATTGCTGTTTTGTTTTTTTTACTTGCTGGCTCTGTTGTTAGAAAATCGAAACGCCGCCTAGGTCTACATTAGTATACAATTTATCATTATACAAACCCTAATTTCACCAGAAAACCCAATATTTTGTTTATCTTATATACACTGTTACACTTGCTACTACGTATTAAAGAAATGACCGCTCTCTTTCACTAACCTAGAACTCTGTTGCTGATTACGTCATCTTTTATAAGCAAGATGAATTTTAAAAAATAGGCATCAAAATCCTAGATTTGTATAAATAAATAATAATTAAAAAGTATTATCAGTAACATTCAAAATCCTAACTTTTTGGCATCACTATCACTATAGTTTTAAATTTAAAAACTTTGTTAAAATTTTAATTAAAGGGAGATAATTAGCCCGTTTCTTTGCGCTAATAATTTTACTTTGTTTCATATGTTTCTTTTATAAAATATAAAATGACTTACAATTTTTAACTTTTAAATTATCAAACTGTAAAAAATAGTTGAAAATTATGTTAATGCTATTTAACTAAATAGTTTATATGTACATTTTGAAACACTACATTAACTACTCAGTTTGTATGATAACTGTGTATAAATTTCTCTTCTTTATTAGTGAAAAATACTCTGCAGGCAAAGCAAGCTATTGAAAATTTACCATTAAAAAAATATCTCAGTAAAGCTGAGATTAAAATATTATTTATGTACAAATGTATAGTATGCTTATATATTATGGCATGTGCTAGATCAGGGGGTCGTAAACTTACTTACCGCATGCGGCCCGCGGGAAAACTTATAATAAATGTACTATTCGAGAAATTCAGACAACCAGTACTGCTACACATCAAATTGTATGTAGGTAACATAATTAATAATAATATTGATAGTTCATTTTGGTATAATTTTTTGTGTATAAATTTTAAATTGGCATAATATAAAATAAGTAGTAAAATGAGTTAAGATGCATGAAGTGTTTTTTTGTTTACTAGGGTCAGGGTTGTTGGGGGTGGGTTGGGGGGGGGGGGGGGCGGGTGTGGCCCTTGTCACATCTCTTAAGTGATAAAACGGCCCATGCTTTTAACCACGCCTTTGAGACCCGTGACCTCCCTAGCTTCAGCCACACTTTCTAACGGAATTTCGTAAGGAAAAGCTTTTTTTTCTTCTTTTCTTCTCAATTGTGTGGGTATCTATAGTGAAATTCTTGGTACCAATTGTTTGATCACTCCATGTATCAGACCGTAAAGCAGAAAGCCAGCGTGATAAAAATCATATCATTAGTTTTTGGAGAGTAAAACTGATATATGAATTCCCATTGAGCAAGGTGGCCGAGCGGCAGCACGTTCGGTTGGCGAACCGAAGGTCCTGGGTACGAATCCTGGTTAGGATTTTTTTTCCCCGGCATTCCAGGGGATGTACAAATAACTAACCGTACGGTTGTTTCAGTTGTTTATTGCTTTT
This sequence comes from Anisus vortex, assembly GCA_949126835.1. Classification (NCBI taxonomy): domain Eukaryota; kingdom Metazoa; phylum Mollusca; class Gastropoda; family Planorbidae; genus Anisus; species Anisus vortex. Next base: position 38,484,386 of record OX421496.1, read on the forward strand.
ACTTTCTAATATTAAATTAATATTGTTATTGTTTTTATCTTATTTGAACTGTAGGCTTTGTTTTAAGGAGATGAAAACTATGGTGAAAGTCGTGAGAGGGGGGTGACACCCAAAGTTTATTGCACCGGGTGACACCAGCCCTCGGTACGCCACTGCTCGTCGGACCGAATTGATCATTGGGCCGGTAAAGCAGCGTTTACCAGTCTCAGTAACCACGTCATACTAGGGGATGTTTGTCCAGCACAATGCCCATCCGCCTTTACTTTACCCCAATCAACGTTGGGTACCCAAAAGTTAAAAAAAATCCTATCCCTCACCAGGATTCGAATCCAGGACCTTCGTTACGCCAGTCGAACGCTAAGCCACTCGACCACCGTGCCCATATATTCAATTATAGTTATATACTAAGCTATCATGTTGTTTATCTTTTATCTTAGCTTATCTTATACATTACAGACGCTCCTTCTATAAAGAAGATAATTGCGTCCTAGGCACATCCTTGGTTTGAGTCTAGTCCAGCATTTCTATTAGCGTTTTTAAGTTTTAAATGATATTATTAAGTTACTGGTTTTCCCGGTTTGTCATGGAAACCCATTCCATGCCTGATGCCACTCTTTGTGGTGCATTTCCAAATTATAATTTAATGTCTGTACATAAAATCTAACTTTATTTAAAATATTTACAAATCTTCCTTTGCAAAATAAATGGGCCATGTTGCTTTTGACGCTTCATTGAAACAGTTTTAGACTGTACATTTTCAGAAACCGGATGTTTATTTTCAATTATTCTTATTCGGAATTTCCAAATGGCGGAGTTACCGAGCAGTAAAGAACACAACATTATCTTGCAATAATTTGGTAAGGGGTTTAGCTAAAGATGATTTTCATAATGGTGTTTTAATGGTTTGTTCAGAAACCCCATTCTTTACCGCGTGCCACTTGGGAATTAGAAAAAATGTTTATATTCTTATAATTGTCTGCGTATTGTAATACATTATTGGTATTTTGTATTCCTGTATTAATGTATATTAATGATGTATGTGTCATCACTTGATTGTTCTTTGCTTAATAGACTTAACTATTGGTGTTGTCTATGAATTATGTGAAGATCCTACAATAGTGGCTGATATTTAAAAAAAAGAACAGACTACGCTGGACAGGCCAGCTGGAACGTATGCCAAACAACAGAGGAGTAAAAGTAACATACACAGCACAGAACCCAGGGGAAAACAACCTTAAAGGCGGATCCAGACTGAGAGAGTTGGGCGATGTCGAGATGTCTCTGCGACAGATCGGGGTCCAGGCCTGGAGAAAGAAAACAATGGATAGGTCCGAGTGGAAGGAGGTGGTCAGGCAGGCCAGAGCCCTTCATGGGCTGTAGCGCCACCGATGCTGATGATGATGGGTGTTGAACTTACCAGTTGTGAATATGCACTTGCAACGGAGCTGCATATCTTTTCTGAATTTTTCTAATATCGTTTAAATTTTAGGTAGCATTATAATTCGGCATTAATAATGTAGATCATAGGTTCTCAATGGGGGCGGTGGGAGGCTTTAGGGGGGGGGGGGCGCTGACATTCCCGAAGGGGGTTGGGGGGCGGTGAAGGGCACGTGGGCGGTACAAACGTACCTGATATAATTTGAACACTTCAGCTATTGCTAATGTTAATGATATTTTGATTTCAGTTTTACTGAGATGTCTTTGAATGCATTTCCGGCTAAAATAGATCTATACTATAGTTAAGCGGTATAGATAAGTAGTAATCATACAAACTGGGTAGTTAGTGTAATGCTTGAAAATATACATATAACTTCTTTAGTCACATAATACTTATACACTTTTCAAATACTTTTTTACAGTTTGACCATTTCAAAGTTATAAATTGTAAGCCATTTTTTTTTTAAAAAGAAAAAAAAAACAGAAATATTAGCTAAACAAAAAACGGGCTAATTATCTCCCTTTAATAAAAAAAATGTTTCCACATTTGATTCAATAGTGATGCCGAACAAGTTATGTTTTGTAATATAACAAATATTACTGATTATTAGACCTAAGACTTTTGCAACCAAAATTGAAAGAAAAAAAAAGACAAATTGCTAGCAACAGACCAGGCAAAGGATTCACATTAATATTGATTTCTTTAAACTTTAAACCTTTTGTTTAGGCAATTGGTTTTATCTATTAATTCTTACAATATGTTTCCTTTTCAGTTTTTTTAAAGATAAAATCACACAAAAAGTCTAGTCCGCCCCAAAAAAAATGCGGAAATTATAGTCCAGATGGGCGGAAGGGGGAGGGGCTAAAAGAAAGTTGGGGTGGGGGGGGGCGGTGAGCGGAAAAAAAATTTAAAAGGGGGTGGTGAGCCGAAAAAAGTTGAGAACCTATGGTGTAGAGTGTAGAGTGTAGATGGTGGACGTCGGAGAGGCCGACAACGGAAATGCTGTTTTGACAAAATAAAAGATTGGACAAAGCTGCAGATGACTGAACCTTTCGACAACCGCTCAAGATAGTCAAAAATGGAGAAAGATGACTGCTATGGTGTCCGTTCGCTCCCCCAACGACCATAAAGGTCAAGGGTTTGATCATGATAATTTTATGTTTTTGTTACTTTTCTTAAAAGTTTATTATCATGAGTCCTAAAGTTTAGTTTGATCTTTTATTTACTTCATCAACATGTGGAGTCCATGATGGTTTTTCCATTTATTAATAATGTTAAGTATTTTACATTTTTAAGTTCGAGTTTAATTTCTCTATTATATAAATAAAGCCAAGAATGTGAATATGTACACGCAAACACACACACACACACACAAATGAAAGGCGCATAAAAAGGACTTAACCCTTTAAAGACTAGTCTAGTTATTGTCCAAGGAGAACTAGAGTGAAATGTCAAGAGCAGGATTAAAAGTACCAATGGGCTGGAAAGGGTTAAGTCACTCTAAGCAACACCTAAACCCCTTTCTTTGTGTTCTGTCACTCTTTGACATAAATTAAAAATACGATTTCTATGATGAATTATTACATTTTTATTACAGTTACTCGAGACATTACTTGTTACTGTGTCGTTAAGGTAACATTTCTTTTTTTTTCTTCTTTGTTATATGCTTATTGGATGAATAAATAGACTAAGCATGGCCGTGACCTACTTAATATTAAAGGCCGAAGTCACTGACTGGCTAAATAAGCATATACGTCACATCCGTAGGCTGTGCCAGATTTTGAATTACTCTTTAAGACATAATAATCTTCAATAATGTATTACTTTTCTTTCTAGTTTTATTTATTAATTATCTTTACTTATATAATTGTAAACTCGAACTTAAAAATGTAAAATACTTAACATTATTAATAAATGGAAAAACCATCATGGACTCCACATGTTGATGAAGTAAATAAAAGATCAAACTAAACTTTAGGACTCATGATAATAAACTTTTAAGAAAAGTAACAAAAACATAAAATTATCATGATCAAACCCTTGACCTTTATGGTCGTTGGGGGAGCGAACGGACACCATAGCAGTCATCTTTCTCCATTTTTGACTATCTTGAGCGGTTGTCGAAAGGTTCAGTCATCTGCAGCTTTGTCCAATCTTTTATTTTGTCAAAACAGCATTTCCGTTGTCGGCCTCTCCGACGTCCACCATCTACACTCTACACTCTACACCATAGGTTCTCAACTTTTTTCGGCTCACCACCCCCTTTTAAATTTTTTTTCCGCTCACCGCCCCCCCCCCACCCCAACTTTCTTTTAGCCCCTCCCCCTTCCGCCCATCTGGACTATAATTTCCGCATTTTTTTTGGGGCGGACTAGACTTTTTGTGTGATTTTATCTTTAAAAAAACTGAAAAGGAAACATATTGTAAGAATTAATAGATAAAACCAATTGCCTAAACAAAAGGTTTAAAGTTTAAAGAAATCAATATTAATGTGAATCCTTTGCCTGGTCTGTTGCTAGCAATTTGTCTTTTTTTTTCTTTCAATTTTGGTTGCAAAAGTCTTAGGTCTAATAATCAGTAATATTTGTTATATTACAAAACATAACTTGTTCGGCATCACTATTGAATCAAATGTGGAAACATTTTTTTTATTAAAGGGAGATAATTAGCCCGTTTTTTGTTTAGCTAATATTTCTGTTTTTTTTTTCTTTTTAAAAAAAAAATGGCTTACAATTTATAACTTTGAAATGGTCAAACTGTAAAAAAGTATTTGAAAAGTGTATAAGTATTATGTGACTAAAGAAGTTATATGTATATTTTCAAGCATTACACTAACTACCCAGTTTGTATGATTACTACTTATCTATACCGCTTAACTATAGTATAGATCTATTTTAGCCGGAAATGCATTCAAAGACATCTCAGTAAAACTGAAATCAAAATATCATTAACATTAGCAATAGCTGAAGTGTTCAAATTATATCAGGTACGTTTGTACCGCCCACGTGCCCTTCACCGCCCCCCAACCCCCTTCGGGAATGTCAGCGCCCCCCCCCCCCCTAAAGCCTCCCACCGCCCCCATTGAGAACCTATGATCTACATTATTAATGCCGAATTATAATGCTACCTAAAATTTAAACGATATTAGAAAAATTCAGAAAAGATATGCAGCTCCGTTGCAAGTGCATATTCACAACTGGTAAGTTCAACACCCATCATCATCAGCATCGGTGGCGCTACAGCCCATGAAGGGCTCTGGCCTGCCTGACCACCTCCTTCCACTCGGACCTATCCATTGTTTTCTTTCTCCAGGCCTGGACCCCGATCTGTCGCAGAGACATCTCGACATCGCCCAACTCTCTCAGTCTGGATCCGCCTTTAAGGTTGTTTTCCCCTGGGTTCTGTGCTGTGTATGTTACTTTTACTCCTCTGTTGTTTGGCATACGTTCCAGCTGGCCTGTCCAGCGTAGTCTGTTCTTTTTTTTAAATATCAGCCACTATTGTAGGATCTTCACATAATTCATAGACAACACCAATAGTTAAGTCTATTAAGCAAAGAACAATCAAGTGATGACACATACATCATTAATATACATTAATACAGGAATACAAAATACCAATAATGTATTACAATACGCAGACAATTATAAGAATATAAACATTTTTTCTAATTCCCAAGTGGCACGCGGTAAAGAATGGGGTTTCTGAACAAACCATTAAAACACCATTATGAAAATCATCTTTAGCTAAACCCCTTACCAAATTATTGCAAGATAATGTTGTGTTCTTTACTGCTCGGTAACTCCGCCATTTGGAAATTCCGAATAAGAATAATTGAAAATAAACATCCGGTTTCTGAAAATGTACAGTCTAAAACTGTTTCAATGAAGCGTCAAAAGCAACATGGCCCATTTATTTTGCAAAGGAAGATTTGTAAATATTTTAAATAAAGTTAGATTTTATGTACAGACATTAAATTATAATTTGGAAATGCACCACAAAGAGTGGCATCAGGCATGGAATGGGTTTCCATGACAAACCGGGAAAACCAGTAACTTAATAATATCATTTAAAACTTAAAAACGCTAATAGAAATGCTGGACTAGACTCAAACCAAGGATGTGCCTAGGACGCAATTATCTTCTTTATAGAAGGAGCGTCTGTAATGTATAAGATAAGCTAAGATAAAAGATAAACAACATGATAGCTTAGTATATAACTATAATTGAATATATGGGCACGGTGGTCGAGTGGCTTAGCGTTCGACTGGCGTAACGAAGGTCCTGGATTCGAATCCTGGTGAGGGATAGGATTTTTTTTAACTTTTGGGTACCCAACGTTGATTGGGGTAAAGTAAAGGCGGATGGGCATTGTGCTGGACAAACATCCCCTAGTATGACGTGGTTACTGAGACTGGTAAACGCTGCTTTACCGGCCCAATGATCAATTCGGTCCGACGAGCAGTGGCGTACCGAGGGCTGGTGTCACCCGGTGCAATAAACTTTGGGTGTCACCCCCCTCTCACGACTTTCACCATAGTTTTCATCTCCTTAAAACAAAGCCTACAGTTCAAATAAGATAAAAACAATAACAATATTAATTTAATATTAGAAAGTAAAAGCAATAAACAACTGAAACAACCGTACGGTTAGTTATTTGTACATCCCCTGGAATGCCGGGGAAAAAAAATCCTAACCAGGATTCGTACCCAGGACCTTCGGTTCGCCAACCGAACGTGCTGCCGCTCGGCCACCTTGCTCAATGGGAATTCATATATCATATTGGCTAATTATAATGCAAATATTGTATCATCAACATTATTTACAACTATTGGTTATGCCCGTCAAAATGACGGAGAAACGAATGATTACAATGTGTTTTGATAAAAGAGAGTGTGTAACTTAAAAAAAAAACCTACAGAGGCATGAATTGGGAAAACCCGATAAGATCTCGCGTTGAACATAAGTAAATGAACGGTATGAAAGCATTTCAAAGGGACATTATTCTGAAAAATAGCGCTTAGTAGAACCTTTACAAGCGCTGCTCTTTGATGTACGAAATGGAGAGACGCAAACTAGCCCTTCCCTGTTACCCTGAACAATTCGGCTAGACAACGCGTCTGTGCTTTACTATTAACGGCACTATTAAATACACAATGTTTTGATTTGTGCTACGCGAAACCTTTAAATACATTATTTTACAAGTTACCATATATGCCTCTTCAAATGCTTCTTAATATTATGGTCAACGCTAATCGGTAATTTGATTATAACTATTGAAAAATTGAAAGCTATTATCGGTTTTAATCAATTAGCCCACATTTATTTTTGTTTTAGTTCTAAAGAATTTTATTGTAAAAAGTACAAAATCATATTGTATTCACACAAATCAACCCCTTGAATGCCCTGCAAACACTAATTGAGTTTGAAGTATTTTTCAACTATACCTACAAAATAACGCACATTTGGTTTTTCCGGCCTGTGACTAGTGACATTGCGCGGGGAAGGTACTACCGAAATCCGGTTTTAAACCGGTTTTATAGAACCGAAAACCGCTTTTGGAAAAAAAAAAACGATCTGAACATCCCTAATCAAATTGCAGAACGGGAGCGGATCAGTTCTGTCTTTCGGCTTTCAAATCCGTTCCTTTGAAAGACCCGGATCAATCGATCAGTTCCTTAGTGAGTGACCCATCTCTAAATTAATCCCGCAAACTGGGCAAAAATTATAAATCTAACATTAAAGCACTTCTCAGTTAAACTGAGATCAAAATGTTTACAATTTGCAGGTGATATAACCTCATCTTGATTAAGAGTTTATGTGTAAGACATTAATTACCATAAATGTAAAAATTTAACATAAAATTATTTTTTTTGCAAAAAAAAATCGGATAATAATCACGACAAACACGTTTATTTTGTGTTAAATATAAAACGCTTTAACGATTTTCTCTACAAATAATCTCCTTTGGTTTTAGCCTTGGAATTAAATTAATTGTTCTATAAAGAACATATAATAGAGCAGGTTGACTTTTAGGCTGTTGGCACACTGAATGCTTTAGAAATCCTAGTTTGGCACACTGTTAGTAAAAGGTTGCCAACCCCTGCTTTAGAACAGGGGTCGGCAACCTTTTGATAACAGAGTGCCAAAGCACGAATTCTAATTTATTCAGCGTGCCAACAGCTTATATTATATGTCTGTGGGAGGGGGTGGGGGCCACTCGTGAAAGGTGAAAACACAGCTACCAACATAAGAACATACCGTCTTACATCGATTTACGAATGCCCCAGGTTACAAACGATTCAGGCTACGAACAACAATTTTTTTTTAAAATCCCCAGGTTACGAACTGTTCTTCAGGTTACGAACAGTTTCTCAGGCTACAAACGAATTTTGACACATAAGAAGGTTTAACGTTGTAGACGAGGTAACACTGTACACCCCTGTACACTGACTCTTCCCCATCTTTCCCCCTTCCCTCGACGTTACAGAACAGTGGTGCTTCGGGAATTCGGCTGTATATGACCAGAATAATCATTGGAGCATCATCTAGGCCTATGTTGATAACCTTATAAAATCGTCAATTACTTGACAAAATATAGGCCCAAAGTTTATTCCATACAAACACGTTTAAATCTATGATTGTAAGATATATTTTAGCAAGTAGTATATATGCTAATTAGCCGAGTCATAACACATTTTGACACAGTTTATTTTCCTTAGTTTACCGTCAGCTGTCACGTAACCACTGGACCGTGACACATCAACAGATAGTCACCAAGCATTACCCCACTGCATGTAAAACTTGTGTCAAAGTCTGTTTCTTTTGGCACCCTGATTAAAAAATTCACTATAAGAAAGAAAACAAACCTACAAAAACCTGGCGCTAGAATTGGAACAGTATAAAAACACACGAATCTTTAGAGCGATCGGGCGTCGTGTGTATTCGGCCGTCTCCGTGTCTTTTCGTCCGAAATCGAGTTCAAGGGCTTGCTCAGCGCTACTGCTGTATTATATTATAGACAAACGTAAGGCAGTTGTACCGCCATTTGACTTTGTTACACCAGCATGCGTGACAGGCATTTACGTGTCAAATAATATGTTTAAAATATAGAGTTGGATAGTATAGGCACAACACAAATAAATCACACTGCGGACCGATTATGTGATCCGATGTGTCACGGAGAAACCTCACCTTTTATTTAGAGAATTAATGCAGGTTATAATATTAGGGCATGAATGGCTCAGGCCTAGAGCAGGTGTCGGCACCCTTTTGATAATAGTGTGCCAAAGTGGGATTTCTAATTCTTTCAGAGAGACTTGAATTGGTTTTAAGTGGGGGTGGGGGGGGGGGGGGTTTCCGCTTGCCACTGGAAAAAGATCGGCGTGCCAAGTCTGGCCACCGTACCATAGGTTGCCAATCCCTGGTTGCTTACATGAAATAATTTAATTAGTATAATAGGATGGACCGTTTTTCTATTTTTAGAGCTTATAATATTCTTTTTTCCGTGCGCCGCCAATTACGCTGTCTTAAATGACTCCTACGGCTGCCTAAATGTTTCCGCTGTATATAACTTTTTATTATAATTTCAATTTTCCATTGAAAAAATCATGGCGATTAAATAAATCGGAAGTGTACAATACTAAAAGGAATCAGGAATTCCGAAAAGAAGACATTCGAATAATCAAATAGCAAAAATATTAAAGCAAGCTGTCCATCCTATTATTATAGTCTTCGCTTATATGGATTAGTGAACTGTATATGATGTGTATGAAAATTGTAGTTTCCTCTTGGAAAAAAATTTACAAACAAATGTAATAAAGAGGCTATAGACATTCTTTTTGTAGATCAGTGCTATAAACTATACATTCTAGAGCAGAGATCGGCAGCTAAAGCACACATGCCAGACTTGGCACGCAGAAAAAACATCAGAAAAATGGGCATCGAAATGTGATGATTTGCGGAAGATCTACAAGGAATAGATTATTAGGAAAGTAATCTGTTGTCAACCGCAAGGCATTCGCTCCACTTTCAGCTTTTGGTTTCATTTACACTAGTGAGAATATTTTATCGCACATGAAAGCGGTTTTAAGCATACAAAGAATTAAACTTGACCACTCAGAAGTGACTAAATATGTACCTGACATTGAACAGTTAGCGAATAGCATTCAAGGAAAAGGCCCTAATTAATTGATACATGCTAATTATATTCCAAATAGTTTTTATGCTCATCTATCTTAATTAGGCATAAATATAATTATTTCTAAAACAAATTTGTTTGTTTTATTACTGCAATAAATATAAAAGGCTTACATAATGTAACTATTGTAATTACTCATGTTTAAAATAATAAACTCATTAAATTGACTTTGATAATGCAGGAAAGTGTTTGTTGTTTATTACAACGTTAACTAATTTTAGACATCTAATTACACAATGAATAAAAGAGCATAATGCTGAATTTGTATAAAGAAATAATAATTTAAAAGCAACACAGGTTATACATTTTTTTAATTAACTCGTTTGGCATCACTAGCATCAAATTTGGAGAATGTCAGTAATAAAAATAATAATAATATTTGTATAGCGCTGCCAAAAAAAAACATAATGTAAGCTCAGAGCGCATTTAACATACAACTAAGAATACGGATTAAAGGGAGATAATTAACCAGTTTTCTTTGCGTTAATATTTCTATTGTTTCTTTTTTTTTTTTCTTTTAAAAAAATTAATGGCTTACAATTTATAACTTGGTGTACCCAGAATGTTGCTTGTTAGTTTTTTTTAATCTCTTTTTAAAGCCTGGATTTGAGCCCAAAGCTTTTGGAATGCCATGTCATACTCTATCACACACCAAGTAAAATACATTTAAAAAATAGAAAAACGCCAGTCAAAGTGTCTTAGACCTCAAACATATTTATTTTGAGCCATGCACAGACGAGACCACACAGACCCACGTACATAAAAACAATGTATATCATTATCATAGAGTGCTTCATGGGCCCGCATTCAAAGCAGACCATCATGGAAGGAGACAGGGAGAGAGAGACCTAGTGAAAGCATAACTCATAAACATGTGTTATCTGAAATCTTTACTTTTAGCTATAACCTACTGTCTATGTGGCCAGGAACCTGTTTAAATTGTTGGAGGGAAGAGTTCACGCCCTTGGATATATATATATTATGTATATATATATATATGAACGACAAATGTATATAATATAATCTGTAATTATCATCGCACGGAGAGCGTTATGTACTGATATATATATATACTTATACATAGATAGATCTATATGTCTAAGTAGAAAATGCTCTCGATGCGTTAATAATTACAGCCTTTAACCCTATATACACCCTCTTAACCACACTCTCATCACGCACACACACATATACACACAACTAGATTAGCTACTTAATGAAAGAATCGATTCAAACCTCCACTTCTCTCCCACCTCTCTACCTTTCACTATTTTTCTCTTTCTTTATTCTTTCCCTTTGCCGGCTCCCTAATGAATTGAATGTTTCGCACTTCCTGAAAGAAAGTAGTCCTGGGTTGAATCTGGGTTCAGTGCAATCTGCTGCAACATGTGCAGCATGCCCCTGGGGGGGATGGACTTTTGTGCAAGTCTTCTAACTTCACTCCTCGCCCGACACATAATAGATTTAAAAATATATAATCCGAAACAAATAGAGCTAATTATTATAAAGTACAAGGGACTTATTAAGTCAGTTGAGTTCGGTGGAGTAATACATTTGATCGCAGTGGAAGCCGCCATCTTTTCCTTCGTCAGGAAGCCGCATTACCTTTTGTTGTTGTGTTGTTGTTTTTTAAAACTCCCTACGCGAGTTTCAGACAAATTAATCACCGCATGGAAACTGGATTCTGAATGCCCTGCACTTTTCTGAACAGGAAGAGTTGAACAAACGATGCTGTAAGGACGTGACCGGTGACAAGACCTTGAGCAGACGACAAGCAGAAAAGAAGAAACAAACAAGAGTACGTGTCAATAGGAATGCTTACAACTTCGACAAAACACCGCGCGCTTTGATCTGTGCCTGGCCGACGATTGATTTAAATTTAAATCACTAAACTAATTCCGATTTCATTCATTCCGACTGAGTGCCCCCATCTCCCCTGCAGCCACACATCCCTGCCTACCCCTTACATCTGTAAGTCTTTGAATTGAATGATTGCTATGTGTGTTGTTGCCGGAAGTTATCAGTGGCCTTTTTCAAAAGAACCAAGCGGTTTGGCACTGCTTTGGTGCAGGTGGGAGAGCATGTCAAGGTCAAGGCAGTTCGTGCGCCGTGGAACAAAGAAATGAGATTTAATTTGCATTTATTTCCCCTATCGTTTCTTTCTCTGATTATTCCCCTTGATTTCTTTATTTTCTAGATGTATTTTTAATGCGTTTATTATCTATTAATATGTTTTGTTTCATTTCGAGACTACGTTTTTCTTTCTTACATCAGTGACAAAAATAATAGAAACATATTTGTACAACAGTTTCTTATGCCGGGCCACGTCCCGGAACCGGGCCATGATATGAAAGTTCAAAATTACTAAATCTAAATAATAACAAAACAAATAAACAAAGAACACATCAAATTCACGGTCCAAACAATCGTGACGCACTTTACGGTATCTCCCAGGTTGGGCCACATTGTTTGGAGATTCGAGCTTCCGCAGTTTAGGGCTGTTAAACATGGGAGGCTTACGAGCGCCCCCCCCCCCCCCTTTGCACTCAAAGTTTGCCCGAAGCTACTGGTCCTGTGGTGTCTGTGGCCCACCTTTTTATTCTTTGCCTCGTTAGTAGGAAACGTGAGCCATTAGGCTTTGAAACGACAAGACTCGATAAGTCCAGGAGTTTAAAATTTGATAAATGAACCAGAAGTTGATAAATGAACCAGAAGTTGATAAATGAACCAGAAGTTGATAAATGAACCAGAAGTTGATAAATGAACCAGAAGTTGATAAATGAACCAGAAGTTGATAAATGAACCAGAAGTTGATAAATGAACCAGAAGTTGATAAATGAACCAGAAGTTGATAAATGAACCAGAAGTTGATAAATGAACCAGAAGTTGATAAATGAACCAGAAGTTGATAAATGAACCAGAAGTTGATAAATGAACCAGAAGTTGATAAATGAACCAGAAGTTGATAAATGAACCAGAAGTTGATAAATGAACCAGAAGTTGATAAATGAACCAGAAGTTGATAAATGAACCAGAAATTGATAAATGAACAATGAACCAGAAATTGATAAATGAACCAGAAGTCGATAAATGAACCAGAAATTGATAAATGAACAATGAACCAGAAATTGATTAATGAACCAGAAGTCGATAAATGAACCAGAACTTGATAAATGAACCAGAAGTCGATAAATGAACCAGAACTTGATAAATGAACCAGAAATTGATAAATGAACCAGAAGTTAATAAATGAACCAGAAGTTGATAAATGAACCAGAAGTTGATAAATGTATTATCACTTTCGTCAATCCTGTATCTCACTCTCCATCTCCCTCTCTCTCTCTCTCCCTCAACACTGTATCTCTCTTTCCCTCTCTCTTTCTCTTTAATTGTTTCCTAACTTTTCACGTTTATTTTCCACCCATCGCTCTATTCTAGATATTAAGTGGGACGATATAGTTTCACCTGTTAATCTCTATCATAAATGCAGGGCTGGATTATCCATTAGAAAAAGTAGGCACTGTGCCTAGCACCTACGAACATTTTAAAGGCCTACTAAAGTAAGAAATTATAGTACAGAAAACATTATTGGGGTGAATGAACAAAAAATGTATGGCATACAATATAAGTTACACATTAATAACGTCTATTACCTAACAGTGCAAAGATGAGCACTTGATATAACTTTACAGAACTTTAACTTTTCGCCTCTCTCCATTAGCAAAGTTGAGCATGCCGTACCATGTCCTCAAATTTCATTAACCGGGTGAAGTTATTTTCTGATTTAAAAAATTGTCAATAATGTACGAAGAAGGAAAGCGACGAGCGGTTAGACAAATTGACACGGGAAACTGGTAGACGAAAGTTCGGTAAAAAAAAAAAGAAAATAAACAAAAAAAACTATCACTTGCTATCTCAGTTCCTTTCGTCATAATTACCAGCAATTGTTATGAAAATAGAACTTTTGATATAATGTTATGTCTTGTATTAATTTCACCGTCACTTAAACGAATGTTTAACTGTAATGTAAGAGAGATTTTACCTATTTTTAAATTTATTTTTTTTAATTCATGGGTGTCATGGGAGCTCTTTCTAACCCTTTGCCTCTCTTGTGGGCGTTAAGCGGGTAAGTTTTATCCCTTTTTTTTTGTTCACAAGTATAATTTGAACAAAAAGTTGAAAGTAATGTGAATGTCTAGCAGTTGAGAATGGCAGATGACTTTCCTAGGCAGCTTCCTTCGGAACTTTCCCGCAAATTGGGCTATTTTGATACCCTTTTTTTAAAGTTTAAAATTTAATTTGCTTCATTTTAAAATTGCAAATATCCTTCCATTAAAAAAAGATCCAAAACTAAGTAGGTTGTAGTAAGATCAAGTCAGTCAAGTTTAATCAGGTATGAAAACACGAGTCCATAAATTTAAAATCTTGCATTTGTTTAGAAAACTTTGCTTTGAGTACTTCAAAGTACATCTGAAAAAGAAAAGCCCATCTATCTTAATATGCCTTAAATTACGGAAATTGTTAAATGTTTTCAAATCGATTTCACGGTAATATATATCCAGTTTCAACGCAAATCAATTCCAATGGTCTAACCGTCTAACCCCTTCCTTGTAAATGCAAGTTCAACTCACTTGAAATGTTTCGCTTTGTTATTCACAAACATCGGCTTCAACAGTCAGTTCTCCTAATTTAATATCGGAAAATGTTAAGTTGTTTTTTTTAAAATCAAGAAACACATCAAAATGCTTCCAGCGAAGAAACGAATCTATCCAAGACTCAACCTCGTCTCAGCCAACGAACACTGTATACAACAGCAGATCTCTATATTCAGTATCACTTTCTTGTCGAAGAGAGTTGAATTGCCTGTAAATCAAGAAAGGGTGAGATACTATATCAGGGGTTCTTAACCTTTTGAAGTCGGGGAGCACTTTTGATCATGACAAAAATTTGGGGAGCACCAAAATCAAGGAGTAAAAAAAAACAAACAAATACACATACGTACGACTGTTATTGAAATTACATGTAAAAGATTATAACATAAGAGTTTAAAATTATAACATGACAAACAAATTTTTAATAAACATAAATTTAATAAGTAAAAAAATAACATTGAGAAAAATTTATATAATCGACTTTTTGTTTTACAAAAGATTCAATCACAGATCACAAGTCCGATGATGAAATATTTGCAAAAAAAATTTCCTGAACTTTAACAGTTAGCATGCATTGTGATTTTCCTGTAGTTTATCACGCAGCGGACATTACTTATGGCACGTTGGCCAGTTGTACCAGAACGTTGTTGACTTGCATTAAAAATCTCTATCTTGGGGAGCTATATTGCGTGCCATCGAAAAGCGCCCAGCGTGCCAAATCTGGCACGCGTGCCTTAGGTTGCCGACCCCTGTTCTCGAAAACCCAGGGCCTGCTCATTCCAAAGTTAGAGTGGTGTACAATTCTAATGCCTGTGATTTCAATCTGACATCTGCATGAAGAAATAAAACAAGTTACGCGATATACAATTTGTGGCGTTCGTACATCTCAATCCATGCCCCAACAACCTATTTATAAGCATTCGTACGCAAAGCAAACTAAGCCTGCAAATAAATAAAAAAAAAAACGCCGTTAAAATTACAGTATATATAAATTACATAAAAACATAATCTGTTGTTGTTTCTTAAATGGCTGCCGCTATTCGGACCCGGGTCCCTTTAGCATGAAATGGCTATTCGGACCCGGGTCCCTTTAGCATGAAATGGCTATTCGGACCCGGGTCCTTTAGCATGAAATGGATATTCGGACCCGGGTCCCTTTAGCATGAAATGGCTATTCGGACCCCGGTCCCTTTAGCATGAAATGGCTATTCGGACCCGGGTCCCTTTAGCATGAAATGGATATTCGGACCCGGGTCCTTTAGCATGAAATGGCTATTCGGACCCCGGTCCCTTTAGCATGAAATGGCTATTCGGACCCGGGTCCCTTTAGCATGAAATGGATATTCGGACCCGGCTTCAGTCCGAATTCCTTAAAACTAATAAAAAACATAAAAAAAGAGGGAAACAAACACAAAATATAGTTGTTTTACCATAAGAAGTAGCACAGAAAACACCAAATCTATCCCTAATCCTTTATTACCTAACCGATACTAACTATTAACAAAAATACTACTAAGCCATCCCTAACCTATAAAAACTAACCGATACTAATATTTATCACTAAGTCTATCGGGTCCGAATAGCCACTTCGTTTTTAAATAATTGGTTGATGTCCATCAAAATACAGTTTGTGGAGCTTACATCCCGCTGCACACTAGATCCTGAACATTTCTTTTTGGTGTTTTCTTTACTATCCAACAACGCACTCATGTTCATACAGTCAGAGTGAATTGCTAGTCTCTGCGAATAGCACCCTTTCCCCAAACCAGCTTCCCCTGCATGATAAAAACCAGGAAGAATATTTAGGGATTAAATATAATTAAGGCATCGGGTCGTTAGTGTGTGTGTTTGTGTGTGTGAGGGGGTGGTGGTGGATCACGGAGTTGTTGGGCTAGAACGCAGAAAGATGTGTCCCCAGGGGTTATACGTTTTTAGAACGGCGGTTCGGATGACTGCTTCCCAGAGTGTATTATGTTATTATTAACACACACATAGTATAAAGGGTGTTTTTTTTTTTAAATTTCGTTTAAACATGGAGGAATTATATGTGCACATGGAGCGTGAAAATCTACCTCGATGATTTTCTATACCTCCTACCCCCCCTCCCACCACACCCCCCGTATCTCTTTAAAAGAAAACCTTACCATTTTTTCGATTGAAAAAATACAACCTGGAATTGTTACAAAATATATAGATTAATGATAGACCTAATTCTCTCTCTCTTTATATATATATATATATATATATATAGATAGATAGATATATATACATATACAAGCTAAATTTCCCGGCGTCGCCCGGGGGGAAATTAAATAGGCCTGTATAATACAGAAAAAAAAAAGGTATAAACTACAATGCATCTAAAATCTAATAATTTTAATTTACATACTGAAAACATTTTAGGAAAGCTTGAAGTCGTAACATTCTTATAATCTTTTTTAAAAAAAGGACTTTTTAAAAAAAATAGTAGATTAAAGCTATCAGTGGCGAAACAAAACCAGGTAGCGCGCATGGCAGTCGGATACGCTAACCACTCAGCTGGGAGGACACCTGCCGGAAGCGAGATCGCAAGAGTAAAATATGAGATAATAAATAAGGTCACGAGTCTTTAAATTAACCGATGGGGATCGGAATTGACACACCCAGTCTACTATATATATATAAATCTGTTCTAGCCATATATATATTTGCATCGAATTCCTTATACAACTCATGACGAGTGGCATTTGGGCATGGAATTGGTTGCCTGAACAAACCAGGAAAACCAGTAACTTAACATCATTTTAAAAAATTGATAAAGATGCAAGACTAGACTCGGACCACGGATGAGCGTAGGACGTAATAATCTTCTTTATAAAAGGAGCGTCTGTAATATATCAGATATGTTGCAAACCCGTCACTGTTGCTTAATCCTTACGTTTCCAACAGTTGCGCCCGGGCGGAAATTGGAGGATGGTTATCGCTAACCAGCCCTCGATACGTTGAGGATAGCTAGTAAGTAGTAAGTAAAGTATCCGTCGAACTTAATTGATTCATAGGTCCGGTGAAGCAGCGTTCACCAGTTTCTGTGGCCACGGCATACTAGATGATTGTGTGGCCAGCACTATGCACAATCGCCTTTACTTTACCCCAACTAAGGTCAGGTACCCATCAGAGATGGGTAGACTCAGGGACAACCTACAGACCCGGGGACAAAAAATCCTAGCCTGCACCAGGATTGGAACCCAGGACCTTTCGGTACGTCAGCCGAAATCGCTACCGCGCGGTCACCGTGACCCATATCTAGTGAGGCTCCCCTGGTTTTGTCTGTGCTTTGTCCGTGGTGCCAGCCAACCCCACAGCGCCTGTCCTGCATGTTATGAACTGATATCTGTGCTACCATCAGATCGTGTCGCCATCACACTGTCCACTTCAGTTGTTATTTGTTTTTTTTTTTTACAAATCAACTTGTAAGATCGCTGTTGAGTACTTTGGCTTCATTTACTGACAAACTATGTCAGGGAGAAGCTCTCGGACTAAGTGTTGACCATGTTAGTGACCTACTAAATGGTGTGTGTGTCGGAAACAGTTGAGCGGAGTACGTTGAACTTTGGCGAAGGTCTTGACAATCTGCGGGGAGACAAAAGCTGAAAAAAAATGTTCTGTTTTTTTTTTCTAGGCAAGTGAGTAAATTTCCATTGTCCATTGTTAGTTTCATGTTAATTCTTTGTGTAGAAAACTAATATATCTATTCATCAACAGTGTATTATACATAAAAAAAACAAAAAAAAAAACAACAGCACAGGCTATACCAAGGGTTGGAAACCTACGGCACGCATGCCAGACAATGGCTCGCAAGCGATCTTCTATAGCACGTGGGGGATCCATACAAAAAAGGCAAAACAAGTCTCTTCTTTTAAGAATGTTTTGGTGATCGAATGGACAGCAAGGCTGTTGGCCCGCTGGATAAATTAGAAATCCTAATTTAGCACATTATTATGAAAAGGTTACCAACCCCCAGATCTGCTTGTGCACACAAAAAAAAAATAATTAAAAAATGCTACGTCCCGAATACGAATACTGGTAAAACTTACATTTTTTTTCCGGGTCTGCGAGATGTCCTTGATTATAACCAGCTCATATTGGTACCTGAAATTAGTTGTGCTGGCCACACATTACCCTAGCATACAGTGGTCATGGAGACTTATAAATGTTACATCACGTAATACTCCTATAGATGAAATTGGTCTGACGGGGATAGGCCTACTTTTCTTTTATTACACATACCTTGTTCAGTTTCACTGGATGTCAAACTTAGTTACTCATATATTACACAAAATGGAACATATTAACAAAACGTATATATACGTATATATAGCTTAGATCTATATATTATTATATTGTTTCGTTTGAATTTTTTTTGTCTTAGACTAGATTAAAACAAAACGAAAATTCAACAAGTTGTATAGCAAGTAGGCCTATGCATTGAAATCAGTAAGTGCAAAAGTATCGTAGAAGGCTACACTGCTACACCTACATACATAAATATATTTAAAAAATCAACAATATATTTTATTTACATAAATTCCAATGGCGCAATGCAAATAGGAATTTTTTGTTACAATGTAGGTTACCTACACAGAAAAGACGTAGAGTCTAGGCCTATAGCTTTTTATTTTCTTGTTTCTTCGGTTGCTAAAGTCTAAAGGGTAGCCTAAAGTTAATCATTCTAACTTTAGGATATAATAGTGATTCTGGTATATTTATATTCTTAGGCTATTGCCCTCGTGAGATCTATGAGCAGGAGGAGGAGGGGTTAACACGGGGCATATTAAACCACGCCCCTCTAATGCAGACAGACTAGTAAAGAACAGAAAATTAACACAGAAAAAAAAGAAAAGAACCAAAAAAGAAATAAGAAATAACTGCCCCACTATCGCTGCAGTGAGACGCGACCCCGTCAGCTGAAGACGCGTCACCAGCTGTCACGAGCGATAACTCGCCCCCTTGCCAGCGAGAAGGCGATCACACACACACACACACATACATGCACAAAAACGAATGGAGAACAGAATACATGTAACTGAAAGAAAGGGCCG
This sequence comes from Anisus vortex, assembly GCA_949126835.1. NCBI lineage: Eukaryota > Metazoa > Mollusca > Gastropoda > Planorbidae > Anisus > Anisus vortex. The sequence goes on from OX421496.1 coordinate 38,503,753, forward strand.
TGGAGAGGGGTGGTAGTGAGGGAGTGAGAGAGGAGGGGAGGGTGGTTTGCGTGTGTGAGAATAAAACTGCATGTCCTTGAAACCGACTTTTTCCGCTAAGGGGAGAGAAGAGAGAGAGAGAGAGAGAGAGTGAAACATACATGAACATAAGTTGTATCTTTTTCGTTCATAAAAATGACCGCCTACAGACAAGCTCACATGAGACATGCTTTTTGAAATGTTCATTCATTCGCCCTTTAATTTTCCACGTTATTACGTTAGCGTTTTGTGTGGATTTATTTAGCCATAGAAACAAGTTTATTTTTCCTGTACAACTTTAACAGTGAAGGGTAAGTAGTGTTTTTTTGTTTGTTTATAAGTTTTAATTGGGGGGGGGGGGGGAGTTTGAGGGGCCTGATTTTATAGTCTGCCTCGTAAACTGGTAAAGATGATAAATGTGTTTACATGGGAGCCAGCATCGTGCCATAGAACCAGGATCGCAGCTGCTCGATTAGTTATTTTTAACTAGGGCTGGGTTATTTCAGTCGTCTGATAAACCACCTAGCCCCTAGCCTAAATATTTGATTGTTTGTTGATTTTGTTTAGATTCTACTACTTAGTAAAGTAAAGTACCCGTCGGACCAAATTGATCATATTGTAGCAGCGTTCGCCAGTTTCAGTGGTCACGGCATACTAGGGGATGTGTGGCCAGCAAAATGCCCAGACGCCTTTACTTTACCCACAGCTAATGCTATGTACCCAGAGCCTTTACAAGCTTATGTAGCGCCCCAGGGCAAAAGTTTCAGCGCCGCCCCCTTGCTTACTGTAACTGCCTGTTTAGTGCTATATTTGCTATATTTAGACTACATTTGCCGCCCCCCTGGAAGTGTCGCCCCCGGGCATATGCCCCCCTCTGCCCCCTCCCTAAGTGAGGGCACTGTATGTAGGTCTACCCATCAGAGCTTGTTGTTAGACTCGAGTCCAGGAAAAAAAATCCTAGCCTTCACCAGGATTCGAGCCCAGGACTTTCGGTACGCCAGTCGAACGCGCTGCCCGCTCGGCCGCTTTGCCCCCATATAGATTCTATTACTACGAGTTATTAACGGCTAAAAAAAAGGTTATCAAACATCTGGGGTGTATTGTGGGATATTCCTTGAGTAATTTCACCTTCAAAATTGCCAATAAAACCATTTTCTGGGTATTTCTCCGGTGGGGGCGGGGGGGGGGGGAGCATTATGTTGTCAAAACATTCTTCTTGGCATAAAAAATACAAACAACAATTTAAGATTCCACTTTACTAAAAGAAGTCTGGTAGAGAATTCCCACCACTTAGAGGAATAGGCGCGCACGTGTGTGGCTCAAGCATGGGCTACTATTACAAATGGTTTGTTCCAGCAGTGGCGTAACAATGGAATGATGGCGCCTGGTAGGTGGGAAGAGGGGTTGGAAATAGGCGCCAGTTCCAGTCGTAAGTTTTCATTTATTAATAAGCTAACGTACGTAGGTAATAAACATGTTATTGGCGCCTATCCAAATTTAAGCGCCAGGGGCGGCCAAACCCCCCATCCCCCGCCCCGGGCTTTATCTACGCCAGTTGTCCAGTCTACTACGCTCTTTCATAGTTCAAAGCTTTGGTAGTCTCAGCCGGTTATAGGTACTCAGCCAGTTATAGGTACTCAGCCGGTTATGGGTACTCAGCCGGTTACGGTACTAAGCCGGTTATGGTAGTCAGTCGGTTATAGATACTCAGCCGGTTATAGATAGGCTACTCAGCTGGTTACAATACTCAGCCGGTTATGGCAGTCAGTCGGTTATAAGTACTCAGCCGGTTATAGGTACTCAGCCGGTTATGGTACGGTAGGCGTATGGACTCACCAGAGGCGTATCTAAGGCAGGGCACATATGCCCCCTCTAGATCCGGGGTAAAAGGGCACCAAAATGAGACTCACAACGTTAAATATAGAAGGCGGTGATATTCAACTGGTAAGGGGCTGACCAATTTTATAGATTGCGCCCGGGCGCCCAAAATCCTGACTACGCCCCTGGTGGAAACCACGTTTTCTCCCCGTCGATACGACGTGGTGTGCCCGCTGGGACCCTAGCTACTAGAGAGCCCAGAGATCTATCACAGCAAAAGGAGAAAAAAAAACAACTGGCCGGATTTGTCATTTCTTGCAATGAATCAGAAGAGTTTCTTTCTAGTGGCCAGACTGACTTCTCCATCGAACATTAGCGGTCTATTAGCGGAAGAGCCCGATCGCGATAAGTATCATACCATTCATCTTGTCCTGAAACTTGACGTTGTGTTTGACACCCCCTCACGCGTTAAACCCCCACCCGTACCGGCACACCTTAACAACAACCCCCCATTCAAACGGTGACTAGCTAGATGCAAGGGGTCCGGTGCACGGGGTCCGGTGCACGGGGTCCGGTGCACGGGGTCCGCCCACTTTTCCGTCGCGGCGCCGACCGAAATTAGCGTACCTACCACTTGAAGTAAACACGTGTGGTTCACACTTGTAGGGGGTTCACACTAATAACTTAAGTAGCACACACACACACACACATGTGTGTCGGGAAGCGATCTGCCTCTATAGATTTAAAAGCACCAGCCTCTACAACCAGCTATTTTATTGTCACTGAAGTGGGACACACATTTGTTTTAATAGCCGTTAAACTTAAATATCGGGTACGGTTGCCGGCAGCGAGTTCGACTGGCGTAACGAAAGGTCCTGGGTTCGAATCCTGGTGAAGGCTAGGATTTTATCTACCCAGCTCTGGTCGGTACGTGACAATAGTTGAGGGTAAAGTAAAAGGGGCTGGGCATTGTGCTGGCCACACATCCCCTAGAATACCGTAGCCACAGAAACTTGTGAACGCTGCTTCAATTTGGTCCGACGGGTATTTTACAATAATAACTTCGTAAAACTTTATACGTTTCGTGGCATGCGTAGAGCCCTTCCGGAGGCTAATTGACCTGCTTCTCGTCTCGCTATCGAACTAAAACTTGGCACATAGGCGATATCGACACATTCTATTAAAATGTAAAATCTTCCGACACACACCCCGACACACACACTCACACACCAACCCACAATAATCAGCATTTACCGTTTTTCCTGTTTTTAAAAGGGGGAGTTGAAGGTGTGCGTGTGTGCGTGCGTTGATTAAAAATGTGCATGATAAAGTGTTGATGGCAGAATTAAAGAATATCACATCATGCCCGATAGATGGGTATCAAAAGGAGGACATAGAAAGGGATAAAAAGGAGGACAAAGGAGGACAAGGGAGGACTTATTGAGTGTTTGATTTGAATTTTTCGGGTTTAACCCGTAACCAGTAGGCCTACAAAAAAGCTGCCAATAGTTTTATATAGGTAATTCCACCAAGTATTTAATGTAGGCTGACAAGTAGCTTGCATTTTGGGCAACTTTGAAAAAATAACTTTACAGCTCATGGAAGAATCTTTGAAAAAAAAATTTCCTTCGTTTCTAGCACAAATGATTATTAACTGTACTTTGTAATTGGATTCCATGCATGTTATTATTCGTTTTAAAACTGTAGAACTAACTACACAATATAAAATATTTTTAAAGCCGGACATTTTAAAGCTTTCTTAGCTTTGCATGTCGGACGGAGGGCAATAGACTTAAAAGGAGGACATGTCCTCCTTTTGCCGGACTGCCGGACGTCTGGCAACCCTAATCATGACATGTTTTTTTACATATACATAAAGATCTATGTACATATAGTTCAGTGATTAAAAATAAATGGAATGCTCTTTAAATTTCTAAGAATTTCATAACGGATTAGATACATTGAAAAATTTCGTTTCCTCGTTAATCATAGGCTCTTTTCGAACTTTGTGCACCTGTAAACCACGAGTTGATTGTTTTCGAGGCTTGATTGATTTAAGCAACGCAACCGGACACGTCTTTAAAACTGACACCAGTAAATAATAAAAAAGAGGTACGGAATAATTTAACGTTTCGTCCATTCATAAAAAACATTTCCGGGTTTCTCTAAATGTCGAAAGATTAAAAAATTTTTAGACTTTAGTATTTGAAACTGAGCGATGCACAACAAAAACATTTTTCTCACTTTCGGGACAAATACCGAAACCGAATTTCGGTCGGCCTCTATCGACTACTTAAAAAAATGCGAAATTCCTTCAAAATATTTGAAGAAAAATATAATAACATGGAGCTCTTTTTTGTGTGGATTCTTGTTCGACTTCATCGTTTGCAATAAAACCATATGGGGAACGAATTTGGTAAATTTCTGCAATGGGAAAAACATAATAGTTGTTCCCCCTGCCTTCGTTTCCCTGGATGATGCTTAATGCACGTGTTTTAATCATTCCTACATGGGTCTATTTTGTTCTCTCACACTGTCATCTCTCATTATCCAGCATCTCTCTCTCTCTCTCTCTATCTCTCTCTCTCTCTCTTTCTCTTTCCCACTCTATCCCTCTATCGTGAACCATTCTTTAACTTCTCTGTCTCTCTATCGCACACTATTACTCTCTTTCTTTCTTTTTATCTTCACCAGATAAGGAATCTACGGGATTTATACATTTTACAGCCCCCATCTCTGTCTTTCATCTCGTTCTCTCGTCTCTCTTGTCTCTCTCTCGTCTCGCTCTCTCTCGTCTTGTCTCTCTCTCGTCTCGCTCTCTCTCGTCTTGTCTCTCTCTCGTCTCGCTCTCTCTCGTCTTGTCTCTCTCTCGTCTCGCTCTCTTGTCTCTCTCTCGTTTCGCTCTCTCGTCTCTCTTGTCTCTCTCTCGTCTCGCTCTCTCTCGTCTTGTCTCTCTCTCGTCTCGCCCTCTCTCGTCTTGTCTCTCTCTCGTCTCGCTCTCTTGTCTCTCTCTCGTTTCGCTCTCTCGTCTCTCTTGTCTCTCTCTCGTCTCGCTCTCTCTCGTCTTGTCTCTCTCTCGTCTCGCTCTCTTGTCTCTCTCTCGTTTCGCTCTCTCATCTCTCTTGTCTCTCTCTCGTCTCGCTCTCTCTCGTCTTGTCTCTCTCCCGTCTCGCTCTCTTGTCTCTCTCTCGTCTCGCTCTCTCATCTCTCTTGTCTCTCTCTTTCTCGTCTCGCTCTCTTTCGTTTCTCGTCTCTCGTCTCTCTCTCATCTCACTCTCTCGTCTCACTTGTCTCTCTCTCGTCTTGCTCTCGCTCTCTCTCGTCTCTCTCTCTCGTCTCGCTATTTCGCCTCTCTTGTCTCGCTCTCTCGCTCTCTCGTCTCTCTCTCTCGTCTCGGTCTCTTTCGTTTCTCGCCTCTCTCTCAGCTCTCACCCATCGCCTCTCTTTGTAAATCCAATTTACTCTCATTTTATCTCTCGCCAACTCCCCCCTCGCCCACCCACTCTCTCCTTCTCAATATCTGTATCTGCATGACTCTCCCACAATTAATTTCTCTTGCTTACCCCTCACCTGTCTTCTCACCCCCCCCCACCTCCCCCCCCCCCCCAGTAAAACGCCACTGGGGATGGGGTTAAACACAATCGTGGCACTGACCTGGCACACTAGTCCACTCTCAATCCGCGTCCAATGAAACGAGTCAACTCTACTTCCCCAATCTATTCCAGCTCTGTAATTAGAAACTTGGCTTTTTTTTCCCCCTCATTTTTTTTCTTCTTCTCTGCTTAAACATATCGGTGTATTCCACAAGAGACCCACATACTATAAATCTATCTATTCTAATGATAGAGCTAATGGGCTTGCAGAAAGAGTGCAGATAAAGCAAGGTGAACGCATTTGGACGAGAATTATAGCAGGGGCAGATAACCACAGATATAACTTTTTATGATTTATAGTTCTATGTTGTTCCCCATTTTTCTTTTATTTTTTAAAGCAACCGCATTTCAAATTTAAACCGCAAATTTAAGTGTCTGGCTTGGCTTTTGGTGGAAATAAGTCGACTAAGTATTGTGCCGGACATACAATCCTCCTGGTTAGCCATGTTCAGGTTAAAAAAAACAACTGGTAAAAATAAAGTAATTACATCGAACCGAATAGATCCGTTAGGGCGGGTGAAGCAGCGTTCACCAGTTGCTGTGGCCACGGCATACTATGGGGTTTGTGTGATCAGCACAATGCCCAGCCCGTTTTACTTTGCCACAACTGATTTCAAGTACTCACCAGTGCTAGGTAAATTCAGGGACACTCTACAGACCCCAAAACTATCCTAGCCTTCACCAGAATTCGAACCCAGATTCTTCGCCCACAGTGCCACTGAAAAATACAACTGTTCATACAGATTCAAGACAGTTTAAACAGAGATTTTATATTTCACGTATAATTTCACGAATGTAGAATAGAAATATCGTGCAAGTAATTTATAACGCATAAGTTATCATGAAAAAATTATGCCTTACTTCTAAGTGTAGAATATCAGTGATATATATCTATATATATAATATAATATAAGTATTTGTGTGTGTAAATGTGCCTATGTGTAAGTTTATATTGTCTGCATATCCTTACATGTAGCCTACCCAAATAATATAATAATTCTTGTCGCTTTCCAAAAAATATCGCTTGATTTATTATAAAAAACCAAAATCTATAACTATCTATCTAAATCTTTCTCTCTCTTTCTCTCTCTCTCTATTTATCTATCTATCTAATAATCTATACTATCTAATCTATCTATCTATCTATATAAACATATATATATATAGTCAAAATCTAGATATAGTGCAATGAAAGCGATAAACTCAAAATGGTTAATCTCTCCCATTGTGTACAATTTATGCTAATTCAACCTAACTTCTCCTACAGCTTTTGCGTTAAGACGTCGCTAGATTCGTAAATTGTTTGGACATTTTGAAACACTGTTTATGTTACACATTGGCTAAATATAGTTATAAAATGGAAGTAGGTCATTAAGCAGACGTAGAAAAATAACTGGGTCACGAAAAGACAACGCTGACCTAAATCGTCGTACACTAGACTATATACTCTTTGACCAGGAAGTGACGTCATTTTATTCATACCATCTCCATTCCCGCCAACACACCTCTTTTCCGCCCCATCTCATTTAGTAGGGGGTGAACTCATATATTTTCATGCTGCAAAATTCAAACCCGTGGGTCTAATTCGACCCCATAAATCATTCCTCATTTCGCTAATTGTGTGGCTACACGTCTACACTTTCACTTCTTTGATACAGCGACCAGACTGTAATCATCGTAATTACGACGTACCGTACAACGGGTTGCAATTACAGAAACTACTAATTCTCAAGAATATAACAGTGCTGGGGGCGGGGCGGGGCGAGGAGGGAAGGGGAAACAAAGTTTATGGCGTTTCGAGGCACCTGCTCCACTGAACACTACCCCAGGAGGTCGATTCCAGCCTTCTAAAGATCTCTAACAGTTTCCACCTCCATCCCCTATTTCTAACATGCGTTTGTCTAAAAAGTTAGACGAAAAAAAACTGAAAGAAATAAAAGAAATAAAATGGGTACAGTCTGCGCAGTCAAATTCACTAATCAGCTTCGCCCCAGAACATTAACGCGGTGGCTCGTTCGTTTTCCGGCACTAGGGCCCGGTTGAAGAAATTCCACACTATGGGCCTGGACATTCGAGCATCGGACTTGACGGGACGGGCTGTTGCACACATTCTTACCTCCCCACCGTGTCTTGGTTTCTCTCGCCGGTGCAATGAGATCTCGGACGCGCAACAGTGGCTGTTCCCCCATGCGCTAGCCCACTTTTGTACTCTTCGCCAGCTTTGCGGTTCATGGATGCAGAATTGAATATATATATAAATAAATTGATAGTTGCGTCAACCAAAAGAAAAAAAAAAGTGAGTAGAAAAAAGTACCCTTCGGACAAAACTGATTATAGGGCCGGTGAAACAGCGCTCACCAGATTCTGTGACCACAGCATACTAAGGGATGTGTGGTCATCACAATGCCCAGCCGCCTTTACTTTAACTCAACTAATCAGAGCTGGGTAGGCTCAGGGAACCCCTCCAGTCCCATTAACAAATCCTAGCTTTTTCCAGGATTCGAACTCAGAACCTTCGGTATGCCAGCCATCACCGTGCCCCATAAAAGAAAGAAAACAAGAGAAAAATTAGCGTTCGTAGGCCTATGGTTCTAGGATTCAAACTCACTACATTCACGCCATATGCTCCGGAAGTTGTTCTCTTAGCATAGCCACTTTAATCTATTATTATCCCTTTTATATTTAGGACGAATGCACCACCACCCAGGCTCTTGAATTGTCCCCCCCCCCCCTTTCCACCATAAACACAGCGACACCATCACACCGGTTAGCCGATTTTCCCTTTTCCTGTTCTGTTCTCTGCAGCTAGCGATGGGCCCTCAACACTTGTTGTTGGATGGCCTTGACATGTTTACTGTTGGTCTGATTCACATCGGACAGTGACAGCACAGTTGAAAGGTCAAGAAGACAATAACGTTACACAATGTGTGTTTTTATAGCTTCCATAATGTGTGTAAAGTAATTATTAAAACTGTATGTGTATCTATCTATCTTTATATCTAATATATACTTATCAATCAAATATCTATCTATCTATCTATCTATCTATCTATCTATCTATCTATCTATCTATCTATCTATCTATCTATCTATCTATCTATCTATCCATCTATCTATCCATCTATCTATCTATCTATCTATCTATTTATCTATCTATCTATCTATCTATCTATCTATCTATCTATCTATCTATCTATTATCTCTCTAATATCCATCTATCTGTTATCTCTTTATTTATCTAATATATATATCTAATTAATATCTACTTATCAATCAAATATCTATTTTTTTTATCTATCTATTTGTCTATTTATTGGTCTATCTATTTGTCTATCTATCTATCTGTCTGTTCGTTAGTACATCTGTCTGTTCATCCTTAGGTCCGTCTGTTTGTTTGTCCGTACATTCATTAAGGTAAGTATTTTTTCTTAGCACTATTGGAAGGAAGGAAATGGGAGGGAAGGGGTGGAAACAAGGAATAAAGGATGATGGATGGAGGGAAGGATGAAGGAAGCAAGGGTAGGTAGGGAGGGAGAAAGAGAAGGGGAAAGGGAGGGAGGAAGGAAGGAAAGACAGATCGAGAGAGAGATATAGTAAAATAAAAAGACCTTAATTTTTTTCAGACCATGAGGCTAGCGAAACAGCACTCACACGTTGCTGTGGTTACATCATACGAGGTTGATTATGTGGCCAGCCGATGTGTACATCCAGTGGCTTATTTAGGCATGTTCCACATGTTCCATTGGAACAGGGGCCCCCACATAAAAGGGGCCCCCCACACATCCCAAAAAGATTTTTTTTTTAGTGACATCCCCATTCTTTCGTTGAAAATGTAAAATAAAATTCATTTTCTCTCCTACAATTTGAAACGCTCCAGTCCAACAAGCTGAGCGCAACATACAATTTATGATTTTACAGAATGTAACATGAATTAACGTCACTTTTCTGTTGCATGTGAAAGGCAGAGACGAGGCCGGTAGGGGGGGGCACATACATTTGGAAACAGGGCCCCCACAATCTTAAATACGGGTACATCTTGGTACATCTGACTTGTACACTTTCCCAAAAATTTAAAAATCACGTTCCCATCAGAGCTGAGTAGACTCAGAGACGCCCTCTAGACTCTAGACCCGAAAAAAAAAAACAGTAACATCGTATCATTAGCCTGGATTCGAGCCCAGGTACTGCAATCCAAGCTGCCTGACGCTAGTCTAGATTACAGAGTCACGAAACCACATGACATAAATAATATAAATTCGTGGGTTTAACCGTGTTAAAGGTAAGACTTTATAAGACGCCACTGTTTTCGTAATGGACCAGAAAAATCAGACTTTGCAATAAATTGCTTCTGAAGGTAAAGTAGTGAGCTAAAATTATGGATGCTATATGGAATGCAGTTTTCGGCAGTTTATTATCTTAACGAATAGCCGCGTGTTGCATGCAGGACAGATTGCCAACTTTGAACAAAAGGAATGGAGATGATATGGCAAACTAATTTTTCACCGGCAGGAATCTGTATTATTATCTTCTTTTTTTTTGAGCTGCCAACTGCCCTCATTTTCTCTTCATCTCTTTCACGAATTAGTTTTTAGAGTCGGTTGATGGATTGAATTCTATTTTAAAGTTCTCATGCAATTATTATCAGGGTATGTACGGTATATCTTTGGGATGCATCATGCATGCCTGTGTGTGTGTGTGAAAGTGTACCGAGTTCATACTTTTTCGCTCTAGCTAAGTGGTTATAAGATCTTACATTTTGAACACGACCTACTTTTAACTTCACTTTTCTTTCTGCTTATATCTTAATTCTTACTTTTGCCTTCAACTTTATTTCTGCTTGAATCTTACTTCTTAGGCCGTCTACCTTAAACTTCACTTTTCATTCTGCTGAAATCTTACTTCTTACTATTACCGTCACATCCTTAATTATCATTCAGCTTAAATCTGACTATTTTTACTTTTACTTTCAATTTTTCTTTCTGCTTGAATCTTTCTTTTTACTTTTGCCTTCACTTTTTTTTATCTGCTTGAATTTTTTTCTTATTACTGTTATCATATGGGGCTATGGTGGCCGAGCGCGCTCGACTGGCGATCCAAATGTTCTGGGTTCGAATCCTGGTGAAGGCTATGATTTTTTTTTTCACGGGACTTGAGAGTGTCCCTGAGTCTACCCAGCTCTGACATTAGTTCGGGGTAAGGTTAAGGCGGCTGGGCATTGTGCTGGCCACACATCCCCTACTCCGCCGTGGCCACGGAGACTGTTTAACGCTGTATCACCAGCCCTATGATCAGTTTGGTCCGAAGGTTACTTTACTTAAAGTTATCATCGTTTCATTTAATTTTCTCTTCACATTTCTTGCGTCAATTCTTGACATTCGACTATCGTGACAATAGGCACTGTCCAGTATTCATTGTTTAATCTAGTGGTCATTTTCAATTTTCTACTACACCCATCACCAGCATACACATATATCTGGTTATAATATATACATTTTATATGCAGAAAAGCTGTCGTCAACGATCGGCCTACTCACCAGTTTAACTGGTCTAAACATTTTAAAGTCCGATTGGGTTTCGCCATTGTTTATCTCCAAATCTGATCCTTAGGCAATCTCGTGTTGATGTGTCTGTCTGAGTGTGTGTGTGTGTCTGCGTCTGTGTGCTTGACACTTTTGTAAACGGTACTTGTCATTATGCCCCTGACAAGTGTAATTTAGAACCGAAAGGGAGCGGAGACTTACGGCACGCGCGCAAAACATGGCACGCAAAGAAAGCTATTTTCCATTGCACGCGGAAGATCCCCTAAAGCGCAATACAAATCTCGTCTATAGACCTTTTTAGTTTGACCCCGGAAAAGGGGCGTGGCCTTGAGACTCACTGACATATATTTCTTTTGGGGGCACAAAGATTTTTGTTCCTTCTTTCCATATAGTATTTTACTAAAGGTGTTGGGGGTTTTTAATGTTATTATAGTTGTTTTTGAACTTTAAACCATAAAAACACATGGAGATCTTAAACTAAGAACCTAGGAAGGGAATTGTTAAAAAATAACGCTTAGAGCTTCTTTATTTTTTAAAGAAAATTTTTTTTTGACCTGGACTCTATGCTTTTGACCTTAATATTATGGTCGATTCTATCGTGATCACTGTGTCATTACTTTTTTGTTGAGTTTCTTCAATGAGAATCAATGTAAAAAAAAAAATTACGTTTAGAACTAGTTTTGTATCGAAAAAAAAAAAATTAGGCCTATAATGCTTTTATTACTGTAGGCTATTCAAGCTATTGCTTAACTTAGCCCTAGACCTAGATCGCTCGTTTTGATTAATAAAAAAGGCAAATATAATTCTAGATATATTTCATGTTGAATGTTTGATAGAGACAGACGCATAAGAGCCGATGCATCTTCACGAATAGGCCTATAAAAACCATAGCCATAGGCCATAGCAAATATTATGTTAAACTTTAAAAAAATATATATTGTTCGTAGGAAGAGGCTAATATATATATATATATAGGCCTATGTCGTATAGTCGGACCTATGACCGTATGTCGGCGTAGGCCTATGTTTTCCATATTGAATATAGATATAGATAGATATAGATGATATAGAGATAGGCCTATAGGGCTATTCATATTGTGACTTATTGTCCTTTCATTAGTCCTATGCATGAAATATTATTCAATAACAGGCCTATAACTAAAAATTCATGAAGAAAACACGCACCTGTTTGCAAATATCAAATATATAGCATAGCATAGCCTACCTTCATATTCGCTTAATTATTTCATGCAATCGCAATCTCTATAGTAGGCTAAATAGTAAATATTTTCAATTGTTTAATAGTTTAAACTGTTTGAGCTTATAACCTTTAGGCTACTATAATAGGCTAGTACTAATAGGCTAATAGTAATAGGCCTAGGCCTATAGGCAGGCTAATAATTAGGCCTATTATTATAGTAAACTATATGTGATAAGCCGATTCGATATGCTATATTATATTAAATAATAGCTATTATAATTTATAGGCCTATCCTATAGGCCTATCCTATAAGCCATAAGCCTATATAATTTATATAGGCCTTTAGACTACTTTAGCTTAGCCTATTAGGGCCTATAATACTATATAGCCTATATAGCCCCTATAGGCCTACTATAGCCTATAGGCGGCTATAGCCCTATAGCTAGGTCTAGGCCTACTAATATGTTATAATCCCGCCTAACTACTTCTACATACAATATTTTAACGATAAAACCCCAGAACAAGTCAAACAATAGCATAGGCCTATGGGACATAGACCTAGGCCTTTTCAGAATCAAACTATGATGAGCTTACTTTGGCTTTTCAAGGTTCTTTTGTGACATCGAAATCGAACGATAAAAAAAATTAAAATAATTAAAAGTTACGATTTCTATTGCTACAAATAATAACTTAATACAATATAGCCTACGCGTTGATACTTCAACACAAACAAAGCTTTATAAATATATAACTATTGTCATGTATATTGTTTTTCCAAGAATTGGAACACGCAATGTTTATTCTCCTCTCTCTCTCTTTTCTTACTACACACAATATTAGGACGTTTAGTAGGAAAACGAAAGGTTCTAGGTAATGCTGGGATTCTGTGTTGATCTCAAATTCTCAGAGTCTGGGAACGACTCATTATTTAATAGGGGAAGTTCCTATCGTTTTTGTTATGAGTTTTGTAATGATACCATGATTTTCACCCCTACTGGTAATGGGTCTATCCCTTGCACCACTCGGATAGTATTTAATGATTTGTTTTGTCTGAAAGACAGAGAGTTTCAAAATATGTTCGTTTGAGAACGTTTGTGTTTGCACTATTTTATTCTAACTGTACATAATAGATATATTGTATATATTGAACATACCACCTGAAATAAACTATCAACAACAGTTACACTGAAGCTTCTTTGTCAAGTTACTATCCTATTGTGTTGTATACATTACTATAAGATTTATCTACTACCATAATTTACAAGAAAGGAAATGTTGGAATACAAATACTGAATTTGTGCCCAGGACTATAAGAAGAGTTCGTGTAATACTGAAACATAAATACTAATAATTAAAGTCTCCCCTAGGACTAACGAGAATTATCAGCAAGATCTACACAGCTCTGGCCACAAGGGGATTGTGGACGTGACAAGACTTGGTGGTCTCGCCCGGTATATTTGAGTTCTACTTTTCCTGACCTAGGATTAACAAAATTTGGTGGTCTCGCCCGGTAGATTTGAGTTCTACTTTTCTTGATCTAGGATTGAAAAAAAATTTGTTGATCTCGTCTGGAAAATTTGAGTTATATTTTTTCCTGACCTATAAATATTTTGTGACATTAGTAGTACTGAGAGCGGCATATTTGTGTTTCGTTTTCAGGACTGTGAAACTATTCTTTTTAAAAAAGAGGAGAGAACTGGTTTGCGTTTTTATTCCTTGGGAAGTGTGAAGATTCCACGAAGTGTTTAATATTATATTGTGCAAATTTCTGGACAAATCGTAAGTTGGAACTTTATATTTTATTATACAATATATACTATTCTACTATAACAAATATTTCGAACGCTATACTATGGCTTCGAATATATCAAGTGAGGAACTTAATGCCATGTCATTTGCTGAACTAAAAGAATTAGCTGAGTCCTTTGGGATTGAGGCAGGACAGGCAAGACCTAATCGTAATCGTTTGACCAAAAAAATTATGACATGTTTGAACGGGCAGAATGCCATGAACACTGGTAGTGTAGTTGAAGTGGGACAGAACGATATCAATGAAGGTTATGTAGCTCCCAGTGGGGGCGAGGTAATTGCCCACGGAGACGAGGTAAGAAATATGTCATCTAGATCATCAAACAATGATGAAGATGAAGGGTTGAGTGAAAACCTAAAATTCCAATTAGCTATGAAGAGAATGGAATTGGAAAGAATTAGGATAGAAAATGAAAGAATTAGGATAGAAACTGAAAGGGAAAATGAAAGAATTAGGATTGAAAGCAGAGAAAGGATAGAGATGGCACGCATGAACAGACCTGACCATCGTAGGGACAGCAATGGTATGGATATTAGCGCAATGAAGCAACACTTGCCTATATTCAGGGAAGAAGATGTTCAAGATTTCTTTTTGCTTTTTGAGAGGATAGCTGTAGATTATCAGTTCCCTGATGATAAGATGGCTTTATTGTTAAGGTCAACTCTCAACAAAGGAAAAGCATTGGACGTAGTGTTGAGTTTAACACCCGAGGAAATAAATGACTATGAAGTAATCAAAGATAGGGTGCTAAAAAGTTATTCCCTGACACCAGAAAAATATAGAAAGCTATTTAGAGACAGAAAGAAGGCATATGATCAAACTCATGTAGACTTTTTGAGACAAAAGGAGAAAATGTTAGAACAGTGGCTAAGGTCACAGAATGTAAGTGAGTTTGATAAACTCAAGAACCTAATATTGTTTGAGGAATTCAATGATTGTATTCGAGTGGATATTAAAACTCACATCTCAGACCGAGGGGTTGAAGATGTGCATGAAGCTGCTAGATTGGCAGATAACTATGCCATAATTCACGCCAGCATAAAGCCATATTATGCTGACAAACCCAAAGTGCACAAACCAGAGTCCAAGGAGGCTAGTAAACCAAAAGAGACAAGTGAAAACAATAATAAGAACAGTGGTGTAAATAATAATAGTAACTTAGTTCATTTCAGGAAGCAGACAGATGTAAATAAAGCAAAGGTGGTATGTTTCAATTGCAAGAAAGAGGGCCACATGAAGAAAGATTGTTGGATCCTTACCAAGAAGCAAGGTGCTATTCTACACTGTGCCAGAGTGCAGAAAGATAGCAAGCAGACAGAAGAAGTGTGCAACACAGGGTCAAGAAACTCAAAAGAAATGCGGCCGGCATCGCCCATAGTTGTGGAGTCGATGGTTTTTGAGAACAGTCTATCTAAGGTAAAAGAGAATAGCTGTACTCAATCTATTATGCTTTCAGAAGGCCGTGAGGAACAGATGGTTCCTGAAGTCCCGGAAGAGGACGACCTATCCGATTTTCGACCCTTTGTCTACGAGGGGACAGTGTCGACAGAAGTCGATGTACTCAGCAAGAAGAAAATACAGATATTACGTGACACGGGTTCTGCTGTCAGCGTGATCCTGGAGGGCAGTGTGCCGTTAACAGATGCCACCAGTACCGGTGAGTCTGTTGTGCTGAGAGGTGCTAGCATGGAGGCTGTGGAAGCTCCACTGCACAGAATAAAACTCGAGTCGGATATTTTTACAGGTAACATCGTAGTGGGAGTGTGGCGCGCACTACCCGTCAAAGGCGTTTCCATGATATTAGGAAATGACATTATGGGCGGCAGAGTCACTGTCGAGCCCATGGTTAAAGTGTTGGAGACAAAGATGGCGGAGGACAAAAACCTACGTCCTGCCAATGAACGCCCAACATGTGCACTGACAAGAGCAATGCAGAAAAAGAAGTCGGTAAAGACTCCTGCTACGCCGTGTAGTGCAACGAAAGATGTGTTTGTCTGTTCTGAAGACACACATGCGAATGAAACAGTGATAACAGAAACACCTGACATCGATTTAAGTGCTACGTTCTTCGCTGAACTAACAACTGGTGATGCAACAGAGAACGATAACATTTTGTCACCAAAGCAGAAATTGGTGAAAGAACAATTGAATGACGAAGTAATAATGCAACTCAGAATGAAAGCTGTTGATGAAAAGACTGCAGATGCAATGGCGGAATGTTTCTACATGAACGATGAAGTGTTGATGAGAAAGTCGAAACCGCTCAACTCAGGTACAAACGAGTGGGACAGTATTCACCAGATTGTAATACCTAAGTGCTATCGTCAAGATATACTGCGTATGGCGCATGATCTTCCTTTCGCTGGTCACATGGGAGTCCGAAAAACGCACCACCGTATCCTCCCTTACTTCTACTGGCCAGGACTGAGAAGAGATGTCGAACAATACTGCAAGACTTGCCACGTATGCCAAATGGTAGGACGTCCTAACCAACGAATTCCTGTCGCTCCACTCCAGCCGATACCAGCGTTCGACGAACCATTCAGTCATATTAATACTCATTGATTGCGTGGGCCCGTTGCCGAAAACAAAAGCCGGTTTTCAATACCTGCTCACAGTCATGTGTTCATCCACTCGCTTCCCGGAAGCCATTCCGTTGCGGAACATAACAACAGTGAAGGTGGTAGACGCCCTGACAAATTTCTTCACACGTTATGGCCTACCGAAGACAGTACAGTCCGACCAGGGGACTAACTTTACTTCGAACATTTTCAAACAAGTCATGGAACAATTAGGGATAAGCCATAGGCTATCAAGTGCCTATCATCCTGAGAGCCAGGGAGCTCTGGAAAGGTTTCATCAGACATTAAAATCGATGCTTAAAAAGTACTGTTATGAAAACGAGAAAGACTGGGATAAGGGTGTGCCTTATGTACTGTTCGCTGCAAGGGAGGCCACTCAGGAATCCCTGGGGTTTAGCCCATTCGAACTTGTGTATGGACACTCAGTCAGAGGTCCGTTGAAACTTCTACATGAAACTTGGCTAACGGACAGTGAACCGATTGGACTTTTGTCATATGTAGATAAATTTAAAAATAGGCTTTATCATGCTTTTAACCATGTGAAGATTCATTTTCCACAGATGCAGGAGCGTATGAGACAGAACTATGACCGTAAAGCTACAGCTAGAACTTTTGCACCAGGTGACAAAGTTCTTGTGTTTCTACCTTTGCAAAATCAGCCTTTAAGTGCAAAGTTTAGTGGACCCTATGAGATAGAGTCAAAGCTTGGCGAGGTCAATTATTTGATAAAGACTCCTGACCGGAGACAGAAGCAGAGGGTATGCCATATTAATTTGCTTAAGCCCTATGTTTCCAGGGAAAAGAGTAAACCACGGGAGGTCCCCATGATTTCGTTAGCTAGAGTCCCGACGGATTTATCTAGGATAGAATATAAGTTTGCAGAAAGTAAACTTAATAATACAGATGCCCTTAAGAGTTTAGATACAAGGCTAGAACATCCTCCGGTAGAAGATAAGGAGAAGATTATTGAGCTGGTACATGAAAATAAGTCAATGTTTACAAATGTTCCCAGTAGGACACATGTCATAGAGCACGATGTAGTGTTAATCAATAGTGCCAGGTCTATTAAACAGCATCCATTTGACCCCATCAGACCTGAGCATATTAAATTAGATGTAAAGTATATGTTAGAAGATGACATAGGAGAAAAATGTGATAGCAAATGGTCTACACCCTGTGTGATGGTACCAAAAGCCGACCACACACTGCAGTTTTATAGAGACTTTGGGAAATTAAGTAATTTGACAGAAACCGACTGGTATCCCATTCCCCGTATCATCGACAAGATAGAGACAAGGTCATAGCTGATACTCTATCTCGGGTGCTACATGATTGACTGAATAACCCCATACTTCTTTTTCAGATCATCTCATTTATTCATTAAGAATGTGTCATGATAACCTATCATTCGTTTGAATTTTGATTATGGAATAACTATAGAATACTTGTATCATACAGAAGTCAAGTCTTTTGAAAGTATTAATAATTTTTATAATCATGTATAATATTGATGTTCTGATATATTTTAAATTCATTTGATTCAATTCATTTTATTATGGAAAAGAAATTCCATTTAAATTTTGATGCACTATGCAATAAATATATAATATGCACGTATTTACTTGATATGGATGGATAAAAGTAATTGTCATCACATGCAATTAAGTGGGAAAACTTTGAGCTAGTTGATTTATTATCTTGTTTTATTTTAGTTAATGAATGGAACTAAATAATACTATGTACAATTTTTATCTTAGAAAGAGATGTAATCTTAATTGGTATAAATTAATAGATAATATTGGAAATCTATTGCTAAATTGTTATATCATGGTAATAGAATGGGAAAAACTAGTGGATATTCACTATGTTGTATAGGTTGTTATATATTCCATATATCCGGGAATGGAGGGAAACAAAGGTACCTAAAGGTGTGCACTCATTCAACCCTGCACAAACTTTTATATTAAACTTTCAAATTTGCCAAAAACGCATAATAGTGGATTACATTTTAATATTGAGATTACTGTAGTAATCGTAACTAGAGCGTATTTTCTCCTCATATTTGAGAAAAGGGGAAGTATCATCATCTTAGGTATGAACCCTGTTAATGTCAAGTTGACACTGTAATTTAAAGGGGAAGTAACCTATAGTTTGATTCGAGTTATGTATTACTTATCTTTTGGTTTGTATATTAGAAGTAAACTGTTGAAAATTGACAGAGTTTGAGCAATGTTATATTTGTTTAAATAGATTAAGACTTTTTGCAAATTTTGGTGGAAATCCACACAACTGTACATAGTTAAAATAAGAATGACTAGAATATTTTTGAATTATTTGTACTTGTTGAGACATTAGTTAATATTAATACTAACGGGGAAATATTTGTCCATCACGTTATAATCACAATTACCATTGGGTAGTGACACTTTTTATAATTTAGTTGTGCCAGTGAGCCATGTTTGCTTAAATTGTCTTATAATCTTCCATTGATTGTTGGTTGTTAAAACGATAGTGTTAAGTACGAAAAATGTACCATGTTGAGTATTACTTGGGTAATTATGGTACATTATTTCTTTCATTGGGTGGGGGCGTGTCATGTATATTGTTTTTCCAAGAATTGGAACACGCAATGTTTATTCTCCTCTCTCTCTCTTTTCTTACTACACACAATATTAGGACGTTTAGTAGGAAAACGAAAGGTTCTAGGTAATGCTGGGATTCTGTGTTGATCTCAAATTCTCAGAGTCTGGGAACGACTCATTATTTAATAGGGGAAGTTCCTATCGTTTTTGTTATGAGTTTTGTAATGATACCATGATTTTCACCCCTACTGGTAATGGGTCTATCCCTTGCACCACTCGGATAGTATTTAATGATTTGTTTTGTCTGAAAGACAGAGAGTTTCAAAATATGTTCGTTTGAGAACGTTTGTGTTTGCACTATTTTATTCTAACTGTACATAATAGATATATTGTATATATTGAACATACCACCTGAAATAAACTATCAACAACAGTTACACTGAAGCTTCTTTGTCAAGTTACTATCCTATTGTGTTGTATACATTACTATAAGATTTATCTACTGCCATAATTTACAAGAAAGGAAATGTTGGAATACAAATACTGAATTTGTGCCCAGGACTATAAGAAGAGTTCGTGTAATACTGAAACATAAATACTAATAATTAAAGTCTCCCCTAGGACTAACGAGAATTATCAGCAAGATCTACACAGCTCTGGCCACAAGGGGATTGTGGACGTGACACTATGTTAAATTTTATTTGTATGCTTAAAGACGATTTACTGATCGCTCGACGCCAATCTGTATTAACATGGACATGGTTGATGGTAACCATAGACGCATTAGGCCTAGAATGTATAATTAATGTTTTTTGGGTTAAAAACTGGTTCAAAAGGTAAAAGAAAAATACAGTTCGCTCCCTAGCTTCTGGGTATAAAGTTTTTATGAATTAGTTTTTTTGTAAAATGAAAAGCTAATATAATTACGCCCAAAAACCACTAGGCCCCCAGTAAAATAACAAAGGCGAAGAAGGTTTTATTGACAACTTCTGCCCCCTAGCTACTGCGCATGCCTAGACATTGACCTCTTTTTTGGAATAATTAATAAAATGAAAAGGTCTATAAGAAAAGTGCAGAATTACTTTTATGTTATTGGTACGCTGAATGAATTACAAAATCTACTTTTTATTATCAAGGCTGCCGGCGACTGATTTAGAACATCCTAAACCTTTAAATTGTTAGGACACCAAAGACCCTTACATTTTGAGGACACCAAAAACCCTTACATTGTTAGGACACCAAAAACCCTTACATTGTTAGGACACCAAAAACCCTTATATTGTTAGGACACCAAAAACCCTTACATTGTTAGGACACCAAAAACCCTTACATTGTTAGGACACCAAAAACCCTTACATTGTTAGGACACCAAAAACCCTTACATTGTTAGGACACCAAAAACCCTTACATTGTTAGGACACCAAAAACCCTTACATTGTTAGGACACCAAAAACCCTTATATTGTTAGGACACCAAAAACCCTTATATTGTTAGGACACCAAAAACCCTTACATTGTTAGAAGACCAAAAACCCTTGCATTGTTAGGACACCAAAAACATTTACTTTGTCCTACATTTTGCTTTACTGCTTCTTGTATTTCGTTATTTTACATTTAATGTTTAGCTGAATCTATCGTCACGAGGCAGGTATTTATAGTAACATGATGACAAATCTTTAAACCCTTCTTTTTTTCTAATTAAAAACATTTTTAAGTCCGATTGGGTTTCGCCATTGTCTATCTCCAAAATCTGATCCTTAGGCAATCTCGTGTTGATGTGTCTGTCTGAGTTTGTGTGTGTCTGCGTCTGCGTCTGTGTGCTTGACACTTTTGTAAACGGTACTTGTTATTATGCCCCACAGCCATAGCCTATACATTAAACGTATCGCTATTGATCAGTGCGTTTGTCCATACAGATCTATGTTATAATGAGTCTCATCTATATTTCAAGGTGTGAACACCTCAAATCTAGATCGTGTTATTCATTAACATTTTAGTTTTAATTAATAAAAAAAATACATATTTCAGTTAATGAATGAAACAAAATTGCGCTTAAGTTTGTTCCAGACATGCATTTATAGATATAACAAGGCAGCGCGTTCGACCGGCGATCCGAAGGTTCTGGGTTCGAATCCAGATGAGGGCTAGGATTTTTTCCCGGGACTTGAGGGTGTTCCTTAGTCTACCCAGCTCTGATGGGTACCTGACATTAATTGGGGTAAAGTAAAGGCGGCTGGACATTGTGCTGGCCATATATTCCATAGTATGCCGATGCCACAGAAACTGGTGAACGCTTTTTCACCAGCCCTATGGCCTATGACCAGTTTGGTCCGAAGGGTACTTAACTTACTTATGAAAAAGCAATAACAAGAACATAGAAAATAACACATAATGGTCTAATTTAGAGACCGACCGAAATTCGGCTTGGGTTTCGGCACCGAAAATAGGCAAAAACCCTTTTCGACCTGGTTTCGGTTTCGGCCGAAGCCAAATAGTTTGTTTTCGGTTTCG
The DNA here is from genome assembly GCA_949126835.1 of Anisus vortex. Classification (NCBI taxonomy): domain Eukaryota; kingdom Metazoa; phylum Mollusca; class Gastropoda; family Planorbidae; genus Anisus; species Anisus vortex. Next base: position 38,525,466 of record OX421496.1, read on the forward strand.
GCCGAAACTGATATTGATTTTCGGTCATCAGCCGATTATCTATTTTTAACTTTCAAAATTCAAAATGCTACGCTAGTGTTGCATCTATTACTCTGCTTATTGATACTTTCATTTAGTTTAACTGTTGTGAAGTAATCTGTGTGAAGTAGGGATGTTAAACCAAAACCGGATTTCAGGAGGAAATCATTCATAATGGTGTCCCACGATTTATTTATCTTGTTATCTGAACAAATATTTGTAAACCCTGTTTGATTAGCACAAAATAATTCCTTAACATTATATTCCTTGCAAACACTCGTTTGTCTGAGGCAACTTATAGTTTGTTTTTTTTTTGTTTTTTTTTTCGAATTCCGAATATTGCTTGTGAATTTGCGATACAAGTACATACAACAGCAAATGCAGATGTTAACGCTAGTCGTTGGCACAGCTATTTGATCTAAGTATTCGAAAAGAAAAGAAAACTGTAATTTCCCCACTGATGTTGAACGCTCCTTTAACAGATAAACAGATTAATAGACGTAAGGTTGTGAGATACTTGGACTTCAAAGGGAGGACATAGAGAGACAAAAAGAATGCAAATTTGTCTTTTCCAAACTATAACTTACTTTTCCCGGGGGTGGAGACGGGGAACCGAAAATGGGTAAAAATTCGGATATTAGAACCGAAAATAGGTTTTGAGAAAAAAAAATCCCTAATGTGAAGTAGAGCAGTAGAAGACTGAAGTTAATAATAACGGATTATTTAATCACTCCCGAGAATGGTTTACTTAAATAGAGTGCCCATAAACTAGTTAATATTACACATAAATGTGCAGTCTTTTGAAATAATTTGTTTCGCAGCTTCGGTTTATTTTTCGGTTTCGGCCGAAGTTGTAGTTAAACTTTTGGTTTCGGCTTCGGTTTCGGCCAAAAGTCAATGTATAATACTCGGTACGATTTCGTTTTCGGATTTGGTTTCGGTCGGTCTCTAGTCTAATTACAATTACATTTCGCCCCTCTAGAATCCTGTTGTGACGTTATAGTTTATAAATCACGAAACCTATAACGCAGGACTAATGAGTTTGCCTGGGACTGAATATCCTCAATAGCGGGCCCTCGAGGAACCATTATGGCAACAATCAAGCGGCGCAAGCTGACATGGTTCGGTCACGTGTTGCGGCATAATAACCAGGCAAAAACAATCCTCCAAGGCACTGTAGAAGGTGGACGTCGGGGAAGCCGTCCACGGAAATGCGTGTTTGACAATATAAAAGATTGGACAAAGCTGCAAATGACTGAATTATTGACAGCCGCTCAAGATAGGAAAAAATGGAGAAAGATGGCGGCTGAGTTGACCATTCCCTTCCACCAACGACCGAAACAGTCAAGGGTTTGATGATGATGATGACATAGGGCACTCTAAAAGCCATAAAAAGATGATGGTCCACATTGGACATCAGACATGAATATCTAGGCCCTAATACTAAATTCTTTTAAAAGGTATTACAATGAGGTTTCGTTTTAAAAAAAAATCTAAAAATGTCTTTTGAAACCTGACAGTCCGAGTGCTGGCTGTTGAAAGAAAAACATATTCGAGAGGAAAAAAAACAAACATTTTGTCCACCAGATTGATACAGAGGTCTAGCTTTTTTGGTGCCAAACAAAAGATAAATTATAAATAAATATCATTCCTTATAAAAAAAAAGAAGTACTATAAAGCCTTCCATGAATAAAAGTAGATGGCATTCTTCTTCTTCTTCGTTCTCAAGTGTATGTTGAAGGATGTAGACAACGCTTCCAATACTTGATGAACTGCGCAGTGGCTGTCAGTTGCTCCAGCCCACCATATAATTTGTGATTGAATGAAGTTTCTTTCGGCTATAAGGCTGACTGGTAGAGTGATATTTATTGGCTTCCATTTCTTTGATACTTTAAATATTTGCCATATTTGCTGGAAGGGAAAACAAGTCCGATATTCATCGAGGTCTAAGTCATTTTCGCAATATTTTTGTGTATCGTGTGTTGATTGTCTTATATTATATAATCCACCCTCTGCTGTTTAACGAACTTTCTTGTCAGCTTAAAATAATATGCTGTTAAGTTAAAACTTATTTGTATTTATACGTAGAAATGCTCAATTCCTGAATTTACAGTTGTGTTTTTTTTTACTGATTTAAAATAGCTAGTAATAGCTTTGTGTCCAGAACCTGTCATAAATCTCACAGTGGGTTAAACATGTTCATGATATATGCTTTCAACAGCATTTTTTGTTTACTATAAAAAAAACAAAAAAACAATGAAAATGTAGTTATCTAAAGCTATGCAATTACAGAATGTAAGAATTTATGAGGCATAACAAATAGATTTCTTATCTAGTGGTATCACTCTGCATGCCGCATATCACACTTCCCCAGCTCACAGGATCAGCTGACACCAGCGGGAATATTTTTTAAACATGAAGATAGAAAAGAAGAAGAAAGAAAGAAAGGAGTAGAACAAATGTCATTGCAGAATAATTGTAGCAGTTGTCATTTGGACCAAAGATGTGACATTTGGGTTCATCGTAAAGTATACACCTAGAGTAATAGATTTCACTGCGATTAAGAAACAAAATGTCAGGTTAACTCGATAACCGCCAAAACCAAGACTGGTTGAATGAACGCAATGGGAAATAACTCCGTTTAATCGCCTCGTTCTTACACAGTGGTCATTTGAAATAAATACATTTTTATAGTGAATACGCACCAACGTATCAATGATACATTTTACTTATTTAAAAATAAATTCAGCAGTATGCATGTTATAGTAAGAATATCTTTCAGAAGAAGTTTCCAAGGAAATGTATTAAACTTTTGATCAGATCCTTCAAGCTGATTTGGAGTGTAGACCAAACGAACACATACATATTTATAAACCTCAAGCAAATTATACAGTATATGTTGATAGCCGACGGCATAACCTTTTATTTGTCAATTTATCACGTGATTCAATTTAACATAATGTATACTTTCTGAAATAGTGTACAGTGTAAGCTCATTTACCATATTATTTCCACATTGACGTAATTATAGCGGCTGAATTCCCGCCATCCCTCCTTTTTTTTTGGGGGGGGGGTATTAAACCCACGTATTAATTCCATGTAATTCCATAGTGAATTGCGAACAAATTAATTTCAACCTTTCATCACGTGGGTCTGTCATTCGGTGACGTAGCAAAACATTAAAAAAAAAAAACTGGTTTAGCAAAAAAAAAAAAGAAATAGCGAACAAAAAAATTTTTTTTTTAAAATCTTTACAAAAACTTAGATCTTCACCTTATACCAAAAATGAGTTTTTAAGGTTGTATAATTCTAGTTTTAAAAACAAAACCATAAAAAAGCAAAAAGCAACTATTGGGTGGTGACTGTTGACTGACGCTGGGATCATATTTGATGCTGAGTTGAGATGGGCGTTTTCTCTGTCATAGACAAGTTGATTGACGCTGGGGTCATATTTGATGCTGGCGTTTTCTCTGTCATAGACAAGTTGACTGACGCTGGGGTCATATTTGATGCTGAGTTGAGATGGGCGTTTTTTTCTGTCATAGACAAATTGACTGAGGAAATATCTTGCAGACTTTAGTATATTAATGGAAAGCTTTTTGGTTGCGCGTGTGTCCTTTTTCTGCTGCTCCCACACTGTTCCCCAGTTGAAACGGTCGACATATATCCGCCTTTGTTGGGAGCTGCTCCCATCTGGCAGGGAGTGTGTGACTTCGCTTTTACCTCGTTGGCTGTTTGCATCCAACCCTTTGGCTGGATTGCTGGGTAGAATAGGGTTCTCCAGCGAGTAGGAGAGGCTAAGAGACATAATGAGTCTTGTTTTTGCATCACTGCCCCGTTTGAACCCCAGTAAGTTAATGATCTTGCAAACAAATACGTCAAATCTGCTTCATGATAATTATAGTTTTCAGAAATGCGACGTTGGTAAAAAAGATATTGGATAAGATGAAGTCTTTGTCGAAAGAAAGAAATTGCAATATTTTGAAAAAGATTCAGGAAATGACAAAATCAATGTATTGTTTTGTAATTTTGAACTTCATACAGTGATGCGACTTTACGAATTCAACCCTCAAAATGTGCGATCTTGCTTCTCATCTTCCTTACCTTAGGCTATTAGCATTGCCGTATTATGTAAGCCCTTTGTCTCAAAACTTTTAGTTCATAAAAAAAATAATAACTATCTACGTTAAGCGATGAGCCAGGCAAGTCATACGGACTTGCCACTCCATAGCGAAAGTTCTTGCCGATGGACTGAATTTTAAAAAAAGTTCTTCAACTGTTAATTAATCTTGCATTGTGTCAGTTTCACATTGTTTAGATCTAGTTGTTTTGTATCATTGTTGTTTGTTGTTGTTGTTGTCTTTTCCCCACCGCTCTCGTATATTTTTTGTGTTTATTAATGGAGGTCAAAAAACAATTAAAGCATTTATATTTAGATCGAGGGCTATGTAAACAATTTTTTGGCTATTAGCCAGATTCTAGAGGTTTCAGAGGCATTAGGAGCTCTACATTGTCATAACAGGAGGGCACTTCACCCCAAATATATGGCTTTTGCTACTAGTAGTTCAATTAAAAAATCAAACATAATCAGACACAAGTCAAACTATCGGTGACGCAAAGAATTTAAGAGGTTCTTAGTTTTTCAGGGACACCACACAAAGGCCATAGTTTCTCAAACCTGCATTAAGTGACCACATATTAGTATACGCAATAATCTTCTTTATAGAAGAAGCGCCTGTAATTTATAAGATAAGATAAAGTCCTGCAATATTATAAAAGTCTAGGCCATGGGTTCTCAACCTTTTTCGGCTCACCGCCCCTTTTTACAATTTTTTTCGCTCACCGCCTATCACCTTTATTTTAGCGTCCATCCTCCCCACCTCTGGAAGTTAAAGGGTCAATATAGTTTCCGCAATTTTTCTTAGGCCGACCAGATTTGTGTGCTGATTTATTATCTTTAAAAATTGAAAACTGAAAAGAAAACATATTGTAAGAATTAATAAATAAAAAAATTACCTAAACAAGAGGCTTAAAAATATCAATATTAATGTGAATCGTTTGCCTGGTGTGTTGCTAGTAGTTTGTCTATATTAGTTTCAGTTTTGGTTGCAAATACCTAAGTCTCCACGTTTCACTATTTGCAGCTTGTTTTTCTTCTTTTTTTTTTTTTTGACAACCAAATGGTATTAACATAAAATACACTTACCGCAAAAGACGCATAAGAATGCAATACACAATTGTTGCCAAAACTCACAGTTTCCCAGAGACACTGATTGATTTTCTTCCGTGGAATCGTCTTTGTTTTTCAAAAACTCGAGCACCGAATCCAAGTCTCACACATCATATTTAAACGGTCAGCTTTTGCTAACCAACCTCTGTGTCACGGTATGCAGTAGCCATCGCTTGGAGTCCTCGTCAATGAACAATGAACAATATTTATTCTGCAACATAGTACATAAGTACAATAAAGGCATAGATCTAGTCAAAGACATAACAAGAAAATTATAAGATTGGCAAACAATAAAAAACTATATCAAGACAATAATAATACTGCATATATTAATAATAATAATAATGTAATCTAAATATGGGGTCGGCAACCAAAGGCACGCATGCCAAACTTGTCATGCAGGGCGATTTTCAATGACACGCAAGAGACCTACAAGTGGTGTTTTTATTGATACAAATAACACAATTTTCTGGTTCTGAAGGAGGAAAACTGACAGTTGAAGCCGATGTTTCTGAATGAGGAAAACTGACTGTTGAAGCTGATTTTTCTGACACATTGCAGTAAGTTGAACTTGCATTTACATTTGCATTGGAATGGATCTGCATTGAAATCGGACATATCTTGCCCTAAAAACAATTTCAAAACCCTTAACTACATGTAAATCCCTATGTTAAAGAAAATATTAAGATAGATAGTTGGACTTTTTCAGAAGTACATCGAAGCACTCAAAGCGGAGTTTTCTAATCAAAGGCAAAACTTTCAAATTGATGGACTCATTTTTTTTTATACCACACCAAGCCTAACTGGTTTGATATTACTACAACCTTCTTAGATGTATATATTTTTTAAAGTGAATATTGGCGATTTAAAACGGAGCAAGTTGAATTTTAAACATTAGCATAAATGTGCCCATTTGCGGAAAAAATCTGCGAGGAAGTTGCTTAGGAAAGTCAACTGCTATTCTCAACTGATTGGCATTCGCTCCTTTACTTTCAGTTTTTGATTCAATGTACACCATTAAACAGATTTTATCGCACATCAAAGCTGTTTTAAGCATACAAAGAGGTCACCTGCACTTGACCGCTCATTAATTGATACAGACTAATTACATTTAAACGAGTTTTTAAGCTCATCTTGTTTAATTAACCATAAATATAATATATTCTAAAACAAATTTATTTGTATTATTAATTTAGAAATATAACAGACTTATTTAATAGCACTATAGTATGTAATTTCTGTATTTATTAATGTTTAAAGTTTTAAAAATAAACTCCTTAAATGGACAAACATTAATGTAGGAAATGTTTATTTACAACTGTTTAACGTAAATTATTTTAATCCTTTAATAATTAAATCGTGTTATGAATACCATAATGTTACATTTATATAAAGAAATAATAACTAGCTAGTAATATTTGTTATATTACAAAACAGAACTTCTTTGGCATCACTATTGAATCAAAAGTAAAAACATTTTTTAAATAAAGGGAAATAATTAGCCCGTTTCATTTGAGCTAATATTTCTAATGTTATTTTTACTTTTTAAAAAAAATGGCTTACAATTTATAACTTTGAAATGTTAAAACCTTAAAAAATATTAGAAAATTATATAAATATTATATGACTAATGAATTTATATGTATATTTTCAAACATTACATTAACTACCTAGTTGGAATGATCACTACGTATCAATTCAGATTATTAGGTTATTAAAAAATCTATAAAATATCAGTAAAACAGATCAAAATATCATTAATAATAGCACCTAACTGGATGAGTCCACTCTATCCGAAAATCAGGCTTTACTTTTAGCTTACGATTATTTGAGTACCGGTACAGGGATCGGTGGGCGGCAGGGATAGAACCCGCTACGCGTCCTTTGACAGTCCGATGAACTAACCACAGGACCAGCCGGCCGCACACCATACTTGTCTAAAACTGATCCCTACTTCTTCGAAAAGTCCATGCGATTCCTATTTCTTATTACATGTAGTAAAATAATATGTATGTCTACTGTTTGGGGATATCACATATTTAGCAGCACTAGCGTTTATATTACATATCATCATCCAAAAACTAATCTATTCAAATATCTATAGCTGAGGTGTTTTAAATCAGGTATGTGTGTACCGCCCACTTGCCCTTCACCGCCTCCCAATCGCCCCCTGGAACGTCAGCGCCCCCTTAAAGCTTCCCACCGCCACCCGGGGTGGGGGCGATAACGCCCCCGTTGAGAACCTATGGTCTAGGCCAGGAGTGTGCAACATTTTTCTGCTTTGGGCCGCATATGAAATTTTATACAACAAGACGGGCCACACAGTCTGAAATTTATTTGCATTATCAATGCAACACATTAAAAAAATGCAGTTAGAAGCTCTTCGGGGGCCACACTAAAAGGCTAGGCGGGCCGTTTTGCGGCCCGCGGGCCGCCTGTTGCACACACTTGGTATAGGCCAAGGGCCGTCAACTTACGCACGCATGACAGACTTGCCACACAGAGCAATATTCAATGGCACGCAAAAGATTCCCCCCCCCCAAAAAAAAAAAGGCTAAACCCTAGTCTTTTCTACAACAAATTGAGTGCTAGAATAAGGTATATTTTATGCTCTTGGCTTGCTGAAAGATTTAGAAATCCTACTTTTGTCACACTGTTATTGAATTGTGAAAGAGCCGTCTAAAAATTAGATCTTAAATGGTAGTTCTATCAAAAGTAAATAATCTAGGCCTAGTCTTGGGCTTTCAGGAATTTTGAAATCATAGGACCCCCCCTCCCCCTTCCATATCCTGGGCGGCAAAGACACTATGCGACTGTAGCAATCCCAAGGTGCCCCATGTTTCGGAAGTCTAGCTATGTAAAAAGAAAAATATCCTGGGCTCGATTTGAAAAAGGCTAAGTGTGCGATCTCGCCACCCGATCTCTCTCTCACTATATATATATATGGTAGACTGTGTGTGTGGATTCCTAACCCCATTGGTTAATTTAAAGACACGTGATCTTATTATGTCGTATTTTACTTTTGCGAGCTCGCAGGTGTGCTCCATAGCGGAGTGATTTGCGTATCTGACTGCCATGCGGGCGACCTGGGTTCGATTCCGCATTGATAACTTTCTCTTTCCTTTTCTACTTTTTGTTAACATTTCCATTAACCCTTATATCCCGGGCGCGTATATAGTGGTACTGAAGGCGGCATAGATAGAAGTAGGTCGGTACGGGAAGGGTTAATATTACTTTTGTACAAGATTTATTTTAAATTACTTTTCCAAATCTTCTAAGTAAACAATTTTCTTTATTAAAATTATTAGATCAATAGCTTTCTGTTCATTTTAGTTTATACAATTTTTATCTGTAGATTATAGGCTACGGGTAGGGTTGCCAGATACATGGGTACCAAAAGGATGACATAGAGAGACAAAAAAGAGGACAACGGAGGACATATATAGACAAAAAGGAGTACAAAAGTAGGACATAGAGAGACGAAAAGGAAGGCAAAGGAGGACAGCAATCAGTACAATTGTACTACAATATAGTTGCCAATAATTAGAATATATTAGTAAACCGACAAAGAAAAAGTCTTGTAAACAATACAATTAAATATAAATTAAATTGACAATTTGTATTTTCAAAATGATACAATAAATATTTTTTTAAAATTAATTTGTCGATCCTACTATTAATATATTATAATTATCGTCTTTAATATTTATATAACATATTTCTCTAACAAGCCAACTTTTAGCAGAAGATCCTCGTTAGCCAGCACAAATGCATAACATGTTCATATGTGGCATTTTTTAAAGTTACACTTTGTAAGAATAATTACCTTTTCATGTTTATATGTAATTTTGAGTCTACGGCCGATATGCTCTTGTAACAATAAAGCTGCGACTTAGATAAATTTGAGTGTTTGTTGGTAATAGACGGTGAGTTGGGGAAATAGAAAATGGGTGAACAATTAATCTAACACCACATTAGATAACACCATTTAATTAATTACATTTCCTGCTAAATACATCTTTGTCTTGCTTTACCTGACCCAGCCACTTATAGACAGTAAGTAAGAACAAAATATGTGCACTTAGGATTTTTAAAACCGTTGGAGTCAGTGCCGGATTTTCCTATAGGCTATCAAGGCTTCAGTCTAGGGCAGTGGTGGTGAACTTTTTGATGCCGCGTTCCCAAAGTTCAATACAAGACCAACTTACTTCTTTCAACGTGCCAACACAGCAATTAAAACCAAATAAAACATAAGTTAGCTGTTCCATTTTTGGTAAATGCTCGCGTGCCCACAGAAATGGCTCTGCGTTCCAGCTGTGGCTCGCGTGCCATAGGTTCGCCATCGCTGGTCTAGGGCCTCAAGATCAAGAGGGGCCTCAAGATGCCTTAGACGAACTCTCTTCACGGAATAAATTTAGAATTAGATGCACTCGATTCACTCGAATCAAATTTAGGAAGAAGAGCTTCTGTTTATGATGATGTATTTAACATATTGATATATATCACAGTAATGATGTATTTTATTATCTCTCATGTAATTAACAAACTCAAAAATGGGAGGTGAAAGGGCCTCATAAGTGGAATAGCCTAGAGCCTCTTTTCATCTAAAGCCGGCCCTGGTTGGAGTACTAAACATAAAATTTAAAACTGTACAAAAACCTGACATTTTAAGGGTTTTTAACCTTGCCTGTCGGACTGAGGACTCGTGTCATGAGTCCTCCTTTCGCTAGTCGTCTGGAAACCCTAGCTACAGGCCTAATTTAATTTTTCCCAGGCTAAGGCCGGGGAATTTAGCTTGTATATTATAAGACAACGGGGTTAACGACCTAGGGTGAACACACTCTACCTGGTATCGATCCTACCGCCATGTCGTGATTATACAGTATCGAATCTATACCTGACCTCAATCTAGTTTTTTTTAAACAACAACAAAAAAAAACAACATTGTCAACGAAAAAAAAAAATAACCATGGACAATTTTGGAAATGATAAATAAAAGCACGAAAAAACAGAAGCTTGACCTTGACCTAAATATTTTCGCCCCCATTTTGAACTTTCTAAATTTTTAAAACTTGTGTCTGCAACATGTTATAAAACAAACAATGACCTTTTTTAAGAGCAACGGAATTAATTTACTTTCATAAGCTAAAACCAAGGACTGACACGGAAATAAAGAAAGATATTTCTATTCAATTTGTACGCAAATTCTAAGCCAATAATTTGTGACAGATGAAGCTTTCCTGATTGAAATATTTCGTTATTTGGCGGCATATTCTGACAATTATTGGGCTTTTTTCTTGGTGCAGATTAGATAAGTTATACGAATGAAAAATAACAACCCCCGATAATTCTTATTACTTTTGGTTAATTAAAATTAGCAAATGTAACACCATAATTATAATCATTTGATCTAAATAAAAAAATTCCATAAAAATAATATAAATACATAAAGCCTGATGTCTAAAAAAATAAATACTATATGGACAAGTGTTAATAAGTCCTGATTCTTATATCGCATTCTTATTTATTTCAATACATTTGGTATCGTGTAAAATTCGTGTTTAGTTTTTTTTTTTTATATCTTACTATTTGTTAGTAATTAAAAATAATTATTTGCTGTTTTGTTTTTTTCGTTACGACTGCTTAATATGTCAAATTATTTCGAAATATCAATATAAAGAGAGGTTGCAATAAACCAAAAACGTCTTTTATATGTAATAAAATTAAAAAAAATATTCCAGAATTTTCGTAATCTGGATATGAACTCTAGACGTTTATAAACGTGGCCGATCGAATGCTCTTGCATCTAGAATGTCAATTAATTAATTATCTTCACTTGAAATGTTATCACGGCTGGCGGTCTCCACCCCCCCCCCCACCTTCCCATCTCCCTCTTCTTTCAAGTAAGCGTTCAGTCTATAGCAAGGACGACGATAAAGGCCAGTTTGCCCATTATGAAAAAAAAAAAAAACAACACAAAAAAAAACAAAGTAATGTAATTATTGAATTATTGAATTAACACGTCAAAAACATGTTTATTGTTTGCCTTCTTTGTTTCGCCCCCTTTGTTGTTTTTTGTTTTTTTTCATATATTATATATATATTTTGTTTATAGAGAAGGCACAAAAGGGACAGGTGTATTTGTCACAGGGCGCCTGATTAGAGGAAAAAGGAGTGGGGGAGAGGGTGGATGAGGCGTGATAGAATGAGCAGTTTTAAAACTTGATTATGTTTTACTAGATTCGGGCTGGCTTGGGATGAGGGCACTGATCTATAAAAATAATGTATAGCGCCTCAATATTAAATGTGTATGCGCAAAATGAAGCCAAAATGAATAGTGGGAAAGGGGAATTCACTTATCTACATAAGCGAGTTACAGGAATAAACCACTTATGATTATAACAAATCCACACGAAAAAAAGGAAGTCTAAGTCACTTGAAATGTATTTACAGGTTAGTGTTTAAGAAATATAATTTCATAGATTTGTGAAAGTCACTTGAAAGCCTATTTATTTTGTCTTCAAGAATGTTACTTCCGTGCCTAATTCATTCCTTGTATAGATCAGTGGACGAGGGTGAGAAATAAAAAGAAAACAAATTTATATTATTGGTGTAGGAGTACAAGTTTAAAGATGTCCTGGTGAAGGCTAGGATTTTGGCCCTGAGTCTACCAAGCTCTGATGGGTACCTAACATTAGTTGGGGTAAAGTAAAGGCGGCTGGGCATTATGCTGGCCACACATCCCCTAATATGCCGTGGCCACTGAAACTAGTGAACGCTGCTTCACCTATGATCAATTCGGTCCGATGAATCGTGCATGTAGGTTTATTCCAGTTAAAAAGTGACAAAAAACAAAAACAAATTTTTTTTTAAAAGACTCATTTTGGCTTTCTTCTAAAACATATTTCTATTGTGTATAAAGAGAGACACTAAAAACATAGAAGAACCTAACCGAAATATACAATATTTGATAGATATGGGAGTCATAAATATAGGTTAAAAAAAACATAAAAGTGGCAGCCCTGATCGTGATACATTAGACCAGTGGTTCCCAACCTTCAAAATGCCGCGACCATTTGATACATCTCCTCGTGTTGTGGTTACCTCAAAACATACAATTATCTTCGTCATTAACTTATGACTATAGGGCCTACTTTGCTAAATATAAATATTTTATATGCATGCTTTATTTTTATTGTAACAAATTGAACACAATTTAAAGCATAGATCTAGTGATTAATCACAAAAACAAGATGTAGTTATGATCGTATGTGGCTGTATATTATGCATGTGGGCGGACCTGCTTGGAAATAGAAGGATGAACAGTGTCTCCGTTCGTAAGACCATCGAAAATATGATTTCATATTTACCGTGAAACGGCCGTTCGTCCCCCTCAAAGGGGGTTGCGACCCACTGATTGTGAACCGCTGCATTGGACGAAGAAAGCTGTAGAAAACGCAATAGGTTCTGCTCGATGTATCACGATGCCAGGCCCATTACAACTCTTGTTTTGGGGCATTTGACAACATCTGCTATATTCTGTTGGTAGATCGATAGTTTGGGTTTGTTTTGTTTTTTTGGTTCGGCTAGCATAATGATTAGAAATGTAGTACATGAAAGGAATTTTCACCGTAGGCCTTTAAGCAATGCATCGTGGCGTTTTGATGTTAAGGTATGATATTTATATTAGGTGATTTGTGTATTTTAGATATCAAATGGACACATCATTTTACGATACACATATTTTCTTCTTATATATTACAGACGCTCTTTCTAAAAAGAAGATGTTGCGTCATACGCTCATCCGTGGTCCGAGTCAAGTTTTGCATCTTTATAAATGTTTGAAATGATGTTAAGTTACTGGTTTTCCTGGTTTGTTCAGACAACACATTCCATGCCCGAATACCACTCGGGAAGAAAGAGTACTTAAATGCATTAAAATAATAAGTTTAGAGACGAGACGATCCTTCTAGTCATAGGTTCTCAACCTTTTTCGGCTCACCGCCCCCTTAAAAAATTTTTTTCCGCTCTCCGACCCCCCCCCCCCCCCTGAACATTCTTTTAGTGCCCACTCCCACCCCCTTCCGCCCATCTGGACTATAGTTTCCGCAATTTTGATTAGAGGAACTAGACTTTTGTGTGATTAATTATCTTTAAAAATAATGAAAAGAAAACATATTGTAAGAATTAATAGATAAAAAAAAGGTTTAAATAAATCAATATTAATGTGAATCGTTTGCCTGGTGTGTTGCTAACAATTTGTCTATTTTTGTTTCAATTTCGGTTACAAAAGCATTAGGTCTAATAATCAGTAATATTTGTTATATTACAAAACATAACTTGTTCGACATCACAATTGAATCAAATGTGGAAACATTTTTTAGTTAAAGGGAGATAATGAGCCCGTTTTATTTGAGCTAATATTTCTATTTATTTACGTGTATAAAAAATAAATAGCTTACAAATTATAACTTTGAAATGATCAAACTGTAAAAAGTATTTGAAAATTATATAAATATTATATGACAAAAAAGTCATATGAATATTTTCAAGCTTTCAAGCATTACAATAACTACCCAGTTTGTATGATTACTACTTATCTATACCGCTTAACAATAGTTTCATACACCTAGTAGTAACTCAAAACATCTCTGTTAAACTGAGATCAAAATATCATTAATATTAGCAGATGTTAGGACGACAGTGATCTGTCAGCAGGGTTGACAGTCCGGTGAACTAACCATAGGACCAGCCGGCCGCACCCTATATTTGCCAAATACAGACCCCTACTTCATCAAAAAGTCAATGCGATTCTTATTTCTTATTAATATAATAATATGTAGGCATACTGTTGGGGGATATCAGATATTTAGCAGCACTTGCGTTTACATCACATTTCATCCAAAAACCAATCGATTCAAATAGCTAAGGTGTTAAAATACATCAGGTACGTTTGTACCGCCCACTTGCCCTTCACCGCCCCCCAATCGCCACCCAATCGCCACCGGGAATGTCAGCGCATTGTAAAGCTTCTAACCGCCCCCCAGGGGCGATATTCGTTGAGAACCTATGTATTCTAGATATAAGATTATTACGTCCAGAAGGCCCGAAACTCCTGCCGAGCGACAGGGATTGATTGGTTGGCGGGGCTAGAACACTGGGCCGTTTCATTTACAGTCTGGTGGGTGTACTAAACAAATGACCAGCCGGGCGCACATTTAATACATCACGAAATACAAAACACCGTTTTTGTGTGTTCTGTTTTTTTTTAAATATTATTTACAAACTTTAACAGTAACATATATATTATATACACACACACACACAGGCAGACCCATGTGAAGTTCTCTGTGCTTTAGTAAAACATAAAACTGGGTGCAGTACCCCTGCTTTTAGCAAGGGATTAAAGTGGATTAAATGATTATGAGCATTGGAAATAGCGCGTGCTGTAGCGGGAGGTCAAAGCTAATCGTCTTAACGAAACAAAAAAATAATATTTTTTTGTCATAGTTTGCTAAATGCTTTCTTTTAAAATACGTAGCTTTGTTTCTTATATAGAATTTATTTTTCAACTGCGGGAACTATGTTAGGCCTAACGATGGGATTATGTGGCAAAGTAAACGTTCTTTCTTGTTGTTTTTTTTCCCTTTCCTTTATTATACGTGTCAGGCTAATGGTAATTTTACGGAAATTGTCGACGACTTCGACACACGGATTTAAGCGTCAGATGTATTGGCTTTTGTGATATCGTTTTATTCTACCCCAGCCATTGACCTATATTCAAGAATAATTTTTGAATAATATTATACAAAAGCTGTTACAGGACAAAAATGTGGAGGGGGGGGTAATAAATATCCGCCATTGTCTGAAGTCAAAAGTCGCCAATCAAAATACTAGAAAAAGCTATTGCGCATAATTGGATTATACTCTAAATAGAGGTTAAGAATGTAAGAAATTTTTATGTAACCATTCGTAATAAGACAAATAATGTGAATCATTATAATAAGGTGTCGTGCATTGGGTAGACATTTTCGGTTTTACAGCCGTTTGGTAGAATATCGGTTGTAGACTTCGTTGTCTGACAGGTCCCCATGGGTGTGCTGGGATTCGCCTACGACCCCTCAAACAATATTTATTTGTTTAGTCCTTGGCTCATTACAGGTATTCTTGACTGGTAACTAAATTGACACTTAAAACGTCACACACATAATTACTATACTTCAATGAAAGGCTTGAGACTAGTAATATGCTGATTTTAATTATATTATTTATCATTAACAGTATAAACCTTGGCTGTGAGCCATTTAGCAAAGTCCAGAGCCCCACACAAGACTTATTCCTTATGAGTAATATGAGTCGCTGTGTAGAGTGAGAGAGAAACTTAAACCTAAACATGCACTTGTCGGCACTAGTTCAGAATTAGTCTTCTATGCCCTACCGTCGTGCACTATTCCCTCTCCCCTAACACTTGCATAATGGTAAAACAAAAGCTCCCCAAATACATTGTGTGCCCCTCTTGCACCCCCTCCTCCCCTTTCATTTTTCAAGTTCCCCCAAACTTTCACTTTTCGATCCCCCACCTTGAAATTCTGGCCAACGCCACTGGTTATTTATACATTAAATGGCAGTCTCTATTGTGATATACACTTCTAACCATCTGTTCTCTAAACATGCACAAAAAAAAAAAAAAACACCCAGTGATCCGATGACCTTTGCACTTTGCACCGCCCAGGTGGCCGGCTAATGTTTTGATGAACCTTGACGTCCCGGATGTTATTAGAGCAAAAAAGTAACAACAGTCAACAAACACGCGACATCGTCACCAGTCACAGGAGACTTTTACGATGCCTAGACGCCAGGCTTTCGTGTAGGTTGATGTTGTTACAACACAATATATTTATTATCCCCTCATGGGTTCTGTTCATCTATTTTTTTTGTTTTGTTGCCATGGAGACCGTTTTCATAAACAAAAAACAAAAACCCCGTGGGGAGAGAAGCCTACGTGAGTTTGTCCAGGGTTGACCAGCCCTGTGTTTTTTCTTTTACACAAAGTTGGGTGTTTTTAGGATTTTTTTTTGTATACAAATATACGTGTTCTATAGATCATTCTGTGTTTATATACACCTGTGTGTTTTTCGACATAGATCTTTGTTTTTAATTCTATCTTAGATTGAACGCGCAGAAATCATCATAATTACAGGAAGTAGAGTTACTAGATCGATGCCTGAAGCAGAGGCCTAGTTGAAAGGGTGGGGGCAGAGGGTAGATGTGTAACCGGGCGCCAAAGTAAAGGGGCGCCTACAAACGTTACATTTAGTAAAAAAAAATAATTATTAAACGAGAAGGGTACGGGGGCGCCAATTTTTCATTTTGTCCCCGAGCTAAAATAATTGTAGGCCTACGTACTTCTCTGGCATGAACTAAAGTTTATTTCTTTTTAAAAATACTAACGATTTGAAAAAAAAGTTTCATATGTCATCGGGGTCAAATAATAGGCTACTCAGAAGCTTCCTAGCACTTTTATCTTCAAGGCTACTAAAAAAATCAATTTCTGAAAAACAATATGCATGCCAGTCATATTGTGACTTCCATTGGTCCGGAAAAAATGTGTCAATTGGGAATTTATAATTTGAAAAAAAAAAGACGGGAAAGAAGCTTTTCTGAAGACCAGGAAGTTGTCAATGACGTTTCTGTTACGTAAGGAGAAGAAAAAACAACAACAAATAGATTTGTCTGTTTTTAAAGCTGATCTTGTTCATCGGTTGATCTTGAAACAGTAGAGTACGTCGTGTAGAGTAGGCTAGTCTAAACAAAGCTCGTTACAATAATTACACAATATGCAGGGGAAAAAACAACAACAGCATTCTAAAAATAGATTTATTGTTTAGTTCAAGGGAAATAAACATTGTTTTTAACTTCAAAGAATGTTCCAGAAAGGGCCGCCATATATGCGTGAACACCAATTCAACATTTGGTTCGTTCATCCATCTTTCACTTCATCACTTCTTGCTTTCTTTCTTTCTTTTCGTCTTTCGATACCTGTCAGCCGAATATCTATCTATCCAACTGCAGATCGATCATTCCTTCCTTCCTTATCTTCCTTATCTTCACACTCTTCCTTCCGTTCTTTGCACCAATTTCACTTATCCAGATTTCCATCTAGTATCCCTCTTCCTATAACGTGCCTTTAGCAATTAGATCCACCATTAGACCTTGCAGCAAGCTTAGTCTTTTACTTATATAAACATTTCCTTATAGATTATCATTATATCATTACGGAAATTATTCCAATGGTATAATTGGTTTTGTGTATGTTCGTAATGGCCATCAAAAACGAATATAATATAGTATACAATAGATATCAGGGGTGTTCAACGTGTTTTGTCATAGGGCCGTATCAAGAATTAGAAAGAGATGTGCCACACATTATGTGAATATATTTACATAATTCGAATATTCAACTGAAGGAAAAAAAAGACGTAGTACTGGGAGGGACGTTTTGTTGCCCCCCTGGGCCGCCTTTTGCACATCCCATAATAGAACGTCATAGAGACTGTACAAAGAATTCAGAAAATGCCGATGTTTAGTCTACTTAGAAAACAAAATGTCTGCCCGGGTTTAAAAATGCATTCGTTACGCGAACTGGACAAATGAAATAAAATGTTTCCGTTGACAATAATTGTGCTGTAAAACAAAACAGACCCTTGTATACATACGTACATACAACAGTCACATACACGTGACTTTAGTCATTAAATGTATTTAGGCCTACATATAACACACACACACACCAAGTCCGTTCGTGATGTACTAATTTGCGGCTTCTAAAAAGTAATTACTGGACTCCGGTGCATTCCATTAGCTTTTAATTCTGTTCTCCGGGCTGAGAGAAAGAGAGTCAGACATCAACACAGACGAATGCTGTTCCATTTAGTGTTTACCGCCCACCACTAACTTTTAAAGAATTAAAAATTAAAAGCTGTAATTCAAAATATAGGTTATTGCTTTGGAACTAGTTTCTTTCTTTTTGCGTTGTTTCATGTTGCAATCAGAATTAGTTTTATCAGTTTATATCAAAAGTTTAGAAATTTAACTAATGGGCTTTTACAAAAACAAAAAAAAAAAGCAACCCATTTACATTGATAAAGTTTTTGAGTAATGTTCTAGTGTGATTTAGTAGTTGCAAGAATGATACATTAGAAAGAACTGTGTAATTTTTAAAAAGGCACAAATCAGGTTTAAAACAACTAAACAACACTTAGGCTTGTATCAAGTAAATATATTCAAAACTTTAAAAAAAAAATCTTGTTAAGAATAAAATATAAGATTCAATGGGCCGTATTGCTGCTGAGAGTTAACACCCTTGCCCCTTATACAAGTCAATATTTTATGACTGACTTGTAATTTACATTCAGTCATAAAATATTGACTTGTATAAGGGGCAAGGGTGTTAACTCTCAGCAGCAATACGGCCAATTCATCAATGTTCTGCCACACATTTCACATAGCGTTATTGTGTTTGTATAGAGAAAATAAAAAATGAAATGTAGGATTCCGTGTAAGTGAATGTAATAAATGCTCTCTCACTTATGAACTATAAGCACTAGTGTCTTATCTTTGCATATGCCACAGACGCTACACAGAAGATTAAAGCGTCCTGTGCGTTTACGTGGTTTGAGTATAAAACGTCAATCAAACATGACCTTACATAAAAATACAACCCATTTTCTACATGTAAATACAAGCTAAATTGCCCGGTGTTACCCGGTGAAAATAAAACACGTCTGTATAAGCTACGGATAAAAATATAAGTACAACGAACAGAAAACTATAAATCTATTAATACAAATTTTTTTTTTTACTGAAGACTTTCAGTAAAATAAATATTGTAGTCTGGTAAAAAGTACGCAAGTATTTTCATTTAACGAAAATCTAAATTCTTCGGTGTTGATCGTCGATGAACAATATTTTTTTTTAAAGTAATATTAATTGAAATTTAAAAAAATTGTAGAAAAAAAAAGGTATAGACTAACTGGAGAATCGAAGCCGGGTCGCCCGCATGGCAGTCCGACACGTAAACCACTTAGCTAGCGAAGACGCATGTCCGCAGTGAAATCGAAAAAGTATAATATGAGACAATAAGGTCATGTGCCTTTAAATTAACTAGTATGATTGGTTGATCACACACACAGTCTACTTTAAATATATATAGAGAGAGGTGGTGGCTATGAACTTTAAACTAAGACTACGGGAAAGAAAATATCGGCATTAAATCTGCGCCGGTTTAGTCATGTCCCCAACTAATGTACGGTATTTATTGTCTACAAGTCTAAAGTGCCCCAAACAACTGGACATGCTTAAGTTTAAGCAAACAATAAGCGAACACTCCCCAAATCACTGGCCCTGAATAACTTCTTATTTCTGAATTCAAAATGGGTTCTATTGAGTGAATCATCTCTTAATGAATCATCTCTATTGCAGATTTTCCCATAGACTATAATATACATGGACCGCTTGCTTTAGTATTTATGCTATATGATGACTCTAAAGACTACTTTTCGGAATTCCCGATTCGTTGTTTCCTTTGCACTTCCGTTTTATTGAATCGCTCTGATTTTCTCAACGAAAAATTAAAATCGAAAGTTCTATACAGCGGAAACATTTAAGAAACAATGAGGTGCGTAGAAGTAATTTAAGACAACCTAATTGGTTGCGCAAGGAAAAAAAAGTACATATAAGCTCTAAAAAAAGAGCAAGCGGTCCATCTTATTATAGTCTATGATTTTCCCTCAAACCGATCATTGATAATACTTCTAATTCGTTACCCATGTTCAGTTTTATAGTTTTATAGGCTAATATACCTATTGATAACATACAAACATACGCTACGATTATCATTTAATACAATTTGTTGACGTATGCAGGCCAGGGCCGTTGCTAATCTCTCTCTATATACATACAATTTTAACTCGTATTATAGTATAGGATATATAGGGTTAAAGTGGGTATTCGTACCGCTGGATAATTCTTACCGTTGCCGTTTTACCTATTTTGACTGGTTGTAATTAACATTTAAGCTCGTTAACCCTTACAGTCCCGGGCGCGTATATAGCGGAACTGAAAGCAGCATAGATAGAAGTAGGTCGGTACGGGAAGGGTTAACACATGCCAGCACATTAGTTTTGTCTCCCATAGAACAATGGTGGACATGGACATGGACATGAAAATAAAACGGTAGGCACACATTGTATATTTTTACACTACTTGATATTAGATTTGAACAGTGGCTCTAGTCATAGGTCTGGTTAAACATAGATTATTTATGTTTGTTTAGTATGCTGACTATCCAGTCTGCTTTATTAATAAATAGGCCTACATTTAAATGTGTTTTCTATTGCCGATAAAAACACAGAGGCAATAACAATGTTAAGTCTGAGTCGGCTAAATCGTACGTCGCAGCTACCTCGCTATAGAGGGTAATACGTACCGGTACCAATTACGTTAAAATTAGTGCAGAAGTACCGAGAAAGAATGCACTAGAAAAAAATGCAAAAGGTCTAGAGGCCAAAAAAATAAAGGTCTGCAATGGTAACGGGTACTTGTACTGTGAGAAACTCTAGGAATACATTATATAATGTTTTATCTGTAGCGCATAGGTACATCCTGCATGCTCTGAATCAGCCTCCCAAAGTGGGTCACTGAATAATTATACTTTTGAATTAATTATTAAATACAATTGAGATATATATATAGAGACTTCAACTTATAAATGTCAACATAACAAACAATATTTTCTCTTCATTTCTTTTGGTACGTATTACCCTCCCTAGTGGTACGAATTGAACGCTGGTAAGGGCAATTAGTACCACCTGGTCTTTTTTAAATTGTATTAATTGTGCTCTTTCTTTTCATTATAACACGTTGAAACCGTGTATTTTCATTCATTTGTCACCAATAATTGTTTTAACGTTAAAATATACTTTTTTCTACAGTTAGTTTTATTATTGTTAATTTTTTCCCTTAGTGGGTACGAATTACCCACCTCTCCCCTATATATAAAATAACCCGTGTGTGTCGTATCCGATCCCCATTGGTTAATTTAAAGGCACGTGACCTTATCGTCTCATATCTTAATAATAATAATTTTATTTGTATAGCGCTATCAACAAACATAATGTAGGCGCAAAGCGCATCAAAAACAGGAGAAAAAACATACATACAAGTGATAACATATAATGGCCAGGGTTATACAAAACTAGACGGAAATAAACGATAGAGCTGATTTCTAAAGGTGAATCTTAAAATAGTGAGTCTTTATGTTCTTTTTTTAAGTTTCATAGCAGGCGGTTTGTCTGAGCTTGAGGGGGAGCGAGTTCCATACCTTCGGGCCAAATGATGAGAAGGCTCTCATGCCACAAGTCTGCAGCGAAAAACGCGGCACAACCAGTAAAGAGGAGTCTTCCTTTTGCGATCTTTGTCCTCCATAGCTGAATGGTTAGCGTGTCCAACTGCCATGCGTGTGACCTGGGTTCAAATTCCCACTGTTGATTTTTTTTTTTTACTTTTTAAAAAGGTCCATTAATATTATTTTTCTTTTAAAGATTGTAACTAATTTTAGGACTTAAAGCTTTCCCAAAATTAAATAAGATCTTATAATTATATTTTAGTCGCACGTGGAAGTCCGGTGTTTGATTCATATCCTAACTTTTTGTTAAATAAAAAGACATGATTTTTTTAACCCGATTACAATATTTATTTTAAATTACTTTCTTAAATATTTTCAGTAAAGAAATAATTATTTTATTTTTAAAGTTATTAGATCTATAGATTTCTGTTCATTGTAGTTTATAAAATTTAATCTGTAGCCTTAGGCTTAAGCCTATGTTTTTTGTTTCCACTGGCAACGCCGGGCAATTTAGTTTTTTGTAAAATAAAAAGACTTGCCTATTTTTAACATGACTACAATGTATATTTGTGCTCAGTAAGTAAAAACTATATTTTTAAAATTATTAATTCTAGCCAATATCTTTCTGTTCATTGTAGTCTATGAAATGTTTATCCGTAGCTTATACAGGCCTTTTTAATTTTTCCCCGGTCAACGCCGGGGAATTAAGCTTGTATTGGAATTAAAATGTAAATGAAAATGTCCACTAGAGCCACAATATTTATGCAACTAATTCATAGCCATAGTCTGACATCTAATATGAACTTGATGGACAACTCTTTGTGACACGGTAAGTTTGCGTTCTTGGCCCGGGTACACTCGAAATTGTGTTAAAATTTTCACATAGCTAAAAAGATTATTAAAGTACAAATATAAACATAGCAAGCACAGACACACTAAATAATGTAGACTATATAAAAAAAAAAACTTAACATTGGCTAGCTTCAAACCTAGAAAAACTCATAAACTTGATAACCAAATCAGAAAAAGAAAAATTGAACATGTTTGCGCAGTTTCAATGTCTGCAAGACAAGAGTTGTTGTTCTTCGTGGAGGTCGAGTAGTTGAATTATTATTTCTGATGCGCCTTTTAACCAGGCATATGGTCGTAAAAATATGAATTCTCTATTGGCTGTAATTTATTTGATAGCCCCTATGAGACCGCCAGCTGGTTTCTTGAATAAAGAGACTTGATTAAACCAGCCATGTTGGTATTGCTTGATAACAACAACAAAAAGATAACAATGTTACGTATTGAACTCTTTAAGGGATTGTTAAAATGTCTTTCATTTGCTTTTTGTGCTACTTAAAAAAAATTTAAGTATCTCGACGGACCAAATTGATCCATAGGGTCGGTGAAGCAGCGTTATCCAGTTTCAGTGGCCACGGCATACTAGGTGATTGTGTGGCCAGCACTATGCACAGCCGCCTTTACTCTACCCCAGCTATGATCAGGTACCCCTCAGAGCTGGGTAGACTTAGAGACACCCTCCCTTCCCGGGAACAAATCCTAGCCTTCACCAGGAATCGAACCCGGGCAATTCGGTACGCCAGCCGAACGCGCTGCCGCTCGGCCACTATGTCCCACATTTGCTATGTATGTTTTTTTTCTTATAGAAGAAAGGCCAATACCGGGCCCGGGCACTGCCTCGGGAATCGGCAACATTTTGATAATATTGTGGCCAAAGTAGGATTTCTAATTCATTCATCGTGCCAGCAGCCTAAAAATGTCATCCTGCTCTAGTACGCAATTTCTCGTAGAAGAAACTTTATTTTGGGGGTTCTTCTGCGTGCCTTTGGAAATAGCTCTGCGTGCCGTCTGGCACGCGTATATAGGTTGCCGACACCTATGCTAGCTGACTTATTTTTTTCTCAACTTTATATTAATGCTATCACTTTTATATCTTTATATATCGCAGTATATTCAGAACTGTGAGATTCTATTAATAAAGTAATGAATTAAGGCTATTAATTTTGACGCATTGAGGATGTGCTGTTGGAGATTTGTTTGATTGTTATTAGTAATGCTGTTTGATTGTTATTAGTAATGCTGTTTTTCCTTTCCCTATTTTTTTTGGTCATCTCTATTATATATTATGTTAACGAGTATCCATGTTTTGAGTCTATATCTTTAGACTATCTGAGTCTATAGTCTTATCTCATCTTATATATTACAGACGCTCCTTCTATAAGAAAGATGGTTGCATCCTACGCTCAGCCGTGGTTCGAGTCTAGTCTTGCATCTTTATTAATGTTTTAAAAGATGTTAAGTTTACTGGTTTTCCTGGTTTGTTCAGGCAACCCATTCCATGCCAGAATGCCACTCGGGTTAGAAAGAGTACTTATACGCATTTGTTCTAGCATAAGGGATAAGGAAAACTTGCAAGATTTGGTATTTACCGCGGATTATTCCGCGGCTTGACGTAACATTCTTCATCGTATGCGCTAGTTATCAGCGTCCGCCGCGGACCTAAATATAGTACTGCACTGGGTTGTAAATTTAAGGTTTGTGCAGCTGTTCGTCCCAGGGTGCCAGACACGGCAACCACTCTTCCCCCTTTACAACCCCCCCCCCCCTCCGCCACGCGGTTCACTGTCATCAGACAAGAACAATATGAATAGGCAGTGGCGGTTAAACCTCACATCCGGCACTGTGACAGATTCCAGGTGGCAGGTGAAATGAGACGCAGTCGCAGCAAACAGCCAGCTGTGTTATGAATAACTTAGTTGCCTCTTTCCGGCAAACAGCACTGAGCCCTTGTACGACTTGAACTTAACACCATCACGCTCAGGCGGAGTGATACAATATTTAACACTTTCCGTCTGTTCTAAACTGTTTCGAGCATAATACAAGAACGAAACATAAAAACATGCAAGGAACACAACACTTAAAAAATGTGAGTTTGTTTGTTAAAACATGATGTCTGGCGTGAAGTTCTCCGTAGCATTCAATAATGTCGTTCATTGGAAAAACATAACAATTATTTAGTCATAGCACAGCTAGAGAACTCCAGGAGATATTCACATACCCCGATTACTCCACAACCCCCCCCCCCCCCAGCCAACCTAAATGATGTCAAACGCCCTTAAAAAATTGGACAGATGACGACATTAAAACTCGCCTTAAACTTGTTGTTGATGTTGTTTGGTTTGGTTTTAGTGTTGAAAATTAAATTCTAAGAATTATTTACCCTATCCAGGCTTAAGACTACGATTGTACTGAGAACTGGGACTATTTTTTAGAGCCATGGATACTAACTGATAAAGCTGTTGCGCGTTGTGCGCGAAAATCCCCGAAGATGACAACGGAAAATGGTGTCCTAGTACCAAAAAAAAAAGGTTACCAATAATTGAACTTTGAACCCAAAACCAACCTTTTGATATCTAGCCTTAATATCTATCTATCTATATTAATATATATATATATATAAAAGCACTTCGCTGTTAAAATATTACCGTACCTATATGTAAGCGGATACTTTTTTTAAAAATCCGTGTCTTTAGATGCTTTCTTTTATCATTATAAAGCAATAGTGTATTTTTACCGCATAGTCTAAGCCAATGGTCCCCAACATTTTTTTTATCCCGTAGCCCTTAAACACAAATTTCATGTACAACTGTACAACAACCCCAGTATTTCCACGGTCATTAATTTTTTTTTAAAACAAATATTTCAGCAAAACAATTAAAATAAATGTAATAATTTTATTAATGTGTATATATATATATATCCTTTTAATTTGAGGTTCTTCATTTCACAAATAACAGTTAATAGAACATTTACTACCTGCATTAACTTTCATTAAAGAAACAAACATCATTCGATCAAGTGGACAATTCTCTTCGCTTTCAGCCTTTACCGTATATTATTATATTAACCCTGCCCCACCCCATTCCTAACGGCTGGTTACCCTTGGCCTATGTACATACACAGTCTCACACACACACACACACAAATACACACACACACGATAGTACGCTCCTTGGATGAATGTTCTCAATCTTAGTTTCGTGCATAATGCCAATTAGTCTGGTTTTTTTTTTTTTACATTCTTTCCCGAGCAGATGCAGGAGGGAGGGTGGGTGGGGTCAAAGGTTACAGTGTTCCAGCCTGGTACTAGGAGCACGGTCGTTGATTGGCAGCGCGTTTGGCTGGCGTACTGATGGTCCTGTGTTCGATTCCTGGTCAAGGCTACGATTTGTTTCCGGAACTGGAGGGTGTCCCTGAGTCTACACAGCTCTGACGGGTACCTGACTTTTTTTTTTGCTGGCCACACAATCCCCTAGTATGCCGTGGCCACAGAACGCTGCTCCACCGGCCCCTATGGATACATTTGGTCAGACGGGATACTTTAGTTTTTACCTTAAGGTCCAGGACAGAGGCGGGCAAATGCGGCTCCGAGAAGTTAAGTGCAGTTCTCATTGAGAGAGAGAGAGGGGGGGGAAGGGAGGGAGATAGAGAGAGGATCTAGGGAGGGAGGCAGAGAGAAATAAGAGAGACAGAGAGGAGGGGTAGGGATGGGGAAAGCAGGAGGGAGGGAGAGAGAGGGGAGAGGTACATAGAGTGAAGGAGGCAGGTAGAGAGGAAGAGAGAGATGTTGGTGGAGGGAGGGAGAATGGAGAGAAATAGAGAGAGAGAGACCCTGGCATTCACTAGAGAGAGAGAGAGAGACCCTGGCATTCACTAGAGAGAGAGAGAGAGAGAGACCCTGACATTCACTATAGAGATAGAGAGACCCAGACATTCACTAGAGAGAGAGAGACCCTGACATTCACTAGAGAGAGAGAGACCCTGACATTCACTAGATAGAGAGAGACCCTGACATTCACTAGATAGAGAGAGACCCTGACATTCACTAGATAGAGAGAGACCCTGACATTCACTATAGAGATAGAGAGACCCTGACATTCACTAGAGAGAGAGAGAGAGACCCTGACATTCACTAGAGAGAGAGAGAGAGACCCTGACATTCACTAGAGAGATAGAGAGACCCTGACATTCACTAGAGAGATAGAGAGACCCTGACATGCACTAGATAGAGAGAGACCCTGACATTCACTAGATAGAGAGAGACCCTGACATTCACTATAGAGATAGAGAGACCCTGACATTCACTAGAGAGAGAGAGAGACCCTGACATTCACTAGAGAGAGAGAGACCCTGACATTCACTATAGAAATAGAGAGACCCTGACATTTACTAGAGAGAGAGAGACCCTGACATTCACTAGAGAGCGAGAGAGAGAGAGAGAGACCCTGACATTCACTAAGTAGTCGGATGAAGATCTTTTGGGGCCATGATGTTTTATTTTTTTATGTGGCGATAGAGGGGCGGAACGAATTTTTATAAATTATATCTTAAAATAAAATCACCATAATATATAGCTTGCGGCGCCACCAGCCTCAGGGACGTCTTTCCCCCAACCGACACATATGGGCCATCTGTTGAAAACCAGAAATACTGAGTATTCAAAAATAACACATTCTTTAGTCTTATCTATTTCGAGAAATCGGTAAGGGGGCGAAGGGGACTCAAAAGGGCCGTGGGTCACCCACGGTGGGTGGAACATATGCTGATATATTCAGTCGGCAGACGATCTTTTAGCCACCTTCTACCCTTCCCCCCCAAAAAACAAAACACGTCACTGTTATTTTTAGAAACAGACAGCAGCGATCGTGCGCTCATAAAAAAAAAATCAAATCGTCAGGGGACATGAACTGCGCGCCAAAGTGACTGGAAATCGATAGTATGGCAGACGCATTATCGTCCTTGGTCTTTCCGGACTTGTCGCTCGGATGTTCTAGCAGGAGACACATTTGTTGTTAATAAACATTGTTCTAATTCCTAAACATCGGTTTTGGGTTGGCATTAGGGACTTATTAATCATTCAACCGAACAAAGAGTAAGTGCCTTGATTTGTTTCAGAGACATGTGTAGATTATTCGCTGTTTAAGTTAGTCCGTGTGTCCTAATTATCTTCCCTCGTATGAAGTTAAAATTGAGTGAGTGTTCGCGTTTAGTGTTCCTTGTAACGCTTGGGGGCGTAACCTATGTGTGTCTAAACTAGGACTTTCGCTTCATGTTGTTTGTTTGTCATTCCTTAGGCTATTCATCTAATTATCTAAGTTCCAATTTATCCATTTTTAAAATTGTTTTAGCAGATAATTGAGACAGCTTGTCACAAATGAAAAATGTCAACTCAACATTTTTTTTTACAAAAATATATGATTTTTAAAAGTTATTATAAATTAAACTTTAGTGGGTGGTTTTCTTTTATTAGTATTTTTATATCGTCAAGTTATATACCTTAATCCCAAGGGCGTCTTTCGGGCGTCTTCTTTGGCGCCATGTCTCCTTTTGGGCATCTTCTCCTGTGGCACCGTGTCTCTTAAATAAGCTTTTAAAAAAATAAAAATCCACTTTGGGTGCAATTTCCGGCAACATATTAGTTCATTGGATACGAACAAATTAAGTGTACAGCGAATTGCACAGCCGATATTTTACACCCAACTGCTGTCAGGCACACAACATAGCTGAGTAAACTCCTTTCAAAGCCAAGATTCGAGAACTAAAGTAAATGCCATTATTGTTTATGTTTTTTTGTTAAAACCAGGATAAGAACCAAAGTCGTCCTGAATAGGAATCTGCTGATGGACCACGCGGACACATTTTTCTTTAGCACACTGTAACAAATATTTTGAAAATAAATAACTTTGAATATTTATCTTTGATGATGTGGTTTACTGAAAGGTGTGGCGTAACATAAAGCCAAAAACTCTTTCCTCATCCCTTATGCGAGAACAAATGCATATAAGTGCTCTTTCTTCTCGAGTGGCATTCGGGCGTGGAATGGGTTGCCTGAACAAACCAGGAAAACCAGTAACTTAACATCATTTAAAGCAATACTAAAGATGCAAGACTAGACTCGGTCCACGGATGAGCGTTGGACGCAATCATCTTCTTTATAGAAAGATCGTCTGTAATGTATGAGATAAGATACAGTCTATCGGCTTTTAAAAAGACATTTTTCATAATTTGTTGTGGAAAAAATGGCAACAAATTTACCATAGTCAATGAACCGGTATTTTCTGAATATGCCTGAAACTATTTTGCAAAACGTTGCTCTTTATTTCCTAGATTTAACCCTTACAGTCCCGGGCGCGTATATAGCGGAACTGAAGGCAGCATAGATAGAAGTAGGTCAGGACTGTAAGGGTTAACCTTCTTCTCTTACTTCTTCTTCACTGTACTGTGGAGACCCCGTTAGACCCGAGGGAAAAGTCCACAATTTAAAAGTGTGCATTAACCACTTATAAATATTTTATAACATACAAACAAGAGTTATAAATAGACGACGGGAGTTTCATTGCAGGTATTTAGCCCAACCCTTCAGTGAAGATTCGAAAGCCGGCACAGAGGGGGCAGTGATGGAGGCTTGGTCCAGTTTGTTCCACAGTCTAATGGCTGTAAGGCCAGGCTGTAAGGCCATGGTTTACTCACCATGTACATCCAGTTCTGGTATGAGCCAATCTGGTGAAGCCGGTTGGTCCAGCGGTTAGTTCGCCGGGCTGTCAACTAAAAACCAACTGACACGTCGCGGGTTCTATCCCTGCCACCGACGGATCCCTGTCGCCCTGCAGGCGTTTTGGGCCTAGTGGACGTAATAATCTTCTATCTAGAAGGAACGTCTGTAAAACTTATAAGATAATCGTCACACAAAAACCAACAAAATGTTACATACAACAACAACCAAAATAAATACATTCTTCTTCATATTCTTGTGGAGACCCCGTTAGGACTGAGGAAAGAGTCCACAATTTAACTACTTATAAAATTTTAAAACGTCCCAAATAACAATCACAAACAGATGACAGAGTTTCACTTTATGTATATAGTGCAGCCCTTCAGCAATACGTTGACAGTTACAACTGTAGCCCAGTTATATAAAATATTGGCTGAATACGAAACTGAATTAGTACATGCGCATTTAGAATTATTTTTTTTCTATTGAGTGTATGTGTGTGTCGTTTTGTTTGTATTAGTCTATTGTTTTGTATTAGTTTCACCTAATATTGATCGTTATTAACCTTGACCTTTGAAGTCATATTTTATTAAATCTTAAAACGTTTGGAGTCTTACATATAATTAAAAACAGAAATATACTTATTTATACACCTGCTCATTCACTTATTCACTAACTCACTAATTTAATTACATACGAATTCATTTATTTACTTAACTATTTACTCACTTAAATACACTTACTCGATTACTCGCTGATTTATTCACCAAGGTACTCACTCACTCATTCTCTCACTTAGTTACTCACCCACATACCCACTCATCCATTTACTCACATCACACATACACACTCATATATTTAGTCACTTACCCACTTTTTCACTCATCTACTAAGTAATATATAAGAACTCAAACCAATGTTTACACAGCCAATCATTTTTAACGTTTAGTGGGCGTGACTCTCCGATTCGCCAACTTCCGTTTCCGTTTTGAAATTTAAAAAATAAATGTACCAGATACCTCTGCAACACATCCGCATGAATATAAGCTCATCGTTTTTACAAGGAATATTTTCAACTTCCGGTCCTGGTGTTTGAAATGTATACCGTTGACTTACAAATAAGTTTACTTTGGTTTCAGTTGTCTCTGAAATGGCAGAAATTTGTTTTAGCTCTTGAGAAGAAGTTTTTTTGTACAAAATAATTCTAGAAATCCTTTCAATTCTTTGTTTCTACATTCTCCCTCTCTCTCTCTCTCTCTCTCTCTCTCTCTCTCTCTCTCTCTCTCTCTCTCTCACACACACACACACTCCCACACACACTCTCAGGATAACACACGCGCACTGACACATATATTCTACCTCAAGGGTTAACTGGAAACCTGATCCATTAATTTTAATGCCATGCTTGGCGTTTCCCTTCTCTCTTTTGGCAGTTCTGGCCAACAGGAACCAGATAGGAGACCAGCGGTCGCACCGGCACCGGAAGCGCCTCGTGGAATCTCAGCGAAACAGACAAAAAGGGGAATGAAATAGCCCACTTCAAGGAAACATGCGGAAAATTGTAAGTTACATACATGATCGCTAACTTTTTCACAAAATTTCTTTTTGTTCTATTCTGTTTTTCTTTTTTTTTTTTTTTAGATCAATCTCTCTTTCTTTCTTTTTTTTTTTTTGTTGGTTTGTTTGTTATGAAAAAGAGAGAAAGAAAAAAGGCGGGTCAAAAGGAAAGGAAAGAGAAAGTAGGAGAGAGAAAGAGAGTAATGGTCACAATATTTCAAAATAGGGTAGAAATTAAGATATTCGAAAGAGTGGAAAGTGTGAATGAGAGAGAGAGATGGAGAGGGTCAAAAGACAAGAGAGGGAGGAGAAGTCGAAAGAGGCGAGAGGCCGTGGGATTGAGATAAGAGTGGGGCTGAAAGAGAGAAGAGAAAATGTGAATGAGAGGGGGGGGGGGTCAAAAAAGAGAGAGAGGGGGGGGGGGAGTCAAAAGAAGAGAAAGGACGTGCGAATTAGAGAGGGGGGTAGTTGAAAGAGGGGTAGAGAAAGTGAGAAAAATCGAGAAAGAGGGAGAGAGAGAGACAGAGAGAGGGGTGGAGAAAGTAAGAGAAAAGATCTAAAGGGACAGATGAAGTAAAAAAAACGAAAAAGGATGGATCAAGAGAGAAGAGAATAAACAGATTTACAAAGAGAGAGGGAGAGAGAAATAGAGAAATAAAGAAAGAAATAGATAAAATACATATTTGGCTAAATAAAGTTCCCCAAACTAGTCATAAAATCAATCAGTAGTGGCACTTAGAAGAGCAAACATTCTTTTTTCTTCAAAGATTTAAATCAGACATCTTAACGTTTAAACTTTTTTTTTAAAGAAAAAGGAAAACCTTGACGCTGGGGGTCATTTCCTTTCCAGGCAGGTCAGTCATTAAATTTGGAGATCGCGTGCTCTAATTATAGCAGACGTCTGAGTCCCAGGGATCAAACGGCTTAAATTCGTTCGTCTTGAAATAAAGTCTTCAGTCGTTAGAGTTTCTTGAAAAGATGGATTTTATGCATTAAGATCAAGGGGAATTAGATGGGAAAAAAACCCAGTGTAAATAACACAAAGTTTCTTTAGAAATAGTCTGCAGTGTCGGGACGCTACCAAAGAGATAACTATAACTATCTTTGACTATAATATGATACTTGTTATAGTCTTAGTTCTCTGTTGTGATGTACTAATTTTATTCTCGGCATTCGGCTTTATCATTGGTCGTTTGTTGCCATAGTTTATTTAAATTTGTGTCAATGTATTTATGTATCTGAATATATTATCTAATCTATCTAGCCAAATAACCAGCCATCTACATACTTTCCTATTTATCAATCTATTAGCTAATACTGCTTTTATTTTCCTTCTGTCAATCTATTTATCTACTACTGCTTTTCTCTTCCTACTTCCTATTTCCACTGATATAACTCCAAGCACGCCGGATTAATGAGAACGTATAACCATAGACTATAATAAGATGGACCGCTTGCTTTATTTTTAGAGCTTATATGTACATTTTTTTTCCGTGCGCAATCAATAAGGCTGTCTTGAATTACTTCTACGCTCCTCGTTGTTTCTTAAATGTTTCCGCTGTATAGAACTTTCGATTTTAAAGTTTCATTGAGAAAATCGAAGCGATTTAATAAAACGGAAGTGCAAAGGAAACAACAAATCGGGAATTCCGAAAAGCAGTCTTTCGAGTCATCATATAGCAGAAATACTAAAGCAAGCGGTCCATGTGTATTATAGTCTATGGTTTGACAAACCAGCAAACGTGATATCCATTCGGCATGTGTGTGTGTTTCTTTGCGCGCATTAGACATACCGTAGTTTAAATTATT
Organism: Anisus vortex; assembly: GCA_949126835.1. Lineage (NCBI taxonomy): Eukaryota > Metazoa > Mollusca > Gastropoda > Planorbidae > Anisus > Anisus vortex. The sequence continues at coordinate 38,558,046 of OX421496.1, forward strand.
TGCGTTTATTCTTGCGCACCTTGGCGTTTGAGTTTCACTTCTCACTTTACGGTGGTTCTCGATGGCGCGAGATTATGGCGCGCTGTGTGAGAGAAACGAAAACAAAAAGGGGGGGAACAACTTCCGGTGTTTTAGCGTATTAACGTTTCTCACCCTCATGTCATCAGTTTGACATCATGACATTGACAGCGCTGCCCTCCTCCACTTTCTTCGCTCAAACTCGTACGGAGCCTCTTCCCCCATTAACAGTTACGCCTGCGTTTTTTCGCCGCGTCTTTTGCACTTCGCTGCAAAATCTTGTATTGTTAGTTGTTTGTTTGTTCTCGTTTAGTTGTTCTCTGATCGTGTGATAAAATAACTGGTTGATGTGAGCGTCCAGCGATAACTACTGTTGTTATTTTATTTCCTCGGCTTAAATATTTTGAATATGATGATAATCTGCTGCTATTGTTTTTACAAGAAACGCCAACCTTTTGTTTAAAACAAATTTCCGCTAAGCTATAAGCTATAAGTAAAAAAAAAACTAGAGATTTGATGACATGACTGACTGCACAGTAGCATACACACACAAAATAAAAATAAAAATCTATATATATAAAGTAGACTGTGTATGTTTGTTCAACCAATAATATTAGTTAATTTAAAGACACGTGACCTTATTGTATCATATTATATTTTTGTGATTTCACTATGGACACATGTTTTCCATAGCTAAGTGGTTAACGTATCGGACTGCCATGCGGGCGACCTGGGTTCGATTCTCCAGTTGGTCTATACCTCTTTTCTACATTTTTTTTTGTTATTTCAATTAATATTATTTTTTTTAAAAGAATGTAAATCTACGAGCAACACCAGGAAGTTTAGATTTTGTTAAATAAAATCGGACAATGCTACCAGTGCAGTCCTCCACAACGATGTCACTGGCAAATGGTTAAAAAAAAACATTGGCGTGCGTCAAGGGTGCCTTCTCTCTCCGACACTCTTCAACATTTACCTGGAAAGGATCATGACCGATGCACTGGAAGACCATGTCGGGACAGTCAGCATCGGTGGGAGACAAGTCACCAATCTTCGCTTTGCAGATGACATAGATGGCTTAGCTGGCAGTGAAGATGAACTGAGGGAGTTAACAGCCAAACTGGAGATAACATCATTAGCGTATGGCATGGAAATAAACGCTGAAAAGACCCAAGTTATGGCAAACATGGAGTTTGAATCCGAAATACAGTGGGCGGTCAGAGACTCGAGAAAGTCTCCTCCTTCAAATATCTGGGATCCATAATATCTGATGTAGGATCCAAGCCGGAAATTCTTGCAAGAATAGCCCAAACAACTGCTGCACTTTGCAAGCTAAAAACATCTGGCGAAGCAAGACAATCTCGCTTTACTCAAAGATTCGACTGATGCGCTCCCTGGCGATGGCAGTTTTTATGAACGGCTGTGAAACATGGACACTTACAGCATATCTCCAGAAAAGAATCAGAGCCATGGAAATGAGATGCCTACGTAAAATTTTAAACATCTCCTACAAAGATCGAGTTACAAATGAGGCTGTCCACGAGCGAATCACCTACGTCATCGGCACTCATGAGGATCTACTCAGTGCCATTAAATCCTGAAAACTCCGATGGTATGGGCATGTGGCAAGATCCGAAGGCCTGGCGAAAACCATCCTGCAGGGCACAGTGCGAGGTAGAAGAAAGAGAGGCAGACAGAAGAGACGATGGGATGAGGACATCAAGGAGTGGACCGGCTTGTCTCTTGCAGACTCCCAGAGGGCGGCGCAGGACCGAGACAAATGGCGCAAAATTATCCAACTGTCAAAAAATGGAGCCCCAACGACCCTCGCCCGGGTTATGGGATAGAAGAAGAAGAGGAAGAAATAAAAAAGACTTGCCAATTTTTATCCGATTAAAATTTTTGTTTTAAATTACTTTCCTAAGGTCTTCAGTAAAAAAAAAATAAACAAAATGTTATTATTAGATTTATAATTTATAGCTTTCTGTTCTTTTTAGTTTATAACATTTTTATCTGTAGCTTATACAGGCCTATTTTATTTTTCCCCGGGCAACGCCGGGCAATTTAGCTTGTATATGAATACATAAATAAAAAGAAAGGCATGCAGAGCCATTCGCTGATGTTAGCCAACCTCTTTATGGGATTTCCCATTCGCGTTGAGATATGTTTATTTTTTTTTAATATTTTTTTTGTTGTTTTTTTTGGTTGTGTTTTGGAAAAAAGGGGGAAGGGGGCACTTTAGTGTCAGGGAACAGTTCTGAAAAGATGGTCAAACACTGTTCACGCTGCGCCAGACGTTGGTTACCCCGCCACCGCCTGCCATGCGGACTCACCACGCTGTGTCCTCGTGGGAAGCGCGCAGTCGAACAATGGCTTACAGTCTATAATCTTCTAAAATATACAAAATATCCTTCGTTTTGACAACTGTGTTTCCGGTTTAAAGCAGCTGTTATAACGGTTTCAATGCTTTGGATAGAGAAAAATAAATGCAAGGTCAAATTTGAAGGACATCAGAGACAAAGTTCTGAGCGTAAAATGTGAACGACTTTTAATTGCTAAAGGTCCTATATTTAATCCATCCCACTGCTGAAGTATTATGGTTAATTAATTTCATTACGATTTTTTTTTTAATAATCGCAGCCAATAATGTAATAGTAATAGACTATAGTAATATAATTTTTTTTAGTTTTATATAACCTAGTTCTGAAGTAGGCCTATCATTCACCCGGTTAGCTCTATCGGTAAAGTTTCACTCTTTTATCAGAAAATCAAGTCCTTAATCGGACATTTTAAAAATTATTTTATATTATACTCACTTTTTTTTATAGTTAATGTAGTTAATCGGATATTTAATATCAATTTAAGTATAGTGGTGGTTTGAAAGTATCTCTAGCATTCGCGCTTTTTTAAATCAGTCTGTAGAGCACTAGAATGGGCCGTATTGCTGCTGAGAGTTAACACCCTTGCCCCTTATACAAGTCAATCTTTTATGACTGACTTGTAAATTTACAAGTCAGTCATAAAAGATTGACTTGTATAAGGGGCAAGGGTGTTAACTCTCAGCAGCAATACGGCCCATTATGATATGAAAGTCGTGAGTTCAAGTCCTTTATGGGATAATAATTTTGTGTCATAATTTATTTTACTTTATAATGATGTAACTTATCTTTTGACTTTGACGTAGACCTATTTTATCTTCATTGTTGTCAATAAATGTGTCGTCTGTAGTTATATTTATAATTCTTACTTCGGGCGATGCCGGGTAATTTAGCTAGTTTAGAATAAAATTAATAATATTATGTATTTAGTTCAATTAGCCCTTTTTATTTTGTGTTCCGTTCATTTAAGTAATCCCGTCGGACCGAATTGATCCATAGTGTTGGTGAAGCAGCGTTCACCAGTTTCTGTGGCCATGACGTATTAGGGGATTGTGTGGCCAGCACACTGCCCATGACCTTTACTTTACCCCAACTAAAGTTCATGTACCCATCAGAGCTTGGTGTCCCTGAGTCTACCCAGCTCTGATTTGGGTAACTGTTTCCGGAGATGCAACAAACAAGTAGCGAACCAAAGTTTAGAGTTCAGTCCAAGTGGATACCTTTTATATGATTTGGTAGTGTGGTCAGTTTGGTCAGTGTGGTCAGGAGGAACAGACGAGAACATTGAAGAATTTACGTCGAATATATTTGTGCACGACAGGCATTTGCACATCTGAGAAATATATCGAAAATACAGTGGTACGATAAGATGGACCCCTCCCCCCTCCCTCCCCCACGAGATGTGGGAGAGGTGTGAACAGAGAACAATAGAACAACAAATCATGGGAAGAAAATGGAGACCCCCAGGGGCAAACGACATAAGGAAGACCCCCAAGCGTACATAGAGACGCATCGTGTTGGATGAGGCTGGCCGAACGGTAAAGAGCTGGGAAGAACTGTAACGACTGGCAGGGACTAATGATGAATGATGATACTACATTATTAACATTTGACAAATATGAACGTTCACACAACTTTCACATAGGCCTGCGTGCTATATACCTGTGACGTCAATACTTGAGGGCTGCATCTAGAAATCGAGTTCAAGTATTACAAAATGTCTGCTTAAGGTGAAATATACTGACATATTATTATGTCTTTCAATGGTACATCGCGGTATATTGATTTGAGTATTCATATATTTCTTTTTAGTAGCGACACGGTAATTTTGATTTCGTATACCGTTACAGGGTCAAGACCAGGCATTCTGAAAAAATATAATCTTCAGCATAGGTTCTCAACGGGGGCGTTATCGCCCCCCGGGGGGCGGTGAGAAGCTTTAGGGGGGCGCTTACATTCCCGGGAGCGATTGGGGGGCGTTGAAGGGCAAGTGGGAGATACAAACGTACCCGATGTAATTTGAACGTCTCAGCTATTTGAATCGATTAATATATGAATGAAATATGATGTAAACGCAAGTGCTGATATCCCTAAAAAGTAGGCATACACATTATTAAACTAATAACAAATAGGAATCTTCTAATATTAATGAGATTTTTATCTCAGTTTTACGGAGATGTCCTTTAATGCGTTTAAATATTCCAAAAAATGCCGGAAAGTTATCGTTAAGCTTTATGGATGCGAAGTAATCATACTAACGGGGTAGTTATTATAGTGCTTGGAAATATACATATAAATTCTTTAGTCATATAATATTTATATAATTTTCAAATACGTTTTACGGTTTGATCATTTAAAAGTTATAAATGTAAGCCATTTCTTTTTTTATAAAAGAAACAAAAAACAGAAATAGCTCAAATGAGACGGGTTAATTATCATTTATCTCCCTTACTTTAAATAACAAATGTTTCCACATTTGATTCAATAGTGATGCCGACAAAGTTATCTTATCTTATCTTATACATTACAGACGCTCCTTCTATAAAGAAGATTATTGCGTCCTACGCTCATCCGTGGTCCGAGTCTAGTCTTGCATTTTTATTAATGTTTTAAATGATGTTAGGTTATTGGTTTTCCTGGTTTGTTCAGGCAACCCATTCCATGCCCGAATGCCACTCGGGAAGAAAGAGTACTTATATGCATTTGTTCTCGCATAAGGGACAAGGAAGGTGTTTTTGTCTTTATGTTTATCTGAGCTTTGCAACAGATTGTTATTGGGTTGTATTTCTAAATTAGAGTTTAATGCCTTATGTATTATTACTACTTTACTCTTTGCCCTTCTGTCCTCTAGTGTTTCTAGGTTTAGTGATTTTTTATGTTTTGTAATATAACACTGATTATTATTATTTCTTTAGATCTATATACATTCAACTTTATGGTATTCATTACAAGATTAAATTATTAGAGGATTAAAATAATTTACGTTAAACAGTTGTAAATACAAATTTCCTGCATTAATTGTTTTGTACATTTAAGGAGTTGTTATTTTAAACATTAATAATTACAGAAATTACATAAATAGTGCTATTAAATAAGTCTCTTTTTTTTCTAAATTAATAATACAAATAAATTTGTTTTTTAATTAATTATATTTATGTTTAATTAAAATTAAGTTGGGGGGGCGGAAGGGGGGCGCGGTGAGCGGAAAAAAAATTTAAAAGGGGGCGGTGAGCCGAAAAAGGTTGAGAACCTATGATCTACAGGATGCATATATTACATATCCCTGTGTAGTGATATGTGTAACCAGCAAAACTGCTTAGCTACGCCTTGACTTTTCCTACATTTCTTATTATCCATTTTCCTGGGCCGCCTATGCAACTGATCAATTGTTTTTCTATGATTAACGTTATGTAAAAAATAATAAAATAATAAAATTAACAACAGAGATATTCACCGAAAACTAAAGTATGGAAATCTATTCTGCGTAATGGGTTATATGACTTCCGGTTCCGTGACATGAAAAAGTCATTTGTCATCTGGTTTCTTGCTGTTTTCAAACGCTTGCGCTCTGGTTGTTGATTTGTCTGTTGTTGTTCTTCTGCTTGTTTGGTTTCTCGCATCTTCTGAACAACAAAAACAAAACAAAAACGATGCCTCTAGTAACATAGTTTATAGCTTGTTGTTGGAAAACCCCACTGGCAAGAGGCGGATCTAGGTTATCCGAGTCATTCTTTCCCCATTTTCCCTGTGTATCATGGGTAGCATTCGACCTTCGAACTCCTTATAATTGGTCAATGAAAAGAAATTTTTGCTTTGATACTTTTGATGGCAAATATTTAAATGCTTAGGCCTACAGATTCATTCGTTATACAATTGTTTATAATAAGATTTGCAATAATGGTTTTATACGTTGGGTTAGTACAAAGACTATATTATATGCATAGTAGCCTACATGATCTACTTCTTGTGGCACACGCATCATGGCGATCCCTTGATAAAACATTAATATAAACAATAAAAAATAGATGTCCTTGCTCTTTAATAGAGCTGTAGTCAATTTAGATGGGTGGTCTAGTGGCAGCGCGCTCGAATGGAGTTACCGAAGGTCCCGAGTTCAAATCCTGATAAAGGTCAATATTTTTTCCCCGGTTATTCGGAATGTCCATGAGTCAACCCATTCTCATACATGACACTATCCCACTCTCAATACCTGCCGAGACTCTCCATATTTCTTGCGTGCCAACATCTGCACATCGTGCCTCACTACAGCCGAGCTGTTCCTGCCTCGTGCATGACACTTTTCTAACACTTGCAACTTGTCTTCTACGTTTTCTCACCCCTCGAGTTCACCCCCTCCCTCCCTCCCACACACTCAAGCTGTTCTCGCATCCTTATTAATTTCTCCTTAATTTCCATTCACAACTCGGGGTCGTCGCCTTCACATCTTAGCAAACCTTAGTTTTCTTTGCCTCATGTCTCCCCGCACTGACTTGATTTCAGCCCCATCCCCACCCTTCACCATTGTGCACCCGCGCCCACTCGACTGACGGGTCTTCTGCCCCCCCTCCTCCCTATCCCCCCACCCGCCAATCCGTTCACTCTTTTACTTATCTTACTCCCAGACGCTGGGGAAATAAATAAAAAAAAGCTGCACGAAGGGTAGAGAAAAATTACCGTAATGCAGAAAATGAAAGGCCAGATTGATATTAAACACCAATACCCAGACTTAATACTGGACGTAACGACATACTTTACAACATTTAAGTCTTATAAGCATTACAGCACTTGCACCGGAATATAGGGAAAGGGATGGGAGTTAGCGAAGCAAAGACAGAGCCTATCCATTCAAATTCTGGACTTCTGCATCCGACATCTGGAAGGTCATGCCTCGGCCCACCTGGGCCGATTTCTTATGGCTCTCAGGTCTATGGAGCCCTGTGGCAGATATCGAGACCAGGTCAAGGACGATTTATCTCAGACGTAGACCTTTAAGTACCCACTCCTCCTCAACCTCAAAATATTTAATTTAATCAAGAATAAGAAGAAGATAAGAAGAATCCGCACAATAGGCCCAGTCATTTGCATTCGACCGAAACATAATAATCCAGAGTTCGACAAGTCTGTAACTTTAATTTAAAGGTGTAAAAGAAATAGTTTTGTTAAGAATTGTACAGGTTATCTCCCTTTGCATTTGAGTCAAGGCCTAAAGTAGCTTCCCTTTAGAAGCGTCTTCATTTAATTTCTCTATTATTAGACCAGTAGCACCACTGGGTTCAGTAATGTTCTATAATAACTCGACGATAATGTAAACAATAACAGCAGGAGACTTAACAACATCGTATGTGTGTGTGCGTGTGCTTGTGTGTATACGCTCCTACCTGCCAGCTGAATGCTAATTAAAAAACAACACTGGTTTGAATAGCAGAGAAATTTCCTATTGCAGATAATAGGTGGCGTGCGCGATCCGTCAGAGCCGTTTAACACTTTTTTTACCCAACCTCATTTGGGACCTAGGGGGGTAGGGAATAAGGTGGAGGGGGCTCTCGACATTGTCTGGGTGTTAGGGGTGTCGTAGTGGGTGCCCAAAGACTGGCTAGGTTCAGGGTTTGTAGGATTTGACATGTTATTTCTGCTTTTTATTTTCGATATTTTTTTTTATTTTTTTTTGTGAGGTTGACACCTCTGTATTTTATATATATATATATAATGTTTCTGAGAAAGAGGGGGACGGGCGGAATTTCTTTGTGTGCCTTAACCTTGACCTACTTTTCCAGTGTCGGCCTCACCTAAATAAGTCCCTTTGTGTAGAGTGCATTGCTTGTGTGTCAGAAACACCAACAACACCAACACCAACAACAACAAGACTTTAATCTCTTATTGATCACCTGAGACTACATAGTAGCCTATTATTGGTTGACAGTGGCGAAGCAAGGCTTACAATGTAGAGGAGGAGGGGAGAGCAGGAAAGGGGCGGTAGCATAACTACTGGGGGATTGGGGGAGGCCTCCTCACGTTTCAAAGTCTGGATAAGCGCCATAATGACATTTTCAACACTTTAATAAATAATATTTTAAAAAAATCGATATAAGCCTAAGGAAATTCACTGAATGTGTTGCGTACTAAACTTTAAACTTCCATTTAAGGAAACTCATGATTTCAGCATAGAGCCTACCATCTAATATGCCAACATCGACGTAATTGGTGCCAATTTTGACCCTTTGCCAGACCCTAGACAGACGACATAAGATCCAGGATATCTATATATTAATATATATAAAGTAGACTGTGGGTGTGTTCAACCAATCATATTAGTTCATTTAAATACACGTAAACCTTATTGTCTCATTATATTTTTGAGATTTCACTTTGGACATGTGCCTTCGCTAGCTAAGTGGTTAATATGCCTATTAATATTACGTTTAAATTTAACAAAAGATTGTAAATCTACGAGCAGCACCGGGTAATTTTTTATTTTTGTTAGATAAAAAGACTTGTGTATTTTTTACCAGATTACAATATTTATTTTAGATTGTAGGGTTATACATTTTTTTTAATCTGTATCTTATATATAGACTTGTTTTATTTTCACCCGGGCAACGCCGGGCAATTCAGCTTGTAACACTATATTTAAACCTGTGTGTGGCTTCCTGGAAAGCGCTATTTTCATTTTGCATTAATAGAGTTCAATTTATGCTGGTGTTGATTTCGTTAAACTTTGAGCTCATTCTAAACGTACAGATATGTATAAACTATCACAACTTGACTCTTAAATTCACCGATACTAATGCCCTTTAGTTGTTACTTTGTTTACTATACTAAGATAATAAAAAATATATGCGTGGGGCTAATCTATATACGTTTGCACATACAGTAGTCATTGACAGATTTAGGACAATTTACGATATGGGGTTGGGGGAGGGGGCGGTAGTAGGTCTATAGACTCCTCATCCCCGCAAAGAGAAACTGTAAGCTATAGATCTCCCTACCCAACATATAACCCTCATGGCACCGATCCAGCAAAACTAGCCTCTGCTGATAGAGATTATTTCCACAAAGCTGGTTCTTTTATAGATTAAATTTATTTATTCAAATATTCAAAAGAACGAAATAAAAACAAAGGAAAAATAACTCCAACATTAAATCAATAAATTTATTTAAAAAATACAAGAATCATTTAAAAATTGAAGCGAAACTGTAGGAAAATGTTTTAAAAACTGAATGCACAAAAATTAAGAAGAAAGAATGTTCATGATAGAAATTTAGATCAAGGTTCTTTCTTCTCTGTCTTCCTGACAAATCTCTACAAATGTTATCCCTCCCTTCTCGTATTCCATTTAAATAAAAAGGCGGGCCATTCAAGTGGGAAGGCGTGCCGGCACCTTTGGATGAATAATTTAAATGATGTCTCGTCTCCACCCCACCCCCCCCTCAATCAAGCCTCAAACCCCCCCCCCCCCCGCCCCCCAAACCCGCCCATGAAAATGAAAACTCAAACAAGATATCAGCAAGTTCTCAGACAAATCTCGGACCGCCACCCTTACGAGATTACTGCGAGATCAACAGCAACAACAACATCACAGAAAGATAAAAGAAAACCACAGATGACGTGACTGGGCTAACTGAGTTTATTCCACCATTTAAAAAGTGGATTATGTTTAAATTATCCATTCGTTTCCCCTTGTTTTTCTATTTCTTCAATCTTGTATTTTCATGCTATTTTTCTATTATAATATTTTTCGCTCTCTCTCTGTGTTGTATAGCAGAGCACTAGCTAAACAGTGAAGTTAAATTGTGTTTGTGTTTTGGCAAATATTAAAATTTCCCGCTTTTGTAATTTAAAGAAAAACTTGTCCACATAAACTTATTGGATCCATTTAACAAGATCACAAATTGCGATTCCAGATCTTTTCCGCTCGCCATGTCCATGTTTTAATTAAAGATTGGGATTGACACTTTTACATATTAGGCTACTAATTGAAAACCATCTATAACAGTTTATATAAAGCAGGGGTCTCAAACTCGCATGAAGGCATGTGCCATTTTATCACTTAAGAGTTGTGTCAAGGGCCACACGCCCCCCCCCCCCTAACAACCCAACCCTAAAAAAGAAAAAAACACTTCATACAACTGAACTCATTTTACTACTTATCACTAATAATATGCTGCATTTACTTGCTTAAATCGGATTTTATTTTAATAAGTTAGTCTATGTTAGGTATATAAAATTAATAGTAAAATATTGATGTGTATCAGTACTAGCGGTCTGAATTTCACGAAAAGTAAATTTTTTTGCTAATATTACTGGCGGGCCACAAAAATCCACTGGGTGGGCCGCATGCGGTCCTCTGGCCGCGTGTTTGAGACCACTGATATAAAGCAATAAGACTTCATGAGCAAACAACTAACACTACATTACGACTAAATCATGTCGGTTTTGCTACCAAAGACAAAAGACTATAATAGTTTTTGTGAAACCAAACCAAAAGCACTATAAGCTGTCAAATCCTTAAAAAGTGAAGATTGCTAAAAGAAGAAATGAATATGAAAACAGCCGTGGTTATACCCAATGTCGCTGAGGTACCTTTAGCACGACTTCCACAAAATCTGAACTCTCTTTCGAGAGCTGAAAAGCTGAGTGTTACACTGCAATATTCGCCATGGATCTCGTTGCCTACTACTGCTGATATTGAAGCCACACCATTAGCCGTAACCTAAAGAAGTTTGGTTCCGTATACATATGACCGCTAGTCTTTGAGTCTATATGAACCAAAAAAAAACATAGACACACTCTACCATCAAGTCAATGGATGCAGAGCATACCAAAAGTGGACAAGACAACTTGGTGTTCTGGAGGGAAGCAATGTTTCAGTGATTCTTGAAGGAGCCAAGAGAGGATGTAAAGATAAGGATGGAAATTTCCAGAGAAAGACCCTGCATCCGAGTGAATCATTGAACAGGGACGGCGCGAAATATTGCAAGGGATTAAATAATTATTATAATTATTATTTGTCGTTTTCGGGTCGGTGTCGGAAATCGTGGATTCCACGGGAAAAAAAAAACTCACAAAAAAAGGGCTATGCTAATTAACAAAAAATATTGGTAGCATCATTCTTGCCTACGTTATGCTTAATTTTCTGATGTAGCAATCGTATTTTGAAAAGTATATAATATTTTTGTTCTATTTTTATCATTTAAAACAATGTTTTGTTTGGTATATAAAGGCATATAATATTTTTGTTCTATTTTTATCATTTAAAAAAATGTTTTGTTAAGAGCGAGCCTTTGAAATGTGTAATTTAGATTGGAGGCCTTTTATCATGTGATACAATACCTCAAGCTTTGATTGGTTGTCAAGTTCTTAAACTATCTTTTTTATTTTTTTCATTGTATTCTTCCACTTGTTGTTTTAACCACAATACCAAAACAAAACTTATTCTTCCGGTTCAGATATAACACACATTTTTTAAAGCCCCACTGGTCCCCCATTAACCCAATCTGGGTCAAGGGGTCAAGGTTAAAACAGGTATTACATTCAGGGTCATGGAAAGGATTTATGTTCTTTTTAAAAAAAAACTTTTGCCCCCTTCCCGAGCAAATATTATAATATATTTTATGGGCTTTTGTAGGCCCTATTTCTTTTGTAGTTGTGTTGTCTGGATGCCATTTTGTAAAAATGATGTAGGCCTATATATACAACATTTTATTATGTTTTAGTAACAAACAACTGTTCTTCGATAAAACATCAATAAATATTGTTTGTATTCTACTTTTTAATTATAAGTAAATAATATTTCAGAACAACTAAAAAAAAATGAATGAGAATAATTTTGAATTGTTTTATAGAAAATAAATTGAGATCTTCGCTACACTACCTGTATTGTGATACCTGTAAGCATAATGCATTTATATAAGTACAAGCCAAATTACCCGGCTTTGCGCGGGGAAAAAAATACATAATAAGTATATAGCTACTGATTTAAAAAATATTTTTTATTAATTATTTACTAAAAAAATTTAGGAAACAAATTTAAAATAAATATTGTAATCGTGTAAAAAAGGGCATGTCTTTTTATTTAACAGACAATCCCTGGCTGAGAATCGAGCACCCGTCTCCCGCATGCGTCTAAAATATAATTATTAGACTTGACTTGCTTAAAACATTTGAATGAAACAAGTCCTGAAATTCTTTACAATCTTTAAAAAAAAGTAATATGTATAGAAAATTTTTAAAAAGAAGAAAAAGATAAAAAAAAACGTTATAAATGGGAAATCAAACCAGGTCGCACGCATTCGGATACGCTTATCACATTCCATGCCCAAATGCCACTCGGGGAAAAAAAGAGTACTTATATGCGTTTGTTCTTCATAAGCAATAAGAAAAGTGTTTTTTCCCCTAATGCATATCTGAGCATTGCAACATGTTGTAATAGGGTTGTCTATCTAAATTAGAAGTTTAATGCCTTTTGTATTGTTACTACTTTACTCTTTGCCCATCTGTCCTCTAGTGTTTCTAGGTTTAGTGATTTAACTATCGGCGTTAATCTTTGATTTGAGTCCTCATCTTTGATTTGAGTCCTCAAAAGGTTATGAATACGTTTCCGTTCTTCGTTTGCACCAATAATTTCCTACGCTCGAATTATCTTTGTTTCATGTGCGTTTTTCAAATTTTATTATTTTAAGTTTAACCCTTACAGTCCCGGGCGCGTATATAGCGAGACTGAAGATAGCATAGATAGAAAGTAGGTTGGTACAGGAAGGGTTAAATATTACGAGAGCCTATATTCCACAGTGGGAAATGAAGGTGGTATCAGATATGATATTGAAGGGGAAGTAAACACAAAAAAACTTTTGAGTAACGGAAATCAGATAGTTGAGCTCTCATTCTCTCAATAATCTCCCCTTTTATGCAGTTTCTGTAGCCCTCCAGCCATATTGGAATATATAATTTGACTTTATAAGGAGTGGAGAATTGGAAGAGGGGTTGGGGCTTGTATAAATAAAATGATAGGGGATAAAGAAATAAAATCTTGCAATAAAGAAAAAAAAATGGTATGTGTTTTAGACAGTGGGTGAAATGTTTAGGCACCATCGCAAAACAAACAGGACTTCAAGGATGGATTATTTTATCTTTCTTATATATTTCTAACAGGGATATGAAAAAAAAATTTAATAACTCAATTTTGATTTCTTATGTATGATCTGTTTGGCAGCTGGTTTGTTTTCATTTCTTTTTCTTTCTTTTACCGTTTGTGCGCAAGCGTGTGTGCGAGTGTTTGTGTTAACTCTGGGTGCTTTACCGAACGGTAGGGGCTGCAGACGGCCTTGCCACGTTAGCTTCCTGCTCGACGACCTTGAGCATGCAGCTTAAACCCAAATTTATTTTTGCTGGCAGACGCCAACTAGGATTTTACACACAAAAAGTCGTGGATTTTTTGAGGGGGTTAGGATTTTGGGGAATAATAGGGGGGAGGGAGGGGAATTTCAATGATAAATTGAAACCACAATATAGAAAGAAAAAAAGAAAGATAAAAAATGGCAAGCTGATTCTCCTCCAACGCGCGCGAGAGAGAAAGAGACGCTGGCGAATCACGTGCGAGTGCTAACTAGGATATATTTCTGTGCCGCTATTTAATGACTTCGAACGTTGTTTGTTTTTTTCAGTTCGTTTGTTGCTTTTTTTCAGATTTGATATTTAAAACTAAGTGGAGGTACTACAATGAATGCTACCCTGATACTTATTTGCATACACCCGGCGTCTCTATTTTTTTCTCTCTTCAAACGTTCCCATGCTGCATAGATGTGTGATTGGCTAATGTCTTCTGTGCGGTCTCACCAATCAGGCAGGGGAGAGAGGAGACGTCTGGTGGTTGATTTCCCTCGCCATGTTTCATGCAGGTGCTTTGATGGGTGGGAGGGGGATGGGTGCGGTAGGGTGTATGTAGGTAAACGCTTAAACGCTTCGTCTTCTACTTTCTCTTTTTTTTTCTTCTCCAAAGCCGGTGGTCGGGTGTGGGGAGGAGGTGCTGGCGTTTCTCAAAGAAGGGAGGTGTTAAAGAAAAGAAATGGGGGGGGGGGGAGGTGGGGGGGGGTTGTAAGGTAATAGGCTTAAAGGAAGTGCTCTTTTCATGGTTAGGGGTTGGGTTATGGCTTTGCAAGAGGCAGTGAGTGAGATGGAAAAGGGACGGGAGGGGGTATTGCAGGCGATTGGCCTGTATGTCCGTTGAGGTCACGGGAAATTGGGGCATTCGGTGGGTAGAAAAACACACACACACTCGCGCACACACACAAAAAGTGGGTAAGGAGCTGATAATTCGTGATCTGCTTGGAGATGTCCCATTAACTGCCCCGCCCCATCCCCCACCCGCTACCCAAACGGCACACAAGTTCTTCTCTATCTTCCTCTATTCTTCTTCCTGAAATAATTTTTTTTAAAGAACTTTCGGGAGGCGGATGAGGTGAGGGTCGGGCTGCCTGTTGCAATGCCGGGGTTTGTTGGAAAATTCCTAAGGAAGGAAACGTTTGTGAACAGAAGGATCGGTGCAGAAAAGTTAGCTCGCGGGACGTTCTTTTTTGTTGTTATTGTTTTATTGTAGTGTGGCGAGGTCATGGCCGGGTCAAGGTCAGGCGTGCTCTTGGCGGATTGGTTGGCTAAAGACAGTTTGGATGCATGCCAGGAAAAGAGGAATAAAAAAACAAAACAAAACACAACAACAATAATAAATAAATACATCAAGTTGACTGACCTTGGACTACTATATAATAAAGAATGATCGAGAATGAAAGATTTGGGGGAATGGGGGAAGGTGGAGGGGGGACTAGAACGAGATAGAGAAAAAGAGAGAGAGGGCGTTTCGTTTTAGGTTAACGCTGGCGGACGCACCCGTCTGGGTGCGGATGGTGGATCGGGGAGATTGGAGGGGGATGGGGGGGCTCGTGGAAGTGGGCCGGGTGAGGGGGGGAACCCTTTTTTTTTTATCCAACACATGCAAACTAGACATGTCTCGCAATCATTGCGACTAATCAAATCCTCCCTCTCACCCTCTCAACAGCCCCCTCCCACCATCCCTTCTCCCCTCCCACCATCCCTTCTCCCCTCCCACCCCTTCCCTCCTCCCTAAACTCCCTCCTTTGTGTCTGCAGTTGTAGTCTTTTTTTTTTCAATCAAGCCACCGCTGTCTAAGAGACTAGAGATCTATATTCCGCGGCGCATTTATTCAAAATGCAGCCAGCAGCCGACGCAATTGCCAAGCAGTGCTAGTAAGTGCTACCTGCAAAGAAAATTAAACAAAACACACACACACACACACAGACTTAGATCGTCTCGATCATTATACAGTGCGGATTTAGATCTAGTTCAATACAAGAACATTTAATGAAAAGGAGATAATTTTATTGTGTTTATTATAATATCTTTATAAAGTATATTGTGACACCATTTATAAAAAAAATGTTTTGCAATTCAAACTGCGGTTTGTCTGAAACCGAAATAAAGAGTTGTTTCTTTATGGTGTTCTTGAAATAGTTTTTCCTAATCTGGTTCTTAAAAAACAAACAACTGGATTACCTATACTTTTTCTTCAAGTGTTCAATTTTTTTCAGCTTGAGCAGAAAAAAATATATTTGAAAAACAGATAAACGTTGTGAACCTGTGAGCACTCTATTTAAATCACTACGACCGATTGATTTACAGCTGGATGTGTTCTATGCAAATGAAGCCATGTCAGAAGGTAAAACAATTTTGTAAGTACACGTACATTTGAAAACAGCCATTTTGTTTCACCCGTTTCATTGGTTGGAGTTTTTTTTCAGACATTTTGTTTTAGCTATTTCATTGGTTGTATATTTTTTTTCAGCCAGTTTGATTCAGCTATTTCCTTGGTTAAAATTTTTTTCAGCCATTTTGATTTAGCTATTTCCTTGGTTGAAGTATTTTCGTATTCATATAATGATGTTGTCGTTTGTTTTTGTCCTGTTGATGTTTATGGGAGAGGGTTCAGTTGGTGTGCAGAGATGTTGGCTCAAGTGACTACAACACATCGAGTTGTATACCATATTTTAGCTTGTAAGTAAAGAAATATTTAGAACAAATCATGGTGCTAGACAAAGTACTTTCCTCCTCCCCCCCCCCACATCACAATCTCTATTTAACTCCTCTTTTCCTTCATCCATACTTTTTCTCACACTCTTGTCTTTTGTATATATGTATGTATAAAGGTAAAAAGTAAAGGTCTTCGATCGTTGTGAAAGCCACACAATCACAATGGTATGCCATGGCTAAGTGCCATGGCTTATCCTAATTAAAGGAATAACATTTAACAGTTTTGTGTTTTATTTTTATACTAATTAAAAAAAGTATTGAATATTGTTTTGTGTCCGGGGAGAAATTCGAATTATTATATTTCGGGAGCATGTATGCTTGTAAAACTCGTTCTTTGCTATGAACTTTGCATAACCTTAATTCGGCGAACGGACTTTCTGAAGTTTAATTGACCTACCGCCCGTCATGCTATCTATCTGAAACTTGACACACAGACATGTTTCCAACGACAACACTCTCTATCACATTTTTTGCCCCCCTCCCCTTCCCCACACACATAAAAACCAACAAACATACAAACCAACAAACACACGTTTTTTTTTTTAGTTTTTTACTTTTTATCCTGTTTAAGAGGTAAAGATGAATGCGGGGAGATGTGCGTTCAATTTAAAATGTCCACCATAAAGTTTTGATGGCGAGCTTAATTAAAGGAAGATAAAAATTACATTTAAATGGATTACGCTTTTGTTTCTTTCATTCTTCGTGTGTGGCGAAGGGGAACATTTTTTTCGGAATGTTTTACGCACATGTATAGCAATAATACATTTAAAGGAATCAAATGTAAATTGTATTTTTTTCTTTTCTTTTATTAGGGGCTGACTAATTAAATAGTCTGAAAATGTTTTTAAAAAAAATGTGTTACAAATTGTAGTTACCATTATTCGCTCCACAATTACTAGTCATTAAAATATGATTGTTTGAGTATAGGCGAAATATAAATAATTCTTAAAATGAAAATTGCGTGTATTATATATGTATACATATATATATATATATATATATATATTATATTATATTATATATACATATTATTTGCTTAGTTCCTTTAGTTCCTCGCGGATCAAAGGGCCTCCACAACAGCTCTCCAGTGCACTAGATTCTGGGCAGCCTTTTTTAAGTTCACCCCATGAAAGGTTGCAGCTTTTCATTTCCTCTTCAAAGAACCGTCTATAGGTGGTCTTAAGGTGACAAACCCTTCTCTTTCCCTTAAGGGTTCCATTGCAGAGCCTGTCGGTTGATGTTCTGTGGGATTTTTCGTACGCCCAATCCACCGCCAAGTTCGCCTGCCGATCTGTTGCTGATATGACCAATATATAATATATATATAGATAGATAGATAGATAGATCTATATAATTTCTAATTTATCTAGATAATTTGTTTTTAAAATTGAAGTTTTATAAACAGAATGTCAACATTTTAGTTAAATGTCCGATGTATTGAAATTGCACAATAGAATCTGCATGTTCAGGTGTGCACTGTAGACAAACATTATGTCCATAAAATAGGTATATTGCCGGGGTGAGGGGGGCGGGTATCGACTTCTGATCTCAATATGCGCATTTTTTTTAGTTTGGCGTGAGTATCGATCATATTGTTTACAACATCAGTATTGCGTAGATAGTTCATGTTATACTTTTTACTTTCTGGATTGAAAAATTATATTATCTGGCGATATGTTCATTTGGCTGTAAGTTAAAAACATATCTCATGGTAATTGCATTTATAATTATTTTTTTTTAAATATTATCATTAAAACGGAAAGGTAAGTAAATTAATTCATTTACCTAATTTTATGTGAATTACGATCTGAATTGTTGGAATTAGCATATTGTAGTATTAACTTTGGAATTAGCATAGTGTAGTATTAGCTTTGAAATTAGCTTAGTGTAGTATTAACTTTGGAATTAGCATAGTGTAGTATTAACTTTGGAATTAGCATAGTGTAGTATTAGCTTTGAAATTAGCTTAGTGTAGTATTAACTTTGGAATTAGCATAGTGAAGTATTAGATTTGAAATTAGCATAGTAAAGTATGAGCTTTGAAATTAGCGTAGTGTAGTATTAACTTTGAAATTGGCGGAGTGTAGTATTAGCTTTAAAATTAGCACAGTGAAGTATGAGCTTTGAAATTAGCGTAGTGTAGTATTAACTTTGAAATTGGCGGAGTGTAGTATTAGCTTTAAAATTAGCACAGTGAAGTATGAGCTTTGAAATTAGCGTAGTGTAGTATTAACTTTGAAATTGGCGGAGTGTAGTATTAGTTTTAAAATTAGCATAGTGAAGTATGAGCTTTAAAATTAGCATAGTGAAGTATGAGCTTTGAAATTAGCGTAGTGTAGTATTAACTTTGAAATTGGCGGAGTGTAATATTAGCTTTAAAATTAGCATAGTGAAGTATGAGCTTTGAAATTAGCGTAGTGTAGTATTAACTTTGAAATTGGCGGAGTGTAGTATTAGCTTTAAAATTAGCATAGTGAAGTATGAGCTTTGAAATTAGCGTAGTGAAGTATTAACTTTGAAATTGGCGGAGTGTAGTATTAGCTTTAAAATTAGCATAGTGAAGTATGAGCTTTGAAATTAGCGTAGTGTAGTATTAACTTTGAAATTGGCGGAGTGTAGTATTAGCTTTAAAATTAGCATAGTGAAGTATATGCTTTAAAATTAGCGTAGTGTAGTATTAACTTTGAAATTAGCATAGTGAAGTATGAGCTTTAAAATTAGCGTATTGTAGTATTAACTTTGAAATTAGCATAGTGAAGTATGAGCTTTAAAATTAGCGTAGTGTAGTATGAGCTTTATGGAGCACGGTAGCGGCAGCGCGTTTGACCGAAGGTCCTGGGTTCGATTCCTGATGGAGGCTAGGATTTTTCCAGGAAGGGTACTTTACTCGTATTAGCTTTGGAATTAGCATAGTGTAGTACATGTAATAGCTTTGCAATTAACAACTTTTGAAAATGTATTTTTTTTAAATTTGTTTACGGAAGTATCAAATTTTAAAACTGATTTTTATAAAATGTATTTACTACAATAGTAGGCCTATCAACTTCAAAAAAATGTAAACATTATCGATTTTTGCTGAGCATATTATTAGTGTTGATTCTTTATACATTTTTTTTGTTTGTGTGGGGGACGTTGGAGACAATATAATACTGTAATGGATAAGATAAGAAGATAAGATCAATTTACAAATTCATGCACCCTTAGCATGACATAAAGCAGGGCTCGTACGGTTCGGGAAATTTAGAGGAAAACTGACTAGCTTTTTCAGGTTTGGGAAAGTTTGGGGAAAACTGACTAGCTTTATAAGGTTTGGGAAAGTTTGGGGAAAACTGACTAGCTTTTTTAGGTTCGGGAAATTTAGAGGAAAACTGACCAGCTATCCATGTTTGGGAAAGTTTGGGGAAAACTGAGTAGCTTTTTCAGGTTTGGGAAAGTTTGGGGAAAACTGACTAGCTTTTTTAGGTTTGGAAACGTTTAGGGAAAACTGAGTAGCTTTTTCACCTTTGGAAAGCTTGAGAAGTTTTTTAATTTTTCATTTCACTAAAACGGCGTGAAAAATACTTCACACTTTTTTTGTTTTGTTTTTTGTTTTGAAAAAGTGAATAACCATATTGTTGAGTTGGGAAGTCATCAACAACATTCTTGGGATTATTTTTTTTTTAAAATGAGTACTTAAACATCATCAAACCTTTTCTTATTTGGACTATTTAAACATTTAAGGAATTTCACATATGCCGTTGAAAAATTGTTATGTGATTTTTGTGTGTGTAAAGTTTGTGAAAGGTTTAGGAAATGTTTTTATGATTTTAGTAGCGTAAGATTAAAACAGCTGTTCTTTTTTTCTATTTACAGTGAAAGATTCTTAAATTATTTTTTTCCGAAGCAGCTTTAGGCCATAATTTGATTTGAGACCTAGTTAGAGAATTTAACAACATTAAAATATCTTAAAACCATTTAAAACGTATATACGGGGCTGCCGAGAGAATTATAATAAGCCGAAGTAAGGCAGACATTAGACTTCTTAAAAGCTAAAAGACTGGGCCTAATGATAGTATTTGTTATAGATATGTAATATTACATTATGGGGCCCCTTTTAACTTTAATGTCCCCGGAGCAGTTTGCCGACTGCACCCGCCTCATTGTAAGGACGTGTTTATAGAATACGCTGCTGTAACGTATAAGCTAAGTAAGAAACGATGAAATAAGATAATAAAGAACGTTTTAGAGATGCTTTGGACATGATATTATAGAAATGTGTATTCTTCATCTAGAAAGCTAAGTAAGAAAATATGAAATAAGATAACAAAGAACTTAGTAGAGATGCTTTGGGAATGATCTTTGACCCAGATAAGAATGTCCCTAAAAGGAAAGGTTGGGTGTTTATTGATTAATTTTTTTTTTTTTTTTTATTTTTTTTTTTTTTTTAAATTTTTTTTTGCGTTCGTTAGTTTCAAATCTTGATAAAGGCTTTGCTAACGTTATATACGATCACATGTCGGGGGGAAGGGGTTGTGGGCGGGGGAAGGTGGAGGGGTTGTGACAAGGTAAGGGGACAGTTCGATTACAAAGAGACATAGAGTTGTTGGTGTCACCGTACTTTATGATGTCCACAGATGTTTAAGAAAACGTAGGCGGTAGAGTTTGACCGAATTAAGAACAATGACGTGTGTGGTTGATTTCTCGAGAACTCCATTTTAAATTAATCCGGAAGCACATAATGTGTATCGATATAAAAAACAACAACAACAAGGTTTTGTAAAATACTAAGACATTTATTCAATTAGTTTTACTCATTATGATTTATTACTACTTATCTTATATATTATCTTATATCTTATTTTATATAAACTTCTTCTATAAAGAAGGTGGTCTTATCCGTGGTCTGAGTCTAGTCTTGCATTTTTATTAATGTTTTAAATAATGTTAAGTTACTGGTTTTCCTGGTTTGTTCAGGCAACCCATTCCTTGCCCGAATGCCTTTCGGAAAGAAAGAGTACATATGCATTTGTAGAAGAGATAGGAAAACTGCATTGTAACAGATTGATAATGTATTGTATTTCTAAGTTAGAATCTAATGCCTTATGTATTAGTACTATATTACTCTTTGCCCTTCTATCGTCTAGTGCAGGGGTCGACAACCTTTTGATAACAGTGTGCCCAAAGTAGGATTTCTAATTCATTCAGCGTGCCAACAGCCTAAAAGTCATCCTGCTGTAGCACTAGAACTCTCGTAAAAGAGACCTGAATTGGCCAATGAGGCCTCTTCCGCGTGCCAATGAAAATCCCTCGGCGTGCCAAGTCTGGCACGCGTTCTGTAGGCTGCCGACACCTGCTCAAGTGTTTCTAGGTTTAGTGATTTAACTATTGGTGTTACTCTTGTCAGTTGCAAATATTCTCTAGTAATGAATATCAAATAATAGCAAAAAATGGCAGCAATATTTTGTTCTAGATTTCCTAAGACATAAAAACAAAATGTTGCAGTGTATTAAGATTAAGTCCGTGGTCATTGCTTAGTTTTATTGTTGTATGTTTAATATACTAACTTTTCTTTTGGTTTTTATACCAAATTTTTATCTACTGGAAATACACATTATGACTAAATTGTAAAAATACATTCTATGTGAAATAAAAAGAAAGCGTTTATGTTGAATGCAGTGGGGAGAATAAATGTGACTTTATTAAATTGAAATGTTAGAAAAAAAAGTTTTTTTTTTAGTCACATTTTTAAATGTTTCACCAATTTACGGAAACAGCTTGAAATGTGGTACTATTTCTTACAGTTTCGAATGCTTTACCAGTTTTAAATGCTTTATCATTTCTTGGGAAAAAGTTTCTTTTTTTTTTTCAGTTGTTCTTGGGAAAAGTTTTAAAATTTGTAAAAAATGTTTGTTTTTAAATATTTCTTGGGAAAAATTTCCTATTTTTAAACCATTTCTTGGATATGGTTTCAATGGTTTTACTATTTTTTAGACACAGTTTCAAATGTTTTACTATTTCTTATATACAGTTTCAAATGTTTAACTATTTCTTAGATACAGTTTAAAATGTTTTACTATTTTTTAGACACAGTTTCAAATTGTTTACTATTTTTTAGACACAGTTTCAAATTGTTTACTATTTTTTAGATACAGTTTCAAATGTTTTACTATTTCTTAGATACAGTTTCAAATGTCTTACTATTTCTTGGATACATTTTCAAATGTTTTAGTTTTACCATTTCTTAGATACAGTTTCAAATGTTTTACTATTTCTTAGATACAATTTCAAATGTTTTACTATTTCTTAGATACAGTTTCAAATGTTTTACTATTTCTTAGATGCAGTTTCAAATTGTTTACTATTTTTTAGATACAGTTTCAAATGTTTTACTATTTCTTAGATACAGTTTCAAATTGTTTACTATTTCTAAGATACAGTTTTAAATGTTTTACTATTTCTTAGATACAGTTTCAAATGTTTTACTATTTCTTAGATACAGTTTCAAATGTTAAACCATGTCTAAGGAACAGTAAACTCCCTCTAAATGTTTTACTGATAACTGGCTAGCGTTTAGTGCATTGCACATCTATGACCTTTCTGATTCTATTAATTTCGATAACGTTACATTTTGACATATTATTTCGAATCACACACACACAGCAGTATTTGTGGGGTTGGGGAGGGGATTGTTGGGATGGGGCACCTTTCTGAAGGTGGCCTAAAGATAGAGTAGTCCGTAATAGTATTCGTGACAACTTATATATTATTGTAAATGTAATTTTAAAAAAAAAACGGAATTTAAAACATACATATTTTAAAAACCAAATACTAAAAAGATAACAACACAAAAAAGTCTATAAAAGTCTAATCAATCCTGAATATACAATAACAAAAAAATATATTTTTTTCTATTCAAAATCTATGCAGCCTTAAAGAATGCTTTTATTTTGAAAATGTATAGTAAATATAATAAAAATACTTTGAAATCGTACAAGCTCAGGTACAATGTTGATCTAAGCATATATTAGAATTTTAAAAAAAATTAGTCCATGAGTTTCGTGGCATATTTTCATGATTAGATCTACCAGTTTTAAGTAAACATTTGGAAAGTTCAAAAGCTCCATGTTGAAAGATCTGCTATTGTTGAATTTTCGAAATAAAAAATTGATGTATATCTATTGTTAAGAATCCTTTAATGCAGGCCTATGTATATTCTGCTGAGTGGTTTACTTTTGTTAGAGTAAAACGTTTAAAATTAAAGACCCTTACAGATTCAATAAATGTTCCCATGGGATTGAATAGGTAACACAAACATTCAGTGTTAGAATAATAATGGCATTAAATAGTACTATTTAAAAAGAGATTTTTTTCTTGCTGCAAGTTTGGTTTTATAAAATTGATCTTTAACAAACTTTTTCTATAGCCCGAAATTCCACTAACCAGAACAAAAACTAAAGGAATTCATCGTTAGCCTACACTTGCTTAGGAAAACACTTTATAAATAGCGTTTGATACAACATGATGAGCCAATAATTTCAAAAATGTAAATATATATATACATTATTAATATATTATTACAATAAATGCAGTTACAATGTGGAAGCCATACTAATAGGCTGGACTTTCCGTGTCCTGGCCTGCGGGCAGACTCTTGCATACCACTGAATTAGAGAAAATATATTTCGAGGGCACCGAATAAGAGAAAATATATTTCGAGGGCTAGAATAAGAGAAAATATATTTCGAGGCCACTGAATAAGAGAAAATATATTTCGAGGGCTAGAATAAGAGAAAATATATTTCTAGGGCTAGAATATATATTCAGCTAAAACATTAGTGAAAAAAACAACAACAGTCATTTAAAAAATATACTTTTAATAGGGCGTTTTCTATCACGTGACAAAAAGCACGTGATTTTTGTTTATTTTGTGTAGTGGTGTACAAGTACAATGGCCGCTGTATTAATAAAGTTTCATATAGGCTCGAGCTTTTTTTAAATGATGTTTTGTGTTTTAAGTCTAATTAAGATTTAAGCTGTATTATGTCTGTTAAATAAAATAGGCTATTTTATTATTATCATAGGCATAGATAATAGACGATGTGAGCCTATTAGTGACTTGACTAGATAGCCTATTCACCAACACTATCACTTGGCATCGTAGCTGCCCTACTTAGCAATTAGCCCATTAGCCTAGCCTACGAAACATTAAAAGTGTAGGCCTATAAAGTGTAATTGAAAGTGTAAATAGGTCTAGCCGGCCCTAGCCTAATCACATTAATCAATTAATCTACAGTACTACTACTTACCTCCTTATTTTTGAGTAGGATAGCCATATTCAGATGTGAATTTGGCATGATAAAGAACAACTTCACCACGTTACATTTGTACCTCAAGTGGGTTCTATATTTACAAATGACGTCACTAAAAAACTTAAGCTCCGCCCATTGCAAACGCTCTATTACTATCTTCTATGTGGTCTGATCATGATCAATACTATCAATAATCACCATCACTTTAAGAAGTTCGGAGGGGGGGCGCACGGTGACCGAGCTGGCACGCGTTCGACAGGCATACTGAAGGTCGTGGGTTCGAAACCTGGCAAAGGCTAGGATTTTGTTCTCGAGTCTGAAGGTGCCCCTGGGTCTACCCAGCTCTGAAAGGCTACCTGACTTTGGTTGGGGTAAATGAGGCTGGAAATTGTTTTGGCCACACAATCTGCTAGTAACAACTCCCCATAAAACAACTGCTTCACTGGCCCTATTGGTCAATTTAATCCGACAGGGATACTTTTACTTTAGGAAGTTCAAGGGACTTATAACTTATTGCGTGACATGATTGATGAGAACTCCTACAAGGAGAAAGTTTTAACTGGAATGAAATAAAAACAATAATAACACAATACCTGGGTTCAGGCTGGGTATCATACTTTGTTTCTGAGGATCATACTTATAATAAGAAAGATTTTGGGCACAAAAGACAAACCTATGTCCAATTCGACATGGTTGAAAAAATAAACAATCAATTAAAAATGCATAGAGATTATAAATGTTTAGATATAAATGTGTAGAGATTATCCATGAATTAGTCTAATGTAAAGTTGTCGAATTTTATCCATAAATTAAATTATTTATATGAATTTTCCAAGAGATAATCTAAATATCTAGAGAGTATACATCATTAGAGAGTGTCCATTCTGTAGCAATTGTAGGCCTACATGCATTAATGTTTGCGTGATATATATATATATAATTTGCTTCAATTACGTGCCTAAGCAATTATCCAACAATTCTTTTGGTCTGGTCTATAGAGTCTACTGATCATTAAAAAGAATCGATTGGGCCCGGAAACTATAGTCTTGAAGCCAAAATCAATAGGCTTTCAAGTGACTTTCATTTATCTATAAAATTATATTCTTAGTGTTATGGACTGTCTCTATGATGACTATTATTACGACTCGTTAAATCGGATTCAATGAATATAGTTGTATCTTTATTAGAAGTCTATAGATTCTGCTAATCTGTAGCCCAAGCTAGAGGTTCCTTGACTGACAGGTCTATGCAGCAATGTAGTTATATTCGTGATAATTATCTTCAACACCTTTCTCAACAATGATAGATCAAACAACTCCAGTTGTTGAATAAACAATTGTATTTAAATTGTAGACTCAATATAAACGATCAATAAATGCATCAACTGATGCAACATAAGTATTTCAATAAATGGCATATAATATACAAGTATCAATATAGCGACTTCACTCTACAAACTTTCAAACTGAACTAACTTTAAGGAGGTGGGGACTTTACAAAGAAAACTATCATCGAAGATTCTACAGGGTCTAAATACGCATTTTAACCTCTTTCTCTATAAAATACTGCGATCCAGAATCCTCCAATTTCCACGGGGTTGGACGAATTATTTTATTTAAACTGCCCTCAGGGCACAAAGGTCAAACCTTGGTCGCCTTGGACTCTAACACGCACTTGTTAAGAGGTCAATGCCTTTTTACGTCATTCATCTATGACCGATATTCGTAACATTAGACACTGACCTGTAAATACATTTTAAGTGACTTAGACTTCCTTTTTATTCTTTAGATTTGTTCTAGTTAGCAACTCTTGACTCATTTATTTTGTAAACAAATAAAACTTTTACCTAACGCGACTAACACTTGAGTATTAATTATCGCCTGTTCACTTTTGATGTTAAAAACGGATTCCTCATAACTAATATTGTATCCTTTGTATAATTCTAAAAGACTAGAACTGGCCGTCGAGGTTGAAATCAAATTATTGTCAAACGCATATTGGCAAAAGCATGCTTTTTTTGTTTATTAGTTTAAAAATAGAACAGGAAGTTCACGAACATTCGGGTTCAAAAGTTCACCCCTCATTAAGACTTGTCAATAGGTGGTCTATTCCAATAACTCGCTTATATCGAATGGTGTAATCAATTCTTAGCTCAATATGCGCATACGAATTTAATTTGAAGGCACTATCCATTATTTTTATGGATCGGTGATTCAGTCCTTCCCTTTAAAAACAATCTATTCAAAATAAAATTTATTTTATTTGATCTTACTTAGGCTAAGTGTTATGACTAGCCTATACAGATTATGTTGGGCTTAAAAGATATAAAGTTTAAAAAACAAACACACCCACACTATAAAAGTTTATTTATAAATTCAGGTTTGTACTTAAGGACGTCACAAATTACTCGTTTCAACCACACAGACCAGAACTCAGGTTGACGTATTCTAATGGAATCAGGGTGCAGATCAATTCTCATTGCACTCAGACCTGGCTGTATGTTGTACTCCATATAATTTCAAATTTGCTACTGCATTTGTGTTCTTGTTTTGATTTTTGCAGATACATAACTGAATAAAGATTGCCTTCGAATGTTAGACAGTAAACAATATATATATATATATATACAGGGCCCTGTTCCCAACTGCCAAATTTATTTGGGAGCCCCTCGTGGCATCGCCCTCGCCTTCCGATATTGCTGCGTAAGCCTGTGTTTTGGGATGTGTGTGGGATCCTTTTGTGTGGGGGCCCTTGTTCCATTGAGCATGTCGAACATGCCTAAATACGCCTCTGTATATATTATTTTATTATTTTTTATATATGTTTTATTTTATACAGCCTATACATATACTAACCATTTTGAATGGTAATATTTTTGTTTTAACATGAAAGCTAATAGTCTTAGACAAGTTAATTTCCCTTCCACTCTTCGCTCTCTCTCCCCGCTTGGATATTCATGTCATACATTATTAAACCTCTACCATATGTACATGGGGGGCACAGTGGCTGGCGTATCGACGGTCCTGGGATCGAATCCTGGTGAAGGCTAGGATTTGTTCTCGGGTCTGGAGGGTGTCCCTATGTCTACCCAGCTCTGGTGGGTAACCGACTATAGTTGGGGTAAAGAAAAAGGCGGCTGGGCATTGTGATGGCCACTCCATCCCATAGTATGCCGTGGCCACAGAAACGTGTACTAATTGATAGTACTAATGGCTAATAGGCCTAACAATAGTCTGATAGTACCAGACATTGATTAATTAAACGATTAAAAAACATGAGCCTACATTTTATACAGCAATTATAACGTAATGAATCGCACGCATATGTTTTAAACAAAAAACTGTACTTATTTTGATACTTCAAAAAACGAAGTTTATTTTCTATACTAAACAACATTATTAAACTTTTTATAAATTGTCTTTATGCCGCGTAGCGTTATATTTCAAAGTAAACATTCAAATAAAAGCTGCCATTTTAATTTTAGTGACGGCTGTCACAAAGATTAGATTAGTTTTCTAAGTACATTCATTACATTGTCATGAAAAAAAATTTAAACATAGAACAAGCTGGACATACCGTTTCCAAATTAGCTTGGCATTTATTTCTATATAAAACGTTGGGCCTATACAGAGTTAAGAATTTTTAACAATACTTTTCTGGTTATTTCAGTGCAACGTTCTAGAATACACTTTGAAGTATAAACAACTGACGTGTATATTTAGAGAATTAAATAATCTGGTAATTTACATATGTTATCTTCTTATACATTACAGACGCCACTACTATAAAGAAGATTATTGCGTCCTATGCACATTCGTGGTTAGAATCTAGTCCTGCATTTCTATTAGTGTTTAAAATGATGCTAAGTTACTAGTTTTCCTGGTTTGTTCAGGAAGAAAGAGTACTTATATGCATTAGTTCTTGCATAAGTGATAAGGAAAGCGTTTTAGTCCTTATGCTTATATTTTTAATCTAGTAAATCAAACCAAATATAAATTTCGTTTAACGGTGATTGGGGGTGGGTGGGACTTAAAAAATTATAATAGTATAAACGATATTGACCTTGATTGCATGTTATTAATTATTTTTTAGTTGTTTGTTTTGGTTAAAACAAATGTGTTTGTTTACATATAAGTTTGTACTTAACCCATGTAGTCCTTTTTTGTTCTACTATTCTGCAGATGCTACCAACAGTACCCAATCAAATTGTACCTGTCAATCAGAAATTCTATACTTTTGTTTTCAAACACGAAGTTCTACAAGTATCTTCTTATCTTATACATTACAGACGCTCCTTTTATAAAGAAGATTATTCAGTTCTACTATCATCCACAGTTTGAGTCTAATCCTGCATTTCTATTAGTGTTTTAAATGATGTTAAGTTAATGGTTTTCCTGGCAACCTATTCCATGCCTGGATGCCATTCGTGAAGAAAGATTACTTATATGCATTTGTTCTCGCATAAGGGATACGGAAAGTGTTTTTGTCTTTATGTTTATCTGAGCTTTGCAACAGGTTGTTGTTGGGTTGTATTTCTCAATTAGAGTTTAATGCCTTAAATTGCCTTATGTATTATAACTACTTTACTCTTTGCCACTTCTGTCCTCTAGTGTTTCTAGGTTTAGTGATTTGACTATTGGTGTTACTCTTGTCAGTTGTGAATGTTCGCCAGTAATGAACTTTGCAACTTTTTTCTGAATTTGTTCAAATTTTTTAATGTTTTCTTTAGTTAATGGGTCCCATACAGTACATGCATATTCTAATTAATTTCTAATATAGTTCTAGCTAATGTGAGAAAGCATTTTAGTTTTATTTTCCAATTAGGCCTACATTTGTAAAAGTTTCTTTTTATGAAGCCAAATTTTTTGTTAGATTTTTTTAAGTTGCTTCATCAATATGTGAACTCAAGAGAAATTATAATTTATTATTACTCCTACGTACTTTGCATTTTTAGTTTTGAGTTTTTTTGTTTTGTAAACATTTTATTCACATGGAATCAAAACGTTGAAATATAAGATTGAAATTATTTAGTCCTTAGAGAGTCAGCGGTTTCAATACTAAACCATAGTGGTTTTTCTTGATGTGACCTATACATGAAATTTTTACAGACGTACCTTTTAGATAGAAGATTATTACGTCTCAGGCCCAAAACTCCTGCAGAGGGTCAGGGATTGGTCGGCAGCAGGGATTGGTCGGCGGCATGGCTAGACCCCGGGCCGTTTTATTGACAGTCTGGTGTACTAACCTCATGATCAGCCGCCCTCCTTGAGTTGTTGAAGTTTTTTTTTTTTTACAGAATTGATAAAATGCTCAAAATATTTGTTTAACCATCAAAACTAGCTTATTTAAAGATCAATCGGCATACATGTTCATTTTTATATTCTTTATTGCTGGCTGGATTGCTACCGAATTAGTAAACTTCCACTTAGTTTTTTTGTTTTATTTTTTCTTGTGTTGGTGGTCAAAAGCAAAATCTTGCATTTTAGTTGCATATAGTTGCATTAGTTGCATATAGTTGCATTAGTTGCATATAGTTGCATTAGTTGCATATAGTTGCATTAGTTGCATTAGTTGCATATAGTTGCATTAGTTGCATATAGTTGCATTAGTTGCATATAGTTGCATATAGTTGCATTAGTTGCATATAGGGCCTAATGGATTCTTACGAAAATAAAAACACGTTGTTTTTATAGGTTGCGTTAATTTAATTTAAAATGACACACGTGTGCAATGTATACAATTTGAACTAAATATAAATAATTGCACATCAAAATATACTCCTGTTAACATTGCTGCAAGCAAGTTTGTATAAGGCATATAGACCAGTCTTAACGAGTCTTGACCCTTTTTAATAGGTCAGGGGGTTTTCGTGTTCATCAACTTCCTGTTTATTTCCGCAACACATTATGTTTTAGGCTTGTTGCAAGTATAGCTTTTGCTGGAGCTTGTCAATTTATTTGAACCTCGACGGCCAGTTCTGGTCTTTTATAAATATAGAAAATATATATGAGGAATCCGTTTTTAACATAAAAAAGGAACAGATAGGCCTATGCGATAATTAAATAGTCGACGCGTTAGTCGCGTTAAGATAAATTTAGCTTGCTTTAAAAAATAAAGTAGTCAAGAGTAGCGGTTCTTGGCTTTAAAACAAAACTTGATCCATTGATAAAAAAAAAAAAAAAAAAAATAACAATTTTATTCTTTTGCATCCAGCAATACATGTTTGGGACTAGAAATAGGTGATTCTTCACGTCTGATGTTTACAATCCAACGTTTTCTTTCGGTTACATGTTTTGGAAATGAAATAAAATTTAATTCTCTACACTCTACATCTTTTCTTACTCACAGTACAACCAGCAGCACACATGGCATGTTTTCTCAGGAAATGACCGATTAGGACCGGAAACATTGGTTTCTTATAACCTTTTGGGTGTGTGTGTGTGGGGGGGGGGTGGCCCAGCGGCAGCGCGTTCGACTGGCGTACCTAAGGTCCCAGGTTCGAATCCTGGTGCAGGCTAGGACCTTTTTTCCCGGGTCTGGAGGTATTCCCTGAGTCTACCCAGCTCTGATTGGTATATGACCTTAGTTGGGGTAAAGTAAAGGCGGCGGTGCATGGTGCTGGCCACACAATCACTTAGTATGCCACAGAAACTGGTGAACGCTGCTTCACTGGACCTATGGATCATTTTTGTGCGACGGGAATACTTTTCCTTTATAACCTTTTAGGGTCATCGTTAAGACTGGTCAATAGCCTAAATTGTTTTACATAAGCCGCTTGAATGATCGGAACAAAATTTACATAAAATGGAAACTTCCACTTGAAAGAGATGTTTGAAATATATCACTTATGATGGGATAGTGTGGCACTTTAGCTGAATTTGTTTATATTAATAAAATAATCGAAGTCCAATGAGATAAACTCACTGAGCTATATATACATGGAGTGCTCAATTACTTAAATTTGTCAGGAAAATGCGAACTCTTATTTATAGATCAGTTTTACCGTAGTAAGATGGTCGATTCGACACTGACATACATAAAATTAAATTAAAAGGCCATCTATAATATTATTATTATTAAGCTTGTTTGGCATTTATTACGTGCATGTGTATAACTCGAGTGATGAACTAACTAAAATACATGTATAGGTGTATACAATACTTACTCAATTAATATTTATATTTTTGGCATTCAACGCATTCAAATCGAGAAAAATCGACAACCATTTTGTTGAGTTCATTTTCATGGACGCATTTCCGGAAAGTGTTTAACTCAAAAGTAGATATTTAATTTTATGTATGACCGGGTCAAATCGCCATCTTACTACGGTATATAAAAAAAGTCTGCATTTTCCCACTATTTTATGCTGTATTTTAAGTGATTGAGCACTCCATGTATATATAGTTTAGTGGATAAACCATAGTCTGTAATAAGATGGACCGCTTGCTCTATTTTTAGAGCCTTTATGTACTTTTTTTCCGTGCGCAACCAATAAGGCTGTCTTGAATTACTTCTACGCACCTCCTTGTTTCTTAAATGTTTCCGCTGTATAGAACTTTCGATTTTAATTTAAATTTTTCATTGAGAAAATCGAAGCGATTCAATAAAACGGAAGTGCAAAGGAAACAACGAATCGGAAATTCCGAAAAGCAGTCTTTCGAGTCATCAAATAGCAGAAATACTAATGCAAGCGGTCCATTTATATTATATGTCTATGGATAAACAAAAGAAATACAAATTTTAAAAACAAAATGGCGACTAGAGCTTTGCTTCGCTCTCACTCAAATTGTGAAACGGTTTTTTTTCCGGGTGTTTAACTGTGCAGACTGTTGTTTATATTGTAGCAGTATAACGTAAGATGTCTTCTTGATCTTGGTACCTTTCTTTATATACAAAAAGCTTTTACTAGATTATTACGTCTCTACTGATCAACCGGTATTTTTAACACTATAGTTGTTTTTATATCTAACGTTATTTATCTTGCAGGTGTTTGTTTGTTTGTTTTTTTACATAAATTTTTAAGCAGAAGAAACCTATTAATGTTTCTAGATTTAGGTTTACAGTATTTAATGTGAATTTTTAAAGGGCTATAACCTGGAGATTTAACGTTTGTTATAGGCTTTATGCTGCGATTATAAACTTTTAATACGACTGTTATAAAACTTGAATGAATTTGATTAAAAGAAGCTACATCTATGACGCAGTAGTGTATATCTATATATAATTGATTGAATTCGATTTTTAAAAAAACTACATCTATAATGCAGTAGTATATAAGTCATTAATGAAGTTGTCTAAAAAAATCATGATTATTTATTAATATTTAAATAGACTGAGTTGACAACAGTACCTCTTAGAGACCCGGGAACTCGGGTATAAATAAAAGACATAGATGTATATATATAATTGCGATATTTCGAGAAGAAAAAAAAAACGGTCGCCTCCCGTTAAGGAGTCGCAACAGCAAAATTACCCGGAGGCAAAAAAAAAAGATGAAGAAAAATGTATAAAGGTTAAAAAGAAGAAAAATGTATAAAGATTAAAAATAAGAAAAATGTATAAAGATTAAAATGAAGAAAAATGTATAAAGATTAAAATGAAGAAAAATGTATAAAGATTAAAATGAAAAAAAATGTATAAAGATTAAAATGAAGAAAAATGTATAAAGATTAAAATGAAGAAAAATGTATAAAGATTAAAATGAAGAAAAATGTATAAAGATTAAAATGAAGAAAAATGTATAAAGATTAAAATGAAGAAAAATGTATAAAGATTAAAATGAAGAAAAATGTATAAAGATTAAATTATCACGATGTACTAGCGATAGACTTAAAAAAGAATATATATTTCACTCATAGCGGTCCGTTTGTGTTGTGTTTTAATTTAAAACCCAATTTTAGCTGCAACCCTCATAAATATGGACGTCATTCTATTATATCTATATATATGTGTGTAAAGTAGATAGTTTGTGTGGATTCCGATCCCCACTGGTTAATTTAAAGACACGTGACCTTATTGTGTCATATTTTGATTTTTGTGATCTCACTTCCAGTATGTGCCCTCTCTATTCGAAGGGTTAGCGTATCCGACTGCCATGCGGGCGACCTGGGTTCAGTTTCCCACTGAAATTTTTTTTTCTTTTTGTTTAGTAAAAATGAATGTCCCATTTTAACCCGATTACAATATTTATTTTGAATTCCTTTCAAAAAAAGGTTTTTAGTAAATAATAAATATATTTTTAATTATTTTTATAGCTTTATGTTCATTGTGGTTATATTTTTTTTTATCTGTAGCTTATATAGAACCATGTAGTTATTTCCCTGGGCAACGCCGGGGAATTAGCTAGTATTTAATAAAAATGTATGTGGAATCCATATCTGTTATATTAAACTTATTAACGTGTATAGGCGATACCAGTAGTCCTATAGTCGGTTACAAAGTAGGTATTAAAAAAAAAATCGAGACGTGGAAAAAAAGAAGAGTTTTGAAAACGCTGATCCACAGGTTCTATCGATGTGAAAAAAAAATTAATGAAAAAAACATAGCATTCTTTAGTTGAAATAGTCGAAATATAGTGTTAGTTCATTTGAAAAAAATTTCTATGCATGGCAGAGGTGGGTAGACTCAGGGACACCCTCTAGACCTGAGAACAAATCCTAGCCTTCACCAGGATTCGAACCCTGGGCCTTCGGTGTGCCATTCGAACGCGCTACCCGCTGAACATGCTTTAAGTTATTCCTTTGAAAACGCCAGTAGTAGTGTTAGGTCACATTTGATTATCATCCCACCTCTCACCTCCACCTCTCACCTCCACCTCTCACCTCCACCTCTCACCTCCACCTCTCACCACCACCACCATCACCACCTTCCACCACCACCACCGCCCCTCCACCGCTCCACCGCCCCCTACACCCAATAATCCTCTCGACATGTAGTACACTAACATTTCATGACCTTCCGTTCACGACACGTTGTATTGTTCTCCCCCTACCCCCTGAAATGTATAATTGAAAAAGACCCTGCCTCCCCTACCCCCTGAAATGTATAATTGAAAAAAGACCCTGCCTCCCCACCCCCCTGTATAGTTGAGATGACTCACGTTATATATCTTTACTTCCCTCCCACCCCCGTTAGCTATAGGTGTTCATGTATTAATGTGTTCATTACATTTTTAAATAGTTTTTTTTTTTCCACTTTGTAATTGAGTTCTCTTTATTACTTATGTGTGTGTATGTATATATATATATATATATATATATAATATATATTTATAAAAAACAATATTAATCGAGACACAAACATATCAATTCAGTATATGCAAAGTCCACATCTTCAATCGATAATTTACTTCGTCCCATCTTTAATCAATATGTTATTTCAATCGCATAGGTTATTCACGCATAGGTTATTCACCTATGTCCACAGCTGTTACGGTCATTGACCCTTGAGATCAATAGTAGAATATTCGCATTTTGTCACTCTTCACACACATTCATATATATACACACACACACACACGTATCTCACACACACACACTCATTTCTTTTCCCCTATACAGACATCTGTTTATGGTTTATCTATGCACTGTAGGTTATTTACCTTTTTGTACTATCATTTTCTTTTCTTCCATTCAGACATATCTATGCAGTGTAGTTATTAACCTTTTTTGTACTATCATTTTCTTTTCTTCCATTCAGACATATCTATGCAGTGTAGTTATTAACCTTTTTTGTACTATCATTTTCTTTTCTTCCATTCAGACATATCTATGCAGTGTAGTTATTAACCTTTTTTGTACTATCATTTTCTTTTCTTCCATTCAGACATATCTATGCAGTGTAGTTATTAACCTTTTTTGTACTATCATTTTCTTTTCTTCCATTCAGACATTTTTGTACTATCATTTTCTTTTCTTCCATTCAGACAGCTGTTTAATTCAATCCTCCCACCCAATCGATAATGCCAACATTTCACTTACTATTTTCACGTTTTCCCAAAGGCTATAGTAGTATTGCTGCCATTTTGTCACCACTAGACAAAGTAAACAAACAGCACGCCCGATATAATTATTTTAAGCGCATTAGTATTCTTTTATATTTCTTAATAAAGGGTACCATTAAAATATTTTAGAACCAGTGTATTCACATTTCATTCATACCTACAGCCTAACCACTGGATCAATAATAATTTGAATGTATAATGTCACATGTGTTTATATAGTAGAATATTCACATTTTGTCACTCTTCACACACACATACACACACACATACACACACACACACACAATATTTGTATCTCACACACACACACACATTTCCATACAGATATCTGTTTATTTACCCAATCGATAAACATACAGACATCTGTTTATTTCAAACATCCCAACCCAATCAATAAACTATTGTACTGGTTTATCTATGCAGTGTAGTTATTAACCTTTTTTGTACTATCATTTTCTTTTCTTCCATTCAGACATCTGTTTAATTCAATCCTCCCACCCAATCGATAATGCCAACATTTCACTTACTATTTTCACGTTTTCCCAACGCACACACACACACACATACATACAGACAATCACATTTACAAACGCAAACACACACATACAGACAATCACATTTACAAACACACACACACACACAGTATTTTTATCTCTCACACACACACATACAGACAATCACATTACTCATATTGTCATACACATACGCACACAGACCCCTCAGACCATATTTCCATTGTCACATCTGTCTCTCTGCAAACGATTCTTCTATAAAGAAGCTTATTGCGTCCTACGTTCATCCGTGGTCCAAGGCCAGTCTAGTTGCATTTTTTTATTAATGTTTTAAATTATGTTACTGGTTTGTTCAGGCAACCCATTCCATATGAACCTTGCAGCTCGTTTTATTTTTTTTTTTATTTTTTTTTTTGTAATTTTTTTTTTTTTTTTTTTTTTTTTTTTTTTTTTATGTTTTTGTAAAAGTATTCAGGCAATTTTAAAATTTAAATAGTTAACACATGCATCAGTCTAAACTAAAATATTCAACGTGTCTCTGATGGCATCCTTTTTTTAACTTTCTGTTATACAGAAGTCATAGTCATAGTCCCATGGTTCTTTTAGGAACATGGGTGTATCCAAGGGGAGTAATCGTCACGTGGTATCCAATATGGTGGAAGGGATGTATCCAAGGGGAGTAATCGTGTAATTATTTTTTGTATTTTGTCATTATTACCATTGTATTTTTTTTTCTTTTTGTTGTAGTAAGACAGGGTTAAGCATTTTTATTCTAAACTTAAAATGTTTCAGCTATTAGTATATATATTACGAGCTCTAAATTTTCACATAATAGTGAAGGGTGATATTCTTTTATAGAATTATTATACACTAATGCAATTTTGTTTTCTCTTTTTGATATTATAAGACATGTAAATCTTGAGTAATTTTTAATTTTAACTTTAAGAGTTCGCATGTTATTTTCTTTACGATTGCGCTAGATGTATAAACTTTTATATACTGTATTTAATCAAGTAATTATTTTCTTTAGCACAATTAAGGGAGCCAGAAATATTGAATAGATTAAAATCAAGGGTAGCAATCGTGTAATTAGTTGTTTTAATTTTTGTAAAATTTATATTAATCTTGTCTTAAGTTAATGGATTTTCAGGTCGATTTTCAGTTCGTTGTTTTCAACTAAAGAGTTACCAGATAGTAGATACGCTTCTAGAATCTTCAACATATATTGATACACATCTGTCGGTCTTTATGAATAGTCATAATAACTGGGTGAGTAACAGGTTCACAATAGTAACAAGACAGTCTTTGTTAAACAAAAAATCACCATATACACAGTTAAATATAAAAGAGTATATTAAACTAGCTTCCATCTTTCTTTTCGTCACAGGGGTGTCCCTGAGTCTGCCCAGCTCTGATGGGTACCTGACATTAGTTGGGGTAAAGTAAAGTCGGCTGGGCATTGTGCTGACCACACATCCCCTTTTATGCCGTGGCCACAGAAACTGGTGAACGCGGCTTCACTAGCCCTATGATCAGGTTGGTCCGAAGGGTACTTTACTAAGTCATGTTTTGTTTGTTATTATTATTGTAAACGTGTAACGCTAGTATGAAAACATGGGTGTCATTTATTTATTGCATTCAATTCATTAAAGAATAAAAGTGGGGAAAAAGGAATGTTTGTTTCCTTTGTCTTTATTTCATCTAGTACATCTAAGTCCAATGTTTTCATTGCCCTAATATGTATAAAATAGTTGTAATTTTAAAGTTATTTTGAAATATTAAGTTAACCCAATGGATTCGTTGTAAAAACAAATAAGCTCCAGAAGATCTTTTACGTCTGCTTGCTCATCAATTAGGCGCTGACAAGATTCTTGCAGAGATATGATGACTTTCGTAGACCTACCAAGTATCTGAGCTAGCCCTTCAGTATCCGCTGCCACAAGTTGCTAGATAAAACATTGAAAATAAAAATTATATTTATTATTTATTTATTTTGTTTATACCTGCAAGATGTAATAATTTGGTAGTATCTTACATGCATTTCATCTTCATTCAATAATACAACACAAGCGAGGTCTACTTTGATTTTCTCAATGACTGAAGATAAATCACAGTCTTTACGGCCACATTCTAATACAGCGCCATCTGGGTGATCGTAACTCGTAATGGCTACACAGGGAAAAAATAATGGAAAATTGAATTTTTTACTGTATCATGACTACACTGTTGGTTTCTGTGATCTAGCTACATGACTTTAGGTGACCAAGACTATCATGGCTTTAGGTTGACCTCACCCAAGACTATTAAAACTGTTAGGGAAATATTTTTTGTAAATTTTTTTTCTCCCAAGAGTCCAGAGGGAAGAGTTTACAATGCTATCACTCGCATTTAATCAGGGGAAGTAATTGGGAAAGTAAAGGTGTTGAGGCGCTTTGCTGACCACACTATCCCCACATTAATGTAAAGGATTTAAAATATAAAAATAATCTACATATTGTAAAATTAGATTGGATGGATACTTTAAACAAAACAATTTTGACTTTAAAACATAAAAAATCGATAGAAAATATATTAAACTACACCTACAAGAGTGTGGAGGCATCCATTCGCTTCGACCGGGTAGCAACATGAACACTGTGTTGTCTGGTAAGAAGGAGAAATATTCCTCATCAATTTCTGTTCCATCCTCTGCAAGAACGACTCTGACAGGGGGATCAATTTGGAGTTTTTCACAACCTTCAAACGTAAAAAACAACAAATACCAAACAACTACAAACAAACAAAACAACAAGAATAAAATAATTGATAGCTTTTAATTTACTTTATTTATTTTTTTATTATTTTTTACCTTTGTTTTTAAGCTCTTGAAATGATGAGACAGTAAATCCGTTTGTGACAATTCTTTCTTTATCCCAGACTTTAAACGGTCTATACTTAGGTTCACACATTTTTAAAAAATGTGATAATCCTTTAAAAATAAATATAAAAATAGTCAAACTTGGTTACCTACCCTTGCCAATAATATTGGCAATATAATATTTGTTGACTACGCCTAGTTTTCTTTTTATCGTTCCCTCTTTTTAACTCCCACTCTATCAAATCTTATAGAACTACAAACTCTTATCTTCAACTCCCTTGTCAGCTGTTACATTCGCATTATTTGTGCCTCATTTCTTTATTATAGCTCCAGATCGTTCTCACTACTATCTTTCTCACCCAAAACTGTTAGTTACTCTACTTTCAATAATGTTCCCTCTCTACAACGTGCGTCAGACATACATTGTTTTTCTGCCTAGAAAGTTTTTTAGTACACTTGTCTATGGACACCTTTTTTTTTTCTCCAACTCTCTTGTTATTTTTTTCTCCCTCTCGAAAAATAGTCTCCCTCTCGAAAAGAAATATTTCCTTCCACGAAGGAAATAGAGACCGGCTTGTAATTTTTTTTCTCCCTCTTCGAAAAAAAAAAGTCTCCCTCTTGAAAAGAAATATTTCCTTCCACGAAGGAAATAGAGACCGGCTTGTAATTTTTTTTCTCCCTCTTCGAAAAAAAAAAAGTCTCCCTCTCGAAAAAATTTCTTCCCTGGCATCCTTCTTTCTCCAATCATCTTGTAATTTTTTTTCTCCCTCTTCGAAAAAAAAGTCTCCCTCTCGAAAAAATTTCTTCCCTGGCATCCTTCTTTCTCCAATCATCTTGTTATTTTTTTCTCCCTCTTCGAAAAAAAAGTCTCCCTCTCGAAAAAATTTCTTCCCTGGCACCCTTCTTTCTCCGATCATCTTGTAATTTTTTTCTCTCTCTCTTCGAAAAAATGGTCTTCCCTGCCATGTCTTTATAACAGGCAAATCGTTTAGCATATCTACACTCCTAACTCTAAAACGGTGTGTACATTACACGTCACCAAGGTTTTTGCAAGTAACGTTCTTGAGAGATATCAAAGGCCAAGTTGTAAACCTAAAGTTATCCCGACTGACCCGCATGTGAATTGGGGAAAAGTGGGACATAAAAAAAATAATTAGTTTTATCTAGTTTGGGGTTGATAGTATTGTAAAGAGCTTTGTAAATCGCTAAAATGAGTTTGAAGGAATTGTGATAAGTTTTAGGATGTGTATTTATGATTATAATAAATTACTACGATAAATTGGATAAGGCAAAAAAAGCACTAGTTTTAGACTGAAAGGTGTAGTGTTTTAAATGTGTTTTGTATAGTCTTATCCCTAAAAGTATTCTAAGGGTTTTGAGTCATGCAAATTGCATATGTATGGTGTGGTTTATTTGGTGGTGGTAATATTTATTTTGTCAAGAGATTTTGAAACAATAAGTGTTGTATCAACTGGTGAATGGTAGTATATGTTACAAAGGTTCTGACAACTATTAATAAATGTTGGTAATTAAAGGTTCCATAGCTAGTTTGGTAATATTCTGTAAACTTTATACCAGTGAAAGTTAGGGAGAGATATGGGAGGGTTTTCTTCAAACTGACACCTGGGTCAGTTGGAGAAAAGGGAGAAGCTGAAAGTAATTAGTTTGATCTTGTGTGGAGGTGATAGTGATGAGTTACAAGTATAGGGAGGTAATGAAAAGTCTGTGAAAAGTGATTAGAAAGCATACTTTTAAGTCATAGGAGGTATTTGGCATGGGTAATGCCA
This sequence comes from Anisus vortex, assembly GCA_949126835.1. Classification (NCBI taxonomy): domain Eukaryota; kingdom Metazoa; phylum Mollusca; class Gastropoda; family Planorbidae; genus Anisus; species Anisus vortex. The sequence continues at coordinate 38,598,986 of OX421496.1, forward strand.
CATCCCTAGTATTAGAATTTTGAAAGGTGTTATTGAAAGGTGTGTGTTTTGTAAAAAGCTTTTGTTGTGGTATGAGTCAAGCAAGATTGTCTAATGTTATACTAGTGTTGGGATAGGGTTATACATAAAGTTGGAGTGTCAGATATATTTCATGACATGACTAGGGGCATACAAATGTTAAGTTATACTTATTTGATGAAGATATGCTATGTGTTTTTGTAAAGTTAGTGTTTTGGACAGGGCTATCTATAAAGGTTTTCTAAAGGTTTGAGCCAAGCAACATTGCCTAAGTGGGAAGGTATACTTAAGTGTTGTCGATATGTGTTTTGTAAAGTTAGTGTTTTGAACAGGGCTATTTATAAATGTAGACTATCAGAATAAAAGTATTCTAATGGTTTGAGTCAAGCAAGATTGCTCTAGTGGGAAGGTGTTGTAGCTATGTGTTTTGTAAAGTTGGTGTTTTGAACAGGGCTATATCAGAAATCTTTCGTGACACGAGACAAGCAAGATTACCTAAGTGGTAAGATATACTTGGGTGTTGTAGATATGTGTTTTGGGTTGTGTTTTGGCTATGTTCGCTAATAGTAAAAAATCTTTCGTGGTATGACTGTAGTCATACGGGGCTGTTTAACCTATTACTAGAGTTGAAAGTCTTAGTGAACTTAGGAAAATGAAATGTAGAGCTATCTTAAAACAACTATACCTACTTGATATGTATTTTGATTTGAGAAGTCCTGAGACGGTAGTAAGAGTGCTAAGGCTTTTATAGGGTATTGAGTGGTCATATGTGTTCCAAAGGTTTTGACCACTACTATTAAATGTCGGTTTGGTAATTAAAGTTTTCCATAGCTAGTTTAGTAATATTTGGTAAACTTTACATAGTGATAGATAGGGAAAGAGAGCAGGGGCTTTTCCCCAATTCACATGCGGGTCAGTCGGGATAACTTTAGGTTTACAACTTGGCCTTTGATATCTCTCAAGAACGTTACTTGCAAAAACCTTGGTGACGTGTAATGTACACACCGTTTTAGAGTTAGGAGTGTAGATATGCTAAACGATTTGCCTGTTATAAAGACATGGCAGGGAAGACCATTTTTTCGAAGAGAGAGAGAAAAAAATTACAAGATGATCGGAGAAAGAAGGGTGCCAGGGAAGAAATTTTTTCGAGAGGGAGACTTTTTTTTCGAAGAGGGAGAAAAAAATAACAAGATGATTGGAGAAAGAAGGATGCCAGGGAAGAAATTTTTTCGAGAGGGAGACTTTTTTTTCGAAGAGGGAGAAAAAAAATTACAAGATGATTGGAGAAAGAAGGATGCCAGGGAAGAAATTTTTTCGAGAGGGAGACTTTTTTTTTTTCGAAGAGGGAGAAAAAAAATTACAAGCCGGTCTCTATTTCCTTCGTGGAAGGAAATATTTCTTTTCAAGAGGGAGACTTTTTTTTTTCGAAGAGGGAGAAAAAAAATTACAAGCCGGTCTCTATTTCCTTCGTGGAAGGAAATATTTCTTTTCGAGAGGGAGACTATTTTTCGAGAGGGAGAAAAAAATAACAAGAGAGTTGGAGAAAAAAAAAAGGTGTCCATAGACAAGTGTACTAAAAAACTTTCTAGGCAGAAAAACAATGTATGTCTGACGCACGTTGTAGAGAGGGAACATTATTGAAAGTAGAGTAACTAACAGTTTTGGGTGAGAAAGATAGTAGTGAGAACGATCTGGAGCTATAATAAAGAAATGAGGCACAAATAATGCGAATGTAACAGCTGACAAGGGAGTTGAAGATAAGAGTTTGTAGTTCTATAAGATTTGATAGAGTGGGAGTTAAAAAGAGGGAACGATAAAAAGAAAACTAGGCGTAGTCAACAAATATTATATTGCCAATATTATTGGCAAGGGTAGGTAACCAAGTTTGACTATTTTTATATTTATTTTTAAAGGATTATCACATTTTTTAAAAATGTGTGAACCTAAGTATAGACCGTTTAAAGTCTGGGATAAAGAAAGAATTGTCACAAACGGATTTACTGTCTCATCATTTCAAGAGCTTAAAAACAAAGGTAAAAAATAATAAAAAAATAAATAAAGTAAATTAAAAGCTATCAATTATTTTATTCTTGTTGTTTTGTTTGTTTGTAGTTGTTTGGTATTTGTTGTTTTTTACGTTTGAAGGTTGTGAAAAACTCCAAATTGATCCCCCTGTCAGAGTCGTTCTTGCAGAGGATGGAACAGAAATTGATGAGGAATATTTCTCCTTCTTACCAGACAACACAGTGTTCATGTTGCTACCCGGTCGAAGCGAATGGATGCCTCCACACTCTTGTAGGTGTAGTTTAATATATTTTCTATCGATTTTTTATGTTTTAAAGTCAAAATTGTTTTGTTTAAAGTATCCATCCAATCTAATTTTACAATATGTAGATTATTTTTATATTTTAAATCCTTTACATTAATGTGGGGATAGTGTGGTCAGCAAAGCGCCTCAACACCTTTACTTTCCCAATTACTTCCCCTGATTAAATGCGAGTGATAGCATTGTAAACTCTTCCCTCTGGACTCTTGGGAGAAAAAAAATTTACAAAAAATATTTCCCTAACAGTTTTAATAGTCTTGGGTGAGGTCAACCTAAAGCCATGATAGTCTTGGTCACCTAAAGTCATGTAGCTAGATCACAGAAACCAACAGTGTAGTCATGATACAGTAAAAAATTCAATTTTCCATTATTTTTTCCCTGTGTAGCCATTACGAGTTACGATCACCCAGATGGCGCTGTATTAGAATGTGGCCGTAAAGACTGTGATTTATCTTCAGTCATTGAGAAAATCAAAGTAGACCTCGCTTGTGTTGTATTATTGAATGAAGATGAAATGCATGTAAGATACTACCAAATTATTACATCTTGCAGGTATAAACAAAATAAATAAATAATAAATATAATTTTTATTTTCAATGTTTTATCTAGCAACTTGTGGCAGCGGATACTGAAGGGCTAGCTCAGATACTTGGTAGGTCTACGAAAGTCATCATATCTCTGCAAGAATCTTGTCAGCGCCTAATTGATGAGCAAGCAGACGTAAAAGATCTTCTGGAGCTTATTTGTTTTTACAACGAATCCATTGGGTTAACTTAATATTTCAAAATAACTTTAAAATTACAACTATTTTATACATATTAGGGCAATGAAAACATTGGACTTAGATGTACTAGATGAAATAAAGACAAAGGAAACAAACATTCCTTTTTCCCCACTTTTATTCTTTAATGAATTGAATGCAATAAATAAATGACACCCATGTTTTCATACTAGCGTTACACGTTTACAATAATAATAACAAACAAAACATGACTTAGTAAAGTACCCTTCGGACCAACCTGATCATAGGGCTAGTGAAGCCGCGTTCACCAGTTTCTGTGGCCACGGCATAAAAGGGGATGTGTGGTCAGCACAATGCCCAGCCGACTTTACTTTACCCCAACTAATGTCAGGTACCCATCAGAGCTGGGCAGACTCAGGGACACCCCTGTGACGAAAAGAAAGATGGAAGCTAGTTTAATATACTCTTTTATATTTAACTGTGTATATGGTGATTTTTTGTTTAACAAAGACTGTCTTGTTACTATTGTGAACCTGTTACTCACCCAGTTATTATGACTATTCATAAAGACCGACAGATGTGTATCAATATATGTTGAAGATTCTAGAAGCGTATCTACTATCTGGTAACTCTTTAGTTGAAAACAACGAACTGAAAATCGACCTGAAAATCCATTAACTTAAGACAAGATTAATATAAATTTTACAAAAATTAAAACAACTAATTACACGATTGCTACCCTTGATTTTAATCTATTCAATATTTCTGGCTCCCTTAATTGTGCTAAAGAAAATAATTACTTGATTAAATACAGTATATAAAAGTTTATACATCTAGCGCAATCGTAAAGAAAATAACATGCGAACTCTTAAAGTTAAAATTAAAAATTACTCAAGATTTACATGTCTTATAATATCAAAAAGAGAAAACAAAATTGCATTAGTGTATAATAATTCTATAAAAGAATATCACCCTTCACTATTATGTGAAAATTTAGAGCTCGTAATATATATACTAATAGCTGAAACATTTTAAGTTTAGAATAAAAATGCTTAACCCTGTCTTACTACAACAAAAAGAAAAAAAAATACAATGGTAATAATGACAAAATACAAAAAATAATTACACGATTACTCCCCTTGGATACATCCCTTCCACCATATTGGATACCACGTGACGATTACTCCCCTTGGATACACCCATGTTCCTAAAAGAACCATGGGACTATGACTATGACTTCTGTATAACAGAAAGTTAAAAAAAGGATGCCATCAGAGACACGTTGAATATTTTAGTTTAGACTGATGCATGTGTTAACTATTTAAATTTTAAAATTGCCTGAATACTTTTACAAAAACATAAAAAAAAAAAAAAAAAAAAAAAAAAAAAAAAAAAATTACAAAAAAAAAAATAAAAAAAAAAATAAAACGAGCTGCAAGGTTCATATGGAATGGGTTGCCTGAACAAACCAGTAACATAATTTAAAACATTAATAAAAAAATGCAACTAGACTGGCCTTGGACCACGGATGAACGTAGGACGCAATAAGCTTCTTTATAGAAGAATCGTTTGCAGAGAGACAGATGTGACAATGTAAATATGGTCTGAGGGGTCTGTGTGCGTATGTGTATGACAATATGAGTAATGTGATTGTCTGTATGTGTGTGTGTGAGAGATAAAAATACTGTGTGTGTGTGTGTGTTTGTAAATGTGATTGTCTGTATGTGTGTGTTTGCGTTTGTAAATGTGATTGTCTGTATGTATGTGTGTGTGTGTGTGCGTTGGGAAAACGTGAAAATAGTAAGTGAAATGTTGGCATTATCGATTGGGTGGGAGGATTGAATTAAACAGATGTCTGAATGGAAGAAAAGAAAATGATAGTACAAAAAAGGTTAATAACTACACTGCATAGATAAACCAGTACAATAGTTTATTGATTGGGTTGGGATGTTTGAAATAAACAGATGTCTGTATGTTTATCGATTGGGTAAATAAACAGATATCTGTATGGAAATGTGTGTGTGTGTGTGAGATACAAATATTGTGTGTGTGTGTGTGTATGTGTGTGTGTATGTGTGTGTGAAGAGTGACAAAATGTGAATATTCTACTATATAAACACATGTGACATTATACATTCAAATTATTATTGATCCAGTGGTTAGGCTGTAGGTATGAATGAAATGTGAATACACTGGTTCTAAAATATTTTAATGGTACCCTTTATTAAGAAATATAAAAGAATACTAATGCGCTTAAAATAATTATATCGGGCGTGCTGTTTGTTTACTTTGTCTAGTGGTGACAAAATGGCAGCAATACTACTATAGCCTTTGGGAAAACGTGAAAATAGTAAGTGAAATGTTGGCATTATCGATTGGGTGGGAGGATTGAATTAAACAGCTGTCTGAATGGAAGAAAAGAAAATGATAGTACAAAAATGTCTGAATGGAAGAAAAGAAAATGATAGTACAAAAAAGGTTAATAACTACACTGCATAGATATGTCTGAATGGAAGAAAAGAAAATGATAGTACAAAAAAGGTTAATAACTACACTGCATAGATATGTCTGAATGGAAGAAAAGAAAATGATAGTACAAAAAAGGTTAATAACTACACTGCATAGATATGTCTGAATGGAAGAAAAGAAAATGATAGTACAAAAAAGGTTAATAACTACACTGCATAGATATGTCTGAATGGAAGAAAAGAAAATGATAGTACAAAAAGGTAAATAACCTACAGTGCATAGATAAACCATAAACAGATGTCTGTATAGGGGAAAAGAAATGAGTGTGTGTGTGTGAGATACGTGTGTGTGTGTGTGTATATATATGAATGTGTGTGAAGAGTGACAAAATGCGAATATTCTACTATTGATCTCAAGGGTCAATGACCGTAACAGCTGTGGACATAGGTGAATAACCTATGCGTGAATAACCTATGCGATTGAAATAACATATTGATTAAAGATGGGACGAAGTAAATTATCGATTGAAGATGTGGACTTTGCATATACTGAATTGATATGTTTGTGTCTCGATTAATATTGTTTTTTATAAATATATATTATATATATATATATATATATATACATACACACACATAAGTAATAAAGAGAACTCAATTACAAAGTGGAAAAAAAAAAACTATTTAAAAATGTAATGAACACATTAATACATGAACACCTATAGCTAACGGGGGTGGGAGGGAAGTAAAGATATATAACGTGAGTCATCTCAACTATACAGGGGGGTGGGGAGGCAGGGTCTTTTTTCAATTATACATTTCAGGGGGTAGGGGAGGCAGGGTCTTTTTCAATTATACATTTCAGGGGGTAGGGGGAGAACAATACAACGTGTCGTGAACGGAAGGTCATGAAATGTTAGTGTACTACATGTCGAGAGGATTATTGGGTGTAGGGGGCGGTGGAGCGGTGGAGGGGCGGTGGTGGTGGTGGAAGGTGGTGATGGTGGTGGTGGTGAGAGGTGGAGGTGAGAGGTGGAGGTGAGAGGTGGAGGTGAGAGGTGGAGGTGAGAGGTGGGATGATAATCAAATGTGACCTAACACTACTACTAACGCCCTTAGTGTCTTCTTGTGTTCGCTTCAATGTTACAGGTGGTTGGGTCGGTAGCGCGTCGTGTTGCCATTTCGCAGGTCTCTGGTTCGAATCCAGGCATGAAAATAAAAAGGCACAACAAAAAAGAATCGTCATGGTTCTGGGTGGTCTACCTGTCAACTTCTTGACATCTGTTGGCTAACAGACCTTTGGTTCGAGGGAATCGAGGACAAAGGTGCTGACCCTGACATTTCCCATGTAGGCCTATACCCTGGTCACCGAAACTTCACTAACTTTATAAGTCTATGGACCAACATGGGCTGACTAGGAGTTGTTTACATTATATGTATATAGTGTGTCATGTTAAACGAGAGAGAGAAAGAGAGAGAGAGAGAAATGTATATTTTTCATTATCTCTGTTGTTTAGCTAGAGTGGTGCTGAATTGTTGATAAAACACTAATTGTGTGTTTTACTTTAGACGCTTTATTTACATGTAGAGTTGTCACACACAGATTCAATGTCTAAAACTGTTTTTACTATTCTGATTTAGACTCCTTGTTTTAGACGTCTGTTTCGGACTGCTGTTTTAGATCTTTGTTTTAGACTGCTGTTTTAATATTGCTGTTTCACACTTCTATCTTTGACTTCTGTTTTTAGACTGCGTTTGTTTTAGACTTCTGTTTTAGACTTCTTTTTTAGAATTCTTTTAAAGAATTCTTTTTTAGACTGCTGATTTAGACTTCTGTTTTAGACTTCATTTTTAGAATTCTTTTTTAGACTGCTGATTTAGACTGCTGTTTTAGACTTCTGTTTTAGAATTCTATTTAAGACTTCTGTTTTAGACTTCTGTTTTAGAATTCTTTTTTAGACTGCTGTTTTAGACTTCTGTTTTAGAATTCTATTTAAGACTTCTGTTTTAGACTTCTGTTTTAGAATTCTATTTTAGACTGCTGATTTAGACTGCTGTTTTGAGACTAGCCTACTGTTTCAGACTTCTGTTTTAGATCTCTTTTTAGACTGCTGCTTTTGAATTCTGTTTTAGACTTCTGTTTAAGACTGCTGTTTTACACTTGTCAACTGTAAATGTTCACCAGTAATGAGCCTTGTGGCTCTTTTCTAAATTTGTTCTAGTATTTCGCTGTTGTCTTTAGCTGATAAGGCCCCAGATTAGAAAATGCATATTCTAGTATATATCTAATTGATTTAAGGTAGCAGTTTTATATTCATGTTGCATTTGTAAAAAATGTCTTTTTTATGAAGCCTATAGATATGTTTGATTTTGTAATTACTTTATCAACATGTGGATTCCCCCACTGATCTATAAAAATAATGGATTGCGCCTTGTTAATAAATTGGTTTGAGCAAAGTGAAGAAAAGAAAGCACTGATCTAAAGAAGAAAGGAAAAACTAAAATTTTCCACTGCACTTATCGATATAAACAAAATTGTGTCTAAAACTTACTGTGCCTCTGATCTATAAATAGATTGGAACGGAATCTGTGTTGCTGCCATTTTACACAATATGCAAATGGATTGTTGCTGTCAAGCTTCTGACTTCTTATTAATAATATAAAACTAACAATAATACTATCAAAAGAAAACAAATACCAAACAATGAAAAAAGTTAATAATAAAAAAAGTTGACAGCAATATTTCGCAGTACGGAAAAACCCGGTCCCGAACACACACTAAATTTGAAAGCATTTCAAAGGGACATCATTTGGAAACTGCGCCCATTGTATAACCTTAACATACGGTGATTAGTAATAAGTCTAAGTTTATTTTAAAAATAAATTAACGAATTAAGCAATATTGTTAAAAAAATAAAACTTTATTTTGGAGGACGTTTCCAATTTATACATTTAACTTTTAACCCGATTAGTCAAATGGCTTAGGAGAATATAGAGCAGAAACAAACATCTAAATAAATAAACAAATTCACGGTAATTATATATATTGATCAGTGACAGTATAAACAAAATGGCGGAAATTTCCTCAAGAATGTTACTTCCGAGGCTAATCCATTCTTTTTAGAGATCAGTGGGATTCCCCCCATAATTTGTTATTTATTATTACTACCAAGAACTTTCCATTTTTAATTTTGGTTAGATGTTTTCTATGAACATAAACAATTTGTTTTTTCTTGATCTTTTTTTTAACACTCAACTTTATTTTGGGTGGAAAGTGGAAAGACATACTTCAATTATTGAATTCCATGTTGTGTAATTTAACTAAAGATTTTTTTGGTGAGATTTCAGTAACCTTTTTTTTTGTTTTTATCTTTCAATAAATTATATGATCATCTTCGAATAACTTTACATTTGCTCTTGAAGTTCATGGGCCAGCAACCTGTTCATAATATTATACCAATGCCAAGAGATTACAACTCATGTCATACCAATGTAGAAATTCTTATTCATTCAGCGTGCCGAGAGACAAAAAGTGATCCAGCTCTAGTACTGAATGTCTTATAGTAGTTAATTGAATTATCCTTTTTTAGGATCTGCGTGCCAGGTCTGGCATGCGTGCCGTAGGTTTCTGAACCCTGCTGTAGTTGTTGCTATTGGGTGTGTTTGTGTGTGTTGGGAAGGGGGAGGTGCAGTCTATATTAAGTGATCTCTTGTTAGACTACCTGCTCGACTTCAATACAAGTGCCAAAAGAAGAAGAAAATACTTCATCTATATTAAACTTTTCATTCTATTCTAAACCGAGGTCATTGTCCTGCACCTTTTTCTCTGGTCTTTGTTTTTACTTTGTATGTTTATAGGGTATTGTGTAACTACAAGGCTTGTGCTGTGTGTGAGTGTGTGTTCGAGAGGGGAGATTAGGTGTGTAACCATAGCCTTACAGCATAATATTGTTTGCAATACTGCGTGTGTATGTGTATGTATGTGTGTGTGTGTGTGTGTGTATGATTAAGTATGTTTGTGTGTGTGAGTGAGTGATCGGGCCAAGTCCAAGAGCTTAGTTCAGGGCGCACGTAAGTTTAAAATTTCAATGATGAACATAAAGGGGGGGGGGGGCGAGCGAGTGAGGTCGAAGGCTAGAGAGGGCGGGGGGTTATAGCTGTCCTTGGGAAATGAAAGGATGATAGAGGGAAAAGGGAGGTGGGGGGGGGGGGTAAGAAAGTGTGCAGAACCTCGCGGTACAAGTCCAGTGCAACAAACCCTATGATGCATTTATGGGCGGAGCGAAACACGAGCCGTCGAATTTTTAGTGTTTTTTAAAATGGGAGCATCCAAACGAAATAAGCCCCGCCCCCTTTAAAACTAGTACGTTTTACTCACTAGCTATTCCCCAAATCATCACCCCCCCCCTTTTTTTTAAAATGACATTGTATGTCTCTCTTTTAGGGCTGGAGAAAAAGAAAGGCGGATGGAGGGAGGTTGGGCACGGAATGGGGACGGGAGGGGCGCCCTGTGGCGGAAACATGATAACCCATGTTTGTGGGGCTCTACATGGACAAATAATAAAACAGAGCTGGTCAAGTTAAACGAAAAAAATAGGGAGAGAGAGGGTGAGAGAGAGAGAGAGAGAGAGAGAGAGAGAAAGAAAAAGAAAGATAGAGAGAAAGACAGAGAGAGAGAGAGAGAAATGTATACTTGACATTATCTCAGTTGTTTAGTTAGATTGATGCTGGGTCTTTGTGAGATTGTTGATAGAACATAAGGCCAGTTGTTGTAGGGTTATAGTTGTTATGTGTTGTTATGTTTGGTTATGCGGTTGTATGCGTCGTGGTTTACAGTGTTCGTCTCTGCGTGTATATGTGAATGTATGTGTATTTGTACTTACATAATAAGAACTATGGATAGCCTACTGGTCACGGCACCCAAAGAGGCGCGATGGCCGAGCGGAAGCGCGTTTGGCTGGCGCAATGAAGGCCCTGGGTTCGAATCCAGGTGAAAGGGTTAGAATTTGTTCATCGGGATCGGAGGGCGTCCCTGAGTCTATCCATATCTGATGGGTAGGGTACTTGACATTGGTTGGTGTAAATTAAATTAAAGGCGGCTGAGCATTGTGTTAGCCAGACAATCCCCTTGTAAGCAGTGGCCACAGAAACTGGTAAACGCTGCTTTATTTTAACACTATGATCAATTTAGTCCTAAGGGTACTTTACTTACTTTTCATGGGTAGCCTACTGCTGACATATTCTCCCCCCCCCCAACCTAGCATTTTCTCTCTCTCTCTCTCTCTCTCTCTCTCTCTCTCCCTCTTTGCATAAATATTCATGGCTTATAATAAAAACTTACATGAAACTAGATTCGAGTTTGTTGTACCCCTCCTTATATTTGTAGATTGGATTATATAACTGATATTTGTATTTTTACTTTGTGTTATCGTTTGAAAATATTTTTACAATGGCAGGGAAAATATTTTTTTTTAAAGTTTTATTGTTATAAAATTTGATATAAAGATAGTAAAAAAAAATTACTGTATCATAAAAACTAATCTACAAAGTGCTTAGCTCGAATGCAATTTTTCAATTATTTTTTTTTAATTAAATAACCTAGACTTTATTTACATATATCAGTGACACGATAGTTCACTGCATTATATAGGTTAGTTTTGACTTATTAAAATGGCGGGGATTCTTTCTTTGTTTACGAGCACACGTCACGTGACAGCACTCCATTTAGGCTATTGTATTAATATATAGATCGGTGATACGGCCTAGTTTACTTGATAAACATACTGGTTGCTTCTGTACGTGGGCGCTGCTTATCCACTGTGTCTTGGTTTTGTTGTTGTTTTTGTGTGTCTTGGGTGTCTACAAAGACGAGTAACCGCCCTTTGTCAACACAGGGAGTTTGTCTATACATCTTTTTTTGCTTTATTTTGTAGCCTACACAACGACGTAGCTAACAGGTGGGTAGGGGACGGGTAAAGGGGTGAAAGAGGTGGCGGCACTGTCGACGTGTTTAATGACTCTTGCACTAGTAGGAAACCAAAGGTAGAAAAAAAAACAACGCGATATAAATTGTTTACTTCAAATGTAGTTCTGATTTCTTTCTTCACTATGCGCACTTTGATTGGCAGTAGTTTTGCTCAATATCGAATAGGGTTTAAATAATAGATGGTTTTAAATATTGAGATGGCTTTACCCGGTTCGTTCAGGCGATCCATTAAGTGCCCGGCGGATGCCACCCTGGAAGACAGAGTAGGCTAGGCCTACTTAGGCCTATATGTATTTATAATTTTGTTCTTGCATAAGGGATAAGGAAATTGTTTTTGTCCTTATTTTTTTATCTAAGCCTTGTAACAGATTGTTTTTGTGTTGAATTTCTAAATTAGAATTTACTGCCTTGTGTATTATTACTACTTTTCTGTCCTCTAGTGTTTCAAGGTTTAGTGATTTAACTATTGGTTTTTAAAAAAAACTTATTGAGAAGGATTTAAATATTGAGATGGTTTTAAATATTCAGAGGGGTTTTAATATTCAGAGGGGTTTAAATATTCAGAGGAGTTTAAATATTCAGAGGGGTTTAAATATTCAGAGGGTTTTAAATATTCAGAGGGGTTTAAATTTTGAGAGGGGGTTTTAATATACAGAGGGGTTTAAATATTCAGAGGGGTTTAAATATTCAGATGGGTTTAAATATTCAGAGGGGTTTAAATATTCAGAGGGGTTTAAATATTCAGAGAGGTTTAAATATTCAGAGAGGTTTAAATATTCAGAGCTGTTTGAATACTCAGAGGGGTTTAAATATTCAGAGGGGTTTAAATATTCACAGGGGTTTAAATATTCAGAGAGGTGTAAATATTCAGAGAGGTTTAAATATTGAAAGGGGTTAAAATATTCAGATGGTTTAAATATTCAGATGGGTTTAAATTATTAGTTTAAATATTCAGAGAGGTTTAAATATTGAAAGGGGTTTAAATATTCAGAGAGGTTTAAATATTCAGATGGGTTTAAATATTCAGAGAGGTTTAAATATTGAAAGGGGTTTAAATATTCAGAGGGGTTTAAATATTCAGAGGGGTTTAAATATTCAGAGGGGTTTAAATATTGAAAAGGGTTTAAATGTTCAGATGGGTTTAAATATTCAGAGGGGTTTAAATATTCAGAGGTGTTTAAATATTCAGAGGTGTTTAAATATTCAGAGGGGTTTAAATATTCAGAGAGGTTTAAATATTCAGAGGGGTTTAAATATTCAGAGGGGTTTAAATATTCCGAGGTGTTTAAATATTCAGAGGGGTTTAAATATTCAGATGGGTTTAAATATTCAGAAGGGTTTAAATAATGAAAGGGGTTTAAATATTCAGAGGTGTTTAACTATTCAGAGGGGTTTAAATATTCAGATGGGTTTAAATATTCAGATGGGTTTATATATTCAGAGGGGTTTAAATATTGAAAGGGGTTTAAATATTCAGATAGGTTTAAATATTCAAAGGGGTTTAAATATTGAAAGGTTTAAATATTCAGAGGGGTCTAAATATTGAAAGGGGCAGAGGGGTTTAAATATTGAAAGGGGTTCAAATATTCAGAGAGGATTAAATATTCAGAGGGGTTTAAATATTGAAAGGGGTTTTAATATTCAGAGAGGTTTAAATATTTAGATTGGTTTAAATATTCAGATGGGTTTAAATATTCTGAGGGGTTTAAATATTGAAAGGGGTTTAAATATTCAGAGGGGTTTAAATATTCAGATAAGTTTAAATATTCAGAGGGGCTTAAATATTCAGAGGGGTTTAAATATTGAAAGGGGTTTAAATATTCAGAGAGGTTTAAATATTCAGAAGGGTTTAAATATTCAGAGAGGTTTAAATATTCAGATGGGTTTAAATTATTAGTTTAAATATTGAAAGGGGTTTAAATATTGAAAGGAGTTTAAATATTCAGAGGGGTTTAAATATTGAAAGGGGTTTAAATATTGAAAGGGGTTTAAATATTCAGAGGGGTTTAAATATTCAGAGGGGTTTAAATATTCAGAGGAGTTTAAATATTGAAAGGGGTTTAAATGTTCAGAGGGGTTTAAATATTCAGAGTCATAAATAGGACACTATTTACTAGCACTGACCTAGAGATAGATTTTTTTTATTCGTTACTTTTTCCTTTATAATTTTTTTTTAAATATTAAAACTTGTTTGTTTTTTCAATAAATTTACAATAATATTAATAATACATAAAATTTAACAAATTAGATTGCCGATAATGGTATTAGGAGAGCCTTATACATTAAGCCTATAATTGAAAGAAATTAATGTGCCTATAAATAAGGAGAGAAGCTAAGATAAGAAATACTAGCCATTTTATGCATGGAACAAAAGTTAATTGTAAACTAAATATAAAATGCAGAGTAATAAAGGAGATTGAATAAATGATATAATTTTCATTTATTCTACATTTTCGCTGAATAATATAACGAAAATTCGAGCAATTTATACGTTTCATATAAAGAAAGGTTTTCATATGAATGAAGAATATGAAAACTACCTTACTTTAGTTAGACGTACACTAGAATATTTACATTCTATCTGGGACCTATCAACTAAACATTAATTAGACTACACTAGCAAATGTACATATTGTCTAGGACCTAAACTATTTAAAAAAAAACTTTAATTAGACCCACACCAGAAGTTGCATATTCTGTCTGGGAAACATAAAAAAACTAAAGACGAAACAAACTTTATAGAGTATAAAAAGATATATACACAAACGGTTTATTGTAAATGAATATTAGCAAATAAAAACATTATTTAGTACAATTCTAAATTTAGATACCTTAAGAAGATACTTTTTAAAAAAGTACTAATATCAAACAAAAAAGTATTACATTTTAAATAAAAATTACAACAGAATCTTCTAATAAAATTATCAGTAAGATTTTGAGAAGAAACAAAAACCCTTTTTTTTATTCTATACGAAATCGCCAAGTTCCATAGACGTTTTCTTTTTTTTTCGGAATGGCATGATCAATGCAGACAAAAATCAAAATATTATTTTTACTCCCTTTCTTTTAACTCGTACTGTCTGTCTGCTTGGTTGGTTGCTTGCTTGTTATCAAAACTAGATTTTTCGACCACTGGAGCTGAAACTTGGGCAGCAGACTTGTCTCGACTAACAATACATTCTATCAAATTTTCAGTATCATAGCCTTTGGAATAGTCACTAATACCTTCGACCGATTTGCGAATCAAAGAAAATTATACATTAAACATGGCTGCCTCTACCGGAAGAGACGGAAGTAAATAAACTTTTCGGATATGTTCGTTTTTACGAAATAAATAGAATGAAAACGCCACAATGTAACCGAAACAAAGCGAGTTATCTTTTTATGTTTTTTTGCGGGCCAAAGTTAGAAATAAAAAGGATGGGCAAAATTTTAGTGTGGAAATTCATAAGGTATGATATCACTTTTATTTATTTTAAACTATCAAAATATAAATTAAATATAAACCTAGTTTACAAAGAAAAGGAGTATAATAAAAACTTTGTTTTTTTGGGTTAGTTTTTTAAATATTGGCATGAATTATTATATATAACTATTTAGATTTTAATGGTAACGAGGGTTACATTTGAAATATTGACCAAATAAAACTAGTTCCTTAAAAAATAACAAAATATTAATATAAGATCAAAGTGTTAAATATAGCCTGACACGATCCACCATGTCGGGGAAAAATTAATAGTGTTGTATTTGACAACATTTGTAGGTTGAACTTTGATATATCTTAAAAAACAAAAACAAAAAAAAAACAAGTAACTTTACCGGAAAAGGACGTAATTATTTTAATTATCTAATTTAAAAAAAATCCGAAAGTGTAGTCTAGACTTTTCTAAGCTTCTAATTCTACCTTCACCCATCCTATGATTATAGTGACAAGAGACCGAAATAAACGTGTCTGGCGGCCTAGATACACTATTTCAATCTAAAACTTTGACGTAGCCTAAGGTTTATAGGCCTACTGATTCGTATTTTAATGGAAGATTTAAGGACAGTTTTTTCTTTCGATTTCTTACGCGTTAATGTTAGAAACTATTTTTGTATTATATATCTATTAACCCTTCCCGTACCGACCTACTTCTATCTATGCTGCTTTCAGTTCCGCTATATAGGGCGTTTGCAATCCCGTGACAAAAAGCACGTGATTTGTGTTTACTTTGAGTAATGGTGTACAAGTAAATATGGCCGCTGTATTAATAAAGTTTCATATAGGCTCGAGCTTTTTTTAAATGATGTGTTGTGTTTTAAGTCTTATTAAGATTTAAGCTGTATTATGTATGTTAAATAAAATAGGCTATTTTATTATTATCATAGACATAGATCATAGACGATGTGAGCCTAATAGTAACTTGACTATATAGCCTATTCACCAACAATATCACTTGACATCGTAGCCTATCCTACGAAAGATTAAAAGTGTAGGCCTATAAAGTGAAATTGAAAGTGTAAATAGGTCTAGCCGGCCCTAGCCTAATCACATTAATCAATTAATCTACAGTACTACTATTTACCTCCTTATTTTTTAGTAGGATAGCCAATATTCAGATGTGAATTTTGCATGATAAAGAATTACTTCACTTTCACCACGTTACATTTGTACCTCAATTAGGTTCTTTATTTACACAAATACGTCACTAAAAATCTAAGCCACGCCCACTAAGAACGCTCTATACGCGCCCGGGACTGTAAGGGTTAAGTATAGGCTTTAACCATTTCTATTGTGTAACTATTTTTTAAAACTTCTATCTAATTATTTGCGCCAGCAGGCAGCACTATGTTTACAGCAGCGCATAGAACTGTTCCCAACGGGAACGGGATATGCGCTACATAAGTCGCACATTTATTTATTCATTTATTTGATAACATTTCTACTAAACGTGTAAATCACTCGGCTTACAATTCTTTGACAGAGCCTGCCAACTCAGGCATTTTTCAGCTATATCTCTGCCATAGAGTTTTAATTTAGCTTCAGACCTGACTGAACTGAGAAGTGGGGATGAAATCGATGTGATAGGAAGAAGTATCTCTTGCTATATGAAATACAGATATTTAAAATTACATGAAATATTATCGAATACGGTCGATATGGGGGAAGGGGTATGCCTGGATGGGGGATGATGGAAATTTAAAGAGAAAGAGATTATCCGAAAATACAGTGAAGCGATTCACTTTCTTCTGTCTACCTGGATAAGTTATTTAGACAAAAATGTTTTACTATCGAAAATATTTGTCTTGAATATCCACTGACCTAGACAAATGGAATGCTTACACGGATTTGCCTTTGCATATGGAGACAAGTTTTTTTCTTGTTTTTTTCTCTAAATTTTCCTTTTTTACTCGGTAGTTTAGCCATTGTTAGTTTTTAAAGGAATTCGCTAATTTATTGTTATTTGAACTTCTAGTGCCATTTTTTTTTATTTGTACATCTAAACAAGCTGACCTCATTCTGGTCTAACCTAACACATAAATTAGCATAACAAAAGATTTCTAACCCTATGCTCTCCCCGTCCCACCCGCCCACCCCCGAACTCCTGTTTCTATTTGTAATGCAAAAAGCCCCTCGCCCCCCCCCCCCCCGACCTCTTACCCCCTTCCGCCAACGCCATAGTGTCTCTTCAAACCTCGCCACCCTACATACAAGAAGGCCATATGGAATAGTGGGGGGGGGGGGGGTACGTAGGGGAGAGGCGGGAAAGGGTGGGTAGAGGGAGTAAATTGGATTCTGCCCTTGAAATCTGCTGCCATTGAAAATGCTAATTCTATTATTTTAAAACACGCGACGGCGCGCACACACATACACACACACACACATACACACCCACATACATACACTCACGCGCAAGGTAAACTTAAATTGCATTGTCTGCTCCGGGGTGGTATGCGCATTTTTTTTTCAAAATTAAACAAAGAAACTATTTGACCTTGATCGGCGGCCATGTTGGTTCACGTCTGCAAATTTTTGGTAGAATGCATTTTAACTACAGTGTCCGTAGATTCCAACAACCTCCTTTGTGGGTTGCAGTCTGCAGCTATGATGCACAATCCAATAATTTTCAATGGGAAGGTGGAGCAAAATGTTTTATGGTTGTTGTTGGATTTAATTCCGGCTATTTATAGAATGTTAATCAAGTAATTTACAAAGTCTCGACTCTTTAGATTGGGCTGGTCATGTGATCAGAATGTCGAAGAATCCAAACATCCCCTACCCTTCTCTCCCTCTCTCCATGTCTCTCTTTCATCACATACACAAATACGCACATTACCCGATTTTTAAAGACCATTGATTTTAGAAGAGAGTAAGTTTGCGAAATACACTATCCACATTGGTGGAATGGGGCAAGATGGTATAGCGGCAGCGCGCTCGACTGGGACACGGAAGGCGGGATTTCAAACGCCATGAAACATGTAAAACAGTCGCGGCATTCGATATTTCATGAAAGCCTTTTTTTTAACGAAGTTATTGTTATTGTTGTTTTTTTATACGTCTAACAATATTTAGAATAAAAAGCAAAATAAATGAGTGAGAGATAGAAAGAGAGGGAGAGAGAGAGAGGGGGGGAGAGGGAGAGAGAGAGAGAGAGATAGAGAAAGAGAGGGAGAGAGAGAGAGAAAGAGATGGAGAGAGAGAGAGAAAGAGAGGGAGAGAGAGAGGGAGAGAGATAGAGGGAGAGAGAGAGAGAGAGAAAGAGAGGGAGAGAGAGAAAGAGCATATAGAGGTTTAAATATGTTTATATCTCACAGAATGTCATACATTAAACACAGTGTTGAAACAACGTGATCTTGACTATTATACAAATTTGTAGTTTTGCACGAAAATTTTTTTGGGTCTCAATCTGAAAACAGTATTGCATGTCTCCGGTCTTGACAAATGTCTAATGACCAATCGTTTCTCACGAGTTCCCGACACGTTTAACTCGGCTTCTTGCAAGATGGCAACGATGTTCCAGGGCAATATCCATTAATGTTTGTCTGACGCTGTTAGTTTTAACAGGATTTTGAATATTTATGACAAGTAAAAAGTAAAGATAAAAAAAAACATCTAATAAAGAAATTGTCTCCACTAACTACACTCGAGAAAAGACGTGTTATAGTCAGGGGCGGACCCATGAGTTTTTTCCTGGGAAAGGGGTGCTAAACGTAGGCGTGATAAACATTTTCCCAAATTTTCGCAAATGTTGTACAGATATAAAAAAAAAAAATTGTCTTCCTAAATTTTCTCCCCCCCCCCCACCTCCATCATGACTTTGCCCCTGGTTATAGTAAGAGAAGAAGCTCGGTTATAATAAAATGAATGCACAGAGGGCGGATATTTTGAATTCAGAATGTCATAAAATGATAGATTACCAACAAGCGCGTTCCTTGTAGCCATGGAGACGAAGGGAGGAAACAACTTTTTCTATTAACTTGTCTAAATATCAGTAGTGACGTTTTAAATTATATTTTCTATATTAATTTAGATAAATTAGTCTAGACGTGTTCATTTTCTATGTTCGTCTATTTTAATATACATTTATTTGAAAATGCATAAACATTGACGTAAAGTTGTTTATAAAAATTACACGTAATACTTTTATGAGTTTTATTGCTTCAAGGGAGGTAACTAAGAATTAAGTTTGTATTTTCGTGATAGCTTCCCTTGCTATTCCGTTTCTTTATTCTACTTTTTTTTAAAGCATGCAACTTCTTAAACCAACAAAATTTAGGAGTCTTTCATAAAAACCATCCGTCCTTATTTTTAACCCTAAATATGAAGGTAATAATTGTAAAGATTTTTACCCAAACAGAACACAGCGATGTAATAAACACATGAAATATCATCATCATCATCATCATTGGCTCCATAGTCTCGAAAGACGATTAGATTTGCGCTCCTGTGATTTGGCCAGCCCTGCAAAATTGACTGTGCCTGTGGAGACCTATCCTTGAGAGACAGGCTCTATCGCATCTCTGGCACTTGAAAGCTGGACCGTTGGAGATTGTTAGGGGCAGCCTACTTTTCTTTGCTGCTCGTTTAGCCTCCGCCATAAGGCGAAGTTTGCCCTCTGCCGCATTTATACCGGTGTGTAAGGTAATATATACATGAAATATAAACACATGAAATATAAACATATGAAATATAAACACATGAAATATAAACACATGAAATATAAACACATGAAATATAAACACATGAAATATAAACACATGAAATATAAACACATGAAATATAAACACATGAAATATAAACACATGAAATATAAACACATGAATAATAAACATATGAAATATAAACACATGAAATATAAACACATGAAATGTAAACACAATATAAACACATGGTATGTAAATTCAATGACTAACAAAGCACTGAAACAATGACCATAAACATAATTGATGTAATACATGAATGTAAAACAAAATCATCCACTTTGCTTCTCAAATAAAAGTTAGCCTACTCTCTATGTATACCTTGTACATCTAGGTTATCTATTTTAAAACTAGCTGATGATTGAAAAACAAAAAACTCTATTTTCTTTTGGTAAACATTAATGTACCAAGTTTATTGGGTGATGACCGTTGTGGTGTAGGGGGGGGGGGAGGGTAAATAAAAGCCTGTTCAACATCGTACGGGTCACACAATCATTTTTCTTTCCTTTTTTCTAAACACATAGCAGTTTTACCCATCTTCCTACATGCTTAAAGGTGTCGAACTATAACTTCAAATAAATAAGTTCTTTCAGGACATAGCGTTGAAAAGAACACACATATTTACTAAGTGGTAGCTGAATCCGGTGCATGGAATGTTAATACATTCTATAGTGTTTTGTTCTTTTGTGTTCCTTTTTTTTCTTCTACTTTGTGAGGACTTGTATACAATTATCTTACGGTTTATTTTTGATCTTTTTGATTTGTATACGTTTTTTGAAACCTGTTATTTTGACAATTTCTTATTGATGCATTATCATATCATATCATATCATATATATATATAAATCTCAAAAGGAATATGTGGCTGGCTGGCTGGCTGGCTGGGTATGTACATACCGCATAATCTTTTTAAATACTGGACATAAAAACGTGAAATTTGCTACAAATATTCTTTGCGTTACGGCGGTGAACACTGTCAAGGTTTTAAAAAAATTAAAATGACCGCAGAGGTCAGTTTGGTCAAAAAACGCGAATAAAACGACATATTTTGGGTTCATGTTGAATTTGCCGTTCCAACTTTTTATAGTTTTTCGATCGATCGCGCTAAAAAAAATAAAAAAAAGGATGGCGTTGAGATTATTTTCAGGATGACGTCATCAAAGTTTGCGCAGAGATAGCTAGCCAGCTTTTCGTTATGACGTCATCAAATTTTGCGTATTCATTTAAAATTAACTTTGCTTCAATGTTTGCTAATGTATTTTATGAATGAATAGAACAAAATATATTCACGTTTTAATTCGTGTCGTATACGAAATATAAACTTTGTAGTTGTTGCGTGCAATCTCATTATAACTGGTTGAGTAGTAAGAGTGTATGTAAACATAACTTTTAGCCTTTTCAATTCGTTTGTAGCGGGTGTATACGCATTAAAATCTTTCTAGCGGGAAATATTTCACGTTTCAATTCGTTTCTAGCGGGAAATATTTCACGTTTCAGTTCGTCTCGGTTGTAGCGGGTGTACAAAATGTCATTCACATTTAAATTTGTGACGTATACATCGATAAACTTTTTAACGGGCAAGGTTTTATTAATTGCCGTATATATTAACTGTGTAGCGGGCAATCACATTATAACTCCATGGGTAGATAAAGGGTATGTAAAATATCATTATGCGATTACATTGAACACAATTTTAAAAAGAAATGTTTCTTCATTGTTTCTTATTGGTTTCATTTAATATTGTTTTACATGTTGAATAGAAAAATTAATTCTAAGTTTGCTTCCAAAGCAACAATAAAAAATAAATAGCAAATCACAAAAACAACACAACATAGGTCTGCGACTTAATGTTTGTCGTAAAAAGATATATCAAACAATCATTAAAAAAAAATAAAAGTACTGTCGAATGTTCTTTATCAATGAATAGAACAAAATATATTCACGTTTTAATTTGCGTCGTAATTTATAGCGGGCAATTTTTTAACTGTTATAATGGGTAATGATTTTAACGGGTAATTTATGTTGTAGCGGGCAAATAAAAAATTACCTCACGTTTAAATTCGTGTCGTAGGTCGTGCGGGCAATCTCATTATAACTGCTTGAGTAGTTAGAGTGTATGTAAACATAATTTTTAGCCGGTTCGGAGGACCGGGCACATACCGGCTTGTATATATATAAATCTCAAAAGGAATATGTATGTGGCTGGCTGGCTGGGTATGTACATACCGCATAATCTTTTTAAATACTGGACATAAAAACGTGAAATTTGCTACAAATATTCTTTGCGTTACGGCGGTGAACACTGTCAAGGTTTTAAAAAAATTTAAATGACCGCAGTGGTCAGTTTGGTCAAAAAACGCGAATAAAACGACATATTTTGGGTTCATGTTGAATTTGCCGTTCCAACTTTTTATAGTTTTTCGATCGATCGCGCTAAAAAAATAAGACAAAAGGACGCGCAGAGATTATTTTTATATGACGTCATCAAAGTTTGCGCAGGGATAGCTGGCTGTCTTTTTTTTTTATGGCGTCATCAAGTTTTGCGTATTCATTTTAATTAACTTTTCTTCAATGTTTGCTAATGTATTTTATGAATGAATAGAACAAAATATATTCACGTTTTAATTCGTGTCGTATACGAAATATTAACTTTTGTAGTTGTTGCGTGCAATCTCATTATAACTGCTTGAGTAGTAAGAGTGTATGTAAACATAACTTTTAGCTTTTTCAATTCGTTTGAAGCGGGCGTATACGCATTAAAATCTTTCTAGCGGGTAATATTTCACGTTTCAATTCGTTTCTAGCGGGAAATATTTCACGTTGCAGTTCGTTTCGGTTGTAGCGGGCGTACAAAATGTCATTCACATTTAAATTTGTGACGTATACATCGATAAACTTTGTATTGGGCAAGGTTTTATTAATTGCCTTATATATTAACTGTGTAGCGGGCAATCTCATTATAACTCCATGGGTAGATAAAGTGTATGTAAAATTTCATTATGCATTGAACACAATTTTTTTTTTAAAGTTTCTTCTTTGTTTCTTATTGGTTTCATTTGTTATTGTTTTACATGTTGAATAGAAAAATTAATTCTAAGTTTGCTTCCAAAGCAACAATAAAAAAATAAATAGCAAATAACAAAAACAACACAACATAGGTCTGCGACTTAATGTTTGACGTAAAAATATATATCAAACAATCATTTTTTTTAAATAAAAGTACTGTCGAATGTTCTTTATCAATGAATAGAACAAAATATATTCACGTTTTAATTTGCGTCGTAATTTATAGCGGGCAATTTTGTAATTGTTATAATGGGTGATGAGTAATGATTTTAACGGGTAATTCATGTTGTAGCGGGCAAATAAAAAATTACCTCACGTTTAAATTCGTGTCGTAGGTCATGCGGGCAATCTCATTATAACTGCCTGAGTAGTTAGAGTGTATGTAAACATAACTTTTAGCCGGTTCGGAGGACCGGGCACATACCGGCTTGTATATAATAAAATCCGAAAGACTACTCTATTAAAGCCGGGACTACTTTTTTTCGCAATAAAAAAATATATATTCAACCTTCAGACTTGAAAAGAATATTTTTTTAATTTTAAAATAAACTAGTCCTGGTTTAAATATTAAGCTTAGCACGATTTTTAAAGTTCTAATTAATCATTATAAATGAAATATTCCTGTAATATTAACTGTTAATGTTTTTTTATATATTTTTATTTTAGGTTTAACAAAAACATATCTTCATGGCAACAAAATCAAATCTGACACCGAAAAGCGGCTCAATGGGAAGTATTGGATCAGACTTAGATAGTTCCCACAAGGGAAACATACTTTTGAATCAATTGGACACCACAACGCAGGAAAAATCCCCAACAATCAACTTTCTGAGGCGGGCTCTCTACGGAACAACAGTCGCCTCAAGCGAAGAGCAAGTGCCTTTGCTTACCCAGAGTGAAACGCCCCTGGGGGTGACGAACTGCAAGGAAGAGTCAGTAAATGCCTTGTTGAGCGCCATGGCCCACACTGGAAGAGTTCGGACCTCCAGCCTGACCAGCCAGGCTTCGAGTCAGCGCAGCAAGGACGTCGACTCGGGGAACAGCTCGTTGATAGATAGCAGCTCTTCCGACAGCTGCCACGAGTTCGGCGGGAGTCGCTCGAGGACGATCAGCAGCTCCAAGTCGGATCAGAACCTCACGACGGACCTGCTCCTGGACAGTGGCGCCGTGCAGGACGACGTTGGGTTACGTTCCAGCGGAGCGATAAGCGATTCGCAGGTTTCTCGGTCTGCTTGCTATGCGTTGAAACACTGGAAGCTCTCCCTCCATAGCAACTCTGACGGCTACTCAGGCAGCATGGATGAGCTTAACTATTTCCAGCCTCTGAAATCTGCCGCGCATGATTACGCGTGGAGTGCAAATCACGGCGCGAAACGACCAGGCACGGATGATGTCCCCTATTTCACTTTGCCGGTTTCGACCTATCAGTCTTGCCATCAGATCTGTCAGGCGACGGACGCTCATTCCGTGTGCGCTTATTCTGAATGCCGGACAAGAGGCTTGGACAGGGTGAAAGTATTCCATTGCAAGACAAGGTCAAGCGTTGTGAACATTCGACGCGCATTCTCTACCGGAAACATTGTCGCCTACGCTGAAGCGAAGAGCTATTTTCGGAACGATACGATTCTTGGGAATACTAATGACTGTTTGAGTTGCGGCGGCTGGAACGCAGGATCCGATACATCCGAAAGCAGCATAATCTCATCCAGTTGCGGTGGATGTAAAGATCCTTCTTTTATCGGACCCAAACTTGACTCGCAGGCCACGTCGGATTTTCACAACTGGAGTCATTCCGATGACTCTATTGCGTCCCTTGGATGTCGCTGTCGTTTGTCGACTGACAATGTCACCCAGGGCAATCAAATGCCATACCCTAATGTGTCATCGGCGGAAATGTTTAACGCGCCTCAAAAATGGATCAATTCCGCCTGTCCGACAACGGTCTCGACCCCCAGCACGGCAGCTCTTCCACAGCGCTCTAAGAAATCTCAAATACAAAAACTCAACTCGGTTCTTTGTTACGGCGCGCCACTCGCTTACTCTTCCATGAAATTCAACGACGGCAGCACACAGTCACGAGAAGGTCAGCACCCTCTCCAGGTGCTCGTTCCCAGATTTTGTTCTACCACCCGCCATCCACCCTCACCGAAGATCACCAACAGTTCAGTTGTATGTTCAGGGGTGCCCACACAGCCGACCCCGGTCACGCAGCCATGTGCTCCCTATCATTGCCAGGTGCTCTCATCGGATCTCGCCTGGAAACAGCCTACTCGCCAAGCCCTCGTCAGCACCTCAGACTCTATTGAACATACTGATCACGTTATCTTAAATACACACGACCCCTTCGAGACACACGGCACCGAAATGTGTCAGATACAAGACATTGACACCGTGGCCTACAGCAGCGCGGATACACTCACCAACAACAAGAACAAATCTCCAGCATCAGGCAGCACGACCTTTAACCAGCCACTTCCGGTCTTCAACCCATTAGCTTGCAATTCGCAGGATCATTCCAACAGCCTCTTTTTTCAAATGGAATCTCAGACATACCTCATGCCTCTCAGCCACGACACCAGCGCGCCTAATACTGATCGTATTCTTGCAGACAGTCGACCACGTGCACACAACCCCTTAGGATGCCATCTTCCAACAGACGTCTGCCAGGAGAGATTCCTCAATTCTGAAAATATGTCTCACGGCTTCCAAAAGACGGATTTACACCCATCAAGTTCATCCGCGTCAAGCGAGAACCAGACAGACTTGGGACTTGGGCCACACGAATGTGGGGGCTCTGCCGATGATCCCGTTATGGGGAACCGATTCAGAGAGGCAGCCCAGCAGTCCTATTTGGCAATAAACATCCCGCAGCCGTGTTTTGATGCCTTTTCCGGAGAGAACCCCGCGGCGGATGACGCCGTCCGGCCTCAGACAAACGAAGGTTATTTTACGTCTGACTGCGGCAAGTCAAGTTCTCACCAGTCTATTCCCAACAGCATTGAGAGTGGACATGAAAGCGGACACCAACGGTCACTTCGAGTGAGTATCCCTGTTATCGTATAAAAATATCACTTCGTTGCTTGACATGCATAGCTCGTTAGCATTTTTTTTCAAAGGATGATGAAGAAGAGGTCCTTAAATGACTTTTTTTTTCTGTTTGTAGTTTGCCACTATCCTTAACAAAACATACCCGAAACGATGTTAAGTTGCCATTTCGAGCTGATAACATTGTTTTAATAGGATGACCGTGATATTGTTTTGCACTTTAAATCTTATGTTTTCTCATCAATGTCAATGTCCACTAAACTTAAAATTTTACAGACTGTCTATCTGTCTATTTGTCTTCAGTCTTTCCGTCTATCCGTCCATCTGTCTATCCATTTATCCATCTATCCATCTACCCACCTATCCATCTATCTGTCTATCTGTCTATTTGTCTTCAGTCTTTCCGTCTATCCGTCCATCTGTCTATCCATTTATCCATCTATCCATCTACCCACCTATCCATCTATCTGTCTATCTGTCTATTTGTCTTCAGTCTTTCCGTCTATCCGTCCATCTGTCTATCCATTTATCCATCTATCCATCTACCCACCTATCCATCTATCTGTCTATCTGTCTATTTGTCTTCAGTCTATACGTCCATCTGTCTATCCATTTATCCATCTATCCGTCTATCCGTCTGTCTATCTAATCTCTGTAAACGTATTTATAAATCTCTTAACCAATCAATCAATCCAGCCGTTAATGCACGCATCTATCAATCATACTATCAATCTATCTCTCTTTGCCTGTATTTTTATTTTATTTACGCGGTTGATTGGAAAAAAGCTTTATTTGGATATAAGAAAAAAGAAGAAAGTATCTTCAATGAGTTAACAGCACATTTTATTACTTTCCCAGCATTCTAGTCAGACAGAGTTGTTGAGGATTGGAAAGAAGAGACTGGCCCAGCATCCTCTTGGATGGAGCAGGTGAAAGATAACCTATCTCTTACTTTGTACTTGCTATTGCTGTTATTGTGTTTCGTTGTTGTTGTTGTTTATTGTTTATATATTTGTATATGTGCGCGAGTAATTTTTGTAAGATTTTCTTCAAATCGTATTTAATTCCCCCCCCTCCCTTAAAAAATAATACGTTTCATTTTTATTTACATGTTATAGTGTATATTGTGTATTAATTACTGTAAAAACTTAAACAGTCGTGACCTCTTTATGTTCAATGATACTTCAATAAGTTCAATGATACTTCAATAAGAACACATAAACATTATTTGTCTAAAAGTGAAATGGACGCAAAGTAAACTTTTTGATGGCATAAGCGTGTCACCTAATACTGTGTGTAACTGGGCTACAAATTTATCAATACCGTGGAAAAGTTATGAATTTAAACGATTAAAGATTTTGAAATATTTTTTTTTTCAACCGTTGTCGATGGGCGCACAAAGGTGTTAGATACCAGCACGAAATATTACGTGCTGACTTTATTTTAAATAGGACATAAGAAGTCCTAGATTTTAAAAAAATCATTAAAGAATACTAAAACTGGATGAGATAGATTCCAAGCACTTACAAAACGCAATTAAGAAATGCATTGGCCACAGACGGTGCACTTGCAATGTGTTCTGATGGAAAACAAGTTAGACAGCCTTGACTAAAAAAAAAAAAAATCAGCTTCACAATGTGTTAGTGAATTTTGTATCAAAAGGCTTTTTGTAATGAAAATCTGCAATCTACAAATAAAGAAATAATGGATGTAGTAAAAGGAAAGTACCCGTCGAACCAAATTCACCCATAGGCCCGGTGAAGCAGCGTTCACCAGTTTATGTGGCCACGGCATACTAGGTGATTGTGTGGCCAGCACTATGCACAGCCGCCTTTACTTTACCCCAACTAAGGTCAGGTGCCCATCAGAGCTGGGCAGACCCAGGAACGCCCTCCAGACCCGGGAATGAATCCTGGCCCGCACCAGGATTCGAACCCAGGACCTTCGGTTCGCCAGCCGAACGCGCTTCCAGCGTGCCCCCATTGGATGTAGCAGTAAAAGAAAAGTTCAACTTTGTACTTTCTCTGGGAAGTTAAATCACACTCAGTTCTGAGCTCACTGTCATTTTTTGCAGATATATACTCTGCGTATGAGGTACTTCTTTGTCGAACTGATCAATCGATGCACCGATCAATCGAGAAAATATTTTGAAGAGAATCATAAAAATGCAAGACTAGACTCGGACCAGGGATGAGCGTAGGACGCAACCATCTTATTTATAGAAGGAGCGTCTGTAGTATATAAGATTTGCCCATTGAGATGAAATAGCTGCTTTAAAGAAAAATAATGCATCAATGCATCTGCTAATTGAAGCAAAATTTCAATGTTCTACTTTATGTTACGGATGACTTTAATGCATTGAAATTGTTCAAACAAAGCGTTTTCTTTAATAGACATATTCATAGTCTTGGCTATAGCAGCTACCAGGAGAAAAACTCGTTAAATAGTTAAGTCTTCGGTAATAACTTATTATTGCCGGTACTTTGCTCTGGGGCCCATGAAGTTCAAAGAGGGTCATTTTTTTGTGGTTTGCATTTGAAAAAAAAAATTCTCAGCAAAGAAGAGAGAGGACATTTTACTGAACGTTTTGTTTTATTAAAAATTTTAAGGCCTCACACGGTTTTAAACCGGCCTTGGATTCTACAAAATTTAGAAGAAAATGTGTCAAATATAAATAAAGTAGAAAATAAAATAAATAATCATCCCCCTTCCCCCATCTTACCGTAAGTTATGTTTATTTTCGATTAATACAATTTTAATTTTTGTTTTTTTATTGTTTAAATAATTTAAATTACATACCAAAAGAGCGTTTGTGTATGTGGGAAGGGGGGGGCGTGAATCAAACCGTTTAAATTGATTAGGGCCTCTCAATGCCTTAATCCGGCCCTGCACGTGTGCATGATTAAGACCTGTCTAATAATTGATTGATGTGTCTGTAGAAGATAAACAATTACAGTATGCTTCTCTCTCTCCCGAGATTGTTTTTGAATAAAGAAAGATTTAAAAACCATTTTATATAGGTCTGGATGGACGTAGATGGATAAGTCTACGGAGCTATTAAATTGTATATGTGGGTGTAAATATATAGGCAGGTGCATATGTTTATAAACAGGTGTATGATTATGTATGAGTGTATTGTGGGCAGGGCCGCAGAGATGATTATAATATGATTATAATAGCAAGGCTGACAGTGGGTCTACTTTTTATAAGTGAAAAGATAGGTTTTAGTGTATTTTTCACATGCACTGTACTTCATGGGCCCTTTATTAAACTTCATGGACCCTCCATTGAGCTTCATTGACCCTCCTTTGAACGTCATGGGCCATCCATTGAACTTCATGGGCCCTCCTTTGAACTTGATGAGCCCCGGAGCAATGTGCCGGCTGCATATCCTTTCTCATCGGCCTTGAGTATATATTATTATTATATATATTATTATGAACGTAGGTGTTTAGATTAGAAATAGGTTTATGTTAAGGAATATAGCTGCATGTATGTATGTATATATGTATGTATATGTGTAGTTATTTAACAGGTATAGGCCCTATGTGAACAAATTATAAGGTTGTTATTTAGTTTTTAAACTAGATATAACACTATGCATTGAGCTCCTCTATTCGCCATTTACACTGTCAAATGGCACGTGTAATTGACTAGATGAATTTATGGACAATTTATAACAATACTGATTTTCATGTGTGTATGTATACTTTTAGTTTTTATACTTATATGTAATATTGGTCTGAAGTCTTTTCTAAAAAAATGTGTGAGTATAATTTTCATTTAACTCATGAACATTATAAATGTAACCAGATTATGAAATTATGTATTATTTCGTTGTATTATGTATTAGTCCTACTATTTTAATAAACCATTTTTATTATAAGAAATTCTTTTCTTTCTCAGAGACGTGCCGGATTATCGGTTCCTCTGCGTGGCGGCGGCCATCTTTAACCCAGTCTTCGGAATCATAGCCTTGGTCTTGAACCATTACGCCGTGCGGAGCCAGCAGAGCTACCGGCTGAACCGCGCCAACAATCTGTACCTGGCCACCATCACCACTAGCACGTCCGGGATCTTCATCACCCTCATCGGCCTTGCCCTGCTGGCCGCGCACTCGGTCACCGTGGGCCAGCCACCGGCGCAGAACGTCTCGCAGGCTGAGTGTCACATCAGCGACGAGTCGATCATCGAGTTCTACGGCGTGAGCCGGGAAACGTACTGCGACATCAAGGTGAACAAGATCATGATGGAGGCCCTGAGGCACTTCATCTATCTGGACGATCGCTCGCGCAGAAAGCCCAAGGGGGAGCAGCTCGAGAAGGGGGGTAACCAGACTCGCGAGGGAGGCGATGCCGAAGACACCCGCACGTCGCCACTGAGTACTTCCGAGGTGCTGTACCAGAGCTACTTAAACGAGAGCGGGCGGGACGCGGCGAGCCAGGAGGCCGGGATGCTCCACAACACCGTCAGGGAGTCCAGCGATGGGCCGTACGTACCGCCGGGCCTGGAAGGCCAGCTTGTGGAGATCGAAGCTTCCCGCTTGTTGAAGGCTGCGGAGAATTCCTCGAATTTTTTTAATGGATCTCTGTTCGATGGATAGCTTTACGGCCACATAGAACAAGACCACACAGAAAAAAGACCACATAGAACAATTGGGGAAACTATGGAACTTTTCCCACGGGGATATTAATTAGAGCCTAACGGCGTAGAACATTTTCCACCGAGTACCAAGTATTTGAATGTAATATTAGCCGAATCCGAATATTTGAATGTAATATTAGCCGAATCCGAATATTTGAATGTAATATTAGCCGAATCCGAATATTTGAATGTAATATTAGCCGAATCCGAATATTTGAATGTAATATTAGCCGAATCCGAATATTTGAATGTAATATTAGCCGAATCCGAATATTTGAATGTAATATTAGCCGAATCCGAATATTTGAATGTAATATTAGCCGAATCCGAATATTTGAATGTAATATTAGCCGAATCCGAATATTTGAATGTAATATTAGCCTATTCCGGGTAGTAACAAAGTAACGCTGATGACTATCGCTATCATAATCAAAAATGTATTTTCTTGTTAAATCTGCCCATTAACCCCTTCTCTCCCCAATCCTCACACACACATAAAAATTCCATCAAGTGATTACTCACAATGACATAGTTATAACTTTGGCAGAACTACTGTAGTCTCCATTATGTCAGCAAAAATTGTGACATTTATTGTAAAAAAGAATATATTATTGTGGTCTTAAATGTAACTATTTCCGTTCATACAATCGAAGGCAATGTCCTGGTCGATTTCATATTAATAAACATATAAATCACACTAATATGCACACACAGGCAAAATGAATAGACAACAACAACAACAACAACAACAACAACAACATCAAAAATATAAAAAATAAATAAATTTAATTCGTTTTTAGCTCTAACTGGTGAATACTGCTTCACTGGCCCCATGGATCAAATTGGTCGGACGGGATTCTTACTTTTACTTTCTTACTGTAACTCCTGTGATGAGGGGATTGTGTGGCCAGTACGATGTGCTCGTTACTGTGCTGCTCACACGACATATCCTCACCTCACTTGGTTCGTTGTCTATGGGCTATGACGGCTGCTGGCTGAACTAGACTTGTTGCATCAACAATGCTTGATATTTCTATTTAACGTGCCGTTTCTCTGGCGGTCTACCTTCCTTGCTTCACGTATTCTCATGCACACTCAATCAGAACAAACGAGTTCAAGTTAAGTATTATATAAGACGAACGTTTATTGCCGGTATTAACGTGGTTATTTTACATAGTCACTCTTACATATAAGGATAATAAGGTGTCCACAACACATCAATTATATCCAAGCACATAAACGTCAATACATGGAAAAGAATAATATATAAGCACGACTTCACAATACAGTAATTCCAAGTGAACAATTTATGTAAATAATCCAATATGGAAAAACGTCATGTAACATTTTTTAGAAGAAGTATCCAGTCTCTAGTAACATAAAATTTGCTCATTATATCTGTCCACTGGTCAGTCTAAAATGGCGACCCAGTGCAAAACGTCAACCAATGGGCAAAAGTCTACACAAAAGTCAGTCCAACCATTGGCCAAGGGGCGTGACCAGTGTCCAAGGGATTAGTCATAACACCTGGACTAGCTAGAAGGGGTGGGGGTACGAGAGAGGGAGGAGGCGGTCTGTCACCACATTTACTATCTTTCACAACTTTGTACATCTCGTGTTTTAAACAAAGGACCCTAACAAGGCGCGGCGCGTGACTCGCGAGACGAAACAATAGGCCCAAATTGTATCGCAACCGAGATTCGGCTGAACGACCAGAAGCGCCGTGGTGTGTAACACTAGCCACGATAGCCCTTCCCAGCTCCAAACAATAGATGACGAGGGTGGGGTAAAACAGGTGCTGGCGGCGAGAAAGATTAGATTATCTATGTACGTCACGGCCTGACCAAGCGGCTGATAAAGGCATAGGGATGTGGGGAAAGGGGTGGGGGATAAATGTGTAGGGGAAATCATTTCTCCCAAACACGCACATTATACCTAAACGTATCCGTAACCAATTACAAAGCACTAAACTTTGCATAATTAATTTCACATCATGACAACTCCAGCCTTAACCTCATATTATTTGACAAACTGTTTCCTTAGGAAGAGTTTCAACAGTCCTATATAAAGAACGTTTCATTGAACTTCTGTCGATTCTGTCCTTTGTGATGCCGGTAAACCCCATCCTGTTCATTCATTTACTACTACAACAAACAAAAAAAGACCTATTGCCTTATTTTAGCCCAACCAAAAAATGATCGTGCCTCCCCCACTCCGACAAAAATAAATAAATAGAAATAATAATAATACAAATTAAAAAAAAAACAGACAAACAGTGTAATCTTTATGTATTTGGGGGAAAGTGTTACGACACCTAAGAAACTAACACGAGAATCCGTTGAAGAGATCAACACAGTTTCAGAATATCCCATGATTCATTGGTGCATTTTTTGGGGGGTACTTTTTAACGCAGGATTCAGTGCAAGTCCTCGACGACTTCGATGGGGTGTCATTTCAAAGAAATTACGGTAGTCGATTACTACTAGTTTACCCAACAAGGTTTAATTGATCGATCTGCAGATGTCTAGATTTTTTTTTCATAGTTTCAATCGATCCCTATTTCTTAATGTTAAACATGTATTGTATATATTTATATATGTATATACAAACTGTTAATTTTCTTCTTGTTGTTTTTTTTGTTTGTTTGTAAATTTTTATTACAAAAGTTTTTTTCCCATTGATCTGTGTAGGCATTGAAAGTTCAAACTGTCACATTAGGTAAACGTAACTTTATCCGTAAATCGAATCACCACTTAAGTATTATAGTTGGTGGATTGTTTGTAATGAAAACTTGAAGGGGCAAAGACTAATGCAACCAATGGGCTCTACATACTCAGAGTGTCGCGTTGCTTTTTTCCAATTTTTTGCGCCAATAACTTACATAAGGTGGCGCTAGGTGATCAACTATTTTATTAGACATATTTTTTTTCACCACCCTCCTACACTGGACATCGGTTGAAAATTATTATATCGTTGATTTTGCAGCATGTTTTAGCTTAGAATCTCCTAGGTATTTTTTATTCTGTTTTTTTTTTTTTGTTTCTTTTTCTAAAGAAATAAATTTGAAAATTGACCTTTGTTTTCCCAAACTGGCAGCTAATGAATTATTTTTACAAACTAATTGTAACTTTTTTTTGTTGTGTGTAAACTTTATTTTTTAGAGTTGAGTTTGTTTTACTTTAACGTTTTAACATAGGCAAGATATTTTAGAACAGGTTTACATATCTTATTCCACTATAGTATGTAGTATCTGGATACATTCTATTCTTTTAGAAACCAACGTTAACTTTTACAAATGTTAACCCTTAAGTTATATGACAATGGAGATACTTAGTTGACTGTAATCCCATCCTCTCCCAAGAGTTTATTGTAAACATTGGTGTAAAAGTTCAAACGCGTTCTCATGCCTGTGTTTAAAGTTTTCGTTTATCCGAAGGCTATTTGGTTAAATTGTAAAGGATAATGTACAAAGATAAATAAAATGATATTATTGAATTTTAAGACATTACATTGTGTACATTGTATATCCTTAAAAAAACAACAGTTTTTTAGTTTGTTGTTTTGTTTTTTAAATACCTTGTAAATATTTTCTAATGAAAATTATTTTAATCTACTACCGTTGTTTTATTTCTTGTTTTTTTTTTCTTTTTTAAAAATGGATTCTTATCTAATATTATAAAATGGATTAGCATAACCCATGAAGGTTTTGTGCCCTTACATTTTTTGTAAGAAACTAGATAGCGTAGATTATATAGAAAAGTTACGGATGGGAGAGAGGGAGCAAGGGTAGAAGTGGGCATTAAGGTCTCGTCAAACAATCGTATTAACTAAATTGTTACTATACAATTAATACCTTTTCCAATTGTAATAATTACATTATTATTCATAGTTTTCATATATATATATATTATTATATGTGTGTACAAAGATGTTTTTGTTACTTATAATGAACAAATTTAATTTCAGAATTTCAGTTGTTGTTTTTTATTGCGTGTATTATTAATACGATAATTGGTGAAAGTGTATTTTAAGTGAAATATATTTTCGAACCCTAATAATAAATATACAGTAATAATACTCACCCTTAATCACAACAATATAACAAAACAAAGTGTCGCTATGTATTATAAACATTACTATTTCCATGATTAACATGTGTACAGTTTGTTTATATTGATTGAACGGTGACCTGATTTCTTGTTGTTGTTTTTTTCTTTTTACAGTACTTTACCTCGACTCTCACAAATAAGCGAGCCCTCGTTATGTCAGTAGACACCCTTACACCCCAACTTCACCCCCACCCAACCCCACACATATTAATGCATACTTTTAAAGCACGCCTCAGTAGCTACTTCACATTTGTCCTTCCTTCTTTTCTTTAGTTTCAGGGACACATACATTTTCTCAGGGACACTATTTGCACTGTTCCCGGAAACATTGAGCAGCATATAATATTATGTAGTCATAGTCTGGAATTCCAATGATCAGGATCGTCTGTGGTTATATTTCCCTCTTCATTTCTCTTTTAAGTTTTTTTTTGTTTAAATTTATTCTAATAATTTTAATAGTTTTACAAATGTTTTATTTTTACTAATTAACCCTTCCCGTACCGACCTACTTTCCCATGCATACCTTCAGTCCCGCTATATACGCGCCCGGGACTGTAAGGGTTAATTATGTTTCAAGGCTCACCACCCTCCCCCACCCTTCCATTTATTCATTTTTCGTCATCGAGGCAAGAACGCGTATCCACACCGACGAAGTTTTAAAAAAATTACTAAGAAATAAAAATGATTGGTCGACCCTAAGCGATCACGTGATTAACTCAGCGAATCAGTGCAATCAGAAAGAACAATAGGCCAGTTTTCAAGCTAGTTAACCCATACTACCTAGTGTGTGTGTGTGTGTATGTTTGCTATATTTAAAATATAATATAATAACTTGCTTATACAAATGGTGACAGAAATTTTTTTGATTAATAACTTTAAGCGCCTCCCGAGCTGGTTTATTATTAACTTCTTTTTCTTTGTTGTATTTTTTTTTTTTTTGCATGAATAATTTCATTAATGCCATTTAAGCATTGATCAAAATTATTGTATATACTTTTTAATATTATGGCCTTTAATCTTTTATTGTTTGTTATGCTAACAATATACATCTATAATATATTTTCTTATCATTGTGTAATTTACTTTTCTAATTGTACATACTTGTTTTGTTCTTCATTATACATGTATATAATATAGATATATATATGGAGAAACTCAATTCCTTTATTTTTTCTGATAAATGTTGAACTTTTTTTTTCAATGTAACTTTACATTATTGTACAAATTGTATGGATTTGTTTATTCCTTTTATTTCTGTAATACACCATTATTTGTATAGTACACTCATTTGTTTTTATAAATAAACACTCCCCATTCATCACCCCTCTCTCTGCCTCCTTACTTTCCCTTATCCTTTCTGTTCCCCATTACCCGCCCCTCCATAAACATCCCAACAGCTCACTACAAGACGGATTTATTCTTTTAGATTTTAGAACGTTGAATCCATAGGTTAGATCACCATTTTAAAAAAATGTGCCTTTTCTAGTCAATGCTGCTTTCTCTCTCTCTCTCTCATTCTGTTTATTCCTTATCTATTTCTCTCTATCTCTCTGTCTAGTTCTCTCTCTTTCTGTCTATTGCTCTCTCTCTCTCTGTATTTCTCTAGCTCTGTGTCTTTTTCTCCCTATTTCTATTTCCCTCTCTCCCTGTCTATTTCCTTCTGTCTGTCTATTTATCTCTCTGTCTATTTATCTCTCTGTCTATATCTTTGTCTCTGTCTATATCTTTCTCTCTGTCTATTTATCTCTCTGTCTATTTATCTCTCTGTCTATATCTTTGTCTCTGTCTATATCTTTCTCTCTGTCTATTTCTCTCTCCCTGTCTATATCTTTCTCTCTGTCTATTTCTCTCTCCCTGTCTATATCTTTCTCTCTGTCTATTTATCTCTCTGACTATATCTTTCTCTCTGTCTATTTCCTTCTCGCTGTCTATATCTTTCTCTTGGTATATTTCTCTCTGTCTAAAATTTCTCTCTGTCTATTTATCTTTCTGTCTATCTTTCTCTCTGTCTATTTCCTTCTCGCTGTCTATATCTTTCTCTTGGTCTATTTCTCTCTGTCTGTGTATATATTTCTCTTTGTCTATTTCTCTCTCTCCCTGCCTATCTCTTTCTCTCTCTTTCTCTCATTGCTATGCGAATAGCGTAAGCATTTCTTTTAAAAAAATAATAACATATTTTATTCCGGGACGATAGTGGAAAATTGAGGTTTGCGGGTTTTTCATTTTTTTTTTTAAACACAATTAAATGCTGCTGTAGTTACTACAGTACATAGTAAAGGAACATTTGAGTACTTAGTGGTTATAGTACGTTGAGGAAAGGGGTGGGAATGGCATAAGGCAGAAAAACAAACAACTATGTTGACAGTTTTAGGTGGGTAGCCCTGCTGGAATCTTAAGTGTAACACCTCCTACCATAAAATAGATATTACAACTGGTTGTATTAATGAAGGCAATGTGCTGGCCACATAATACCTCTAGTAAGCCATGGGCACGGACTTTATATTATATTTTCTTGCATTTCCTTGTGGAATAAAGGGACTCAGCGACATGTCTTCAAGGCGCTCTATTCTGGGGCGGATTTCGTTAGTCCTCCCCCAGGTCATGACGCACTGCTTTCATTTCTTCCTTGCACGATCTTCTCCACGTTTTCCTGTGCCTGCCAGCTTCCATGGTCGCGGAAACTTTGTATAATTGTACCTTTTTTTAAATCCTTTTTCGTATCTGAAATCCAATTTGTTTTTTGTTTTACAGAAACATTTGTTAATTTAATTAAAAATAAACATTGAAAAAAAAACATTTTAATACACACATAAAATGACAAGATTTTTTTTACCCAAACCGGAAGTAGTAAGCTTTATAAATTCAAGGACCATAAATATGTATATCTAATCTATCACAAGTCAACCATTTTGTTTTTTATACTGACTTAACGTATCTCATATACGAAGAAAAGAGAACGAAAAGAAATCATTAATTGTGTTGCTTTTACAAAACTCAATGCCAACTATTATTTTATTTTAAATTAACTCCTGTACAATTTCCATTTTATTCTATATTTTGTTTTTGTTTGTTTTTTCTCACCTTTCGTTTCCTTATACTTCAATAAATTGATTTATATCTTTCAATAAATGTTTAACATAAAACCCTTTTTCTTCCTTTATAAGATTCACAATTTTGTAAAAGAAATAGTCGAATAGGCTAATTTTAAAAAGTAAAACTGATTGTGTTTTCCTGCAGCGCCGTTTACTAATGAGGCCCTTTGTTCAACAAGAAATGCAAGGGAATAAGTCAAGCCGTTTACTAATAGGGCCTACATTCACCCAAGTAGGGCGCATGTGTCCGCAGCATTGGCACTCCTATAGCCATCACCATCTGCAGTTCAGAAGCATGCACAGCCCCCGAGCCCAGCTGAAAGGAATATTGGTCAGCTCTTTGGTCTTGGCTAAACTTAAAGAGGGCCTGGAGGTAGACACGAAGCAGGACGTTTGGGTGCGACTGTTTTGTGCGACGGACGTTTTGGCGCAGCCGTTTTGGCGCAGGACGTTTTGGCGCGACGGACTAAAAACACATCACATCAATTAATTAAATGAACTTAATAACTTTATTTGAGGAAAACAATATGTTTTGTATAATAAATGCACAGTAGCACTTGAATAAATATTGAAAGGGTAACAGTAATCCAATGAATTTGCAAAATAACTTAATGTGTGCTTGGCAACTCACAATATATTTATTGATATGAGGACTAAACCTTTCTTAGTGGCTTATATACATACAGTTGTTATTAGAATTTTGTTGAACAACTAGCACGCGTAACTATCGCATATAAGCTTAGGCCTAACAATCTAGGGGTTGAATAAAAAACAACAACAAACAACTTCCCTATTAAGACGACATATATATATATATAAATAGATAAATAGATAGATAAGCATTTTATGCCCATAA
The DNA here is from genome assembly GCA_949126835.1 of Anisus vortex. Lineage (NCBI taxonomy): Eukaryota > Metazoa > Mollusca > Gastropoda > Planorbidae > Anisus > Anisus vortex. The sequence goes on from OX421496.1 coordinate 38,637,519, forward strand.
ATAGAAGTCTTTATGCATATACACATGTATAAAAAAAACAAAGTTTTAAAAGCTTAATCCTATAAATGCATTAGTACATCGTTTTAAATTATTATTATTTAAGCCTATTATTAGTTTCATTTATTATTTTTTTTTAAAAATAATGTTTTCCTCAATTATTTCCTCGCGCCAAAACGTCCCGCGCCAAAACGGCTCTCGCCAAAACGTCCCGCGCCAAAACGGCTGCGCCAAAACGGTCGCGCCAAAACGGCAGCGCCAAAACGTCACGTACCGAGGTAGACATCCCAGTTCGAAGCCGGCCTGAGTGGCGGCACAAAGCTATAGCACGAGTTACATGAGATGGCGTCACAATGCTAGATGGCGTCACAATGCTAGATGGCGTCACAATGCTATAGTACGAGTTACACGAGAGGGCGGCACAATGCTATAGCACGAGTTGCACGAGATGGCGGCACAATGCTATAGCACGAGTTACACGAGATGGTGTAACAATGCTAGATGGCGTCACAATGCTATAGTACGAGTTACACGAGATGGCGTCACAATGCTAGATGGCGTCACAATGCTATAGTACGAGTTACACGAGATGGCGTAACAATGCTAGATGGCGTCACAATACTATAGTACGAGTTACACGAGATGGCGTCACAATGCTAGATGGCGTCACAATGCTATAGTACGAGTTACACGAGAGGGCGGCACAATGCTATAGCACGAGTTACACGAGATGGCGGCACAATGCTAGATGGCGTCACAATGCTATAGTACGAGTTACACGAGATGGCGTCACAATGCTAGATGGCGTCACAATGCTATAGTACGAGTTACACGAGATGGCGTAACAATGCTAGATGGCGTCACAATGCTATAGTACGAGTTACACGAGATGGCGTCACAATGCTAGATGGCGTCACAATGCTATAGTACGAGTTACACGAGATGGCGTAACAATGCTAGATGGCGTCACAATGCTATAGTACGAGTTACACGAGATGGCGTCACAATGCTAGATGGCGTCACAATGCTATAGTACGAGTTACACGAGAGGGCGGCACAATGCTATAGTACGAGTTACACGAGATGGCGTAACAATGCTATAGTACGAGTTGCACGAGATGGCGTAACAATGCTATAGCACGAGTTACACGAGATGGCGTAACAATGCTATAGCACGAGTTACACGAGATGGCGTAACAATGCTATAGTACGAGTTGCACGAGATGGCGTAACAATGCTATAGTACGAGTTGCACGTGATGGCGTAACAATGCTATAGCACGAGTTGCACGAGATGGCGTAACAATGCTATAGCACGAGTTACACGAGATGGCGGCACAATGCTATAGTACGAGTTGCACGAGATGGGCCAACATGATTTCACTGGATATGTGCTCCGATCATGAACGAGACTCGTGCTGCCTGACTCGTTTAAATGCAATGTTGTCTAGAGTTGCCGAGATCAAGTCTTTTAGGATCGAACTTGTACTTCTCTTTTAGGCGGTCACATTTCCATCTTGGCCACTGGCAGTGACTTGATGTGCCCTCCACCGTCCCTCACCCCAAAAGTCCAAAACGAGCTCAGAGCGTCGCCCTTGTCCTGGATACACTCCGGGGGTCATCTTTCATGCGTTAAACCCATGGGTATGACCGGGGGACATCTTTCATGCGTTAGCCCACTGGTGTGACTCTAGGAGACGGGTGGTTAAAACTATTTGCCAGCCTTGACACCCTTCAAATCCATAACACCTCTGGCTTGGATGTTGGGCAAAAACAACATGGTGCGCACACGGGTAGAAAATTAAATGTGCATACTTAAGATATTTTCATTTCAAAACCCCATTTAAAAAAAATCAACAGCACCCGAAAGGTGCAAAAAAAATATGACAGTCTGTAATAAATTATGATACATAGACGTCTTAGACAAGTTGGACAGTTTGATAAATATATTTTTTTAAATTATTTTCTAAATGTGTATACAAATTTCTCTATAGACCGTGATTGAAGACTTCATTATTCGGTGTATTATCTTTTATGAAACACGGCAATCCAGGGACTTAGTCCCTTACACCTCTCACCCCCCCCCCCCAAACACACACACTCATCAATCCCCAAAATTCATCGCGCCAAAATACAAAGTCCATACTTTTATATCCTGTTTTTCAATGGTATTCTTGTTTCTTCTGTATCTTCCTTTTTTCTTATTCTTATTATAACCGTGCATGGCCCCGCCCCCCTCCCATTTATTAACGTTTCATCGTAATCGCTTGGATGTGGAATGGGTAAGGTGTTGTATGGAGGTGAAAGTGGGGTGCACATTTTGTGTTCACTGAAAAATGGAGGAGATAGGGATATGGTTGGGAAATCAAGCTAGAAAAGGGAAATAATTTGCGAACGTAAAATATTTTCTACCAGACGTTTTCTTCATATACCCGGTAACAACAATTTTTTTTTAAATTATGCATTAGCTATGTGCATATTATTTAACCGATCGCCAGACACCACTACCGAACACTATAACAATGCACTAAAATTTAAAAAAAAAAGATACTTATAAATAATAATAATAATAAATGTATTTGTTTAGCGTTGCCAACAAACATAATGTAAGCTCAGAGCACATTTAACATTGAGCACAACAAACTAAGTACACGGATATATAGGCTTAAAAACCAATAAATACACTTGTATAAAATAACTATACAACAAATATATAACATAGAAGAGAAGAAGTCAATATATTTACCTGTCTTTAATTATAATAATAATGGTTATTTATATAGCGCTTCTATCCATGCTGTTTTAGCATGCTCAGTGCGCTCTATAAGATTATTACGTCCTCTAGTCCCAAAACTCCTGCAGGGCGGCAGGGAGCGGTCGGTGGCAGGGATAAAACCCGCGACGCGTCAGTTGGTTTTTGGTTGACCGTCCGGTGAACTAACCGCAGGACCAGCCAGCTTCACAATGATGAGTCCTTTTATCTGAAAGTTTATTTACCAAGGAAAATTGTGTATAGAAATCCCAGTAGTTTTAACCATAGACTATAATACACATGACCGCTTGCTTTAGTTTTTCTGCTATATGATGACTCGAAAGACTGTTTTCGGAATTCCCGATTCGTATAATACTTTGCACTTCCGTTTTATTGAATCGCTTTGATTTTCTCAATGAAAAATTAAATTTAAAATCGAAAGTTCTATACAGCGGAAACATTTAAGAAACAAGGAGGTGCGTAGAAGTAATTTAAGACAGCCTTATTGGTTGCTCACGGAAAAAAAAGTACAAATAAGCTCGAAAAATAGAGCAAGTGGTCCATCTTATTATAGTCTTTGGTTTTAAGTTATTTTCATGTATACATAATTATAGTTACGTGTAAATATGATTATCTGTACTTTCTCTGACTTTTCTATTTTCTTCCTTATTTTAGAAGTGTTTTGTTAACTCTTGTTGTATATTTTGGAAAACTTTTTTTTTCACCATTTGATTCGGCTTTAGTTGTACTGAGAAATATCAACACACACCAACACGCACGCACTCACATACGTAAACATGCATACTTACATACTTACGTGCGTGCACAAAACAATATCATGACAAACAAACACGCACGATCAAAAACACACAGACCAAACGCATGCAAACAATTAGACCTAAAAGGACAGGCACATACACACATTCAAACACATAAACCAGCACAATATTAACAAACATCGACACATAGCATAAACACACACATAAAAGCACTAAAAAAAAATACACATGGATGCACACATAAACACACTCATAGATCCACCCAAAAACACACACACACACACACGCATGGGCACATTAAAAAAAACGACAGACATACATCCACATAAACGAACATACACTTGTGTATTAAACGAAAAAAATCATAATGCGTGTTTGCGTGCATTTTCAATTCCAATTTCCATTTGTTCTCGAATTGCTTTGAGTTAGTTGAATTTTTAAACAAAATGTTATCTTAAGGATCCAAAGTGATAGGCCTAAGTGTAGTCAATGCTATTATTACATTTGTTTGGGTAACCTATATATTTGTTTTCTTTTCACTATCTGCTTATAAGAGTGGGCTATATATGTAATCACTGCATTCATTGTATTATAATCATCAGCATACATTAAGTTACTACCCTCCCCCTTTTTTCCCTATTTCAACTCACCTTCATTTGTTAACATTAATTCAACTCCATTCACTTTCCTGACAGATGTTTCAATTGTTAACATTATAATTATTTTCGATTCATTTCTCTTTTTTTGGTGCAAGTTTTCGTAGATCACCTTTCCATTTCAAGTTTGCGTTAAAATGTATTTCTAAAAAAAGCCTTTCTCTAAAAATGTATTTGTTAACATAGCCCTAAAAGCAAAATTAATAGGCCTACAGTTATAAAAAACTCGGAATGATTTGATGAATTATTTCAATACCGATCACTACAATTCGGACGAGTCAATAATTATAATCATGTTTGAATTGAATAAAATGATTTTTCTTTTTTTTTTTTGCTCATTGCTTGAAAATAAAAAAAAAAGCAAAATTTAGCTTATGTTCTTTTCTTTTTTTTTAATGCTTGGTCTGTTTTGTTTTTGCCAGTGCCTTATAAAATTGTTGTTTTTCTCAGTTCAAAATTATTTTTTTCAAGACAGCGCACATAATTGAAACTTTTAGTTCTGTTTATCGGGTCCAAGATCCAATAGCCTACCTCAGAATATAGGTCACGAAACATGCGCAGCGTCAGCCTACCTCAGAATATAGGTCACGAAACATGCGCAGCGTCAGCCTACCTCAGAATATAGGTCACGAAACATGCGCAGCGTCAGCCTACCTCAGAATATAGGTCACGAAACATGCGCAGCGTCAGCCTACCTCAGAATATAGGTCATGGAAAATGCGCAGCACCATTTATTAAAAGCTTTCCGGAAGTACGACTGTCTTTTGATGTCGGACAAAATCCTATACAACTTGCATCCGACCGGCCATCAAAAGTTGGAAAACCCACTTATCATTGGTCTCACGTGGGACGGGACGTTAATACTCATGGGTTTTAATGGATGAATCAGCGTTCAGTACAATAGTGAAGTTTAAGTATAACAGTCGAAAATGTCTTCACGTGTTCACACTTGTTGTTGAATTGTAAAGTATTGATTGTTTAAATAGTTCTAACTCTAAACCATAGGTTCTCAACCTTAGTTGGCTCATCCATCGCCCCCTTTTACAATTTTTTTCCGCTCACCGCCCCCCCCCCCCCCTCCACCACAACTTAATTTTAATGAAACATAAATATAATTAATTCGTAAACAAATGTATTTGTATTATTAATTTAGAAATAAAAGAGACTTATGTAATAGCACTATATCATGTAATTTCTGTAATTATTAATGTTTAACATATAAACTCCTTAAATGGACAAAACAATTAATACAGGAAATGTTTATTTACAACTGTTTAACGGAAATTATTTTAATCCTCTAATAATTAAATATTGTTATGAATATCATAATGTTGAATGTATATAAAGAAATAATAATAATCAGTAATATTTGTTATATTACAAAAAAGAACTTGTTCGGTATCACTATTGAATCAAATGTGGAACCATTTGTTAATTAAAGGGAGATAATTAACCCGTTACATTTTAGCCAATATTTCTGTTGTTTTTTTCTTCTATAAAAAAAATAAATAGCTTACATTTATAATTTTGAAATCATCAAACTGTACAAAGTATTTGAAAATTAAAAAAATATTATATGACTAAAGAATTTATATTTATATTTTCAAGCATTACAATAACTACCCAGTTTGTATAATTACTACGTATCTATACTGCTTAATGGTCATGTGGTTGTTTTCTCGTAAAAAACATCTCGGTAAAATTTAAATCAAAATATCAATAATATTTGCAACCGTCCGGTGAGCCAACAATTGAATCAGCCGGCCGCACACCATATTTGCCAAATTTTAATACTGACTCCTACTACATCGAAAAGTCATTGCGATTCCTATTTCTTATTAGTTTAATAATATGTGTGCCTACTGTTGATATATCAATATTTAGCAGCACTTGCGCTTGCATCACATTTCATCCAAAAACTAATCGATTCAAATAGCTCAGTTACGTTTGTACCGCCTACCTGCCCTTCACCGCCCCCCCCCCCCCATCGCCCCCGGGAATGTCAGCGCCCCCCCTAAAACTTATCACCGCCCCCCGGGGGGCGATAACGGCCCCGTTGAGAACCTATGTTCTAAACCATAGATGACATTAGGATGCGATAATCTTATCGTATTTTATCTTATATCTGACAGATACGTCTTCAATACAGAAGATTATTGCGTCCTTCGATTATCCGTGGTTTGAGTCTAGTCTTGCAGTTTGATTAGTGTTTTAAATTATGCCAAGGCTACTAGTTTTCTTGGTTTGTTCAGGCAACCCATTCCATGCCCGGATGCCTTTTGGGGAAAAAAAGAGTACATAAAATGTATTTGTTCTTTCTTATGGAATAATCTTCTCTATAGAAGTGGCGTCTGTAACATATAAGTTATAACTAATGAAATGAACAATTAGGGATCTGACAATTTTTAATTAATTACAAAGGTAAGACTTTGATAACACATACCAAATTCATATGTAACATACAGCAGATGTTCATTCGTATGGATTACATACAAAAGACATGACATGTAGGTAATATCTTACATACAACTTATGGGTTGTATATACCGCAGACATGTAGGTTGTATATGCCATTAAAGACTTGATCAAATTTTATTTTTTTGAAATTATAAAATAAATTCTCCTTGTTTTACGACCAAAATTTTGTGAACTCTTGTTTGAAATCAACTATAATGTAAATATTTTTTGTTTAGTTTTTCTTTTGTGTTATTATTAGTTTGTTTGAAATGAGGCCAGATGCAGCAAGACTTGTAGCTCTTCTTTAATTTGTATTTGTTTGCAGTTTATGAGGCCATCGTTCTAAGTGTCGATATGAAATTTGATAACTTGTGTTTCAATTCCAAACATTGAATGCTTTTCTGTAGCACGTCGGTCATAATTCCTAGGATTAGGATTATCGTACCAACGCCTAACTCTATATTCGATTCTCCTATGTAACTTGAAGTGGTACAACTGCAGAGTTCGAAGTTATGAAAATTAAAATTGTTTATAACATAGGTAAAATTTATTACTTTAACTGTACACCGTGGTCGAAATTATTATTCTCTCAATAGTAACTATTGTATAAATTGCAATAGTTATCCCACCATGTGTGCTGGTCCCTTCACCATATGACGGTGAGGAATTTGGCTACAGACTACTGAGCCTTTTGCTTTCTTTTTAGTGTGACGCGCGCTTTACGCTTGTTTCATGTATAGTTTAGAGGCGATGATGATATACTGCTGTATATATAATCCGGCAATACCTCGCCACCTACCCATGAACACCTTAGCCACCATCCACAAGCTTAACCCACACCCCCATATTTGACAATGTCATCCTCCCAAAGTACGATAACAACACACGAAAAATACGCTAAATCCAACTACCACACAAATATAAATATTTAAAAAAAAAAGTTGTGATAAGAAAAGATAACCGCAAAAATAAACACTGAACTGTCAAAGCAAAAGTATTTTTGTGGTTATCTATCTTGGTTACTTAACAAAAAAAATTACACTAAAAATCCCAATTGTAGAATCTTTTAACGATTGTGATGGTTTCACCGGCATTCATCATTTTCATATTTCATTTCATATAGTTTTTAAAATGAATATTAATATAGAACTAAATCTTGTTATTTATATGAATATACTAGCATAACAATTTATAAATAATACCTCAAATGATTGTAATACTGATGTTTGCATTGTTTGCTTTGCATAATGTTCAGACATTAATTATTGTATTAGCTGTTTAAAAAAACATTTTTTTATATTTTCGCACATGTGTTCATATTAGCTGTTCTTATAAGCTGTCTTTAATGATTATTTCCTTTAGCTGTTTCACATTACTTGTTTACATTTGCAGATTACATTAGCTGTTCATATATTTAGCTCTTCATGTATAGGCTTTGTATATTTTACTATGCATATTAGATTTTCTTTTTTAGCTGTTTCTAATAGATGTTCCTGTTAACCGTTTCTGTCAGCTGTTTCTATCAGCTGTTCGTAAAAGCTGTTTATATTAGCTGTTCATTTAGCTTCTCATACTAGTCTTTCTTGTTATATCTTCCTATTAGCTGTTCAGATTTAAAATGTTTATACTTACCTACTATTCATATTATATTAGCTACTAGAAGATCTCTTCATATTAGCTGTTTATATTAATTAGCTGTTCAGATTTAAAATGTTTATAATTAATATTCATATTATATTAGCTACTAGTAGATCTCTTCATATTAGCTGTTTATATTAATTAGCTGTTCATGTTAGATGTTCAGAATAGCTGTTCTTATTAGCTGTTTGTAACGATATTTTTTTTCAACCTGACAAGTTGCTGACATGTCAGTGTTTTACCCGTCATTGTGCCACTGACACTCAACCCAAATGTCCTGTTTTATTATAGCGACATCTAGATCGAGATCTAAATGCATCTACAGGCATCAAAGGGCATCTCGTGAAAAGTATATTCCGGGGGGTGAGGGGGGATGGATCTCCTTTCGGTATACCTCATGCATTTCTTACTTATTGTGTGGTGTATAGATTAATATATATTTTCTATATTATACTCACCCACACTATAACAATATGTGTCAGACGTCAACTCGTGTAGGTAAGGGACAGCCGTAGTTCAACCACGTTGAGGAAAGGGGTAGTAGGCTATCGCTAGGTACGAACGGGTTGTCAGAATTATTTTTGTAATGTCACTCGCCAGATGTCATTATCGAATGTCACTAACACATGTCATAATCAGATTCCTCGATATAGACCGTCATCCCCACGTACAAAATTAAAAAAGAATAAAAAATTAAAACCACGTCAGCGAAATTTGCCTCTGTTTTTCTGTCTATCTGTCTCTCTCTCTCTCTCTCTCTGTCTCTCTGTCTCTGTCTCTGTCTCTGTCTCTCTCTCTCTCTTTCACTTTGTCTGCGCAGTCAATGACACAAGTCTGACTCCAAACATTTATTTTACAACGTTAATCGTGATCATACTATAACAAAAAGTCGTCCTGGCATTTGGTCAGCCACGCAATCCCTCTGTTTGTTGTGGTTTGCTTTAAATATCACAAGTGTAGGCAGCATTACATATAACAACATTTTCACTTAAACAAACCAAAAAAAAACAACACAATAACAACAGTGTAATAAAAAGCATAGCATGATATACACACTAAATTACCGTTTACACTGCACAATTTATAGAACATTGCATATTATAGACACTGGCGAGCCACATTGCATAGCCAGTATCGATACATATCGCATTGGGGGCTATCGATACCCATTGCATAGAAAGTATCAATGTGATTATATAGACGGTATCGATACACATTACTTAGACGGTATCGATACACATTATATATATACAGGGTATCGATACACATTAAATAGACGGTATCGATACACATTACATAGACGGTATCGATAAACATTATATATATATATATATACGGTATCGATACACATTGTATAGACGGTAGTGATACACGTTACAGAGACAGTGTCACTACCCACTATACACACACACAACTGACATTGATTTTACATCAGAGATGATCAGACAGTATCGTGGTATCCACTGGTATCATGCATACAATGTCACTCCTCCATTTATCATGCGTGCGAGCAGGGCTGCGGAGTCGGTAGATAATTGTTCCGACTCCGACTCCTCAGTTTTGTGTACTTCTGACTCCGACTCCCCGACTCCGACTCCTCTGTATTAATATGTGAATGTATTTTGTACATTCCTTGAAGGAAAGAAAGGCAACATACATGTCATCACCCCACTCCCTCGATGCCTTTTCCCCAGCAAAAATAATAAGGGTGTTTATTATAATAACAATGAGCCTTATTAAATCAAATTTTGTTTTTGTAATGGCGATTTTTTTTATTCCCATCACCGATGTTTGGTACAAAAATGTAGCCTGCGCATTTCCACACCGAATAGAACAAAAATATTGAGACATATATTTTTTGTTACAAGTTTTACAGACGTTCCTTCTAATTAGAAGATTATTACGTCCAATAGGCAAAAAAATTCTGCAGGGCGGCAGGTATAGAACCCGCGACGTGTCGGTTGACAAACCGGTGAACTAACCACAGGACCAGCCTGATAGTAGATATAGTGCTGAAAGAGTTAATTTATCTGTTATGATGCCCCACCCACCTCTTTCAATTAAAAAAATACTTACGTAATTGCCAATTTAATTTTAACTTTTAATATTCAAGGGCCCCCCTAAACTCTTGTGGGCCCCGGTACAGCAAACCGGCTGTAACCCCCTCTCGTGGGGCCTGATCAGTAGAGGCGACGATCGGCGACTCCAAGGGGCAAACGGTTAATACCTTATCACTGAGAGGCTGGGTTACCCATGGGGGCTGCGTTTCCTGTAACAGCAGAACACAACACCATGAAAAGTATAAATATTGCCGCTCCTAATTGTGCGTTGCGTGCCATATAGTGAAACACATAAAAAGCATGCTTCTTCACGGTCACTTAACGTATTTGTTTTGCGGTTACGTGAGGCACTGCATGCATTGGTCTTTATTCTTACAGTAGAGAAGTTAATAATTACCGTATATACTCGCATATGCGCGGGTCAACGTCAACATATAAGAAAAATAATCTTAAACTAGGGGTGCAACTTATCCGCGAGTATATACGGTATAAGTTTTTGTGAATTGGGACTTTAAAACTTGCTTTTTTTCAAATTCCAATCTTAATTTAGTAGGTCTACGAGTCGGAGTCGGTGCATTGTTTGCTGACTCCGACTCAGGTACCCACAATTTCATCCGACTCCACAGCCCTGCGTGCGAGAACAAAAACAAGAATAAATTTGTAAAATGAAAAACATAAAAAAATATGTGAAAAATAAAGGGCATGTCGAGCTGTCACAAGTGTATTATTACGTCTGTCATTTTTGTGTCACTTCCAACACTTGTCACAATTTGTCATAACACAAATTATATAACAGAAAAAAAAATATGTTTATGTAAGAAGAAAAAGAGTTATATATTTATGTTATTTCACCTTCAACAATGACTATAAACTTTGTACTCTAGACTCCGGTATTTCCTGAACTACTCCATTTTATTTTGTTTACAGCATATGTTCTTTATCATATGTACATTTGACATTTCTACAAAGTAAACAATCGTAATAAATTTTTTACATTTGGTTTTATTTTCGTAGTTTATTTGTTGTTGTTTTTTAAAGTTGTTGTTTGTTTATATTTTGTTTAAATTTTTTTATGTTGTACGATTACTTCATGGATTACATGTTTTGAATTTTTTTTTACAGTTCGATTGAGCCCTTGTGAAAATCATTGATCTTTATCAATGTAAGACCTGGACACTGCTAGCAGCCCCTGAAAACAAATTGCAGGCATTTTTTTAAATAAATGCATGAGAAAAATCCTTCGAATCTCCTACCTAGAACACAGGACTAATGAGTATGTCTGGGACAGAATATTCTTAATTGAGGGCCCTCAAGAAACCATCAAGGCAACAATCAAGCGGCGCAAGCTGACATGGTTCGGACACGTGTTGCGGCATAATAACCTGCCCAAAACCATCCTCCAAGGCAGTGTAAAAGGTTAACAGCGAAAATGCTGGTTTGACATTATAAGCGATTGGACAGAGCTGCAAAGGACTGATCTATTGACAGCCGCTCAAAATGGAGAAAGTTGACTGCTGAGGTGTCCATTCGCTCCCCCCCCCCCCCCCCCCCAACGACAACAACAACAAGTGTCTGATGATGATTGAATGATTGAATAATTATTGATTGTTTCATTGAATGCTTTCATACGTGTTTGATTATTTGATTGAATGATCGTTCGTTGAATGATTTTGATGATTTGATAATTGGGGGAGGTTTGATTACTTATGTCATTCTTTCCTTTTTTACAACTCTTTTGTTGTTGTTGTTGTTAGGTAAATATTCATGTCATTATCAGGACATCGTTTTATGTTAATAATGAACCAAGGCAGTGCTTTAAGGACCGATTGCTTTTTTTTTGTGTGTGTGTGGTGATTTGCATGGCATACCAGGAAACAACTGAGCAGACCAGAAATGCTAAAAGAGGTGAATTGGACTCACACATACACACACACATACACTCACACATACACTCACACATACACTCACACATACACACACACATACACTCACACATACACTCACACATACACTCACACATACACACACCCACCTTGGAGATGTCGGGCAGTACGCCTTGAGTCTTTGATTGAGCACGAAAACCCTTTGCGGGATCCCAAAATGGCACGAATGCTTGGGGTTGGGGGGGCGGGAGGGGTGTGAACAAAGTGAATAGGATGCTCAATGTTTTTAAATCGTTGGATGAATTGTGGACATACAATAATATACACAAATGTCAACAAGTGTTTGCATTCATCATACAAGGCTGGAATATAATTTCTTTCTGTTATAAAAAAAATATTGTGTATATATACACTACAATAAATGTTTAAAAAAAGAAACGTAGGGCAGATATAAAGTTGACTCGAGGTATGAGCAAATATTGACTTTAACCGTCAGGAGATAGGGGTCACACACTGCTGTAAAGTACATTCTGCACTTCAGGTGGGGGACCCTACCCCTACCCAACCTCCACCCCCCCCCCCCCACACACTTTATTTTTGGTTCAACAAGGAAGTTAAACATGTCCATTGATAATAACAAGAAACAACGTCATACGGCTGATAAAGCGCTCGCTACTACTTTGGTCCATAAGGGATCGCGTGGTCTAGTGGCAGAGAGTTGGACATTTTATCTCGAAACTTTAATAACTCTATTCATCGTCATAATCTTTATTTCTACACAGGTGTAACTTTCATCCACTCGCGGTCGTGGTTGGAGGGGAGTTCTGGAGAAGGCGGCTTTGTATTATCCTGGCTACATAATCTTCTTGTAGCCACGTTAACTCCCCTCACATACCAGTAGTAATCAGCGGGGGGGGGGGGGGAAGAACAACCTGGAATCAAAATTGGCTTCTGGTTAGTGGCGTAACTGGGTAAAGAGGTATCTGGGAGGGGAGGGGGCGCCTAGGACTAACGTCAAACTTGGTGCCTATTTTAAATCTTAAATTGTATTTATTAGAAAGGTAAGTTAAGCTTCTAGTTTAAAACTTCTAAGTTTAACATGGGTTTAACATGGGAGCGAAAAGGGACGCGTACGATTATTTGGATGAAAAGGTGATAAAATGAAAACATTATGAATTTTTAATAATTAATATTATTAATGAATTTTATGAATGTTTAATAAAATAATTATGAATAGGCCTATATTGAACAGAAATCTACAAATGATATTAGCAAACATCACAACATTAGAAATTCTAAATAGTATAGGCAATTTCAAGCATTCATAGTATCATAAATGGGGCACTGCTGCCGAGCGGCAGCGCGTTCGAATGGTGACCCGAAGGTTCTGGGTTCGAATCCTGGTGGAAGCTAAGATTTCTTCGCCCTGGATTTGAGGGTGCCCCTCTGTCTACCCAGCTCTGACGGGCACCTGACAGAAGTTGGGGTAAATTATGCGCGGCTGAACATCGTGCTGGCAACACATCCCCTAGTACGCCGTGGCCACAGAAACTGGTGAACGCTGCTTCACCAGCCCTATGATCAGTTTGGTCCGAAGCGTACTTTACTTACATTAGTATCAAAGTGATTTGAATACAGACACACTGTATAGTGATTACCGGCGAAAATCCAAATAGAGAAGTGTCATAATCTAACGTTAAGAGCAGAGGGAGAAAAAAAGAGAAAATGATGGGGGGATGAGGTGTACTTTTCACAATCGAGCAGTATATTTTTGTTCGTCTTGTCGTTTTTTTGTTGTTTAATTGTGTGAACCTTAACCTTGCCTTCTATCCCCCCTCCCCCGGGAACCGGGAAGTACCGGGAACCTGGAAGTACCGGGATGGCATCTGTTCAAAACGTTATCAGTTTGATAGGAAATGTTGTGACATGTTGAAACAACAACATTAATAACAAAGGGGCGTTATCTCATTAAGCCTGATGTCTTGATGTGAAAATCCTTGCAGTGGTAGAGACGGACACAGGCTTGGGCGCCTCGCTAAAGGGGCGCGGAAGGCTAGTGCATGTGGGGGAGAGGGCGTGGGTACCAGCTGCCGCCCCTGAACCATTTATTTTTTATTATATAAAGAACAACTTTAAAAAAAAAATGGATTGCTAGTACTGTGGTCTGCCTTCTGCTCCACGGGGAGCGGGGAGCGATAAAGAATTAAAGACTGTGGTCTAGCGACATGCGCTTTCCTATTTTCATGCCAAAAGTCCAAGGTACGTGTTGATGATATTATTGTTAATAGTTCATCAATCTCTTGATTCAATCTCCTCGGAGTGTTTTTATTATGGTTGAAATAGTAGTCTCTAGCTATCCAACATTGAACAGACGTTGAACAGAACGATTCAATTTTATAAGCAAATGAAAGAACTCATTGTTGCAGCACATATATTTAATACTTATTACTCACAATTGACGTTTTACATCCAATGAAATAATATTTGTAGTTATAGTAGCGATATAGTACATTTTAGTAATTGTCTCTGAGTCTATATATATATTTCTACATCCTTCTATTACAAGATCGTGAGAGAGACTAAAAATGAGCATGGTCGATCATGTGACTATCTACTTCCTATCTATCATACAAGATTCTAGGTTTTTATTTTTTTTTAATATTCAAATATGGGTTTTATTCTAAGTTTTATAATTCTTACTTAATATTACAATTGATATACATGAGTCATTTCCCTTGTATTATTACTTGCTCCATAGCAGTACGAATCCAAGTTAACATAAGAGTTAATGTTTGTTTCTCCCCTAGATTGGAAGGTGTCCCTGAGTAGCCTATACCTAGCCCTGATACTAATTTGAAGATTGGTAAATGTAGTTGGGTATTGTTGTAATCGTTAGGGCTATTTGTTGTGTCCTTTCCCTGGTTCGAACAGTGAGAGTGCCCCCCTCCCCCCGTGTTGTTGTTGTCCCAGAATTCCCCAGTGTGTTTGTTGTGACCTTGTCTACTACTTGACGTGTGCTCCGTGTTAACGTTTATTCAGAATAAAGCCTTGTGTTGAGTACTTAAGATGTTTTGACATTCATTCATATTACTATTAGTAGTATTACGTTCCAATTATTTTAGGCATTGTGCTGGTCACTAAATCCCCTTGTAGCCATTTGCAAAAGTTAGTTCTGATATGGAAACTCGCCATTTTTAATGAAAGATAAAGTTTCAATCAAGATCAAAATGGAAAGGCTACATGTGTGAAAGTGATACATATTTTGAATCCTTTATAATTATTTTGTTTGTGTGTGGCAAAACTTTCGGAGGGCTGATTGTCCCAAAATCTGTCATCGTATCGAGTTGAAAAAAAAGGCACATGGCCGTGTTGACGATGACAACACATTCTCAGCTATTCCAGATTATTTTATTTGTTTTATCTTATCTTATATATTTAAGACGCTCCTTCTATGAAGAAGATTTTCGCTTCCTACGATCCATGTTCCGAATTTTTTCTTGCATCTTTATTTATCTATTAAATGATGTTCAGTTACTGGTTTTCCTGGTTTGTTCAGGCAACCCATTCCATGTCCAAATAGCCACTCGGGAAGAAAGAGTACTTATACTTATATGCATTTGTTCTCGCATAAGGGATAAGGAAATTGTTTTTGTTCTTTTGTTTATCTGAGCATTGCAAAGCAATCAAATAAAATAAAAATAGTTTTAGGGTGAACTCAGAAGTTTTAAGCACCTGAAAACAATAATGCAAACATAAATACGTATCAAAGATTGATAGGAAAATCTTGTCCTTTTAGAGTTGTTAGTACTTTACAGAAAATGCCAGACAAGCAAATTGATATCCCTGTATCTTTTTTTTTAAAGTTGTATTTGGTTCTTGTATAGTGTGTTAATCATGTCAGGTTGTGCAGACAATGCTGACAATAGAGGAGAGATAATGTATGTCAAGAGTTTGGCTTGTTCAGGATATTCAACTAGGACTAGGAAGTCATCGACGGCTTGTGTGGGGTGCATGTTGTTACGAAACGTAAATTCCCTACATTGTAATGTTAATAAACCAACTAAATCATTTAAGCGAATTGCGTTTAAACGATATAAAATATTTCTCAGCTCAAGGTTTCCCCCCGGGTTTTTCCTAACCTAATGAGAGCATTATTGTTTTTTTATTAACCTCGATAAAAACATGAACTGTTCACGTAAACACAGCGTGTCAAGGTCGTCCGGTCTCTCCTTATTTTGTTAGAGCATTATTGCTTGACATTCTGATCACGCAGTCAACATGCAGGCTTGATTTAAATATTCGTGTCACTAGGCTGTCTGGTTTTTCCAACGATTGACCCGTAATATATTTCTACGCGATTCGACACTTTTGGTCAGTTCTTGGCGTACATTCGATCAGATAACATCTAAGATTCTGAGTCTCTGAGTATCGTTTCTATTTGAGTTGTATTATGGAAAATTTATTATTCTACTATTAACTACAATGCTATATGTTCATTGAGGATATTCATTACTAATTGGAATATGTGTAGTTCTTGATTGTGTATATAATATTATTTGGATTCCTACTGGATTGATTTTGTAAATTAAACCAAATTTATCGTTGCTTTCTACACAACTTGGTTAACGTCAATATTTCAAAGTTATCTACATGTGTGTATGTGTAATATTTATTCAACTATATTAATAATCTACACTACCACTCGACATCAAGGTTCTTGCTGTATAATATGAGCCACACAAATAATTATACATGAAGTAAAATCAACTGTAAACTCTAAAACTACGCTATGTGAATTGCCAGGGGATTATAAGAACCAGGAATACTCTAGACAACTACAAATAAACTTCAGAATGTTATAATAAGATCTTCACTAATACAAGGATACTCACACGAACAATAACAATACTATAACTATCATTTTCATAAATTGAATGGGGGCTCTAGCCGTAATAACATTATAAATTATAATTATACTTGTGTGATAAATAGAAGGTCTCATCCATGATTTATTATGGTGAATAAATTGCCTTGTAATAAAATGGGTTTTGCTCGTCAGTGATTTACTAACAAACGTTTAGAGGATTTACTTCAACTTCAAGAATCGTTATACTATTTACACAAACTATTTACAACTGCCGTAATACATACTCGTAACTTGGATGGATTGTGTTGGAAAATATGAACAATATACAATATACTAAAGATTGTGATTGAATTGAACATTGCTATTGAGAATCGGAAAACTTAACTATTCAGCCTGGAAAATTATCTGGTGTATTACCTTATCGAACAAAGTAACTCTAAGAAAGTATTATTTTTATGACCTTGTTGTGAAAAATCTGAACTGTGTGGTGTAGTGAATTATTCAAAGGACAGAAAGTAAGTTGGACACTTTTATTGTATTATTAACAAGATTTACAGTAACTTTTAATAATATAAAATGGAGGCCACAAATAATCTTACATTGGATCCAGAGATATTTGATCTAACCTCAGAACAGCTTAATAAAATGTCAATGATACAATTAAAAGAATTGGCTAAATCATTGGGCATTTCTATCACAGAAACTAGGCCATCAAAAACTAAATTACTTCAAGAGGTAACTGAGTGTTTAAGAAAACAAGGTACACTAATTATTGAAGAAACTACTGCTAATGATAACATTAATGATGAATCAGATGATGAATTACCTTTTCCTATAAAACAAAGAGTAAAGCATACAACTGGTGACTTAAGTGAAGAATTGAAATTTAAACTTGAGTTAAGAAAGATGGAATTAGAGATGGAAAGAGAGAGAGAAAACAAGAGAATTGAGATGGAAAGAGAAATAGCAAGAGAGAAAATAGCAAGCCAAGAAAGAATTGAGATAGCAAGGTCTCGTACGTCAAATAATTCGAATGCAAGCTCTGAAGCAGATGCAGAACTGTATAAGTTTAAGAAACATATTCCAGTTTTTGAAGATAATTCGGTGGAAGAGTTTTTCATGATTTTCGAGAGAAACGCTAGAGACTATCAATTTCCCGAGGGCAAGAAAGCTATACTTCTACGCTCAGCTCTGAACAAAGGAAAGGCACTTGATGTTGTATTAAGTCTTACTGAAGAGGAATTGTATGATTATGAACTGATCAAGAATAGAGTACTGCTAAGTTATGCATTAACACCTGAAAAATATAGAAAAGTGTTTCGTGAGTCTAAGAAAGAACAGGAACAATCCCATGTTGATTTTCTAAGACAGAAAAAGAAATATTTTGAAAGATGGATTCGATCCAAAGGTGTAAACAAAGACTTTGATAAATTAGCTAATCTTATGCTAATGGAAGACTTTAACAATAACATCAGAGGTGATGTAAGAATACATTTAGCAGACAAAGGTGTAGAACAAGTAGAAACAGCAGCAGTAATGGCAGACGAATATGTTATTATCCATTCCAGCAATAAATTTACAACAGTTGATAAATCTAAATTCCAGAATCGAGATATGAAGGTAGAAAAGAAAACCATGAATCCAAATGAATCCTATCAATCAAAGAGACATCAGCAGAGCAATGAAGGTCCAACAAATTCCAAGCCAACCTGTAGCCATTGTAAACGAATTGGACATACTAAGGAAAAGTGCTGGATATTGAATGGGAACCCGAATAAAAAGAATGTTGTCTTATCGTATGTAGCAATGCCAAAACAAAGAACTCATGAAAATGTAAAGAAGGATATTAGAACTCAAACAGAGATACCTAGTGCTAATGCAGATAACCTGACAAAACACACGTATCTAGGAAACTTGAAACCAGAAATAGTTCCTGAAATAGAGACAATGGTTTTCAATAATTCTAATTCTAATCTGAGCTCCAAGGAGTCTATATCAGATAGAACCACCATGAGTACTAAACATACCTCTTACAAAAATAACTTGGATACAGATCTCATCGATACTGAGATACCAAGCAATTGTTTACCATTCATTGAAGAAGGTACCGTGTCATCCATAATAAATGGTGTCACTAGTGAAAAAAACATCAGAATACTCCGTGATACAGGGGCTGAGGTTTCACTACTTTTAGAGAATACTGTTCCTACGTCACAATCGACATATACAGGACAGGATCTTACTATTCAAGGTGTATCAAGGAAAAATGTACAAGTTCCTTTGCATCAAATACAGCTGAAGAGTGCGTACTTCACTGGAAATGTAGTTGTGAGTGTATACAAATCACTTCCGTTTAAAGGCGTTTCTTTAATACTGGGAAATGATATTGCTGGAGATGTGGTGCATTCCATATCCAAGAAAAAACAATACCTTAATAAAAGTGAGAGCTTTATCAAACCTATATGCATCGTCACTAGAGGTATGGCCCAACAACAAAAGTCTGTCGAAACCATGTCAAAGTCAAAAATAGAACCAGAAATTGACCTACAGGCAACTTTCCTGGCTGACATCTTGAGTGGTCCCTCAGTCAAGACTACTGAAAGTAATTTGTCACCTCGACAATTACTCCTATTAGAACAGAATAGAGATTCAGGAATTAAACACCTGAAGAAAAAGGTGATAACTGAACAGGAGGCAGAAATGAACGGAAATGGATTTTTTCTGAAGGAGGGAATATTAATGCAAAAATGGAGAGATGTGAAATGTGATAATGACAATTGCAGAGAAGGAAGTCAGATTGTGGTACCAGCCATATATCGTAATGACATCTTACACATGGCTCATGACACGCCATATGCTGGTCATCTAGGAGTGAACAAGACTTACCGTCGAATTCTTCCGTACTTCTATTGGCCTGGACTACATCGTGACGTCACAAAATACTGCAAGTCATGCAATACATGCCAGATAGTTGGTAAACCTAACCAGACTATACCGGTAGCACCTCTAAAGCCAATACCCGCCTTTGCAGAACCATTTAGCCACTTGCTAATAGACTGTGTAGGTCCTTTGCCTAAAACAAAGACAGGACACCAGTACTTATTCACTATAATGTGCACTGCCACGAGATATCCTGAAGCTATTCCGCTACGCACCATTAACGCAGATAAGATATCTGACGCACTGATTGCATTTTGTTCAAGATACGGTCTTCCAAAGACTATACAGTCAGACCAAGGATCTAACTTTACATCAAAGCTGTTTAACCAGGTCTTAAAGAAACTAGGCATCCAACATGCAACTTCAACTGCGTACCATCCGCAAAGCCAAGGTGCCCTAGAAAGATATCATCAGACTCTGAAAACCATGCTCCGCACATACTGTTTTGAGAACACTGAAGACTGGGATCGCGGTATTCCATTCGCTCTTTTCGCGACTAGAGAAACTGTGCAGGAATCTCTTGGATTCAGTCCGTTCGAGTTAGTGTTTGGACATTCAGTTCGAGGACCTCTAAAACTGTTGCAGGAAACCTTGTTAAATTCTGATGAAGAGACTGGACTCGTAGCTTATGTGGAACAATTTAGCAATAGAATCTATCACGCTTTTAATCATGTTAAAGATAATCTTTTGCAGGCTCAGAAAAGAATGAAAGGGTACTATGATGTCAAGGCCAGATCCCGATGTTTCCATCCTGGTGATAAAGTCCTCATGTTGACCCAATTGTCTGGACAACCCCTGAGTGCAAAATATACAGGACCATATCAGGTTTTAGATAAAATCAGTGATGTAACATACCTTGTAAAAACCCCTGATAGAAGGAAAACACAGAGACTGTGCCATATAAACATGCTAAAACCTTATGTTGTTAGGGAAGAACAAACTGACATTAGGCCAGTGAGTGCTATCAAAACTGTTGAAACACCCCCGCCTAAATTTAAAAAGACAATCATAGAAAGTAAACTTCAAAACACTGAAGCACTTAAAAACCTCAATGATAAACTGGCACATCTAGACTCAGGTGAACAGACTTCTATCAAGGGTTTAATCTATGATCATGTAAATTTGTTTAGTGATGTTCCTAACAAAACAACTTTGGTTACCCATGATGTAGTTTTAAAAGATGATAATGTTAAACCTGTCAAACAACATCCGTATAGGGTTAATCCCATACAACTTGAACACATACGTAAAGAAATTGATTATATGCTGAGCAATGATATAATTACTCACAGTAACAGTGATTGGTCATCCCCATGTGTGTTGGTTCCCAAATCTGATGGTTCACTACGCTTTTGTGTAGACTATAGGAAATTAAACCAAGTGACAAAAACAGATTCGTATCCCATACCACGGATAGATGATTTAATCGATAGAGTAAGCACTGCAAACTATGTAACTAAGATTGACTTACTAACAGCTTATTTCCAAATCCCATTAACAGATAGGGCTCAGGAGGTATCAACTTTTGTTACTCCTGATGGATTATATAAGTTTAAAGTAATGCCATTCGGAATGGTCAATGCTCCAGCTAGTTTTCAAAGACTAATAAACACTATTATCCATGATATCCCACAATGCCATGCATATCTGGACGATATCGTAGTGTTCAGTAATAACTTTAATGATCATCTACATCAGTTAAAACTATTATTCCAAAAACTAAAACAGGCTAATCTTACTATAAACCTAGTTAAAAGTCAATTTTGCCATGCAGAAATTGAATATTTAGGTCATGTAGTGGGTAATGGCAAAGTAAAACCAGTGAATGCCAAAGTCAAAGCTATACAGGAATTCCCTGTCCCTAAAACGCAGAAACAACTTCGAGGATTTCTGGGTATGGCCGGGTACTACAGGAAGTTTTGTAAAAACTTTTCTATTATCACTTGCCCTTTGACAAATCTCTTGAGAAAGAAAAATCAATTTAAGTGGACTCAGGAATGTGACCAAGCCTTTAACGATATAAAAGACATACTGACCAAGGCACCAGTATTAGTCTCACCTGATTATACTAAACCTTTCAGAATAACGGTAGACTCGTGTAATACAGGAATGGGCGCGGTAATCTCACAAATAGGAGATGATTCACTTGAACATCCCATTAGCTTTTGTTCAAAAAAATTTAACCCACATGAGGTAAATTATAGCACAATAGAGCAGGAATTACTAGGACTTATCCAAGCATTGAAACATTTCAATTACTATGTAAATGGTTCTCAGTTCCCAATCGAGATATTCACTGATCACAATCCCCTAGTATTTCTTTCCCGCATCAAACAAAATCAGCGCATTCTAAGATGGAGTTTGTTTATTCAAGCTTACAACTTAAAAATAACTCACTTATCTGGAAAAGATAACATCGTCGCGGACACCCTATCGCGCATGTAACAAATGTATAAGGAAATAGATAACTTCATGTATATATTCTGATAATCCTAACTAAGAGAATTGGATCATTTAAAATATAAATGCATGAATATATGAATATGTTGTGATTATTTTATGCAATATCTTATGCCTTATTTTATGCCATGAATATTTCCATTTGCTAAAACAAATATTATTATTGTTGTAGGAAAAAAGAAAAAAACCTAATAAGTTACTTTTAAGTATTATTGATTTATGGACATAATTTTCTTTATTAGTAAGATAATGAATGAACAGAAATGTACATCCTTATTTTGAAACAATCAAACTATAGTTGTGATTATGTAAAAACCAAGATAGAGTAATGTGCATACACTTCACATGCTAACACACTTAAGATTAAACTCTTACTTTAAAATTTATTTAAATATTAATTTCATTTAAGTTGAATTAATTAATGATTGAATTGTTTAATATGATAACATTAGTTATGTTGATTTTTACCTTATAAATAAGATGATGATGTTTATAAGGAATGATATCTCAGAGAGTATAATTTTTTAGAATAACGCGAACATGTGTTATGGTCTAAGGATAACTTGAGATCCTATATGATGAGGGTTTAATAGAATAAATTATTTCCCTTACTTGTCTTATTTAACGGACTACCCAGGTGGAGTCAGTTTTTTTTTTGTATATTGTTTAGAACTAAAGTTAAGTGCAGGCGGTTCTAAAAGAAATTGCACACTTCTATTGTTTAGTATGCAATGTTCTTTTCCTTTTGGTACGGGCGACTGTTACGAAACGTAAATTCCCTACATTGTAATGTTAATAAACCAACTAAATCATTTAAGCGAATTGCGTTTAAACGATATAAAATATTTCTCAGCTCAAGGTTTCCCCCCGGGTTTTTCCTAACCTAATGAGAGCATTATTGTTTTTTTATTAACCTCGATAAAAACATGAACTGTTCACGTAAACACAGCGTGTCAAGGTCGTCCCGTCTCTCCTTATTTTGTTAGAGCATTATTGCTTGACATTCTGATCACGCAGTCAACATGCAGGCTTGATTTAAATATTCGTGTCACTAGGCTGTCTGGTTTTTCCAACGATTGACCCGTAATATATTTCTACGCGATTCGACACTTTTGGTCAGTTCTTGGCGTACATTCGATCAGATAACATCTAAGATTCTGAGTCTCTGAGTATCGTTTCTATTTGAGTTGTATTATGGAAAATTTATTATTCTACTATTAACTACAATGCTATATGTTCATTGAGGATATTCATTACTAATTGGAATATGTGTAGTTCTTGATTGTGTATATAATATTATTTGGATTCCTACTGGATTGATTTTGTAAATTAAACCAAATTTATCGTTGCTTTCTACACAACTTGGTTAACGTCAATATTTCAAAGTTATCTACATGTGTGTATGTGTAATATTTATTCAACTATATTAATAATCTACACTACCACTCGACATCAAGGTTCTTGCTGTATAATATGAGCCACACAAATAATTATACATGAAGTAAAATCAACTGTAAACTCTAAAACTACGCTATGTGAATTGCCAGGGGATTATAAGAACCAGGAATACTCTAGACAACTACAAATAAACTTCAGAATGTTATAATAAGATCTTCACTAATACAAGGATACTCACACGAACAATAACAATACTATAACTATCATTTTCATAAATTGAATGGGGGCTCTAGCCGTAATAACATTATAAATTATAATTATACTTGTGTGATAAATAGAAGGTCTCATCCATGATTTATTATGGTGAATAAATTGCCTTGTAATAATGTGATATGTTTGTTTTTGACATCTTTTTTTTTTCTCACTTATATGATCCTTCTCGCCCTACCAAGGTCAAGACCCCCCTCCCTCCGCCCCTGCCTTTCCAACTCTCAGAATTTTCTTTTATTTTATTTTTTTTGTGTAGAGAAGTAGATCTATTCTCCATAACAATCCACCAGAAAATTGTTTTTGTGGAAGTGTATGAATTCATGCAGTGAGGGTATTCGATTACTGCGACGTGTTAGAACCGAGGACAAAACAGCAGGAGATGGCGACTTATATACAGCTCTGATCTAAAACTCTACATTTCTTATAATAATATTTTACTTATGCCATTATTAAATTTTCAACTGTGTGGTTGGGGGGGGGGGGGAGGAGGTGTGTTGAAATTCAAAACCTTTGTCTCGATTGATGTCCCTTACAGCTTGGGTCGGCAAACTTTTCATAACAGTGAGCCAAAGTAGGATTTCCAATTCATTCAGCGTGGCAACATAATTATAACTTCTTATAAGTCATCCTGCTCAAGCATTCAAGTTCATGTAGAAGTGACTTAAATTGCCTTTTTTTGGGAAGGGGGTCGTCCGTTTGTAATTGAAAACTGCTATCCGTGCCAAGTCTAATACGCGTGCCGTAGGTAGCCGATCCCTGCCATACAGAACGCTATTAAGAAATTCTATTGCTGAAAAAAAAAACTACAACTCGGGGCAATGGTGTCTTTTCTGTTGTTATCACCGGTGGACGGGATCTCCTTCTGATCCTAATGGCTTCTGGTGGGCCGCCAATAATATGTGTTGAGTGGCGGGTGGCGCAGAAAA
The DNA here is from genome assembly GCA_949126835.1 of Anisus vortex. NCBI lineage: Eukaryota > Metazoa > Mollusca > Gastropoda > Planorbidae > Anisus > Anisus vortex. Next base: position 38,662,601 of record OX421496.1, read on the forward strand.
GCGAAAGAATGAGAGGATCGGAAAAGGGTGTGTGTGTGTGTGTGTGGGTGGGGGGGTATAAAGTAGGATTGAAATATAAATGAAATGTGCTGTCTGTATCCGTAGGGCTAGTTCTGTTGTAGCTTTTGTTACCCTTGCAATGCCTGTCACATTAGTTATGTAAAATTTTGTTATATCGCCTTTTGTTATGTCGTGTCAATGTTGCATTTGTTATGTCTCACAGTTGGGATCACAATTGCTGCGTCGTGACAGTCCTATGGAATGTGCTACGTGGAGTTCGTTTGTTATTTGGCGTATGTTATGCCGCGTGTCTTACGTAGCATGTGTTTGTTATGTCGCATGTCCTATGTCGCATGCTCTAAGTGGAAATCATATCTCTCTCTCTCTCTCTCTCTCTCTCTCTCTCTCTCTCTTATTCTGTATATATATATATAGCTATATATAATATATATGTATAGGCCCTATATATTAACCAGTGCTTTTGTGTGACGGTACGCACCGGTACTGCGTACCGGCACCTTTTTCAATGTGGGGAAAAAATTATTACTTTTCTTGTATTTTAACGTTTATAATTAATTTATTATATTATTAATTTGTTAAAATTAAATTATTTTATAAATTGCGCGCAATAAGAATTAAAATATAAAATGCGAAACTGCTTTACAAGTTAGGCAATCAATCACTGAGTACCGGAACCTACTTTTTAAAAAAAAAAACACTGTAGGCTATATATATATATATATATATTGTAATTTTTAATGTGCCAATAAGATAAACTGCTTATCAGAATCAGATACGGACCAAACTGATCATAGGGATCATAGGCACAGATAAGACTCTTCTTTTTAGTTTTCGTTGGTTTAATCATAGCTTAATGTACAGCCCATCCTTCTTCTGCCCCCCAAAAAAGAGCGACGCCCATGTATGAAAACTCTGCACGCGGAAGAGTATGTGAATCTGTTACGAAATTACTTATGTGTAAACGTCGTGCTTGGTATTCTTTTGTTGCGCGGTGCGCGTGACAAGTACATATGAGAAGCTTGTGCTTCCATCACAATGCCATTAGCTTCATATTACCCTCCATTCACAGTTGGAACAATTGGAGATCAGATAAAATAGATATAATGGTAGGAGGGGGAGGCATGGATTAGATTCTAAACGGCAAGAACAGATAATAACGTGATCCTCTGTAATACAGCAGATTTTGACAAAGTTATACAACAGATTATATATATAAATATATATATATATATATATATATATATATATATATATAACATAGAACATCCGTATTGATAATTGATATGTTATATTGTTAAACAAATTCCTTTATTATATTATTACTGTATTATATTGATACATTTACATTTATAATGATAACATCCGCATTGATATCAAATAGGACACATGCTTGTAGCTCTGGTTGAAACAGGTTGCTCTGACTAATTACAGATTGCATCTTGTACATATATAAACATTTGATATTAATGTGTCTGTATATCTTATCTTATATTATATATTACAGACGCTCTTTCTATAAAGAAGATTATTGCGTCCTATGCTCATCCGTGGTCCGAGTGTAGTATTGCACCTTTATTAATATTTTAAATGATGTTAACTTACTGTTTTTACTGGCTTGCCCATGCAACCCATTCCATGACCGAATGCTACTCGGGAAGAAAGAGTACTTATATGCATTTGTTCTCACATAAGGAAAGTTTTTTTCTCTTTATGTTTATCTGAGCATTGCAACAGGTTGTTATTTCTAAATTAGAGTTTAATGTCTTATGTATAAATAATACTTTACTCTTTGCCCTTATGTCCTCTAGTATTTCTAGGTATAGTGATTAAACTATTGGCGTTACTCTTGTCAGTTGTGAATATTCGCTAGTTATGAACCTTGCAGCTCTTTTCTGAAATTGTTCTAGCACATTACGGCAAAAGACACTGGTAGCGCCTCCCCACTTACGAACTGGCCACTATTCAGAGACTTAGAACAGGACACACAATTCAGCTTGACTGCTAGACCTACGGCTCCGAATTATTTATTGGGGCGGCCTAAATAGTACACGGGGCCTATGGAGATTGTCATAAGCGAGGCCCAGAGTACATGTCTAATGCTGTATGCCTACTTATTATTGTTGCAAAACATTGTTAAGAGAAAATAAAATTAAATATTAATTTAGAGTTATTTAACGAATTTTATTTAACAAACTCAACAATCTTTAAATAGAAAATATTTTTACAGATATTATTAATAAGAAGTCAACTCAACACAACCGCTCGCTACTTTTAATACGAGAACCTGGACAGCAATAATTCTTATGGATATGCCAGTGCCAGGGCGACAGGAAACAATAAAATAATAATTTAAAAAAAACTAAATACCGTTTTCCTGGTTAGTTTATGCATGCCATTCCTTGCCTGGATGCCATTCGGGAAGAAAGAGTACTTATATGCATTTGTTCTCACATAAGGTATAAGGAAAATAGTATATATATCGATATATATACACACTGTATATGTAACTAATATCTGTAGCATGCGCTGCAACAACACCCCGGGAAACGGCTTGGACTGGCCGGCTAAACCAGATGAGGGTAACCAACAGGGCCTTACAGCCCTTGTGAATCAGGCCTGTCGCCTATACATGTGAAGACTGGAATTCGACGGACAGCGCGGAGGAATCACTAACTGATCAACGGGTTGAAAAGCGATAGCCAGCAATGTGTGGTGGAACGCAAAGAGCACGGCTGACAAGTAGAATACCCTGGTCATTCACTGCATCCAGTCTCTACTCCAGTAGTCTTGACTACGTCTTGCCACTCAGTAAAGTGGGGGCCTGGACGAGAGAGTGAGGATGACGCTGCGCAACTCTTCCTCACTTAAATCCAAAAACACGTGCAAGTCATCCTTGTCAAATTACCCTGACATAGGACGATCCTCATCGAAAATTATGGACACGCATCATCTAACTAATATATGTAGAAAAAAAAAAACAGATTATTGCTCAAAACAGACCGACCTTAGACCAATAAAAAATAAACAAAAGCTCAACACACACACACAATGGATTAACACATTCGTAATAATACAAATGTTCAGACAATGAGAATGAACAAGGTTGTATAAACACCTTACGTCAGCTGATTGTTCTAATTGAACAGTCGAGACAGGAACACACGGCTGATGAACTTTCCAACCTTCCGGATAGTCCGTCACAGGGCTGTGTCTAGACAAGGAAGACATAACTCATACAGTGAGGATTGAACGTGAAAGTGAAAAGCGAAAAGCGAAAAACATGGGTGTGGAGACTTGTGGGGCTGTAGGGAAGTGTGTGTGTGTGTGTGTTTGTGAGGCGGTATGAGAAGGAGGAAGTAGTTGACTTGATGACAATATTGACCAATAAAAACCCTGGAATAGAGCAATCCAAAATAAAGCCGCAATGCATTGTAGGATAAATGGAGGGGGGGGGGACAGGGAGAGAGGTTATTACAGACCTCCTGTAGTATTAAATTTAAATTAAGTGGTCTCGTTAAAGAGGTTGTAATAAATAACAAACAATATTAAATTATTTGTAGCTAACTTAATTAATAAAAATTAAAATAATTTATTTAATAAAACAACCCTTCAGACGATACCAATTTTAAAACAATTTATTTACTAAGTCAAATTAATATCAAAAGAAAAATAGAAAAGAAAAATCAACTCACGAATATCCTTACAACAGAATAAAACAACAATGTAATAATGCGTACAGGTACATAAAAGATACAATACAGCTCTGCCACTGATGCGCTTACAATATGCTTAAACCAAGACTCAAGAATACTACATCGATGTAAAAACTTCCCTTCCATCACGCGAATCTCCTATATTTATACTATACATGTTAGAGATTTCTGGAATAAAAGTAGGCTAAGAATAACTCACAAAAACTGTCAACATCTCTTTCTAACATGTTCCAGAGGGTGAAAGAATGATCTAGGTACACTCTAGTAAACAACAATTCTTGACGCGACAGTAGCAGAGTTCAACTAGAGGTCAGGACTAAGGCCCTGGCAGTGGTGCAGTTAAATACATAGGAGGGAAACAAAATATAATCTAAACACATAACAAGGTCTTGGTATGTCCTATTGACCCGGATGTTGGTCGACATTTTGATACGGACACATAATAAAGACGCTGTACAGAATAGGTCCGTTCAAAGTTATCGGGGGGGGGGGGGGGGTTGTTCCTAAACAATGCGCGAAAATATTCTTCCAATCCACCAAAGCCATCTCCATGCGTTTATGCCTATTGTAAATTTTGGCACGCTGGTCTGGGTACTGAAGCGCCCGAAAAGCCGCTTCATGCCTCTCGAGTTGAATTCTCGAGAGAATAAGTAAATTGTGCAGTGCTGGATAAAGCCAATATCCATGTTCTCCGTGGTTCTAAAAGACGGAAGAATCCTGCTGTTTGGTAAACGTAACGCCTGCCGGGCGTTGGGCAGGCCACATGATCATTCTGTAAAATGCAACATATAAATTATTTAGTGAAAAGTCTGATGCCTTAGCCGTATGTGATAAAACGATGTGAACATGTATAAGACATACGATTTTAAGAAAAAATTATTTTTTTTTACGAAAAACTATAAAATTGAAATTTTAAATATATTATAATAGTATCTATAATATGTATAAAATGCCTTGACTTCTGTAGCGTATAATTTTCTACAGGATGAGGGTGCTAACCTCATGCCCAAACTTTTTGTTTTGAGCCTATGAGGTCACGGCTGTTATCTTTGGTCAGCACCAGGTATTTTATTTCCCGGTATCCCCCATACGTATCCGCCACCTGGGGAGGCGCCCGATGGCAGGACAACTACTCCTAAATAAAAAAAAAAGTCCAAAGAAGAGCTGGCCAGAAACCAATTCCACGCAGAACTAAGAAAAGAAGAAGTGGAAGAGGATAGGTCACACCTTAAGAAGTAAACCTGGACAACATAGCCCGCCAAGCACTATAGACTGGAATCCACAGGGAACCAGGAAGAGAGGCCAGCCAAATACCACGTGGGGGAGAACGCTGGATAAAGAAATGAAAGAAGCGGGAATGCAATGGCAAGAGATGAAGAGACTGTCTCAAGACCGAAAGGAGTAGATAAGCATTGTCGAGACCCTATTTCTGAGGACCTAAAGGAATTTGATTGATGTATACAATAAATGTACGTAAATTTTAATGTGTAAACAGCCTGTCTAGAATTTTATCTGTGCATTTTGTCAAACCAACTATTCATTTTAACACAACAGATATTTCTTTAAAATTTATTTATATTTTATTTATTTTATTATTTTTCTTTTATTTATACGTTATAGAAGCTTCTTCTGTACAGAGTTAAAAAGTCTCTAAAGATTCACGGACGAGCCTTTCGGCTCTTGTGTCTAGGCCGTAAAGCTTAGGTTTGAGCATAGCTCTGTCCGGGCTCCAGCCACCCCTCGATACGCCGAAGGCGTGGCGTGCCGTGTAAGGGGAATGGTCTCCGCAGGCCAGCGACCGTTCGCTGCGGTTCCCCTAAGGATTACTATCGTGGTGGCTCGCCCGTATACCTGCACTGTCACCCGAAAGTATAAATCCTATTCTATAGGTGGTGCTCGGTAAATTTGGCAATGGTAAATTCGGAACCGGTATTTAAGGCAAGGTGATTTCGGCAAAGGTAATTTCGGAATAGGTAAATTCGGCAAAACACGCAAAGCGGTAAAATTGGCAACGGTAAAATTGGCAATCATATAATATCCACTGTTTTTATTAAAAGTATTGGTTAGACTACACTCTAGTCCATGGATAGGCAACCTATGCAATGCGTGCCATACTCGGCACACAGAGTGTTTTTAAATGGCACATGAAAGACCACCAAAATGGTGAAAAGAGCATGATAACATTAAGGAGCAATTTGGCACGTTATTTAATTGAACGTCATCTAATGATCAAAGACAAACATTTTAAATAGGCGCCAAATGTACCCCTTCCCCAGACCTGGCGTCCCCCCCCCTCAAGTTACGCCTCGGCAAATGTAAAGGTACGCCTATGTGTGTAAGGTAGCCAAATTGACTTTAGGCATCACAGCATACGTTTGTCTCCCCCACGATATTACGTAACTCTGACTACCTGACCGCCACCCCTACGCCGTATGATGCTGGTTGTGTAAACAAGAGCAAACGTTGAGTGCCCCCTCCCCTCCCGCCCCCGACCAGACTCTCCTTTCAGGCACGACCATACTAAGTCCTTTACGAATGAGCCCAGGTTTGTTTAGATCGTACGGGAAAAATTGTAAACACATTACAACTCATCCCTCCTACTTTATATATCTATCAAAAACGAACACAGTCCTTATTCCCCTCTCCCGAGATACACGAATTTTCTTGACCGGTTACGTCAGGGAGAGTTAAGGAATTACTTTGCTGACCTATAGACCTATTCTCTCAACACGGGTTGTTGAGTGTGTGTGTGGGGGGGGGGGGGGACACATGGCCACCATAAAACATTTTATCACATTCCATTGCAGTCGGCTATTTGCCGTCAATCAGTAGGTTAACTACGAATCGGAGCAAGCGAAATGTGCCCCTGCGAAACAGCTCCCGAAAATGCGGAGCATGTCCTTCAGACCTGCCCTCTGTATCTTTCTACCCGGTCAGCCTTTTGGCCCCTGGGGGCTACCCTCAACGACAAACTGTTCGGTGGACTAGAGCAACTGACAGCCACGGCGCAGTTCATTACAGCTATCGGACTTGTTGTCTGAATCCTCCCAATCATAACATTTGAGAACGAAGAAGAAGAAGAAGAAGTAGGTTAACTTTTGTCTTTGTAGTTTTAAACCTTGTACCTTCTATGTTATAACGATACAAGTATACATTACTTAGACATATAGGCCTACAACAATACATAATAGTTGGCTATATTTGACATAGAAACCTCGATAACTTACAAGATATTTGTAGCTAAATGTGCCTTATAGCCTAAGTAAATTGGTTTAAACATTGAAAGTACTTTTATACAATTTAAATGTTTTATTTACAACTCTCGTTTGTAATATAATTTAAATATATAAGAAAAGTAAATAACTAAATTTTTTTTTTCAAAATTGTAATAATAAAATGAAATCCAATATCATTATCAATGTTTTGATAGAAATACTGATTTGTTTTACTAATAACAACAATGTTCTGGGATTAAAAAGGAATTTAAACGAATACCCCCCCCCCCCAACCTCTTTTAGTTTTCACTGCTTAGCCTGGTGCTACCAAGCTGGTCACTAACACTTTAATCGGTGGGGAGACGGGGTTGGGGAGACGAGGGTGGGGAGACGGGGTGGTGAGACGGGGGAGGGAGGGGCTAGAGTTTGCTTTTGTTAACACGGCGAGTCTCATTCTGGTGTTTAAAAAAGAAGAGGGAGATGGCAAATAATCTACATTATGTAACATTGCTTTGCCTTGTTTCCTTGTGATATAGGCAAGGGGGGGGGGAGGGGTTACATTTGGCGTCTATTTAAATGTTCCTTTTTATGCATTAGTTAAATAACATAAATGGTTTTAAAAAAAACGGTGGTTTTATTCAGTTTTTCTTAAATTTAATTTTTAGTCAAACGAACTAATTAACTATTTTTTGTTACCTAATTTGTATGCTTTATATATCGGATCGGCGGGAGGGAAGGGGGGCATTCTACGTCTGCTCTTGCAAACACTACCAGTATCATGGTGTAGGTCAAGTAGTCAGAGTTACGTAATCTCGCCAATGTGCTATAAACGGAGGAAGTTTATAGGGACGTTTTGGAGATAAGGGAATGCATTGATGCGTAAAGATCTAAACAGAACTCCAAGTGATCGTCAGTTGGGCTACCTTACACACATACCACATTTGGCCACCTTTGGGGGTGGGGTGCGGTGGGCTGTGTCGGGGGGAGGGTACATTTGGCTCCTATTTAAAATTTTCGTTTTTGATCATTAGAGGACGTTATATTAAATTACGTGCCAAAGTGTGCCTTAATGTTTCCCTGCTCTTTTCACCATTTTGGTGGTCTTTCATGTACCATTTAAAACCGTTTGGCGTGCCAAGGATGGCACGCATTCCATAGGTTGCCGATACATGGAATAGATTGTAGTCCTATCAATGCTTTTAATAAAAACAGTGGATATTATATGATTGCCAATTTTACCGTTGCCAATTTTACCGCTTTGCTAGTTTTGCCGAATTTACCTATTCCAAATTTACCTTTGCCAAAATTACCTTGCCGAAAATACCGTTGACGAAAATACCGTTGCCAAATTTACAGTGATTCCTATAGGTACAGGCATCCAGGCACCGGGTGGTTCTCGAGACGGGATTGCAGCATCCATTGCTTCCTCCCCACCGAGACCCCGTGGCATCTCGGCAGTGCAATATATCTCTGACCCGCTTCGGGGGCTGTCCCCCATGCTTTCGCCCGCCGGTGTATTCTTAATGGGAATGTATCGGCGGTTTACACACTACGCCAGTCTTTGAGGCCCATTGATACAGTAGTGTCTTCTGTACAGAAGATTATTATGTCCGTGGTTTGCGTCTAATCGTGCATTTTGATTATTTTTTTTGTTTGGTCAAGCTATTGGTTTTCCTGGTTTGTTCAGACAATCTATTCTATACACGGAAGCCACTCGAGGAGAAAGATAACCCTTATGCGTTTGTTCTTTGCATAAGGGATAAGATAAATGTGTGTTTTTGTTTAAATTCTTTTGTCGATCAAAGTATTGTAAAAGATTGCTATTGTGTTGTATTTCTAAGCTAAAATTTAATCCCTTATGCATTATGCATTGCGGAGTCCCATGTGGAGTTCAAGCCCAAAGGAATATAATTCTTATTGTCTGGTAACTGTATACACTTCCTACAACCTCCCTACCCCCTCCCGCCCTTGCCTTATTCCTCATTTGTAAGAGACTGCTTTGTTAAAAATAGGACTAGCTCATGTTACACCACACTCTATGGCCTTGAAGTTGCTTCCCTGTTACCCAAACTTCAAACTTTTAAATAAGTAAACAAACGATAGCACTATACAAAAATGTATTCACTATTCACTGCCACTTTGTTAGACAAAACAGAAAGACCAAAATAATAATTTTTTTTATAAAGTATTGTTGTTTTTCCTTCCAATAATGATTCTTGTACTTTTATACGTATCTATCTTTATAAGCCTATCGTAGACGTTCCTTCTAGATAGAAGATTATTACGTCCACCATGCCCAAAACTCCTGCAGGGCGGCAGGGATCGGTCGGCGGTAAGGATAGAACCCGCGAAGTGTCGGTTGACAGTCCGGTGAACTAACCGCAGGACCGGCCGGCCTCACGACGCATTCTCAGGATCTTCTGGTCTAAAACTATATCAAATGAGGACCTACGCGAGATACCAGGAATAGTCCCGCTATAAGAGAGCATCACAGCAAAGGAGAATTGAAGATGGCTGGGACACGCCAGCAGAAAGTCAGCTGTCTCCCTCCCCATGACAGCCCTGAGAAAAAACCTCAGGGAAAAATGTCGAAAGGCAGACCAAAGAAAACCTGAAGAACGGTGGCAAGAGACCTGAAGGCTAGAGGCCTGAACTTAGAAACAGCTCCTTGGGCTGTAACGGATCTATATAGATGTAGATCTTTGGCTTTTGCCTCCAGTGTCAGCTGGCACGGAGAGGATTGGGTGAGAGTGAAGCCGGCTGGTCCAGCGGTTAGTTCACCGGACTGTCAACCAAAAACCAACGGGCAGGTCGCGGGTTCTATCCCTGCCACCGACGGATCCCTGTCGCCCTGCAGGAGTTTTGGGCCTAGTGGACGTAATAATCTTCTATCTAGAAGGAACGTCTGTAAACTTATATTATAAGAGTGATATAAGCTTTTGACTTTTAGAACTTTTGATTCGACACTCTTTGGATGTTTAAGATAAGACACACCAGATCACACTCCCTAGCAAGCAAAAATGCCCAGCCACCTTCTTTTACACCAGATAAGGTAATGTGTCCATCTGAGCTGTGCAGACTCAGGGACACCCTCCAGACCCGAGAATATATCCTAGCCTGAACCCAGGACATTCGGTACGCCAGCCAAACGCGATGCCGCTCAGCCACCCCATGCTCAGTTCAAACTTTATTGCTATTTCTAAGACAATCAGCCTGCTCTCACAGACCGCCGATGTGTTTCGTTTTATTTCGATCAATATGTAGGCTAACAATCGATAGTTTTTTTTTGTTTGTTTCATGTTTTAGGGTTTGGGGCCGTCCATAAATTACGTCACACCATTAGGGGGGGGGAGGGGGGTCACGCATTTGTGACGATGTGTGACGAGGGGGGAGGGGGGATCTAAGATATCCAACGTCACATAAAAATGAATAAGCGTATACATATATATGTTTGTGCGCTATAGACTCCAATGCCGTTAGATCGATCGGGACAACCAAAAATGGACATTTTCTCGCAACTTTCATGAATAAAAAAATTTCAGTTTGCAGGCAACACTCTATCTGAACTTTGGTCAAAGTTGGTAGTCGATAATTTTTCAACAGTAGCAGAATTCATTGACCCAACAGTCTCAGAAATCGATGGAGATCAAAAATGGTTTGACGTTCATGTACGAACAAGCCAATATTTAACTCAGATTGTAAAATGCACCGACAAAAAGTGCTTTTCAAAACCAAGAAACTCATATTTCAGTGTAGTAACAGAGATATTTTTTCCACATCCCTTACCAGTTGTTCAATCATGCGAAGGTCTGAAAATTCCAGAACAGACAACAGATGAAGCGTCGCATAAGTTTCCATCTCTGTTTGCAGCTCAAAGTCTAAAAGTGGATGATATCCTTCCTCGGTCATCAAATCCTTACCGTTCGATTCCATACGATTTTGTACTGTCCGTCAATACGATCTGTGATTAGCGAAGGGATTTTCAAAAAATGTTATATGTACTTCGCTTCGTTAGTCATGCTGCGCAGCCATTAAATAAACACACAAGCAGAAATCAATTATTCCTCCCAAACCTATCAGGCCACAAAGTGTTGCTGCACATAGGTAACGTGAATTAATTGTTATTATCGTTAATGAAGAAAATGGAGAGAGTGCTGAATGGATAGATGAAGAAGAGCTTGATTTGAATGGAATAGCCATTCCACCTGATGAAGAGACCAATACAGTCCCCATTTATTCCATAAAGGAGCATTTTTCATCACTATGGGAGAATGCATGATAAACATACATTTTGTGTTGTTGTTTTCTTATAAACTTTATTTTTTAAATTGTTCTGATTCTACTAAAGCATTTATTTTTCTTTTGTGTAATACAAAATTCATTAATTAATTATTACAAAACGATGACAAAAAAATTATAATTTGGAACTGTAAATCTGCATTTTAGAATAATATCTTTTAGGAGGGGGGGGGTGCAGATTTTGTGATGTCATATTTGAGGGGGGGGTCTGACTTTTTGTGACGATGTGTGACAAGGGAGGGAGGGGTAGGGGGTAAAAAATCAGCGAAAATTGTGTGACGTAATTTATGGACGGCCCCTTTGGTGGTTTTAGTTTCGCTTCAAGTGTGTGGGCCAATGAAATCAAAAGTAATAAAAAAAATGGTGGCTATAAACACTTTAACGATATTTACTTGACAAATGGAAGTAAAAGCGAAAGTACTTAATGTCGTAGATAAAAATGGAAAAGGAAGTCATTGCGTGTATGCTTGTTTGTGTAAGAGAGAGAGAGAGAGAGAGAGAGAGAGAGTTAGAGACAGAGAGAGAGAAAGAGGGAGAGAGAAAGATAGAGACAGAGAGAGAAAGAGAGAGAGAAAGAGAGAGCGAAAGAGAAACTGAGTGAGAAAGAATGAGAGAAATAGAGAGAGAAATAGAAATAGTGAGTGAGAGAGAGTGAGAGAGAATTAGAGAGAGAGTGAGAGACAGAAAGATAGAGAAAGAGAGAGAAAGAGAGAGAAAGAGAGAGAGAGAGAGAGAAAGAGAGAGAGAAAGAGAGAGAGAAAGAGAGAGAAAGATAGAGAGAAAGAGAGAGAGAAAGAGAGAGAGAAAGAGAGAAAGAGAGATAGAGAGAAATAGTGAGAGTGAGAGAAGGTGAGGGTTAGCCAGATACCAGGGTTTTCTCTTATCTATCTTTCGTACTTTACGAAATGTTTAGATACGGAAGTAAGTTTTGGTCAGTTGATACGCTGAATGATAACAGAAAATGCTGGCCAACTTGATGTTTCTTCCTGCTTGGACTACAACAATTTTTGTCCAAGAATGGATTTATTGGTGAATTGGATGATGAAATGGACACTGGATGGCTTGAAAGATAGATAGACTAATCGAAAGATAGAATTACAGACCGATACATGGATACATAGGTAATTATAAATATTTATATAAATAAAGGACTACTTAAGACAGGACGTGCAAACTTGAATTTCTGACTTCCTAGCTAAGGCCAGTTTTTTAACAGTAGCGATGCACTCCCTTGGCGCAGTGATATAATGTAAACTATTATTAAGTAACTAACAAAATTCTTTACTAATATGATTCATTGTATTAATGGTTTATGTCATTTTCATTTCTTTAATGACAAAGAACGATCTAATAGCCACTAAAATGTCTTAATAATTACCAAGCATGAGCGCACTATTTTTTAAAGGAGTATGAATAGAAGGCACAGTTTGGTTCCAACATGGATACTTGTTGTTGTTGGATTTTACTTCACTGTGTTTGTTTTTTATTTTTCGATCGTGTATTTTTATCAAAATACCTAATAAATGTGGTGTAGTTAATTGTAAAGGTAATTATAATGCTTCCAAGTGTCGTTTGTTTAAAGACCAAGTGAACAGCTTTTTCTCGAAGGGACGAGATTTGTAAAAGTCTCACACGGAAAAGACGTGTTAGAAGTACAATAAATAAACAAGACACGACCCACAAAATCTATATTTAACCATTTTGTTAAAAAATAAGACCGGGAAAAGATTCAAAACACGTGGAAATAGATTCAAAACACGTGAAAATATTCATTTTTCCTTGTCGAAATTCCTTATCTGACGTCACTACCCTTTGTTGCCATATCAAATGGCTACGAGATTTGGATTTTTCCTACGCACATTTAAGTGCTAATATTGAACTAATTACTTGAAAGTTAGGTTTATTATTTTGTATAAATGATTTTATTAGCATTTGGGTACTGAATACACTATTTACTATCAAAATAAACGTTTATCTCAATTTTGATAAAAAGCTGTTCACTTGGTCTTTAAAGTTCCAAATAGTGCATGTATACCATTATTGAAAGCAGAAAATTTGAGAGGAGAGCACAATGTTTGTTTACTTTTAACTATCACAGTCAATTTACATTCTTTATATTCCTTGGTCATGGAAACACAAATAAATTTTGCCATAGATATAGAAATCAAATTATCGTATTTATAATAATGGTATACATGTACTACTTGGCAAAATTCTCAACCCAAATAATCGACTTACTTCATAATCACATTTTTTTTAGAGGCTGTGCATTTGTCTCTTAATTATGAGCGTGAGAAACTTTATGGGTGGGTTACGTTTTTCCCTTTTTAGGTCAAGAAAAAACGATTTTTTAGAAAAAAAATTTCACTTTATTTTATTCCTTAGGTGACCCCCCACACGAAACCGTCAACACCAACCGCATATATATAAAGGGTATCATGTGTACGGCCCTAATCATTAAATAATCTAAATAGATCTTAAATAATATTCAAATGCTCTTTTAAACCCCCTCAATCCTAACCCCTCATTAGTAAACGGCCCTGCACATTAACATTATTGACATTATTGACATTATTGACATTATTGACATTATTGACATTATTGACATTATTGACATTATTGACATTATTGACATTAATTATGTTAGTTACTTAATAATAGTTTACTTCATATATCAGCGTGACAAGGGAGTGTATCGCTACTGTTAAAAAAACTGGCCTTAGCTAGCTAAGTCAGAAATTCAAGCCTGCACGTCCTGTCTTAAGTAGTCCTTGATATAAATATATACCCCCTTTGTGGAATTTTACTTCTCGGGCGACGATCTTTTTCCCTTGTATGCAAACTGTTAAAAAAACTGGCCTTAGCTAGCTAAGTCAGAAATTCAAGCCTGCACGTCCTGTCTTAAGTAGTCCTTGATATAAATATATACCCCCTTTGTGGAATTTTACTTCTCGGGCGACGATCTTTTTCCCTTGTATGCAAACTAGGGTAATGCCTGGACAAATTATATAGATATCGATGGGTTAGCAGTAGATTGAAAAATAGATAAATAGATAGATAGATCAATAGGTAGATAATAGTCGATAGACAGAGAGACAGACAGAGAGACAATAGTTAAAAAGATGAATAAAAGATAATTAGAAAATAGATACATATATAAAGAGATAGATAGATAGTTAGATAGATTGATAGATAGATAAATGGATGGATGGATAGATAGATAGATAGATAGATAGATAGAGACAGAGAGAGAAAGAGAGAGAGAGAAAGATAGATAGATAGATGGATAGATAGATAGATTATTACTCACATTTTAAGAAAATAATATTATAACTTATACGGAAGAAAACCGAAAATATATCCTTAGAGGATTGGACTTGGCCTTGGCGGAATTAAAGTATCCGCCTATAAGAATTCAACTAAATGTGTTGCCTATTTTTACTTTTAAGGACTTCCAAAACACAAAGGATTTTTGCAAGTTTTAACATACCCCCCTTCATTTTGAAATCGGCCATTGCGAAAATTCAAAGCGTTTTGAAAGCGAGGCGTTAACTATTAAATTTAGCATTGACGCAAAAATTGAGCTTTTTTTTCTGTTATCTTCATGTTATGGAGACTACGTTTATACAGAATAATATTCTATATAATATATTATGCATTTCCGTGGTTTGTGTGAAATGTTTCATTTTTTATTGGGGAGGGGCGGTGATCGAGTAAAATCTGGTGTACCAACAGTCCTAGGTTCGAATCCCGGTGAAGGCTTTTTTTTTCCTGAGTCTACCCATCCCTAATGGTCAAAGTAAAGGCGATTGGCATTGTACTGGCGACCAGTGTACATTGTGACCAGCACTATGCACAGCCGCCTTTACTTTACCCCAACTAAAGGTCAGAGCTGGGTACACTCAGGGACGAGCTGGGTACACTCAGGGACGCCCTCCAGACCCAGAAAAAAAAATCCTAGCCTGCACCAGGATTTGAACCCAGGACCTTCGGTACGCCAGCCGAACGCGCTGCCACACGACCACCGTACTCCATGTTCGTTTTAGTTTTAGCTTATTTTTAGAATTTTTTCTTTAGAAAAAAATTAATTAGATCTGAGTTAATCAGTAAATCGGGCACGTGTTTTGGTTAATGGCTTGTAAAACACTGGATGGAATTAAAGAGTCCTTAGCTTTTCAATTTCAACACAGATTAAGACCTTTATATAGAGTTTTATGTTTTTTTGTTTAACATCTTTATTGCACACGTAAAGACGTGACATTTTTTACGTGGCTTATATCAAGGACAAGGTAAGACTTGGAGAAAAAAAACACA
This sequence comes from Anisus vortex, assembly GCA_949126835.1. Lineage (NCBI taxonomy): Eukaryota > Metazoa > Mollusca > Gastropoda > Planorbidae > Anisus > Anisus vortex. The sequence goes on from OX421496.1 coordinate 38,678,163, forward strand.
GAGAGAGAGAGGTGCATAGTTATCAGTGGCGTAGGAAGTATTGCAAGGTAGGGTTCTCCTTTTTCTTCTCTTAGCCAGTCTGCAGAGCTTTTTGCTCTCTTGCAGTCAATGCCAGACAAACATATTTACACACATGTCTTTTTCAGTTGTTCCATATTGCTATATAGTGTGTTGGTAATGGGAGGTTGAGGGGGGGGGAGGTAGATTAGCTCCGGGCATTCAAGTAGGAAGTGGTCCACAGTTTATTGTGAGCACTGAATGTATTGTATTGAATGTATTGTATTGAATGTATTGTTTTAAATGTATTGTATTGAATGTATTGTATTGAATGTATGTATTGAATGTATTGTATTGAATTTATTGTATTGAATATATTGTATTGAATGTATTGTATTGAATGTATTGTATTGAATGTATTGTATTGAATGTATTGTATTGAATGTATTGTATTGAATGTATTTTATTGAATGTGTTGTATTGAATATATTGTATTGAATGTATTGTATTGAAAGTATTGTATTGAATGTATTGTATTGAATGTAGTGTATTGAATATATTGTATTGAATGTATTGTATTGAATGTATTGTATTGAATATATTGTATTGAATGTATTGTATTGAATGTATTGTATTGAATGTATTGTATTGAATGTATTGTATTGAATGTATTGTATTATGTATTGAATGTATTGTATTAAATGTATTGTATTGAATGTATTGTATTGAATGTATTGTATTGAATGTATAGTATTGAATGTATTGTATCGAATGTATTGTATTATGTATTGAATGTATTGTATTGAATGTATTGTATTGAATGTATTGTATTGAATGTTTTGTATTGAATGTATTGTATTGAATGTATTGTATTGAATGTATTGTATTGAATGTATTGTATTGAATGTATTGTATTGAATGTTTTGTATTGAATGTATTGTATTGAATGTATTGTATTGAATGTATTGTATTGAATGTATTGTATTGAATGTATTGTATTGAATGTATTGCAGAAAACACTTGATTACCCATTTTTTAATAGCTTTTTGCGTGTAGTTGAAAATGGCTCTGCGTGCCGTAGGTTTGCCGACAACTACATTAGCCTATTACATAAATGTTGCCCATTGCCACCCTTCTTCCAAGCGCACCCAATAGCGCTGTCTTAATTAAATTACTTCTACGCTCCCAAATTTGCCTAAACGTTTCCGCTCTATACAACTTTCGATTTTAGTTGTAATTTTTCATTGAGAAAATCAAAGCGATTAATATAAATAAAACGGAAGTGCACAGTACAAAAGGGAATCGGGCATTCCGAAAATAAGTCATTCGAGTCATAAAATAGCAGAAATATTAAAGCAAGCGGTCCATCTTATTATAGTCTTTGGTCTAAAGACGTAGCAATTCAATTAATATATGTTTAAGGTATAATCATCTGAATGCAAACTCTAAATAAATGATTTTAGATTAACTTCGCGATAAGATTAATGTTAAAAGTCCTCTTTTTTTTTACCAAAACAAAGTGAGTTTTCTGGAAAAGTTGTGTGTGTGTGTGTGGGGGGGTGGGGGGTCGTGCCTCATTCTCCATCCCGTTGCTACGACTATGATATACACGCAGCAGACACACAGACAAACTCGCAGACAGGCATAGGGTTGGACACACACCGCACGGTCTCTTGGCAAGGGGAGATTATTCACTCGGCCGTCTGATTTACCCGGAAGTGACTTAGGACAGCACACCACCCACGTCACGCTTTCACCACCGAGGGGGGTGGGGCGCGGGAGGGGCGCAGTAGGATAGGGAAACGGCACATAACGTGGTCTTAAGGAGGTGTGACACGGTGACATGGTGACATGGTGACGAGCTACAGCTGACAGCGGAGGGGACTTGACGTTTTGACGTGCCTATGACAAGACGCAATATACACGGAAATAGCTTGAGCCTTGCGGCGAGGGTGTGTGTGTGTGCGAGTGATGAGATGTGATGAGAACGGGGGCTGGGGGGGATGTTGTGACAGACCAGTGGACAGCCGGCTCGAAGGTACATCAGGTTGAAATTCATGACCGTCAGCAGTTTAAAAAAAATAGTTTTATTTTCTTGTGCCAGTCAAACAACAGCCCTGGTCCCTTGTAAATGTCGAGCTATTTCAATTTTGTAATAGTGGAGAATACAAACGGTGTTCTTGTTTTAATATTAGTTTATTAGCGTTGTTGCGTGTTTGTGTGTGTGCGTGTGTGTATGTGTGTGTGAGTATTTACGTGGATTTGGGTGATACCTAAAAACAAGACTCAGTCCAAACAGAGGGTGTGAGAAATTAACAAAATGTAATCATATTTTTCAGACGCCATGCATTTTTAAACAAAGGACTAGAGTTGTTTTTTAATTTGCAAATTTTCAGCGCATTAGAATTTTTTTTTTACTTTGAAGGATATTTTATTCTAAATGATCTATTTGGCTGTTTCCGATTCAAAGATGTCTACAAGAGAGACCTCAAAGCCCTAGACATCGACACAAACAGCTGGGAGGAACTTGCCAAGGACAGGTCCAGCTGGAGACAAGCGCTGACCTCAGGGCTGAAAGCAGAAGAAAGAAACCTGCAACAGCCCACAACAGACGAGAAGCGCACCAGAAGGAATGCAAGGGACCAGCCAAGACTTGCATCCTTCTTGTGTCAGAAGTGCAATAAAGACTGTCACTCGCTTGTGGCCTTGTACAGCCACAGCAGATGCTGCAAGGCCAGGAGCGCACACTCCCCAAGGGTGCACTAAATTCCGTCGTCTCGCGAGACTGATGGAAGTCAGGCTGTGTAAGCAAAGTTTTATTTTTTAAAAATTATGATTGGGGACCACAGTATGCAAGGTTTTAGTGTAGCCAGCACAACGCCCATTCATGCGTAAGTCCCTCTCCATCCCCCCCTCGCGGATGTCGGTACCCATCAGACTCGTCTCTTACCAGATTTGAGCCCCCAAACACCCCAGAAGAGGGCGTAGTCAAACAGCCATCAAAAGGTAAAAGAATTTTTTAAAAAGCTAAGCTTTATAAAAAGCAACATCAAACATCGACGTAAGATATTTAAATCTACCTGCCAGGTACTTAAAAGGTCATTTCAGGTAAGGAGGAAATTGTCTTTAGGGCGGTGACTTTACCTGAATTACAAACAATGATCACACACACACACACACATGCAATGCACACACTCAAAGGTTTTAAGTGGTACGCGGTGACGTTGAATTGACGCAAACTTTTATTGGCTCTACGCAGAATATCGAAGCGCGTAGGCGTAGCTTTTACGACGTGTCTCCATAAAGTAAATTAAAGTCTTCAGTGCGCCATGAGATGGTGGCCAAGCGGCAGAGCGTTCGGTTGGAGTACCGAAGGTCTTAAGTTCGAATCCTGTTGAAGGCTAGGATTTGTTCCAGGGTCTGGAGAGTTTTCCTGAGTCTACCCAGCTCTGATGAGTACCTGACTTTAGATGTGAAAAGGTAAAGGCGGCTGGGCATTGCGCTGGCCACACAATCACCAAATATGCAGTGGCCACGGAAGTTGGTGAACGTTGCTTCAGAGGTCATATGGATCAATTTGGGCCGACGGGATTGTGGCCATTAAAACCCTCTCCTCAATTAATTGTCACTAAACGTCGGACATCAGAGTCCCTCCCCCCTTCCCTTTTCCAATATGACGTAGTAAAGTTCTGCACCCGACCCCATTCAAAATAGAAAAAGAAAATTGTTTCAATTCATTTTAATTGTCGTATATTTAAACCAATATAATTACTGTATTTAATAAGGTGAAACTTGTAAAAGTGAAAATTGTATTTAAAGGAGCACATTTTTTATGTGACATGATATTGTTGAATGATGTTAAGTTACTGTTTTTCCTGGTTTGTTCAGGCAACCCATTCCTTGCCAGGATGCCACTCGGGAAGAAGGAGTACTTTTCGTCCTTCGTCATTTATAAATGAATCATTAACTATAAACCAAAATGCTTCATATCGCTTGACAAAGATGTGAATGACTCGTTTAAAAAAAAATGGTTCCTTGACTCAAACGAACAAGTGCATGATAAGATGTTTTCTTTACGAATAATAAACTCGCGACTGGCGTCAGTTTCAGTGCAAACTTCATTGATAACTTTACGTTCGGGAAAGTCCGTGAACTTAAAAATATTAACGAAAGAAACAGGACGCACTTGAAGTTTACATAAATAAAAACTCATTGAAATGAGCGTTAAGTCCTTTTGACATTACGTCCTAGTTTTGACCCTCTCCAGGGGTTCTTACGATGATAAGCGTTTAGGCACAATGGTCATTGATTTGACGTTTGTTCGTTTTGAACCCCAAATCTTTAAGTCCGTTGTACATTTCCTTCGGTCTTTTAATGAGTGTGACGATATTAGTTACTAGATTTGAGAGTCAGAGTATACGGCAGCTTTTTAAATGTATAGACGGGTCTATATGTTACTTTAAATTTTGTTGTGTGTACTTTTGGCTACGTTACATTTTGGTGTGTGTACTTATGTTTAGTTGAGTATAAGTGAGATTACATAATGTTTGGTTTGGTTTGTGACCCCATCATCCAAAAATAGCTTGACGGAATCGGAGATAAATTGGCCACTCTCTCAGAAAGCCAGCTAAAGACATCACGAGACAAGTTCTCCAATGGAACCCACAGAGCCAAAGAAAACCTGGCAGGCCCAGGGTAACATGGAGAAGAACGTGAGAGGCATGATATGGGGTGAACTCAAGAAATCCGCCCAGACCCGACTGCGTTGGAGACATGTCGCTGATGCCCTTTGTTCCACAGGGAATTCAAGGAAATAAGTCAAAAGTAAAGTGTCTATATTTTAAATAACTTTCGCTTCCTTGTGTTTACTCTAGGCCAGGGTGATAATACTAGTGTGCCAAAAATAATGTTTAATTCATTCAGCGTGCTATCATTCTAAAGGTCAACATACGCCGCCAATCAATTTCTTGTATAAAAGACTTGAATTGCATTTTCGGGAGACTTCCGCGTCCGCGTGCCATTGAAGTTTTCTCTGCGTGCCAAGTCTGGTACGCGTACCTTAGGTTGCCGACCACTGCTCTAGGCTACTTGAATTTCAGTTTGTCTATTATATTTTACCTGAGTTTTGTTGCGTGTAAATACGTAAGTTTTGAGTATAGTTTTATATTAAATAGCATGTCTTTAAATATATGTCATATTGTGTTTAGAATTATTGTATCTCGATAATTCTATTAGAGCTATGTATTAAGACGTACATGTTATTCGCGTACACCATAATGTATACTCGTAATCGCTACATATTATTTCTAGTACGTATTTCCTTTGCATTCCAAAAACTTCTGAGAAAATCCATTCTAGCTCTTTCTGCACCAAAACGCAGAGGTGTCGTTTGTTGTTATTTTGCATAGTGTTTTTAAAAGTATATTAAATACCTGGGAAAGAAAGGTCCTTTGAAATTGTTTGGACCAACAAAAGATGATAATGGATGGAGGATGCGCACCAATAAAGAGGTATATGAATTATATGAAGATCCTATACTAGCGGCTGAGATAAAGAAGGGCAAACTACGCTGGACAGGCCACCTGGAACGAATGCCAAAAACAGAGGAGTAAAAGTAACATGTACACCGAATCACAGAGACTGAGATGGTTGGACAATGTCGAGATGGATCTGAAACAGATCGGGGTCCAGGCCTGGAAAAAAGAAGACAATATATAGGTCTGAGTGGAAGGAGGTGGTGAGGCAGGCCAGGGCCCTCCATGGGCTGTAGCGCCACAGATGATGATGATGACAGAAGCTGCTTATTATCGACAAGTGCAGTTTTAAATCAATTTTTGTAAATAGATTCAAGGATTAAATTCTTTTTTTAAACATTCATCGAGTGGCTTGGTTGTATTATTTCAAAGTGATACAGATCTCTAGACTGAGGACAGTAGACCCGGACAATAACATTATACAGTATAGATTACTGTGGATTTTCTTGTATGTAATTTGGTAAACGAGCAGGATGTAAAGCTTTTGATGTTGACAGCTAAACAATAACAATGGCATTGAAGTAATTCTCGCAATTTGATTAGATAAAGGAAACAAAGAATGTACTTAATTCTAAAATTATTGTTACCTTTTTTGATACGGAGCAGATATCGTAATGAATTAAGATCCTAGTCAGTAATTGGTAAAGAGTACGTTGCTGGGCCGAACAATCGCCTTCTCTGCCGTGACCATAGAAACCAGAGAGCGCTTCCTCGCGAGCCACCATTTGCCCACCTCAGTCTGCCCATCTTTTTTTCCAGCTACCACCGTTGGATCCTCGTACAGAGTATATAATTCTTCATTTGTCTAGGGCGTACACTCTAGATGTAATTTATCGGTAGATATCGTTTATCTCAAGCACTCTGTTAATAAAGCGTTGTTTACAAAAAGATACAGATGTAAGCCTTATACAGCTTTTAACACTCACCGATAGAACACTGACAATGGAAAACAGTGGTAATTAAATAGTTTTCATTTAATAATAATTAGAGAGATATATTTTGACAAGAACAAAAAAATGGATTATCACACGTTTAGAAATTTACGTTGTCTTGTAAATTTTGCTTTTTAACACACACAAATACACGCATAGCCTACACACACACACACGCACACACATATATATATATTATAAATATATATATATATATATATATCCATACTCTTTGAATCTAGTTCAGTGCTGTCTTACGTTCGACCTACTTTGTTTAAAAATAAACGATATAAAAAAAACAACCACAAAATGTTGATGAGTCAGCGATATTTCATTCAATGGTGTTCTGGCCTCTACGCAATGCTTGTAGTATCAGTGATCAAGGATATCCTGATTGGTGTCGTTATATGGGCCCGTAAATCTTGTCTGCATACCAGCTCATTACGCTCGAGACACATATTCACATATGTAGACACACACACATACATAGGCCTACTTTACTCCTGTATATCGTAAAAAAAACTACTGATTTGTAACAGCGGATGTTTAGATATTCTAAGGCCTAGATCTACCAAAATCAATAATACTTTACAGTTGTGTGAGTGTAAAGTTTAACAGTTCTCAACTTGTAAATCCGTTACCTGTCAAACCCATAATTAAAATTTATAATATTTTCTAAATTATGATAATTACTTTGGCGCTATATTCTGTTTAAAGACCAAGTGAAGAGCTTTTTATCAAAATTTAGTTAACATTAGATTTTGATAATAAATAGTGTATTCGGTATCTGGATGTTAATTAAAATCATTTAAACAAAATATCAAAGATAACTTTTAAGTAATTAGTTCAATATATGCACTTAATTGTGTGTGTTTTTTTGGAGGACAAATCCAAATCTCGTAGCCATTTGAGATGTTTTTATTTCCGGCAACATAGGAAAGTGACGTAAAAGAAAGAATATAGAGTAGGAAAAATGAATATTGTCACGTGTTTTGAATCTATTGCCACATGTTTTGAATCTTTTCCCGGTTCTTATTTTTAACAAAATGGTTAAATATAGATTTATAGTGTCGAGTTTTGTTTATTTGTTTTCTTTCTCAAACGTCACTGCCGTATGAGGCTATTTCAAATCTCGTTCCTTTTAGAAAAACCTTTTCACTTGGTCTTTAAGGCATGCTGACTTGCTTAATAATCATATGACAGTCGTTCGTTTGTAAAGCGCTACTCTCCATGCCATTAAACTCGGCACGTTTACTGTGCTCTTTTTCACAATTGTGGGGTTTGATCTGAAAGCTTTAAATGGAATTCTAGCACTATTTTTCTATTGTCGCTTACCTTATCTCATCTTATAGATTACACTCGCTCCTTCTATAAAAAAGAGTATTGCGTCCTACGCTCATCAGTGGTCCGAGTCTAGTCTTTCATCTGTATTAATTTTTTAAATGATGTTAAGTTACTGGTTTTCCTGGTTTGTTCAGGCAACCCTCTCCATGCCCGAATACCACTCGGGAAGAAATAGTACTTATATGCATTTGTTCTCGCATAAGGAATAATGAAAGTATTTTTGTCCTTATGTCTAACTGAGCATTGCAACAGGCTGTTATTGGGTTGTATTTCCAAATTATAGTTTTTTTTATGTATTATTACTACTTTACTCTTTGCCTTTCTGTCCTCTAGTGTTTCCAGGTTTAGTGATTTTACTAAGGGTGTTACTCTTGTCAGATGTGAATATTCGCTAGTTATGAACCTTGCAGCTTATTTCTGAATTTGTTCTAATTTTTTAATGTTTTCTTTAGTTCATGGGCTCTTGATTTATGAGTACGCTATACAAGACAATGTGTTATTGGGTACGCTGGCGAAGATCCTAGGTTCGAATTCTGGTGAAGGCCTGTATTTTTTGTTCGATTCTGGAGGGTATCACTGGGTCTATCCAGTTCTGTTGGTTATCTGACATTTGCTGGCTGCAAAAAAATCTTCTAGCATGCCGTGAACTGGTGAACGTTGCTTCAACGGCCCCAATGATCAGTTCGGTTCTTGACTTTTATACAATACAATGTCTTGGATGTATGTGGACATCCCAGGAAAAGCTGCCTGTATGCAACTGCATTGTGACGTATAGGCTATGCGCTCCCATGGGGCCCATGCCCATTTTTCTTTGTGGATTTTCTTAAGCCCCTCGAAGTCCAGACTGCTCTGTCTACATATCACCATGAATATGATCTATTGTTAGCGTCGCCCGTGCAAGAGGATATAACTCCGTGATTAAAACCCTCTAAGTGAGAGAGAGCCAGCGTTAAAGGTAATTTAATATTTAGGTTTTGATAGAATCAGATGATATGGAGCGTAAAGTAGGTCACGTATTTCTTTTAACGGTACATTTTTGTTGTTGTTTTTATATATTTATACATTTGTTCATATTTATATTCAACTCACGTATCTTTTGGCTAGCAGTGAAGGGGGGGAAGGCAAACAAAAAACGTACTTCCGCATTCAGGTAATTGAATTCATTGCAAACGGAAGAGATGATACAATAAGGAGAGCCGGGGAGGGGTGATAGTGGAGAATACTTACGGGGAAAATGTATCGCTTTATTTAAAATGTATCCTAGTGGAAGATTATTGGTTGAAATCTCGAAATGATGTAGAGAATTTGTAAAAGAAAAATAGGAAGGAGTAAAGGGAAAATGAAAGTACATTATTTGCTATTGGCGGAAAGTATTTTGATGTCGTAGGGTTTTGTTTCAATTTAAATAAAAACACAATACTATGAGAAGATTGTGTTGCAGGGTACAATGTCTGGTATTTCCCTGAGTTCAAAGACTTCCTTGAGAAGCTTATGTTGGCTCTAGACGGCGACATCTCTTACATGCATGTCCTGCTACCGCTTAACTAAAACCCGGCTCTGAGTGAGACATCTCAGTCGAGATGAAGGCGGAAATAGCTGGACACTCAGACGGCCTCTGTTAGATACTAGAGACAGTTCAGGATTCAGGAATGGTATTTTCCTGGAAAGATAGGTTGGTGTTTTATAAGTGAGACAAGAAATTTGACCAGCTCCGGCCCCTCCAAAACAAACGTTCCAGAATAATACTCCAGAAAAGATAGATCTTTATAAGTTCTATATTATTCCAAACATAGAGATATACAACATTCAAATGTCTAGTTAAATATCAGAAATTAAGTCCAACCGTCCTCTCATTTTCGTGGGTCCAGATATCTTCTACCTAAACAGTCGGGACACTCAAATGGGTAAATGAATAAAGAAATGAGCAAATTTTAAACATGCCCATACACTCATTCATTTGGAGGAAAACGAAAACGAAGGGCTGGGCATTGTGATGGCCACACATTTTCTTTGCTAAGTTGAAGCAATGGATATCTGTAAACTTTGCTAAAGCGACTTCTTTAGGCCAGCAGAAGTCGGCAACTTTTTGATAATAGTGTGCCCGTGTGCCTAAATAGGATTTCTAGATCATTCAATGTACCAGTAGCCTAAAGTCATCCTTCTCTTTTCTTAATAGAAGAGACTTGTATTTACTTTTCTTATTAGAGGGGTCTTCCACGAGCCGTTGAGAATCGCCATGTCTGCCAAGTCTGGCACGCGTGTCGTTGGTTGCCGTCTCCCTGTCATAGACATTCGTTATTTGCAAGTCCAAAGATACACATCAGCCAAGTGTAGAAACGTCGAGTCAAATAAAGAACTGCATCGTCCCCTCGTCAGAATACATTAAGTGTCATGTTTCGTAGACTAACGAGTATGAGACAAAAAACACACACCCACAAAAAAAAAAAACAAAAAAAAAACTAAAATTTATACAAAACTAAAGAAAATTTACATAAATTTCATTTGCTTGGTACAACTATGTTGTCCACTGTCAGTGTAAAAAGTTAGCCGAGTGTGAACATCCAATGGGGTAGTTTGTTTTGTTTTACTTGCGCATGCGCGGTTGTCTTTGTGTTTTCCTTATGACGGGTTTTGTTTGTTGCCAACTGGATGGTCCTCAAACTGTTTGAGCAGACAGTTAACCGTCACACAAACATTATTGCGGCGGAGGTGATGTCATGAATTTACTCTAGATTTTTTATTGTTATTATTATTATTATTATAATGTAATATTATCTATTATCGAATTTTAGTGTTCAGTGGATATTTCTTGCTGTGGACACTTGTAGGATGAGAAAAAAAAAATTACACGGCGTGCTGAATCTGATCCGCGGGTCGCAGGTTGGGAGTCCCTTGTTGAGTTATCTACTGTTGTTTGGTTTAATTACAACTAGTTTGCATATGAAATTAATTTCATGTCATGTTTAGAAGTAAGACATAATAAAAGCTGAATTTGTATAAATTGTTATGTCCTTTCCTATTGCTTGTGAGTAACTGAAAAAATGTTTAGTAACAATAAAGACTATCTATATAAGGCTTCTTTCAGGGCTTTTCAACTAAGACGGCTTAGTGCGCCATCTTTCTACCATTAATTCAGCTGCCGATGTTTAGTGGGGTTGGACAGGCACTAAATCACTAGTTAAAGAAAAAGGACGTTCAACTCTTTGTTAATATAAGACCTTTTGTCTTACAGTTTCTCAGTTGTCTGGGGGAAGCTGCTCCACAGTGCCGTAGATTCAAAGGAGCACATTTTGCTGACCACACAATCTTCTTGTATGCCATGGAAAAATTAAAATCAAAAGATGCAAACAAAATTTCATAAAACGGATTTATAAAAAAATAAATGTTTTCAGGTGTTATTTCTTTTAAAGCTAAATTTTCTAGGGCAGCATCTAGTCTAGGCCTACTTACACTAAAATATCGCAACACCCCAAACAAAAAAGCGGGAGGGGGTTTTAAAAAGTTTGACAATTGATGACAATGTGGAGGGGGGAGGGGGGGAATAGCCAAAAAATTGTTGACGTCCCCCTGGGTTAGACATTTACTTGTTTGTGATCCCCGCGGGATATGTTCCTATACTATCACTGTCTATTTGATTCAAAAGGCTAATTTAAACTTCTTCTTTATATATATATATATATTTATATATAGGCCTATATATTTAATTTTTCCACGTTTAAATCAGTGAACCAGAACCGAGACCCCCCTTTCTCCTCCCCCCCCCCCCTCCGCACGTCCGTTAAACTAAAAAGTAACAAGTGTGTCTTCAGTACTGCGCACACCTTGACCTACTTTGCCACACAGGTGATTCCCAGCAGTTCCGGGATTTGGGTGTCAATGGAGGGGCTTTTCTTGATGTTTTTCTTTTTCGTTGTTAAGCTAATAACTACTAGCTCCTGAAACATTTTGTTAACCCTTACAGTCCCGGGCGCGTATATAGCGGAACTGAAGGCAGCATAGATAGAAGTAGGTCGGTACGGGAAGGGTTAACACGATGCCAGATTTTGTATTTACTTTAGATTATTAGAAATAAGATCGCAAAAAAAAAAAAAAAAAAAAAAAAAAAAAAAAAAAAAAAAAAAAGCACGCTGGCCGAGCGGTGAAAGCTAGTGAAAGCTAGGATTTGTTATCTGATCTTATATATTACAGACGCTCCTTCTATAAAGAAGATTATTGCGTCCTACGCTCATCCGTGGTCCGAGTCTTGTCTTGTTCTCGGGTCTGAGTCTACCCAGCTGTGATGGCTACCTGACTTTTAGTTGGGGTAAGGTATATGCGGCTGGGCATTAAGCTGGTCCACAAAATCTTATCGATTTATCATTAGTCAGCATAGATCTGTTTTATTGTAGTCGCCCAGATAATCAAGAACGCCCTCTCTGTGTAGTACTGTAAGGATGTATGAGTAGGTGCATTTAAAATCAAGTAAAATGACAAAATACCTCATCATTTAAAATTAAATGTCCACTTTAATAGGCTTTACTTTAACTAAACTACAATGTAAAGTAGAGTCTTGTTTATTTTATTTATTATTAAACATTGACAATGAACGTGAATTGAAAAATGCTAATACTGAAATTGGAATAAGGTTGTTTTTTATTGTCTTGGGGAGGGGGTGATCATAAAAACACAATTTAACCCCTACACTCTTGCATAAATGACTCTGCAATTCTTTTCAAAAGATTACAAATCTTGTTTAAATATCATCATTTAAGATTTCGCTCTATGAACTTTCGGATCAAATCCCCGCTTGGTAGAAATAGAGCGCCAATGAGCATGCTAAATATGAAATCATGATGAGTCACGCTGTACAAAATGATCTGATCAGACAGAAGACACATTTATATTCTAGAATAATCTAGAACAAGGCTTGGCAACCTTTTGACAAATTGTGTTCCAAAGTGGGATTTCTAATTTCTTTCAACGTGCCAACAGCCTAAAAGTAATCATGCACTAGCAATCAATTTCTTGTAGAAGAAACAAAAATTGCCTTTTGGTGGGAGTGTTCCGCGTGCCATTGAAAATCGCTCGCGTGCCAAGTTTGGCAAGCGTGCCGTAGGTTGCTGGCAACCGTTCTAGAAGGCTACTCAGTCTAATCGGCTCTGATGGGTACCTGACTTTAGTTGGGTTACAGCAAACGCGGCTCTGCGTTGAGCTGGCCCACACGGTCCCCCTAATATGCCGTGGCCACAGAAACTGGTGAACGCTGCTTCACTGGCTTTATGGATCAATTTGGCATGATGGGATACTTTACTTTTTACTTATAATTATAAATTAATACTTCTGTAATCACGCTTTATTTTATCATATTTAGGCCTAGTGTTCGTTTTAAAACCGTTATATAATAGTATTTAGAGACACCATTTAGAATTTAGACCTTTAAAATGGAATATATTTATAACTTCTGCTAATCCGTGTTTCTCCGAGACCTTTAAAAACAAGAACTAAGTTCGCCGGCCGGATATTGGAAATGAAAGAAAATGAAGAGGCGTTCGAAAACGCGAAGAAATTATTTGACAATATTTTTTATGTCCACTAAATGTCACCGTGACCTCGACACGCGATCTATCAGGAAGAGACTTTGTGATCTCTCTCCCCTGTGCGTGTGTGTGTGTTTGTGAAGCGTTGACCTATTCATACAGACAGGAGAAGGAGAGAGAGAGAGAGAGAGAGAGAGAGAGAGAGAGAGAGAGAGAGAGAGTAGGAAGTAGGAAGTCGGTTACTTTGAATACCGTCTCAAGACCAGAGTATGTGTGTGTGAGCAACTGAATTATCTTATGTGTATGAACATACAATAGGAGGTCTTATAATGAATGTTGAATTAAATGTTGCTCCCGACGAAACTGTTCTCTACATCCCAGACACTTGAGACACCTACTCACACACATATACACACACACATATGCAGCCACACTTTACCACTTCAAAATCGCTGTAATAACTAAACCATATTGCTTTCATATCAATCTAATAGCTTTATCAGATCGTATTCGTATTGTTGTCTTAATCGAATTTGTATCACTCCCACCCATCAGCTTTCATATCGTTGTCAAATCGCTGCAAGAGCTCCACCCAAATCGCTTTCATATCGCTGCAAGAGCTCCACCCAAATCGCTTTTATATCGTTGTCAAATCGCTGGAAGAGCTCCACCCAAATCGCTTTCAAATCGCTGGCAAATCGCTGCAAAAACACTACCAGCAAAGATAAAGCCGCGGCTTTTAAGTGAAGTCAAACGGAACTTTTAATGTGCTCGCAATTTGTAATGACATCACGTCACGCGTCAGTTTTTTTTTAACCAATGACAATCGAAATTGAATTGGGGTTAACTTCAAAAAGGGTGTTTATCTGCTTCTTCCTCCAACTTTATCACGTGATCTGATGCCATGAATACGTAATGAGATAGAATAAGGCGTATCTTCTGTTTGCACGCATGGAAAGATTTCCTCCAATAAACACAATCTAGTTTAACTCTTTCTATACGTTTAGCCATACTATATGCCGGAACATTATGGCTCGGTTTGATTTTACGTATTGAAAGAGTTAACTACCAAAACGCAATAAGGAGCTGTCCTTAAAGGACGTCTCGTGATTTTGGCCAAATGCAATTAAGAGGTTTTCCAAAAATGACGTCTAGCGATTTTGGCCAACTTCAAATCAAAGTGAGACCCCCTCTTCAAATATGTCTTTCCAAAAGCTATCCCTCCCGTCCCTCCCCTTCCCCTCCCTCTCCCTCCCCCTCCACCACAATCCCGTTTCCCCTATTGCTGGAGCCCACGACGCTAATACTACTTCTACCGGTAGTTGTTCGTTTGTCAATGTTTGGGATACGCTGGCGATACCGAAGGTCCTGAGGTGTAGGCTTAGGGCTTTGTTCCTGAGGGTCTGGAGGGTGTCCGTGAGTCTTACCATCTCTGATGAGTGCCTGACCATTGTTTTGGGGCAAATCTGTGTGCTGGCCACACAATTTCCTAGTATGCCGTAAAAGTTGTATTTGTTTTTAAATTATAGTTTCTTGAACTCCTGTTGCACTTATAAGGCCAATCCCGAAAAAAGTATTTCTATTTTGGTATAAAACTGTTATTGTTTTTTGGGCAGGGTCCGTTCCCAAGTATTATTGAATCACCTTAAAAGTATGCAGACGTCGCCGTTTGAATGGTATGCCTGATTGAATTTAAGGATGTTTCTTTAGCATGTCGTGTTGTCTGTCACGCGGAAATTGTACGCCCTTTGTAAAAAAAATAAAAACAAGTTTTGGCTATGTCGTCATTACTTGACACATATTTTTGTTATGACTGTAGGTGGTGCGGCTATTTATAAACGGAATGGGAAAACACCCCGCGATGTTTATCTTTCCGCGTCATAGCCTCGCTTTCACATTACGGCATATGGGTTTCTTTTCTTCGTCATAATCTCCTTTTGTCCTCCCCCAGTCTATTTTCTGTCTGTCTTCATGCTCAAAAAAAAACTTTTCTAATCTCTCAATTTCGCTTTTTCTCTCTCTCTCTCTCTTTCTCTCTCTTCTCTCTAAGCCAGCGGCCTCTCCGCGCTTGCCGTGTAAAGCACACATAAAAAGAAGGGGGCAGCAACTCTTAACAAACATGAAAACGGGGCGGGCTGTACGACACATTAAAACTCTATTTTTAATTGGCGGAAACTGAACCAATCGTCTGCGGAGAATATTTCCGGGATCTCTGTTTTTGTTTTTGCCCCTTTCAACTCCTTATTTTAACCAATTAAAAAAAAACAAATAATAGGCTAAATCAATATTCTATAGGCTAATGGTCTGTGATTTTCAGCCTGCATTGTTATAAAATTTCAACCTACATTTCTAGGCAATTCTATATCATTCTATATGCAAACAATTTGTTTTTGAATTATATTTTGTAATGTAGCCTATGCTGTATTTTTTTTCTTCGTATCCTGATTCTTCGAATAAAGTTCTAATGCGTCTAAACATTTAAAAGGTTTCATCATACATTAAATATTATTAGAATCGTATTTAATCGAGGTTTTAGAGTCGTAATTGTTTAACTTTCTTTTTTTTTTTTTGGTGTCTAAAGCAGGGGGTCGGCAACCTTTTGATAATAGTTTGCCGAAGTAGGATTTCTAATTCATTTAGCGTGCCAACAGCCTGCTCTTTTCTTGTACAAAAGACTGGAATTGCCTTTTTGTGAGGTCTTCCGCGTGCAACTACAAATCGCTCTGCATACCAAGTCTTGCACGCATACCGCAGGTTGCCGACCCCTGGTCTAATCTGTCTGGATTTGTTTATGCAAACGGGGACACACGAGTTGCAATACTGGATGAATTGGGTTGGGGTAATGTTGGATGCCAGGGTTATTCTCCTTTTGGTCAGTAGGGTCCCTTGTCCCTGAGTCTATCCAGTTCTGATGTGAAGCCTACCTGAAAAAAAAAATCCGTTTGTGGTGGGGTTGAAGGAAGCGAAATTAAAGACGCGTGCTGAAAATTGAGCTAACCCACACAATCCCCTTGTATCTCATGGACAAAGAAACTGGTGCATACGCGGGCTTCAAGAACCATAAAGCAGTGATTCCCAAAACCTTTGTGTTGTCTTTGAACACCTACTTACCAGCGTGCACACCACGTCGCATCGACGAGGAAAAAACGTTGAATCCACGATCGGTCGTCGATAGGACATGGTGTGCCCGCTGGGTTCTAATAAACAAGATTCCCGAATTTTCCCGTAAAAAAATGGTGTTTTTTTTAAATGTATGAGCAAAACAATCTAAATGACTGTAATAAACGTATTATAACAACACGTATAGGCTTTCATTTTAAATCCTCTTTTCACAAATAACAGGAAATAATAACTTTTACTGGCCTTAACTTCAGTTAGTCTATAGAAACCCAGCTCAAGTTGGGCCAGGTATTGTTTCGGTAATTCCCAGTGGTCTTCTACAGAGCCATACCCCCCCCCCGCGCCCTTTTTTTCCCCTGCGGGGAGGGTATGTATATATGTTGCTTTACCAGAGGTTGGGAACCCCCAGCCCGTTTGAATCAAAACTGTCTGAAAAAGAAAAAGTGTTTTTATTGTATGTATTCTATATCGCTTAAATAAAAAAAACACATACAAAAGGAATAAGCTTAATATATTATAACAATCAATAATTATGAAAATAAATCGAAAAAGGAACAAGAATCGATGGCAAAACTACCATGGGCGTCTTCGGGATTTTTGTCCAGGTGTGGCCAGAGACTGCATATTTTTTTTAAACATATTTTCTTATACGTTTACAGACGTTCCTTCTAGATAGAAGATTATTACGTCCACTAGACCCAAAAACCCCTGCAGGGTGGCAGGGATCCGTCGGTGGCAGGGCTAGAACCCGCTACGTGTCAGTTGGTTTTTTGGTTGACAGTGAACTAACCGCTGGACCAGCTGACTTCATGGCGGTGTGTACATATTGTAAAGTGTGCCTATATACCGGTAATTAAAAGACAGTAATGCAGTGGGACCCCTCCCCCTCCCTTACACGATATCCCCCCTCCCCAACCTGTTTGTCCCACTGCGTTCGCCCCTTGCCAACAATACCACCAAAACCATTGTTTTAAGGCACTTTTAAGGATCTAACTTTCAAGCAATTGAATTGCTTAATAATAATAATGCCATCCCCCCCCCCACGACAAAAAAAAAAAAAATGAAAAGAAAAAAGAAAACCACACAACGGCAAACTAGGTCGCTATTTATAGACAAGGATATTGCCACAGAACTAGGTCAACGGTTGTTTATTTTTTTTGTTCTTGTAATTTTTTTTATCTCGGTCACAAGTCGATAGAGAGAGAGAGAGAGAAACGAGGAAGTCACATTTTAGTTAGGGGTCGCCCAAAGAAGGAGAATGTTTTGCACACTCTCTTACTGTGTTGTTATTGTCTATAATATGCTTGTGGCGTAGGCTTAAGTTCACTTACGGTTAGATCTCAATACACATGGTAATTAAGCCTGTGTAAACTCGTGCATTCTAGTATATATATAATATTTATGTGTAGGAACGTACATTAGTAGGCCTTAATATTTCTTGGATTCAGTTGTGACTTTTCTTCATTAAAAAAAAAGGTAAATTAATTTGTACTTCTATTCTGAATGTTGATTTTGTAAATTAGTGAAGATTTTGTTTAATCTTAGTGCTGTGGTCTTCAGTAGTTAGTGGATATATATATATTATATATATATATATATATATATATATATATATATATATATATATATATATATATATATATATATAGTCTATGTGTGTGGCTGTTTATGGATGTTAGATGATACGTTGATATAATATAAGCAGGTCGAATAGCCCTAGAGGAAAAACATTTAGAAGCTTAGATGGACAGGAAAATAGATGGCTAGATAAATAGATGGATAAATAAATAGAAATAGGCCCTACAGATTGACAGACAGATAGATGGACACAGAGATAAACATGTACATGGACTGAAAGACAGATAGACAGGTAGAAAGATAGACAAACAGACAGATACACAGTTAGACAGATAGACATAGACAGATAGAGAGATAGACAGATAGATAGACAGAAAGACTGATAGGCAAATATGTAACTAGATTGATGGTATATGGATGCAAGTTTGCATAAATTAGAAAGATGGAAAGGTGAATGGGTGGATTGATACCTAGTGAGATGGGTAAATGAACAGATAGAGAGATGGGTGAATGAACAGATAGAGAGATGGGTAAGTAGGCCTAGCTAGATATAGACAGGGGTTGATGGATACATAGATCGTTGGATGGATACATAGATCGTTGGATGGATACATAGATCGTTGGATGGATTAGCTAAAGCTTGGAGAGATGGATTGGTTAAGGTATGGATGGATTTTTTGTAGTCCCTTAACCATTAGTCCTCTCTTGGGCTTGGTAGACTTGGCGGCGCCCATCTCCTCTCCAAGTCGGCGGTGGATTTATAGCTGACTGCACCGAGGGTCGAACCCCTGGTGCGGCGCTTGGGAGTCGAGCTCGCTGTCGACTTTGCTAAGCAGCAAAGAAAGATAAAAAAACATCTAGTCTGATTGATACATAGATACTGTTTGTCTCCCCCACCTCTGTTATCACCCTTCTCCCTCTTCTCATCTCTCCTTCATTGATACAAATAATAATCTGATGTTCTCTGTATCGTGTTAATAATGTCGTTACTTTTATCATTTCATTCCTTCGATTTAAAAAAACAAACAGTGTATACACGTTGCGCATATACCCGGCAATGTCTATATAATCTTACAATCACACAGACTGTCTCTGGTTCTTTATAGATGGCAATATAGATGACAAAATAGATGGTAATATAGATGGCAATATAGATGGTAATATAGATGGCAATATAGATGGTAATATAGATGGTAATATAGATGGCAATATAGATGGTAATATAGATGGTAATAAAGATGACAATATAGATGGCAATAAAGATGGTAATATAGATGGCAATATAGATGGCAAAATAGATGGCAATATAGATGGTAATATAGATGGTAATAAAGATGACAATATAGATGGCAATAAAGATGGTAATATAGATGGTAATAAAGATGACAATATAGATGGTAATAAAGATGGTAATATAGATGGCAATAAAGATGGCAATATAGATGGCAATAAATATGGCAATATAGATGGCAATATAGATGGCAATAAAGATGGCAATAAAGATGGCAATATAGATGGCAATATAGATGGTAATATAGATGGTAATATAGATGGCAATAAAGATGGCAATAAAGATGGCAATAAAGATGGCAATATAGATGGTAATATAGATGGTAATATAGATGGCAATATAGATGGCAATATAGATGGCAATAAATATGGCAATATAGATGGCAATATAGATGGCAATAAAGATGGCAATAAAGATGGCAATATAGATGGCAATATAGATGGTAATATAGATGGTAATATAGATGGCAATAAAGATGGCAATAAAGATGGCAATATAGATGGCAAAATAGCGAAAGAGCGTCTGTAATGTATAAGAAGATCTATAGCTGTTCATGACAGTTGCAGTCCTTGTATTTCTAGCTACACACAAAAAGTTCCCCTTTAGACTTATCTGATCCATGGGGCCGGTGAAGCAGCAATCACCAGTCCCTGTGCCCACGGCATACTAGGGGATTGTGTGGGCCAGCACAACGCCCAGCCGCCTTTACCCCCAACTAAAAGTCAGGTACCCCTCGGAGCTGGGTAGGCTCAATGACACCCCTTAGACCCGGGAACAAATCCTAGCCTTCACCAGAATTCGAACCCAGGTCCTTCGGTACGCCAGCCTAAAGGCGCTGCCACTCGGCCACACACACTATAAAGATATTACTCTTGTCTGTTTCAAGACTTATGTTTGTTTGTTTACAATATTAGAACCTGTTTCAGAGCCACCTTTAAGCTGTATGAATCAGTACCAAAAATAATCTATATACCAATTTCTCGTCTGTGTCTTTGTATCGTATATCCATCTAACTTAATATATATATAATAAAGGTTCCACATCAGACCTTATTTGGATCTATAGGGCCTGTGACGCAATGTTAACAAAATTTCAGTAGGCAACGGCTTACCACGGGATTGTGTTGCCAATACAATGCCTAGCATCCCTTTTACTTATCCCCAAATTAATGTCATGTGCCCACTAGAGCTGGGTAGACTCGGGTACACCCTACCGGACGTGGAAACAAATCCTAACCGTCAACGAGGATTGGAACCCAGGTTCCTCGTTACGCTAGTCGAACGCGCTGCCGCTGTTAAATTGAAAACATATTGTATCTAATAACCATAGCTTCTTGTTGTTTCGGCTTTAACACCTAGGACAAACGAGAATAACATCTTTCCGACGAAAACACG
The DNA here is from genome assembly GCA_949126835.1 of Anisus vortex. NCBI lineage: Eukaryota > Metazoa > Mollusca > Gastropoda > Planorbidae > Anisus > Anisus vortex. The sequence goes on from OX421496.1 coordinate 38,698,869, forward strand.
CGGAAACCACGTTTTTTCCCCGTCGATACGACGGTGTGCCTGCTGGGGAAAGTTCTCGAACTTTCTAAACAGATCTCATGTGCGGCGTCACGGACCTACTGTAGACTAGACCAGTACTAATTAATGCCTTGTTTGTGTCACATATCTAACACGTGTAAATTAGTCAAGTCACTAAATGTACATGCACACTTCACGACCAACCCTTCCCTTAGTTTTACATTAACCTGTGTGGATAAAAACAAAAAACAAAAAATTTGCTGCGAAACTTGGAAAGGCAATTTGTATTTGTATTTTTCTATATAACGGTAAATGGGTCGACAATACAAACAGATTTCTTTTTAATAATTTATTACAATAAATAACTAACTTCCATCGACGCACACTAGTCGAACGTAAAGTACACCATGTAAGAGAAGGAGGGGAGGCGCCAGGAAAAAACACACCATCAAAACCTCTCTAGAACAGTTTTGCTTAGCTGTTAATAATTAATCTTAGTTCCATACCACTTACCATTTTAGCATTAGGTCCTGGGTTCGAATCCGGGGGGGGGGGGGGGATACTATACTTTGTTCCCGAGTCTGTAAAGTCGTTTCATAGTCTACTTATGAGCTCGGAGAATTGGGGTGGGTAAAGGCGGCTGGGGATTCCTGCTGGCCACACGATCCCCAAGTGGCCACGGAAATATAATTAGTGAAGGCTGCTTCACAAGCCCTATAAATCAAGTTGGTCTGGGTCGTCTGACGGGAGAAACTTTACATTTTCACTTATTGAATGAACATCTAAAAAAAAAACGAACACAAAATAAAGACAGATGGGTCTACGATCTTGGCTTGGCATCTAACTACTGACTTATGTGTCTATGTGTGTCAAGGCTTTACTCACCCCCCCCCCCCCACCTTTTCCCTCAGTTTATCACGTGCACTTTAAAGTGCCTACTGCTCAATATAATCGAATCTAGTAAAGTACACATCACATGTTTACTTACAGGATGTAACAAAAGTGTTGCCACTTTAGGCGTTTTCTAGGCTAAGTCCATGATATTAGCCTATTAGCCTGTTGATTAGTGTCTTTCATTTACAAAAGCTACATCTTTCTAGAAGAAGTGGTGTTTTACTCCCCGTGTGTGTGGCTATAGATTTATTAGATCAAGTGGTGTTTTACTGTCTGTGTGTTTGTGGCTACAGATTTATTAGATCAAGTGGTGTTTTACTGTCTGTGTGTTTGTAGCTACAGATTTAATAGATCAAGTGGTGTTTTACTGTCTGTGTGTGTGTGTGGCCATAGATTTATTAGATCAAGTGGTGTTTTACTGTCTCTGTGTTTGTAGTTACAGATTTAATAGATCAAGTGGTGTTTTACTGTCTGTGGGTTTGTAGCTACAGATTTATTAGATCAAGTGGTGTTTTACTGTCTGTGTGTTTGTAGCTACAGATTTAATAGATCAAGTGGTGTTTTACTGTCTGTGTGTGTGTGTGTGGCCATAGATTTATTAGATCAAGTGGTGTTTTACTGTCTGTGTGTTTGTAGCTACAGATTTAATAGATCAAGTGGTGTTTTACTGTCTGTGTGTTTGTAGCTACAGATTTAATAGATCAAGTGGTGTTTTACTGTCTGTGTGTTTGTAGGCATAGATTTATTAGATCAAGTGGTGTTTTACTGTCTATGTGTTTGTGGCCATATATTTATTAGATCAAGTGGAGTTTTACTGTCTCTGTGTGTGTGGCCAAAGATTTATTAGATATAGTGGTTTTTTACTGTCTGTGTGGTCATAGATTTATTAGCTATAGTGGTGTTTAACTGTCTGTGTGTGGCCATAGATTTATTAGATATATTGGTGTTTTACTGTCTGTGTGTGTGGCCATAGATTTATTAGATATAGTGGTGTTTTATGTGTGTGTGAGACCATAGATTTATTAGATCTAGTGATGTTTTACTGTCTGTTTGTGTGGTTATAGATTTATTAGTTCTAGTGGTGTTTTACTCCCTGTGTTTGTGGCTATAGATTTATTAGATCTAGTGGTGTTTTACTCCCTGTGTGTGTGGCTATAGATTTATTAATTAGATCTAATAGTGTTTTACTGTCTCTGTGTGTGTGGCTATAGATTTATTAGTTCTAGTGGTGTTTTACTCCCTGTGTATGTGGCCATAGATTTATTAGATCTAGTGGTGTTTTACTCCCTGTGTATGTGGCCATAGATTTATTAGATCTAGTGGTGTTTTACTGACCATGTGTGTTTAGTTTTTTTAGTTGACAACAGCCCACGTAAACACCTGGTTTGGAAAAGGGCCTACTTTAACATGAGAGTGTGGTGTATTGACTAATGACTGCTCATGTAACAACACTGAGTTGATATTCATTCTTTATCACTACTTATGAACGAGATGGTGGTGGTAGGTGGGGAGGAGGGTGGGGTGGACATGACACCTGGGATTGTGGTCGTCTCTTTTTTTTATTGACGTGTCAAGGGTTGTGTGCGGGGAGAGGTGAGTGGGGGGGGGCTGGGATGAGGTGGAATGGTATAGTGAGTTAATCGATAGTCCCACTCGTCGAATTTTTTCCTTACTGTAAGACTCGATATTCATAATAGACTTCGTGGGTTAGTTAAAATTTGTTGTAATGAGTTAGTTATATATCTGTATCTTTTTGACTGCCTGTCCTTCTATAGGTTGTTATCTATCTATCTATCTATCTATCTATCTATCTATCTATCTATCTATCTATCTATATATCTATCTATCTATCTATCCATCTATCTATCTATCTATCTATCCATCTATCTATCTATCTATCTATGTATCTATCTATTTATCTATCTATTTATCTATCTATCCATCTATCTATCCATCTATCTATCTATCTATCTATCTATCCATCTATCTATCTATCTATCTATCTATCTATCTATCTATCTATCTAATTAGCTATCTCTCATCGCTTCCGTCCTATCTATCTATCCTTGTATCTATCTTAGATTTAAAATTATCATTACACATGTATCGGATTATCTATATCTCATTACATTTTAATTATATATGTATGTATCTGTCTAAATGTCTGTCTATCTAAGCAAAGTCTGTCTCTCTATATAAGTGTCTTGTTCTACCGTTATCTATCTGTATTTATTTATCTGTCTTATACATCTTATAGGCATGTCTGTCGGTCTAACCATTTATCTTCGTATCTATCTCGTCTATTCACCAATCAACTATCAATCTATCGTTCAGTCTGTTAACGCTATCTGTCTGACCATCCACCCACCTAACGCCCTGTTCACCTACCGTTCTATCTCTATTCCGCTCTATTAATTCAATCAAACCATTACGAAATACGCTCCGCCCACAGCTTGGATTCTCACCAACCCAACCCATTTAAACGCTTACTTGTCCAACAAACTTTAATACAATAGCACTCCTGGCTCATCCCCATTAACGGGAAATTCCGTTTTTAAAAATTGGATAAACCCAGTGGGTGATAATGGGTTAGTAGTTAACTTTTAGCAGTACTTAAAAGTGTCGCATTTTAGTTTTCGAGCAATTATAAAAAATGGTTTGTTTTCGTGAGAGTTAAAGTAGATTTGAATCAATTTCCGTATCCAGGATTTGGTATGTTGGCTAAATAATATGTCTTCTCTTTTTTATATTATATCTATATATCTATTTATCCATCTATATATTTATCCATTTATCTATCTATCTATCGATTCATCTATAAATGTATCTATCTATCTATAGATGTTATTAGTATTATTGTTTCATTTATTATTGTGAAATCGACTTTAGATCTCGTCTTTGTATCAATTTCGTCCGAATTAATTAATCACCTCTATTTAGGAATCTATGTGTTTATAATATATCAATCTAAGTATCTATTTATGAACCTAAGGATGTATGTATCTATCTATCTAATTATCTATCCAGCTATCTATGTTTTCATATTTAAATGTATGCAGTGGCCAGTACCAGTATCTATCTATCTAATTATCTATCCAGCTATCTATGTTACATATTTAAATGTATGCAGTGGCCAGTACCGAACAACGATAAAAGCAAATTTACTTGGTCGCATATAGAAGAGTAAACCGATCAAAATCTAGATTATCACAATGCATACTACCAGCAGACCTATAAGAATATAGATCTACTCAACAATAGAATTATAACAAACTACTCAGTTTAGTTTGTCTTAACCCTTCCCGTACCGACCTACTTCTATCTATGCTGCCTTCAGTTCCGCTATATACGCGCCCGGGACTGTAAGGGTTACGTTAAGGGGCACGTTGGCCATGCTGGCAGCGAGTTCGGCTGGCGTAACGAATCATATGACTTGTTCCTGGGACTGGAGGGAGTCCCTGAGTCTACCCAGCTCTGATGGGTGCCCGACATTCGTTAAGGTAACATAAAGGCATCTGTGCATTGTGCTTGCCACACAGTTCCCTAGTAAGCCGCGGTCACAGAATCCGATGACCGCTGTTTCGCCGGTCCTATAATCAATGAGATCCGACGGGTACTTTACTCATTTGTCTTTTAAGCCAGGGCTGTGGAGTCGGAGTCGGGACATTTATCTACCGACTCCGCAGCCCTGTTTTAAGCAGTCATTTTCTGATGTATCTAAACCATATTTTGGTTAAAGCCCTCGTGTGTTCCCCTCGCGTGTTTTAACAATTGTGTGACCATTTACTTCTGTTTTATGCCATTTATAGACCATTGAATGATTAAATAACAGTGATATAAATAATGTTTGGGTCACAAAGTAGAAGTTTAAAAATTAGCTGGGTCAGGGCATAGAGATGTTTGGGAATAGCTGATTTTACTCAACTTCGTACTGTAGCTCTAAACAAAATCAGACACCCCTGTCCAACAGCAAATCTATTATGTAATCGAGTCCTATCAATCAATATTACGCGTGAAATTCGCACCTTGCCACTGACGGCTACTGGTGGGTGTCAAACTCAAGGTCCGCAGACCAAATCCGGGCCCGATGCAACCAGATGTTGATTCCTCCAGGCGCCTTGGTTCCCCAAACCTCACACTGTGACTATAGCATTACATGTATTGGGATGAAGTATTGACACCCTGACAGATTCCTGGTGACAGGTATGCAGTAAGCGGAAGTAAGGCGTGAATTATGATGTTCTCCCCTTTCACCCCCCCCCTCCATGCGGAAGAACCTATCTGTTCTAGGGCTTGACACAAGGGCGTAGCCTACAAAACCATCCTAGGGAGGGAGAGCGAAAGAGAGAAAGAGAGAGATGTTGTTCAGGCAGATAGACATATAAACATATATACAGATTGACAGACAGATAAACAGATTGACAGATTGACAGATAGACAGATAGACAGATAGGCAGACAGATAGACAGATAGACAGATAGACAGATAGACAGATAGACAGATAGACAGATAGACAGATAGACAGATAGACAGATAGACAGATCGACAGATAGACAGATAGACAGATAGACAGATAGACAGATAGACAGATAGACAGATAGCAGACAGACAGATAGACAGACAGACAGACTAGACTTACAGATAGGCAGATAGAAGATTCCTCTGGTTTTAAACGTCTGACATGTCATGCAAGAGCGTGAGTAATTTACTGCCATCACGTTTTTCCGCTGCCATCAAACATGTCAAAACGAAAAGGTCAGACACATTAAAACATATTTTACTTTTTACAAAAAAATATATATATAAAAAATTGTAATCCGGAAATCAATAGCTAATTCAGAACCACCAATTATTGCCCCTGGCGGCCGAAGAAGAAGAAAAAAAAAATTGACGAAGCAGGAAGTCCCACTCTTTAAAAAAAAAAAAAAACAGCACTCGATGCGAAGCTCGCGGTTTCCTTGCATTCGGTAGGTGGGGAGAACAAAGGTGGGGTGTTTAGGTGCGTAATCATTTGCAACTCGACACGGATCTGGTCTGTGTTTTTCTCTTTGTGACGCGACTTCACTGAGACTTCACTGAGATTTCACTGAGACTTCACTGAGATTTCACTCTTCCGGCGTTGTAGTTTGTGTGTTGTGGTTATTTTTTGCGCGTCTTTTATTATCAGTTATCTTCCAAGCATTTGAATCAAGCGGATAAGCTTATTTGTAGCTTTTTTATTTATAAAAAAAAATGCTCTTTTATCTTACATTGTGACAGACGCTCCTTCTTTTCAGAAGACAATTGCGTCCTACGCTTATCCGTGGTTTTAAGTCTAGTATTTGCATTTTGAATAGGATTTTAAATGCTCTTATGTTATTGATCTAATTGGTTTTCCTGATTTTATTTTGGCAAAGAAAGAGAAATTATATTCGTTTTCTCTTCTTTTTATGGAATAAGAAACTAGTTTTGATCCTTAGGTGTGAGTATGGGTAGTATTAGATTGATGTTGTGTTGTATCGCTGAGAGAATTTAATGCATTTTATCTTACCCTATATATTAGCCTACAAACGCTCCTTCTATAAAGAAGGTTATTGCGTTTTACGCTCATCCGTGGTCCGAGTCTAGCCTTGCATTTTTATTGGTATTTTAAAGGATGTTAAGTTACTGGTTTTCCTGGTTCGTTCAGGTAACCCATTCCATGCCCGGTTGATCGGACTTTCGGGTTTTCCCGAATGTATGCATCACTGTGCAGTTAGTTGTTCTATAATTAGTTTTAAGTGTTGTTGTTTTTTGTTGTACATGTTTATTTTTCTTGTATTATATCAAAGACTATATTAAGATGGACCGCCTGCTCTAGTCTTATCGCTTGTATGTTGTTGTTTTTTCGTGTGCAACCAAAAAGGCTATCTTAACCCTTCCCGTACCGACCTACTTCTATCTATGCTTCCTTCAGTTCCGCTATATACGCGCCCGGGACTATAAGGGTTAAATGACATTAAAGGTTTCCGCTGTATACAACTTTAGATTTTAATCTTCATTTTCCGATGAGAAAATTATGGCGAATTACTAAACCGGAAGTCTAGAGGACGTAGTGCGATCGGAAATTCCGAAAACTAAATGTTTCAAGATATCAAATAGCAGAAATATCAAAGCAAACGGTCCATCTTTTTTTTTTAGGCTGTGGTATTATACATAGATCTAACTATTCTATGAACGCAATTCTTCCACTAAAATAAATGTATACATACAGAGATAGTCTACATTAGTAAAAGTCTATAAGTATTAAACTTTTAACAATAACCGGATTTTGCTTTTTTTTATTACAGGAATTTTATGTGGATTTTGGCATTCTAATGGATTACAGCAAACCGGATTAATTAAGACTGGAGTTTACATTGGAGCTATATCAAGATTAGTTTATAGTTTATTTAGTACAATTTGTAAGGAGCGGATTGTGTGGTTCTGTAATACAATCAAGATCATCTGCACTCCACTTAGTTTAGCAGGCTAATTCATCCAAGGTATTAAGGAACAGGCTACCAGCTTACAACATCGGGCTACCAGATTTAAGTGGTCGGGTTACCGGTCTCTCAGCAACACCGGGCTAACCAGCATAATTTCAGGCAAGGTGTGGCCAAGGTGTTCGACACGTGCAAGGGCGTCGGCACACTATGTCGCCAAGGGGCGTCGCATGCTTGCGATCTATTCACCGCTTTTAAATCTTACCGCCCTTTTTTTTTTACTTTCAACCGACACCTGTGCCTCTCACAGATTGGGAAAGGACACACTCGACCCGCCGGCCGATTGTACGATTTTCCCTTAACGAGAGGAACTCGGGAGTCAGACTGTTATATGGCCCGCCTGTTGATCGACGCCATCAAGAATGGGGACATGACGCTGGCAACGTGCATGGTTCATCGGGGGCTGTACGGGTGCATCGACAGCCAGACGTGGAGGAGGGACGGGACGGCCCTGTTCTTCTGCTGCAGCAGGGGCTACTACGAGCTGGCCTGCCTGCTGATGGACCGCGGGGCCAGTCTGACGGCCACGGACAAGAGCCAGGCCACTCCGCTTCACGGAGCGGTTGACAACGGCCACTTGGAGATTGTCAGGTGCGTACGAAACATTTTCTTCCATTACAATGGTCTTTATTTATTCATTTTTGCCCGATAAGGTTGTAGTTACGTAGTCAGCCGGTTTCCTAGGTAACCGATAACGTAAATAAACACGACTACGTAGATGCCTTCACTGCTATCTTCCTATATTTTGGTGACTCATATTTTACCCACAATATTTCTGTACTTCTATAAGCTGACTACATATATATATATATATCATGGGACACCCTTGTCTAGCGGCAGCCCGCCCAGCTCTTGTTCCGAAAGTCCAGGGTTCGAATTTCCCTGAAGGCTATGATTTGTTTATGGACCTGGAGGGTGTTCCCTGAATCTACCCAGCTTGGAATAATAAAGGCCAAAAATTCCCCTAGTTTGCCGTGGCCACAATGGTCAAACCTTAGGCCTGTATCAGCTCAACGGTCAAATTTAAGTTCAGCTCAATGGTCAAATCTAAGGTCAGCTCAATGGTCAAACCTAAGGTCAGCTCAATGGTAAAACCTAAGGTCAGTTCAATGGTCAAATCTAAGGTCAGCTCAATGGTCAAGCCTAAGGTCAGCTCAATGGTCAAACCTAAGGTCAGCTCAATGGTCAAACCTAAGGTCAGCTCAATGGTCAAACCTAAGGTCAGCTCAATGGTAAGACCTAAGGTCAGCTCTTTGGTAAAACCTAAGGTCATCTCACTAAGTCAATCGAACTCTTTTTATGACCTACAGACCACGACATTGTACGTCGACATTTAAATAGACGTCTTTTTTTTTTTTTTAATTATTCCATTTAGCCAATCGATATGTTAGAAAGACATTAGTGATATCAGAGCCAAGGAACCAGGAAGTGATATTCTCATCTGTAATCGCTGTCTTAAATTAGACCTGATAGCTATGTGATACAAGCTGGTCGATTATCTCTCTTTCCTTTTTTTTTTATATCTCATCAACTCCAGAAAAAAACATTCGTCAGAAAAACTTCCTGATTTTGCCAAGAGATTATTCCCCCTTCCCATCTAATTATATAGATTGGAATGTATGTGCCTATTGCGACTCCCATCGGTTAATTTAAAGACTCGTGACCTAATTGTGTCTTCCGTACTATACTGGTATGAATCACCGCCTGTCACGCAAATGATCCAAGTCCGATTCCCCCCACAGGGTGCTAATTCAATAACACTTTCCGTAATAACAACACCGATTTACTTCTGATTACAACCTTTTTTTTGTTTAAGATTGTTAGATAGAATCTTCATAGTCTTAAGTTCTCTAAATTGATTGTAATAAGTACAAACTAATAATTAAAAATTAGATACGATATTTTAAAATTGCTTTTTTGTATCGTGTGAATTTAGTATGAAAATGATTATTTGTGTAGGTTTTACATAATATAGCACAACCACATTATTAATACTGATTATACTAAAGTTATGTTATCTAAATTATTCATTAGTTCATCTTAATCATGTTATCTAACATTCTATCTATATATCTACCTCTCCCACTCTCTCTCTCTTTATAACAATAAACCGCTATTATTTAAACATTCAGCAAAACACAAAGCATTCTTTAATAACTTTTTTATAAAACACAAAATCAATCCAGTATAAAACACACATAGAACACTTTCTTATTCCATATGCAAGAACAAAAGCATAGAAGGTTTGACCATTGATCTGACCTAAGGTTTGACTATTGTAGCCACAGCAGACTAGGGGAATGTGTGGCCTTTATTTTGTTCCCTAAATTGTTAGGTACCCACCTATTGAAATGTTCTATTTGCCTGGCGGCTTACAGAGGTTACAGTGACATCTGCCGCTACCTATTGAAATGTTCTATTTGTACTTCAATGCAGATGTTATCCTGGGCATCGACTTAAAGTTTAGTTCCCGCAAGTAATCTACTCTGATTTAAACACTGTCATTTTCACCTCCTCAACATTTAAAACTATTTCATTTTTGCCATGTTTTATCTCTCAATTTATTTTGACTCCTTCAGATTGCTCATAATGAGGGGTGCCCAAGTGAACGCCCAGACCATCAGGGGAGACACGCCGCTGCACCTGGCGGCTTACAGAGGTTACAGTGACATCTGCCGCTGCCTGGTAGACGCCGGCGCGGATCCACGTCTGGTCAACGTGAACGATCTGACGCCGCAGAGGGAGGCCTTCAGTCAAGGCCACCTTGAAATCAGTAACTTCCTGATTCAAATTCAAGAAAGTGAGTTGACCTGCATTTTGTGTGTGTGTGTGTGTGAAAGTATGTATGTTTTCACTTTAAAATAATAAGTTTGTTGAAAACGAACTATTTGGGAAAATCGGCTATGTTCGTGACTAGCGTCAGAGAAATGTGTTAATTAGAATCGAATTATTTAATAAAAGCTAAATAATTAAATATTTTAAAGTTCAGGAATATTAAATTTATCTTGCCCTACACAGGAAATGATTCCAAATTAAGACTATGACTCTATTATGTTTGATCGTTGCGCAACGTTTCTCAAATTTTAGTTTGCGGTGACCCGGTTCTTTTTTTTTTTTAGACTTCGTGACCCACTTAATTTTTAATGCCGTTATTAAATTTAAAATTATATATATAATATATAATAATATATGTAAGAATCATTGTAAAAATGTCAACGGTAAATATGGCAACCATTACCATTTTAACCGTTCGGTGAGTTTTTTCCATTACATCATTGCCATATTTACCGTTGCCATATTTACCGTCGCCCTTATTACCGAACTTATTAGATGATGCTATTGAATTTTTTATCAGTTCTAGGTATTTTATAATTTAAAAACTAAAATGTTAGTGGAAAGCGAAGTGAAAAATATATAAATAAGTGGCTCACCAAAACAAACAATGGTAAACGCTGGGTTTTAGTAAACCTAGACCATGTCCTAAATAAGACATGTACATAGAGACACTCACAGTGACGATATTTGTCTTAAGACCTATTGTCTTACAATAAGTCTCTTTACATATTATATGCCTTATATAAAAATATATTAATTTACTGTGGTTTCACGTTGTTTATATTTGTCTTGTTTTTTTTATAAATGGGTTGTCAGGTGGTCTGTGGAGATTTTCTTAATGAAATTGAAACTCAGAAACATATCGCGGTACACTTTAAGACGACACTTCAGGGCCAGTCCTCGGTTTCTGCTGTCATGATTAAAAATAAACAACCATAACACACGATGGGAAAAAATAATTTTCCCGCCCAGTCGGAAGTGTCGAGACCTGTCACGTGGTTGTCAAACGTCATATCAAAAAAGAGAAGGAGAGATGGGTTGGGAAAAGGTGGGGCGGGGGACTGCTGGGATTATGTCTGTGACAATATGCTCAGCTGTATGACATAGAGGAGGGTTTTGTTTTATATAAATAGAGAGAGAGAGAGAGATCGAGAGAGAGAGATCGAGAGAGAGAGAGAGTAGGCCTACCAGTGTGAGAGAAAGAGGAAGTAAGAGAGGCAGGGGCCAAAGATGACAGGGGGAGAGAGAGAAGAAGAGATGGGTGGGAGGGAGAGAGGAGAATAGTGAGAGAGAGAGAGAGAGAGAAGAAGAGATGGATGGGAGGGAGGGACGAGAATAGTGAGAGAGAGAGTGAGAGAGAGAGAGAGAAGAAGAGATGGGTGGGAGGGAGGGAGGGAGGAGAATAGTGAGAGAGAGAGAGTGAGAGAGAAGAAGAGATGGGTGCAAGGGAGGGACGAGAATAGTGAGAGAGAGAGTGAGAGAAAGAGAGAGAAGAAGAGATGGGAGGGAGGGAGGGTGGAGAATAGTGAGAGAGAGAGAGTGAGAGAGAGAGAAGAAGAGATGGGTGGGAGGGAGGAGAATAGTGAGAGATAGAGAGAGTGAGAGAGAGAAAAAGAGATGGGTGGGAGGGAGGGAGGAGAATAGTGAGAGATAGAGAGATAGAAAGTGAAAGAGAATAGTATGAATGGATATAAAGAACTTGGTAGAAAGATACTGTTTATGAGAGACATAAAGATAGATTTATATAGACCCAGTCTTGCGCGTGCGTCGCATATTTAAAACAAAACTTTCACCCACATAAGATGTAGGCTACAATTGTCATAAATGTCTTATGTTGCTTTTCTCTAAATCCAAATGCCAGGGACACGATATATTATTTAAAAAAAAAAACATCAACCAAGAGTGCAAATTTGTTTGATGGACATTCATGAAATCCCACTCACTGTTTGAAAACAGACTAAATTAGCCGTGAGGAAGAGTAACATACAGCTGTATTATTTTACTGTTGATTTGACAAGGCCACATTTTCCATTGATCAAAGTAAAAATTTGAAACCCTACCGTTCTAATCGATATCCATTTATAGTCTTAGCGCCCGAACTTAGAATCCAAACTGTCATTCTAACTACTCTATTTTAAATAATGTCTCCAAAGACCTTAATGGTTTTTGACATCACGCAATTAGCCAGTACTTTTACTAAAACATTCCATTTAGACAGTGGCGTAAACAGGGGCAATGATGATTGGCGTACGCCTGGGGAGCGAGGACGGAAATTTGCTGCCTATTTCACGTGCGTCAGCTTGTTCGGCTGGCGTACGGGCGAAGGTCCTGGGTTCGAATCCTGGTGCAGGCTAGGATTTTTTTTTTTTTTGCAGGGTCTGGGGTGTGTCCCTGAGTCCCTATCCTGCCCTGACCTTAGATGGGGGGGGGGGGTAAAAGAAATGGCGGTTGTGCGTAGTGCTGAACACTTAATCACATAGTATGCCGTGGCCACAGAAACTGATGAACCGGCCCTGTGGATCAATTTGGTCGGAATGGTACTTTACTTATTACTGTGGACTAAGGACAAATAAATGTCTGAATTGAGAGAAAAAAAAAACGGCAACAGAAAGAAGCAGTTTTGTCAAAACTAATCACACTCTTTGCTAGGGAAATATTTTTTATTGTAAGGCGGTGGGTGAAGAGGTGTGTGTATAAAGATGTGTGTATGAGTTAGTGTGTGTGTGTGTGTATGTGGGTCTGTTGGGCTAGGAGAGCTACTTCCGCCTGCCAATGTCACCAGGTATACAAAAGAAATCTGTCAACTGACGAGTGCCTGACATTTGTAAACTGGATAAAGTATCCACATGTTGACATGGATCTGCTTCCTGTTGGACAACAATTGGCGTTTGTTCTGGCTTTCGTTGTTGTTTTTTTTTTTTACCTTTAGTCTTTCTTTCTTTTGTTGTCTCTTTTTTTATATAGGTTGGTGAAGGAGGTTACTTTTAAGAACTCAGATACGTAGTTTGACAGACATAAAGACAGAGAGGGAGGGAGGGAGAGATAAAGTCGGCTAGATAGATTGACAAAGAGAGAGAGAGCGAGAGAGCGAAAGAGATAGAGGAAGTAGGCTATATATTAAATTAAAAGTAAAGTATCCCGTCGGACGGAATTGATCATAAGATCCGGTCAAGCAGCGTTCAACATTTTCAGTGGCCACGGCATACTAGGTGATTGTGTGGCCAGTACAATGCAGAGCCGCATTTTACTTTACCCCCCAACTAAAGTCAGGTACCTGTCAGAGCTGGGTAGACTCAGGGACACCCTCGAGTCCAGCGCAAAAAAAAACCTCTAGTCTTCACCAGGATTCGAACCCAGGACTTTAGTCCTGGCTAGATAGAGAGACGGTAAAGAACGATGCTTTTTTATATATTTCAAAAGACAAACTTTGTCTGAGTGTTTCGCATGTGTTTTCCACCCACTGCCAGACAAAGATATCTAGATTTATTAGTCTACTGACTTCTGGTGACCTCATGAAAAATATATGAATTAAAAAAAACAACTTTTTTTTTCACTGGCAAAAAGACCCCACAATATCATCAAATATGTTTTAGGCCTAGGCCTACATATTTACAAACAAAAATATATTGTTCGTTCTCCTTAGATAGATGGTTTTTAAGAATAGATCTAGTTTGTTTATTTCGATTGCTGTGAACTTGTTTCAATAAAACAACATTTGTTTATAATATATATCTTCTATTTTAAAATGAATGTTACGCAAATTGAAAATAGATTATGTACTAGTTATAGACAGTTCGCCCCTATAGGGATTGTGTATTTAGACTACAGATTAGTGAAGCATGTTTTTGTAGTGAGGAGAAAATACCTTCATCTAGATGTGTATAGTGTATTCGCATAGAGAGAATATGAGAGGGAGAGAGGGTACTAGAGGGAGAGAGAGAGTACGAGAGAGAGAGAGTACGAGAGGGAGAGGGAGAGAGGAAGAAAGAGAGAGTACGAAAAGGAGAGAGTACGAGAGGGAGTACGAGAGAGGGAGAGGTAGACAGGGGATTGGGGCGAGGGCAAGTGTACTTTACACTAATAAGTTGAACAGGATGTACTCAGGCCTCAACACACACACACACACACAAACAAAAGGGGGGAATTAACCGTTGATGGACTTGACGTCTAGACGGTAGACCTTTGAATTGTCTGCTCCTTGGCACTATTGTGTTTGGTTGTTGTCTTTTTCTGTTTGTTTTTTTATGTTTGTTTTTTGTTGTTTTGAATGTTATTGACCCTGTATGCTTTGTATATGAAACTAATTCTATCGGTATTCGGCCCTAACATTTCTTTTTTTTTTGTGTGTATGACTTAGCAATGAAAAGTCATGGCAGAATAAATGTTTATTGTCATTGATCGTTTTATCTAAAACGTATTTCTGAAGTTTATGAGACGCCCGATTGTTTAAATTTTAGTTTGAAATTTTTTTTTTAGTTTACCACATGTCCTTTCTTTTTTAGCCCAACAACAGGATCTAGAGTTTGGGGGTTTGACTGTACTAGCTAGCTCACAAGTTAATTAGGTCAAGCTATTTTTAGTCAATTAACAATCCCTATGCATTCCTCTTTACTTTCGCTTTCACTGTTGTGTTTTTTTCTCTTATATTTTTAGTGACCTGCCCTGAAAAAAGTCGGTACAGAACATCGATGATACAGCTTGATCCTCCCAGTGACATTGACATGAACTTCGTGTCCGGAGACCATCGTGCCAAAACGCATCCGACGCCAGCCGGACGAGACGACCCCTCGCGCGTGAACGAAACGCCGAAAAAGGGTCTCCCAGATCTGCTGGACAACGAAAACGCGGAGGACGTCAAGGACAGCTCGAGCTTGACAAACGTGCAGAGGACGACCCCGTCTTTCATAACTCTAGACCCGCCGGAAGACGACGTTGTATTCATACGGAACGTCAGAGCTTTTCCGGAATGCCAGTCGCTGTATTCGAGGCCTGAACTCTCTTCGAACTGTGGTGTTCCGGTGCAGGCCAAGATGAAAACTCCGGACGTCAGCCTGGGGGTCAAAGGTCACCAGCAGTTCTCGTTTCAACAGAAGAGCCTCCCGGAGCGGCACGAGCGTCGCTCGCAGAAGCTGCACAGCGGCGGAGACATGAGCGATTTCAGCAGCGACTCCTACAGCACAGTCAGCACGGCCAGCGACGCTAGCGACTGCTTCGACGAGTTCCGGCCAGGGGACTGTGAGATGGCCGACAGGCAGCTGTCCGGGACCTGTGGGTGCGGCGGTGGCGGCGACCTGGCGGACAAGGCCTCGGACGGGTACCTATCTCTCCAGCACCAGCTGTCCTTCGTCCGCGAGGCGCCTCGGTCTCCGACGTCCCATGCTTTCTCCGAATTTCAGGACGTCTTCGACTCCACTGTCTTCAGCATGAGGTCGCTCCACCCTTCAAGCTGCTCCTATCTACGGGTTTCCGAGCCCCCGCTCATCCACCGGTACGACTGCAGCGGAAGAAAGCAAAGGCCGGCGTCGGTCAACTCGTTCCAAGAGTGTCTGGCCCCAGAACGGCCCGCGTACAACAAAAGCTTCTCCGTGGAATTCCGGCCGAGGCTCGTCGCCTATGGACAAGACGGGATTCGACCCAAGTCGGGTCAACAGTCGAACAGTTCTTCCTTCAACGACCTTTCCTCCAACTATCTCTCATCGTCCAGTCTCGCCTCGCCCTCGTCTTCCATGACATGTATAAACATTCCCATAAACTGACCGCTCCTGATATCTAGAAATTTTACCATAGCCAAGTATTATAGATTTCTCATACCAAAGTATTTCTGCATTTAAAGTTGTATAGTATGCTTGCGGGTACACTCGCTGATGTTTAGTTTAAATGTAATATTGATGTGTTTGACGTGGCAACCATTTCTTTTAAAAAGAAGCATTTATTACTTTATAATAGGATGCATATAATTTATTATATAGAACTCCCCTAATGCTCTGTAAAATGATACCAGAAAAGCCTTTGTCTACATATAAAACAAGATGTATGCTGTAAAGTTACTATATGTACATTAGTCATCCTTTTTAAAGTCAAAAGGTTTTGTAATAGCTTGCAATGGTAATTTCAATATTATTATTATTTATAGATACGGGTTTTTCCGGAGCTAAAACTGTTTACTGAGATTAACTTATTTAGCGGTATAGGCCTACGCGAATCTGTTGCATCATACGAGGATTATCCTAAGCTTTCAAATGAACCTAACCGGTTACGATAAAACGGGGCGTGGGTTTGCCCTACTCCATCGCCCTCCCCAGTCTCCCTGGGCTATTCGTCAATGATTTATATTTACAAAAACAACAACTATAGAATAACATGGACGTGATGGTCACTTTTAATGTATTTACAGGTCAATGCGTAGGAAAATGAAATTTTAGAGATCAGTGATAGCATATAACAATGGCGTGCGCTTTGTATCAAGAATATTGTTTACCTGATCAATAGCTACTAGTGCATATAAGTAAGACGCAGTACTGCCATTTATACAACGACTAGCCACCATTATATAAAGAAACTTATTTCCTGTGCATGTATTAGAGCTAGTTATTTTTTGGTTTCGGCATGTGATGTCACTTTCTAACGAATCCGCCATCTTTGTCTTCAAATTCGCTTCGGGCTTTCTTTCTGTTAGTCAATCGCGTATAAAGCATATATTGTTTTGTTTTCTTAAGAATGGAGGCGGAAGAGGGGTGGGGGTGACCTAGCGAACCGAAGGTCCTGGGTTCGAATCCTGCTGATTGCTTCGTTGACATTGTGCTAGCAACACAATCCCATAGTGAAAATTGGTCTGATGGGGGATAATTTTCCAAACCCGAGGGACTGAGTGATGCCCTAATGTTCATGCCCCACCAAGCTATCACCAGTTTTATTTCTTAAAAGGGCTATCACAAAAACGTTAGAACTAAACTAATATTTGACCTTCGTGACATAACGTTGAAAATCACAATAACATAATATGCCTCCCTCTCCCGCGCCCTCCCTCTCCTAAAGTCATTGTCAGGTCGAAAACCTTTCAGTGTCACAGACTACGCCGCGCGCGTGTGGCACTCGTTCATTCACCCACCCACTCACTCACCCACTCATTCATTCTCGCAGCCATTCGTGTTGTTATTTATTGTTACCCGTCTTTCCTTCATCGCGTTGTCATGGCAACGATGGATTATTACCGTGTTTTGTCTTTCCGGTTCGTGTTGTTGGTTTTTTAAATAATTTATTTCAGATTAAAAAAACAACAACAACAAATACACATAAAGGACGACTAGTGATTGGCTAAGTTCCTACATCGGTAAACTTTTAAGAGCATCCCCCCCCTCCACCTCACGCTTCTACCCAATATTTGCTCCCAATTAAGTGAAAACAATATGTGCGAAACCAAACCCGTATTTAGCTAATCATCTAATTAGTTTAATTCATTCAACCATTCATTAATTGTATTTGTTTAAGTCTGATACATCGTAATTCTAGGTCATCCAGTATGCCTCTTATTTATTAACATATTATTTATGTGAAGTATGTTTTAGATTGCTTGATTAAAAGCTAAAAAAACGGGGTAGAATTTTTCGGTTATAAATCATACATTTGTTCAATGTGTACATTTGTTCAATGTGTACATTTGTTCAATGTGTACATTTGTTCAATGTGTACATTTGTTCAATGTGTACATTTGTTCAATGTGTACATTTGTTCAATGTGTACATTTGTTCAATGTGTACATTTGTTCAATGTGTACATTTGTTCAATGTGTACATTTGTTCAATGTGTACATTTGTTCAATGTGTACATTTGTTCAATGTGTACATTTGTTCAATGTGTACATTTGTTCAATGTCTTCTTGTATTAAAAAGTATGTTTTTAAAAAATATATATTACGTTTTTTCGTTTTTTATTTACATATTTATTTTAAAATCTTACATTTACACTGGAAAGCACTAAACGGGTTGTTTTAGCACTTTGGGAAACACTGAACTAGATAATTCAGCACTTTGGGAAACACTGAACTAGATAATTCAGCACTTTGGGAAACACTGAACTAGATAATTCAGCACTTTGGGAAACACTGAACTAGATAATTCAGCACTTTGGGAAACACTGAACTAGATAATTCAGCACTTTGGGAAACACTGAACTAGATAATTCAGCACTTTGGGAAACACTGAACTAGATAATTCAGCACTTTGGGAAACACTGAACTAGATAATTCAGCACTTTGGGAAACACTGAACTAGATAATTCAGCACTTTGGGAAACACTGAACTAGATAATTCAGCACTTTGGGAAACACTGAACTAGATAATTCAGCACTTTGGGAAACACTGAACTAGATAATTCAGCACTTTGGGAAACACTGAACTAGATAATTCAGCACTTTGGGAAACACTGAACTAGATAATTCAGCACTTTGGGAAACACTGAACTAGATAATTCAGCACTTTGGGAAACACTGAACTAGATAATTCAGCACTTTGGGAAACACTGAACTAGATAATTCAGCACTTTGGGAAACACTGAACTAGATAATTCAGCACTTTGGGAAACACTGAACTAGATAATTCAGCACTTTGGGAAACACTGAACTAGATAATTCAGCACTTTGGGAAACACTGAACTAGATAATTCAGCACTTTGGGAAACACTGAACTAGATAATTCAGCACTTTGGGAAACACTGAACTAGATAATTCAGCACTTTGGGAAACACTGAACTAGATAATTCAGCACTTTGGGAAACACTGAACTAGATAATTCAGCACTTTGGGAAACACTGAACTAGATAATTCAACACTTTGAGAAGCACTGGGGTAGATGTTTTAGTACTTTGGGAAACACTGAACTAGATAATTCAGCACTTTGAGAAGCACTGGGGTAGATGTTTTAGTACTTTGGAAAACACTGAACTAGATAATTCAGCACTTTGAGAAGCACTGGGGTAGATGTTTTAGTACTTTGGGAAACACTGAACTAGATAATTCAGTGCTTTGAGAAGCACTGAACTAGACTTTTTAACATCTTGGAAAACATTGGGCTAGATCTTTCAGCATTATGTGATCCACTAAGCTATATATAATTTCAGCTTTTTGGGGACCACGCGGCTAGATGTTTTATTACTTTACTAAAACAACCACAAAAAAGGAAAGAACATTTTGAAAGCCTACAAAAAACATTCAGCTGAAAACATTTGTAACCAGCGGGCAAAAGTTTTCACTATTTTGGGTATCACAGGGTTAGATTTTTCATCACGTTGGGAACCACTGCTTTAGTTCTTGTAGAAATTGCTGTTACAGTTGTGTTAAATGGCCGCCATTAACAAATCATCTTTCGCTCTGTTGGAGGCACAATTTGTCGAGCAGCCGATTACCTTGACCTATTTTTTTTTGCTTGGAAAAACCCGTAATTCAAACTCTTAACTCAAAGCACTTAGGGATAGGCTATTTCTAAAAAAAAACATTTTATATTATATAACATAAGTACTACAGAGTATTACATAAAAGTTGCTAAAAACCTGTTAGTTTTCTTGGTGCTACTTTCGGAATACAGGCGACAACAACCGACACAATAGCTTTTAAAGAGGGGGAACGCGAGGGGATGAGATTTAGCTAGGTTTGCCAGGTGTCTGATTTTGAACCGGACGGTCCGATATTTCAGTAGACTGTCCGGTATAAAATAAATAGAATTACTTGACATAGGCTTATTATCTAACAATATACCCAATTTTCCCAAGGGCGGAATTCTCGGGAGCGGAGAGTGTCATGAATTTTCTGAAAAGGGATCTGACGAGCCTATAGGGCCTATAGGCAGTGGCGTAGTAATAGATTGTATTTTGTCTAATGAACAGGGGTCAGTCACTCACCGGGAAGGGTTGGGGAGGGGGGCGGGGGTTCGGCGACGAGCAGAGTAAATTTTCACCCATAATACTCACTTAGAATGGAAGAACCGGACTTAGCCACTGGAGAAAGGGTGACATTCTAGCAGAGGTCGGTAACTTAAGGCACGCGTCCCATACTTGGCACGTGACCCGTAAGAGACCTTCAGGAAGGATATTTTTTTAGTAATGCAAGCCAATGGTCGCTGCGTGGCAAAATACATGAAAATCACGCTGGACGTCGAGTGTTGAAGTTCACGAATGTTTGTGTGCAAATATATAATAATATAATTGTTAGACTTGCCATCTGTGATTGAATCTATTGGAAAATAATTAATTTTATAGTTTCCCAACCTTTATTGATTTAAGTGGAAATGCAACTCTCTTCGACAAGAAAGTTATTCGGAATCTATAGATCTGCTGTTGCACGCAATGTTCGTTGGCTTAGACTTTAGACGAAGTCTTGGATAGATTCGTTTCTTGTCTGGAATCAATTAATGTGTATCTTTTTGAAAATTATTTTCCGGTATTGAATGAGGAGAACTGACTGTTGAAGCCGATGTTTTTGAATGACATAATGACACTTTTCAGTGTCAAATAGCCCTTGAGGTATCAGATCACTGGAATGGATTTGCATTGAAACTGGACATATCTTAAAGTGAAATTAATATTTCAAAACATTGAATTACTTACCCTAATTTATGTCCAACTAAGATAGAAATATTGTCTTTTTACAGTTAGATTGAAGCACTCAAAGTGGAGTTTTCTAAACAAAGGCTAGACTTTCAAATCAATGAACTCGTGTTTGCCTGAGAGTCTTTACTAGCTTATGTAGCGCCTCAGGGCAAAAGTTTCAGCGCCGCCCCCCCCCCCCTTGCATACTGTAAATGCTTGTTTAGTGCTATATTTTTTATATTTAGACTACATTTGCGCTCCCCTGGCCCTTGAAGTGTCGCCCCCGGGCATATGCCCCCCTCTGCCTCCCCCCCGCCATGTGAGGGCACTGCTGGCTTGATCTTACCACAATCTGCTTATATGTGGATCTTTTTTTTTAATGGAGGGATATTTGTATTTTTGAAATTTCAAACTTCCGAAAAATTGGCATTAAAATGTGCCAACTTGCGGATAGAAGCTGCCTAGGAATATCATCAGCTATTGTCAACTGCTATTTGCTCTACTTTCAGCTTTTTAGTTTAAGTTACAATTGTGAACATATTTTATAGCACATGAAAGCTGTTTTAAGCATACAAAGAGGTCACTTACACTTGACCATTCAGAAGTGACCAAATATTTTACAGACATTTACAATTAGCGAAGAGCATTCAAGGACAATGCGATCATAAGTTAACACATACTAATTGCATTAAAAAAAGTTTTATGCTAACCTCACTTAATTTAGCATTAATATAATAAATTCTAAAACAAATTTATTTGTTTTATAATTGTTATTAATATAATAGGCTTAAATATACTAGCATTATATTTTGTAAGTATTAATGTTTATAAAAAGCCTTAAATCGACTATAAAAAATTACCTTAGGAAGTGTTTATTTACAACTGTTTAACGTAAATTGATTTTATACTGTATAAAGAAATAATAATTAATAGGAAATACAAGTTGTATTAAAAAAACTTAACTTATTTGGCATCACTAGAGTTTGATTTTATTAAAGGGAGATAATTACCCCGTTTTTTTGTTTTTTTTTTGCGTTAATATTTTGAATATGTTTATTTTTTGCTTTCTTTTTTTTTTTATATGACTTGCAGTTTATAACGTTAAAATGATCAAAATGTAAAAGATAGTTGAAAATTATATAAATATTATGTGAATAAATAACTTTTATGAACGCTTTCAAACATTACATTAAATACACAGTTTATATAATTACTTCGTATCAATTCCTGTTACTTATTACACTACGAAATGTAATAAATTTCCCAATAAAACAATGATACGTTACAGTTTACAGAAAATCGCATCTGGTTAGGCTGAGCTCCAACTAGGCCTCAAACGAAATATAAATGGGAAAAGCCGGTACTAGATTGATAATTATATTGCTTAGACATTAATCATTATTAATCACAGATGTGAAAGTACATTAATGAGCAATGAAATATTATACTTGCTATGAATGGATAAAAAAAAAAGATAATAACCAAAGACACATTACTTTGTTAATAAATATAAAACACGTTAAGGATTTTCTCTATAACGCTCCTTTTCTTTTGGTCTTTGTCTTGCTACTGCACCAAAAAAATTGTCTTATAAAAATATAGTTGAGCCGGCTGACTTTCAAGCTGTTGGCATGCTGAATGATTTAGAAATCCCTTTTTTGGCACACTATTTTCAAAAGATTGTCTTGCTCGACCCCTGTTCTAGAACACCAATAAATCTAGAACACCAATAAATCTAGAAAACAAATAAATCACAAATGCAAGGTCTTCAATCCACCTTACGATAAGACGGACGGAATTAAATGGTAACTTGGTGCACATTTCGTACTTTGCATTTTTTTTTTTTTTTGGTTAGATTAGCATATGAACCCTAGCACCGAGATGCCGGCTGGTCCCGCGATTAGTTCACCGGACTGTCAACCTACATGTCGCGGGCTCTATACCTGCCGCCGACCGATCCCTGCCGCTGCCGCTGAAGCCGGCTGGTCAAGCGGTTAGTTCACCGGACTATCAACCAAAAAACTAACTGACACGTCGCGGGTTCTATCCCTGCCACCGACGGATCCTTGTCGCCCTGCAGAGAGTTTTGGGCCTAGTGGACGTAATAATCTGCTATCTAGAAGGAACGTCTGTAAACTTTTAAGATATAAGATGACGCTGCCTTGGGGGATTTTTGGGTCTAGTGGACGTAATAATCTTCTATCTAGAAGGAACGTCTATAAACTTATAAGATATAAGATGACGCTGCCTTGGAGGATTTTTGGGTCTAGTGGACGTATTAATCTAGAGGGAACGTCTGTAAAACTTATAAGATTATCTATCGCAGTTGCAACCACTGGCGGCATATTAATAGCAGAATTCCTTGTCTAAATTGAAACTACACATTAGATTCAATAGGAATCAAGCAAAAATTGCCTAATGTGATATGATTGGTTTGTTTGTTTTAGTCGTTGTACCCCAGAGATTGGCATTTGTTTTTTTACAGCCAAAAGGAGTTTTTGAACAACAAGTTTGGTACCAATAAGGTTTGTATGGGGTTATTGATCAGAACTTCGATGCCGGACGGCACCATTCCAACTGCACTGGCTACGCTCTATGCCAGACGTTAACCTCACTTCACCGAGTGAGTATACGAACCGAGATTAATCTCTTAGAGCTCGGAGTGTGGAGTGCTACGCAGTGTGGCCAAGTCACCATATAGGTTCGGTGCAAACAGTTGACCGTTCCCATCCACTCTATGTTTCCTGCAAGGCAGGGCAAGTCAAAAAGTACATTCTGGAACCTCTCGTCAGCTTCCCTTCAAATTATGAGTTATGGTGGGGTCTAAGCCTTACGAAATAGGCACCAATGGGATAACCTGTACGAAACTGGGCTACTGTTTGATCCTGCGAAGTTTCCACCACGATTAGGTCGTTTTACTTGCTGCCACACACCTCGTCCTTGTCAGAGACATCCCAGTCCTTAAACCGCTGACTCCCACGCACGTATGGATCTGCGGACGCTTTCGAAAGAGGGCGGATCATTCAGAGCGGGTACCAGGGCCCCCTTCTTGTCACGCTCGCTGCCAGAGCCCCCCCCCCCCAACCCCCAAGACCTCCGCTGGCATTTGTGCATTGGCCATCCTGCACAACGCATTGCTTATGCCAGTCTGGGACAGAGACCTGGTCAATCAATAGAGATAATTCCTCTAAGATACAACGTATAGTTAAAAACACTTTCTAGCTACGCCGTATGGCCTTTCTATAGCTCGTTCTCCCTCTTTTTCTTTCTTTGTCTCTCTCTCTCTCTCTCTGTCTCTCTCTCTCTCTGTCTCTCTCTCTCTCTCTCCCCTCTCTCTCTCTCTCTCTGTCTCTGTCTCTCCCTCTCTCTCTCCCCTCTCTCTCTCTCTCTCTGTCTCTCTCTCTCCCCTCTCTCTCTCTCTCTGTCTCTGTCTCTCTCTCTCTCTCTCTATTATCTCCTTCCCAAGTCAAACATATGTTTGCTTTAAAGCACTCAGAATTTCTTTTCGATTTTCGAGAAAACTTGCCCCCCCCCCGCCTTTCCTTTCCTTTTTCCTTTCACGACATCTGTGTTGCCTAACTGTTTTCTCCCAGGTTCATTTACCTGGCTCACTCTCCCCCAACCCCTCTCCCTGCCAACACACACACACACACATACACACGCACTCACGCACGCACATTTAATCTCCCCTTTCTAGTCCACCTGAGAGAGTTCTGATTGGCTAGAAGTTCACAACATCCGGGTTCACAAATGACGGGCCAGTCCTTGTGGGGATGGGGGGAAGGGGCTTGGGGAAACAGTATGTATTGAAAAGTGTAATCCTCTAGGATTATGGATTAAAGGTGGTGGACGCGGGGGGGGGGGGGGATAGATAGATTAGGACTATAAGAATGTGATAATCGGATAAACCCCCAAAACATCGACCTTATATCGACCTGTGTCATGATACGATGTAACTAGTTTTGGTGTCAAGATATACAGTTAAAGTCAACTTAAGAAATACAAAACTGGATTATCGATGCAAGTTTAAAAGCACAAGATCATTTTTGCAATAGTATTAAAGTAATACAAGTAGAGACGCCGGCTGGTCCTGCGGTTAGTTCACCGGACTGTCAACCGACACGTCGTGGGCTCTATCCCTGCCGCCGACCGATCCCTGCCCCCCCCCCCCCCCTAATGGACGTAATAATCTTCTATCTAGAAAGAACGTCTGTAAAACGTATAAGGCTTCAGCCAGGGTAGGCTTACGTAAGTTATGCCCATCGTTGCCCATGTTGTGATTCTGGCATACACACTATAATCTTATTCTGGCATACACACTATAATCTTATTCTGGCATACACACTATAATCTTATTCTGGCATACACACTATAATCTTATTCTGGCATACACACTATAATCTTATTCTGGTATACACACTATAATCTTATTCTGGCATACACAATATAATCTTATTCTGGCATACACACTATAATCTTATTCTGGCATACACACTATAATCTTATTCTGGCATACACACTATTATCTTATTCTGACATACACACTATAATCTTATTCTGGCAAACACACTATAATCTTATTCTGGCATACACACTATAATCTTATTCTGGCATACACACTATAATCTTATTCTGGCATACACACTATAATCTTATTCTGGCATACACACTATAATCTTATTCTGGCATACACACTATAATCTTATTCTGGCATACACACTATAATCTTATTCTGGCATACACACTATAATCTTATTCTGGCATACACACTATAATCTTATTCTGGCATACACACTATAATCTTATTCTGGCATACACACTATAATCTTATTATTATCTTATCTTATATGTTTCCGGCGCTCTATCTACATAAGATTATTGCGTCCCACCCTTTTGACGAGGTTTTGAGTATAATATAATCTTGCATTCTGATTAGTGTTTTAAATGATGTCGAGTTATTGGTTGTTCATGTTTTTTTTCAGGCAACCCATTCCATGCGCGGATGCCACTCGCGAAGAATAAGAGCCGTTAAAACAACATACATTTCCTTTCACTCTGTTAGCACCCTATCCGATTTGACCACAATGCTCAGATAAACATAAGGACAAAAACACTATCCTTATTCCTAAAGATAGAAAATTATGTCACAGGTTCTCAACCTTTTTCGGCTCACCGCCCCCTTTTACAATTTGTTTCCGCTCACCGCCCACCAACTTTTTTTTAGCGCCCACTCTCCTCTCCCCTCTGGAAGTTATAGGGTCAAAATAGTTCCCGCAATTTATTTTAGGCCATCTAGGTTGTGTGCTTATTTAGTATCTTTAAAAAAACTGAAAAGGAAACATATTGTACGAATTAATAGAAAAAAAAATTACCTCAACAAGAGGTTTAAATAAATCAACTTTATTGTTAATCGTTTGCCTGGTGTGTTGCTAGTTTGTCTATATTTGTTTCAATTTTGGTTGCAAAAGCCTCAAGTCTCTACGCTTTACTATTTGCAGCTTGTCTTGTTTGACTTTTTTGACAACCACATGGTATTAGCATAAAATCCACTTTACACTAAAGCGGTTGATAAGAATGAAATATAAAATTGTTGCCGCAACTCAAAGACCTAGAGAAACTGATGGATTTTATCCCAAAGAATTGCATTTGCTTTTCAAAAACTCGAGCACCGAATCCAAGTCTCAAACATTATATTTAAACGGTCATCATCATCACAATCATCAATCCCATGACCGTTGTGGTCGTTGGGGAAAGCGAATGGACACCTCAACAGTCAATTTTCTCCACTCCAATAAATATGCAATAAATGCATAGATCTAGTCAAAGACATAACAAGAAAATTATAAAACTGGCAAACAATAACAAATTATATCGAAACAATAATAGTTGGCCTAATACAGATTATAATAATAATAATTATAAATTAATTTAAGGTATCAATGCAAAGCTGTCTAAAAAATCATTGAATGCATTACTTAATTGTGATTTTGTGAACTGCTGTAATATTAAAGTGAGCGATGCAGACAGTCACCAAGGCTTTTAGTAACTAAATGTTGTCACACAATAGATAGCCAATTCATCTGCAACAGACTACTTTTTTAAATACAATATCAATCCACGATACGCCATACCATCGCCACTGGAGAAATTTCTTTTGCACTAAAAAGTCTTCTACTTCTAGTACAAGTAGTCTAATATATATTATATTTATGTGTTGTTTTTTTTTCGAAATGGGCAAATTTTCCTTTTATACTCCCGTTTTTTTAACTCGAACTGTCTGTCTGTCTGCTTGCTTGGTTGTTAGCAAAACTTCCCGTCGTCCAATCGAGCTGAAACTTGGGCAGCAGACTTGTCCAGTCTAACAATACATTCTAACAAATTTTCAGCATCATAGCCTTTGGAATAGTTACTAATACCTTCGACCAATTTGCGAATCGAAGAAAAAAACATGGCTGCCTCTACAGGAAGAGACGGAAGTAAAAAAAAAATTCGGATATGTTCGTTTTTACGAAATAATAGAATGAAAACGACACAATATTACAAAGCGAGTTTTCTTTCTCTGTTTTTTGCGGGCCAAAGCTAGAACAAAAAAAAATAAAAGGATGTGCAAAATTTTAGTGTGGAAATTCATAAGGTATGATATATTTATTTTAATCTATCAAAATATAAATTAAATATAAACTTAGTTTACAAAGAAAGGGAGTATAATAAAAACGTAATCGATTAGTTAAGCTTGATTTTCTGGTAGCGTGTACTCATCCAATTATAAAGAAAATTGTGATGCCTTTAGAAAATCTCACAATGTATTCTTAATCAGGGGTCGCCAGCCAAAGGGACACGTACCAAACTTGGCGCGCAGAGTGATTTTCAATAGCACGCGAGAGATCTCCAAGAGGTGTTTTTTATTGATAAAAATAGCAACAACATTTCATTTTCGGCTTTGAATGAGGAAGGCTGACTGTTTAAACTTATGTTACTGACACATTTCAGTGAGTTGAGCTTGCATTTACAAGGCCCATTTGAATGAATTTGCATTGAAACTGGAGGTATCTTGCCGTGAAATCAATTTCAAAACATTTAACTATGTGTACATCCTTATGTTAAAGAATATATTACGATGGATAGTTGGGCTTTTTCAGAAGTACATCATAGCACTCAAAACGGAATTTTCTTACCAAAGGCAAGACTTTCAACTTGATGGGCTCACTTTTTCATACCACAACAAGCCTAACTGGTTTGATATTACTACAGCCTTCTTAGATGTAGATCTTTTTTTAAGTGAAGGAATATTGGCGATTTTAAAATGGAGCAAGTTGAATTTTAAACTTTAAAAAAAATGGGCATACAAATGTGCCCGTTTGCGCAAAAATATTGAAGGAACCTGCTTAGGAAAGTCATCTGCTATTCTGCTATTCTCAACTGCAAGGCATTCGTTCTACTTTCAGCATTTGGTTCAACAGATTTTATCGCACATCAAAGCTGTTTTAAGCGTACAAAAAGGTCACCTACACTTGACCGCTCATTAATTGATACAAACTAATTACATTTAGGCTAAACTAGTTTTTATGCTCATCGT
Source organism: Anisus vortex (assembly GCA_949126835.1). Classification (NCBI taxonomy): domain Eukaryota; kingdom Metazoa; phylum Mollusca; class Gastropoda; family Planorbidae; genus Anisus; species Anisus vortex. Next base: position 38,727,252 of record OX421496.1, read on the forward strand.
CTTTAATTAAACATAAATATAATAATTTCTATAAAAAAAATATTTGTATTATTAATTTAGAAATGTAAGAGACTTATTAAATAACACTATATTATGTAATTTCTGTAATTATTACTGTTTAAAATATAAACTCCTTAAATGGCCAAACAATTAATGCAGGAAATGTTTATTTACAACTGTTTAACGTTCATTATTTTTATCCTCTAATAATAATAATTAAATCATGTTATGAATACCATAAGGTTAAATTTATATAAAGAAATAATAATTAGTCAGTAATATTTGTTATATTACGAAAGAGACCTCGTTTGGCATCATTTGGAAATTTTTTTTAATTAAAGGGAGATAATTAACCCGTTTAATTTGAGCTAATGTTTTTTTTCTTTTATATAAAAAATAAATGGCTTAAAATTTATAACTGATCAAACTGTAAAAACTTTTGAAAATTATATAAATATTATATAACTAAAGAATGCATAGGCCTTTGTATACTTTCAAACATTACATTAACTACCCAGTTCGTATGATTACTACGTATCTATTTCGCTTAACAATGATGAAATTCCGACTACAAAGTATTAATTGAATTAAAAAACAGTAAAACTGAAATCAAAATATCATTAATATAAGCAGATTAGATCAGCGTTTACATCAAATTTCATTCAAAAACTATTCGATTAAAATAGCTGAGGCGTTCAAATTATATCAGGTAAGTTTGTACCGCCCACTTGCCCTTCACAGCCCCCCAATCGCCCCCGGGAACGTCAGCGCCCACTAAATCCTCTCACCGCCCCCCGAGGGGAGAACCTATGTACTAGCAGTGGCGTATGTAGGCATGTTCCACATGTTCCTATGGAACAGGGGCCCCCACACATCCCCCCAAAAAAGTTTTTTTTAGTCTTTTCTTTTTGGCAATTAGAATAGAGCTGTTGTAGAAGCGCACAATGAAGGGCTATCTTCTGAGTTGTAAACTGATGTAATGAGTTGTGCCTGAATAATTGTCTTGTGCGAAACGTTGCCTAGATCTACTTTCTTACGCAATTCTTCAAGTGGATGCAGGATACTTTCTTCCTACTTTCGGTTTGAACATCATTGTTTCTCAAAGCTTAACTCGCAGCTATCGTATGTTTGTTTAGATGGCTGGTATTATGCTAGTGTGCAATGTTGACTGAGCATGAACGATCATCGTGTCATGTGGAAGCTGTGTTGGCATATGTCCGTAGAGCTGCGGAATCGGGTAGCATTGAGTCTGACCTCAACGATCTGTTGTCCACTGCAGTTACACATACTAAAGAAAAGTACTCATACGACTTGTCAATGCAATAAAGTTCATAAGTGAAAGGGGGTTGGCATTCAGATGAAGCAATACAACGTTTGGTTAGGTCGCAAATGGTAATTTTCTTGGTATTCTGGAGTTGATAGCAAAATATGATGATTTTCTAGATGAACACATTGCAAAACATGGCAATTGAAGAAGTGGAAACACAAACTACCTGTTTTCTACTGTAGGTGATGAATTGATATAAATTACAGGTAAGCAAGTATTGAATAAAATCACTGCACGACTAAAGCAATTCAAAAATCAAATTGTTAAATATTTAAACCAAAAAAAAAAAACACACACACAAACATGAAATATAACAGAAGTAAAAAAAAACATGTTTTTTTTTAAATCACTAATTAAAGCTCAGATTAGAATGAATCATAAATCACTAATTAAAGCTCAGATCAGAATGAATCATAAATCACTAATTAAAGCTCAGATCAGAATGAATCATAAATCACTAATTAAAGCTCAGATCAGAATGAATCATAAATCACTAATTAAAGCTCAGATCAGAATGAATCATAAATCACTAATTAAAGCTCAGATCAGAATGAATCATAAATCACTAATTAAAGCTCAGATCAGAATGAATCATAAATCACTAATTAAAGCTCAGATCAGAATGAATCATAAATCACTAATTAAAGCTCAAATCAGAATGAATCATAAATCACTAATTAAAGCTCAGATCAGAATGAATCATAAATCACTAATTAAAGCTCAGATCAGAATGAATCATAAATCACTAATTAAAGCTCAGATCAGAATGAATCATAAAGACTACCGGGCCTGTAACTGTCGAGTCAGAGATTGCACTAGTAATGTGAATGAGAAATCGCATATAATTGTTAACTGATACTGACACACTGTAGGCTCATGTATGCGTGTTCAAACAAGCAACTGAAGTTAAATGAAGTGAAATGCTAATTTGTTCGCCCAATCGGCAGTCCGAGTCAGACGGAGTGGGTTACCGGTAATGGTTACCATACATCATCAATAACATAGGCTAACACAGCCATGTCGGAAGGCAGGGGCGGGGCCAAGAGGGGCCCCCACATAAATTTAGGAACAGGGCCCCCACAATCCTAAATACGGCCTTGTGTACTAGAACAAACGCATAAAAGTACTCTTGCTTCCCAAGTGGCACCCAGGCACCATGAAAACAAGAAACTTAACATCATTAAAAACAATGATAAAAAGCATGACAAGACTCGGTAAAACTGATGAGCTTTGGACGCAGTAATCTTCTTTATAGAAGGAGCGTCTGTAATATATAAAATAATACAAATAAACAAGGATATACAGTATTTGTTTCTAACGCTAACACATTTTTGTGCAGATGACACGGTGCTTTGCAGGAGTTTTCGTCCTGATTCGTCTGCCTGCGCTGCTGATGCTGGTAATGAGGAGGAGTGCAAACAGTTAAGGCATGGATGGCTGCAAACCGACTTACGGTAAATTAAATGATGACAAGACAAAGTCAATTATCTGTGGCTCTGATGTCAGTCTTCGGAAAATCTCTATTACTACGATTTAGGTTGGGGGTTCCGAGATAACGTTGTCCAACACGGTTAGAGACCTTGGCCTTTTTATTGATAATGAAATATCAATGGTTCCACATATTAGTGCTGTGGTTAAGGCTTGTTCGTCTCATATACGTGCCCTGGGTCAGCTGCGACCTCAACTCAATAGAAGGACGGCCAATACCGTAGCAGTCTCTCTTATCCAGTCAAGGTTGGATTACTGCAATAGTTGCCTGTGGGGTTTGCCCCAGAACCAGCTGCAGAGATTACAGAGAGTGCACAACACCGCGGCGCGCATTGTTTCGGGGGTGAGGAGGCAAGATCATATCTCCTTAACACTAAGGGATCTCCACTGGCTCCCGGTGATAAAGCGAATAGAGCACAAAATTATGTTCATTACGTACGAATGCATAAAGGGCACTGCTCCTTCCTATCTTCGAGAGCTTATATCAAGGCATGAGCCATATAGGGAGCTGCGCTCTTCAACACAGTCACTCCTCAAAACTCCTAGTTTGGATGGACACAGAAAGAAGTACCTAGGAGTGCGCTAATTTGAATCAGTGGTGCCTTCTCTATGGAACAGTTTATCTCAGACACTGAGAGTATCTGGGACACAAGAATCTTAAAAAAAAACACTCTTTGGCTAATACATCTGCCACTGCAAATCACACAAGGAGCGCAATGAGCATGCTAATTTAATAGCATGGATAGAAGCCCTATACAAAACGCCCATTGTTACCTTAACTTTCATTCGTGACTTATATGACTTATAAGTTTTACAGAACTTCCTTCTAGATATAAGATTATTACGTCCACTATGCCCAAAACTCCTGCAGGGATCGGTCGGCGTCAGTTATATGTATTTAGATAAACTGATTTTACGGAAACATTTGATGAGAGGAAAGGGGATCTATAAAGTAACTCCTGAGTCAGTGACTGCGTCCATAATTATATTACTGTCAATTAACGGTTATTTTTGTGAGATGGCTACTGAGCTCAGGTTGTGTCTAAAGCCAAATGCTATATAGGTTTGCTCCACTGATCTATAAAAATAATGGATAGCGCCTCCATATTAAATGTGTATGAGCAAAATGAAGCCAAAATGAATTCCCCTTTCCCACTATTCACTTATCTACATAAGTGAGTTACAGGAATAAACCACTTATGATTAGAACAAATCGATACGATAAAAAGGAAGCCGAAGTCACTTGAAATGTATTTACAGATCAGTGTTTAGGAAATATAATTTCATAGATAAGTGAAAGTCACGAGAATGTCTATTTATCTTGTCTTCAAGAATGTTACTTCCGTGCCTAATTCATTCTTTTTATAGATCCGTGGTTAGCTCCAATTCACAAGCCACGTGTGTATCTCTCTAAACGGAAACCTCTTATTGACACGTCTTTTTTTTTTAATGAGTGACACTCACAAAAATGTGACTTTTCTTTTCTTAGAACTAGATTGATTAACCGGATATACATATCTAGTTTTATGGAGCTCGGTGCGAGCTTTAAGCGCGTTTGACTGGAGTACCGAAGGTCCTGGGTTCGAATCCTGGTGAAGGCTAAGATTTGTTCTCGGGTCTGCAGGGTGTCCCTGGGTCTACCCAGCTCTGACTTAGGTTGAGGTCAAGTAAAGGCGGCTTGGTATTGTGCTGGCCACACAATCCCCTAGTGTGCCATGGCCATTGGAACTGGTGAACGCAGCTTCACCGGCCCTCTGATCAATTAGGTCAGACGGGATACTTTACTATCTGTTGTGCTGCAGCTGCTGTCTGTGGGTGGGCGCGTGTAGGTGTGCGTGTTTGTACATGTGTGTGATTGTGTGTTTTAGTTTTAAGCTTTCGGGCTTGTTATGACTACCCCAACGTTACAAAAAATGAAGGATGAAACTGATGAAACGTCATAGCTTTTTTAAAAATTTATTTCCGCATACTAAAGCCGTTGAAAAGTTCTTACTAATACTATTAATAGATCTAAGTAAATCAATAATGCTAGCAAAATTAATACAATTAATTATTGAATGTTCTAGAAACAAACGTTGGCACGGTGGCCGGGCGGCAGCGCGTTCGACTGGCATACCGAAGGTCCTGGCTTCGAATCCTGGTAAAGGCTAGGATTTCTTCTCCGGTGTCCAGGATGTCCCATGAGTCTATCCAGCTCTGATAGATACCTGTAAAGGCGGCTGTGTATTGTGCTGGCCTTGCATTTCAATATCCTTACAGCTGTAAGAATAAATCTCTGCCTTGCATTTCAATATCCTTACAGCTGTAAGAAGAAATGTCTTCCTTCATTTCAATATCCTTACAGCTGTAAGAATAAATCTCTGCCTTGCATCTTATGTCCTTATGCAACTTACCCAGCTTGGCAGCGCAATAAGTTCCCGCCACGCATTGCGCTCGAAATAGGTAAGCCCGTTAGCTAAATTTAACAACAAAAAAACAACAAAATGCTACAACTTCCTATTTATATCCTGTACAATAAGCGCTTTACGTCAGACATATTATTCGTTAATGTAAAAAAGATGTGTAACAGTAAACAAAAACGTCTTCAAAAAAATTATTTCCTCAATACATTTTTTTTCATTTTAATATATAAAAAAATACAGAGTTAGGCACGTAAGAGATAAAAATTATATATATAAAAAATAATATGAGGTCACTTGTCGTCTGACAGAGTATCTTGTAGAGTTGTCGACCCATTTGGTGGGACCTTGTCTGCACAGGAACCTGGTAGAGAAAACCAGTTAGAGAAGCCATTTGTAACTGACGTCTGCGTGACAAACACGTTTTCGGCGGGACCGTGACAGTTTGACGGAGTTTTCCTCCCCACAGAGAAGTGCGTGGGGTGGTGGTTGGGGAGGTGGAGGCAAGGTCTGAAGTTTTGAGAGGGTTAACGTGAATTCTGGCCTCGTTTTAAATGTTTCAGAACTGGGTTTTTTTCTTTTTTTGCTAGGTATTTGTTAGGGTTTTCGTCAAGTTTTTCGTTGGTCCATGTGACCAATACTTTTTTTCTTCGTGTTTTGTTTTTTTACCTCGCTTTAGTAGTGAGTGTGTGTGTGTGTGTGTTCTGTTTTATTTGTAAATTTAAAACAAGACAAAAAAAAAAACACTCTAACAATTAATGTGAATCCTAGTTAGAGGACAAGGTGTTGGTGTTGACAGAGACAAGGCTTCTCGTTATGACGGTCTCGGGTTCTGATTCCCAATCCATACAAATCAAAAGCAATGAGTTTTTTTTAAAAAACCCAATCTGGGGAGATATTCTGAGCACTTGAAATTATCGGGGGCACGGTTAGCCGAGCGGCAGCGCGTTCGACTGGCGAGCCGAAGATCCCGGGTTCCAATTTCCAATCCATACAAATCAAAAGCAACGAGTTTTTTTTAAATAATATATAAAGTAGACTATGTATGTGTGGATCTCGATCCCCATTGATTGATTTAAAGACACGTGATCTTACTGTCTAATAAATAGTTTTGCGATCTCGCTTCCGGTAGGCTATGTGCCCTCCCTAGCCGAGTGGTTTGCGTATCCGACTGCCATGCGTGCGACCTGGGTTCGATTCTCCACTAATAACTTTGTCATTCTTTTTTTATATCCATTAATATTAATTTTTTTTTTTACAGATTGTTAAGAATTTCAGGACTTAAAGCTTTCCTAAAATGTTTTCAGTAAGTAATATCTAATATTTTAAAATATTTTACATATATGCGGGAGACGGGTGTTCGATTCTCAACCAGGGATAGTCTAAACTTGTTATTAAAGTTAAATAAAAAAGAAACGCCCTTTTTTTTAAAACCCGATTACAGTATTTATTTTAAATTACTTCCCTAAATGTTTTCAGTAAATAATAAATATATTTTGAAAAATTATTAAATCCTTATGTTTTGTAGTCTATAACGTTTTTATATGTAGCTTATATAGACCTATGTTATTGTCCCCCCGGGCAACGCTGGGGAATTTAGCTTGTAGAAGAATATCTTTTAATATTTTAACAAGAAACGATCAGCTGCAATAGGCTTTCTACGCATAGGGTTATAGGGGTATTCATCATATATTAGTATATCAGTATTCATATAAAAACGTGTTTAAATAACAACAACAACAACAAAAAAAACACACACACACATTTAAATATCTAAACAATACGCTAAACAATACGCATATTATACAATGTTTGGTATAAATTCAGCTTTATAAATTGAACACATTAATACATTCATATCTTTTGCTAGTACATTATTTATAATTTTAAAAAAATTAATTATCCTTTGCTTTTGAATGATTACTATTGGTGGCTGACTCTGTAATGTGTAAAGCACCAGTGGGGACCAAACTGATCATATCGCCAATGAAGCGGCGTTCATTGTAATGTTTTCCGTTTTGATAATTTCTTGTTGTTAACCAATTATACCATCGGTGATATAATACAATAATGAGGCAGGGTTGTCAAGCCGGCTGCGCGTTCGACTGGCGTTACGGAGGTCCTGGGTTCGAATCTTAGTGAAGGGTAGGATTTGTTCTCGGGACTCTGGAGGGTGTCCCTGCGTCTACCAAGCTCTGACCGGGTACCTGACATCCCCTTGTACGCCATGGCCATAGAAATTGGTGGGCGCTGCTTCACCGGCCCTATAAATCAATTTATCCGAAGGGTACTTGACTATGTAATACATTGCTTCTTTTAAATCTGTGTGGAAAAAAAACAACACATTTTATCGATTGATAAAACATTTCGTTTACAATAAGCCAATTTTTGTTCTAAAGTCTAAATATGGCTAGAACCTGTTGATATTTTTTTGTTTGTTCTAAATTTATAATTTTTTTTTTACTTATTTAATTATAAATAATTTAATTGTTTTCTATATGTTAGTTTATCGTGCATAATGGCTGTTGTGGCTTTCTATTGGAGCCGCTAAAATGTCACGTGACCACAAAGCTATATATAGATCAGTTGGCCCAGAGAATATATTCACTATATTCATAGAAAGTCTCTGAAGTTTTTGTAGCAACCACCAGCCCCCCAACCCTTTTAAAAAAATATAATAATAAGTTCCGGGTTCGTCTGCTGGTCAGATGATCTTTTCTACCGGGTCAAGTTGACCCATTTACTAAACCTTATCGCCTATTTTACACTTGCACATTACTGTATAAGGATGTCAAGAATGCTGGGAATTGTGTTGACTAAACAATCCCAGGGTTAGCCGTAGCTGCTGACACATAATATAGTGAACTAAAAATGTATTTTCGCCTCTACTCCTTTTGGCCGTTGACACTAAACTAGGCTAATAATTTCCATTTTATTCATACGGATGTTAACATTGTTTTGCTTTTTCTTTTGTTAGTTTTGTTTCTTGTTTTATATATATATATATATATATATATATATATATATATATATATATATATATATATATAAAGCAACACATTCTGGTTTTGTGCCAAACTGCTTGTTAACTGTGGTAATTTTGAAAACGAAAACGCCATACCGTAATTATACCCCAGAACAACTCGTGTCAACATCCGCATACTTTATAATACTTGCCAACTAAGGTTTTTTTGTTGTTTTTTTTGTTGTTGTTGTTTTTCTGTTCTTTCTTTTGTTGTCTGTTCTTGTCTGCTGTTTTTTTTTTTGTGTTTTTGTTAATTGTAATGATGTATAGTTTACCTTAGCACAAAACTGTAACTTACCCGAAATGTTTTGGCGCGAGTTTAAAGAAAACCACCGAGCCAACATTTAAAAAGGAGAAAAAAAAGGCGGGAGAGTAATTCATATTTAGCTAGAAGCAGACGATTAAAGTGGTTGTCTAACCGTGGGCGAGGATTGGGATAATGTTTTTCTTCGCATTGCAATTAGTCCAATTTTACATCAGAGATATTATTTCTTGATGTCATATAATAAATATATCACGAATTATATTTAGACACACAGACTAATTATCCCTTTTTGGCCCAGTAGGGGATCTAGCTGCCAGTGCAACGCCCATCTACTCCTATCTTTCTCCCAATGAACACCCATGAACACGATGGTTTAACGAGAGCGCATTCGAATCATCATAATGAAAGTCACGGGTTCGAACTCAGGTTTAACGCTCCTACCCCCCCCCCCCCGCACCCGGAATTGGAAGGTCTCAGCTCTGATGGGCTCGTGATACTAGTTGGAGAAAAGTTCAGGCCTTTGAGCATTGTGCTGGCCACATAATCCCCTTGTATGCCGCGTCACCCGAAAAGTGACGAACTCTGCTTCACTAGCCCTGTAGTCTGAAACCATCTGAATACCTCTAAAATCTAGTAATTGTCCTGTACATGCCTTTTTTCTAAGAACGGTCTCTGACGACATTTGTTATTGTCCAATAAAACTTGATCCTTATGTTTTGGTTCACAAACAACTTCTGCGTTTATTATGATCTCATTACTAAGCTTATTATAGCGGCAAACAAAATGTTTATGAGCGACGCCCCTGTATGCATTGCACTCTAAAAAGAAACTCGGTATAAAGCCACGAGTTCATCGTGAAGTGCAATTAAGCTGGACACATCCTGTTGTGTCCAGGAGGCAACAAAAGGAGGGGGAAGAGTGGGGGGCAAACGTCTTTACATCCGGGGCTTTTCGGAAAACAACTTTACATTTGTCCCGGAAGAGGGCCTTTCACACCGGTACTTCCTTCAAAAAGCAATAGAACGGAATTTGTGGGCACGCAAGTGTTAAATAACTCGCGATGTGCGCAACACAGATCATATAGATCATGCCGAATCCGGAAAAAATGTGTTACCAGACGCTCCTTCTATATAGAAGATTATTGTCATCTACTCTTTGTGGTTTTGAGTCCTGTTTTGATAAGGGGAATTCTAGTGTGAAAAAAATGTAAACAAAATCTGGTACATGGGAAATGATTATTTTTTTATAGATAAACTTTAGATACTAATAAAAAGCATTGTTAAGCATTAACAAAAACTAGTCTTCAAACATTTGAAAAATTATTTTAAACATGTCAATTTTTATAAGTTACGTTTATACAAACAATAGACGTAAATAACCTTTAAAGACTAGTTAGCCATAGGCCTATTATAAGTAATCAGCACTTTAAGACTCTATTCGAAAACTTTTCAACATAAATTCACAATCGTTTACTACAAATGTGCAATGGTTTTTACTAATAAACTCACAAAGGTTTCCTATAAATTCGCAAGAAATTTACAAGAAATCCCCTTATTAATGACGATTGCAATGACAATTCGTACAGTATAATTCTATTTCCTCGTCACATTCGTACATTAAAAAGTGTGAACTTCAAAGTTGAACTTAAAAGAAAAAAAGAAACGGCTTAATTAATCAACAACGTAGGCCACGTCTCAAGGAGGATATAAGACCTTTCATTTTTGACGACATCTTGGTTTCCAGGTTAATCTATCAAAAGTAAACAATTTTATTTTTACTTTAATTCATAAAAATTAAAGAAATGGAAAAAAATATATAATAAAATAAAGCAACAAACGAAAAACCATGTTTTCTTTCATTAAAAAGCGTATGAGTTGTAACAGCTTTTAGACAACACGTATTAACTGTACAGGCAAGATGTGTCACACTCATGACCAGCAGGCCACATCCGGTCCGGTGTACCAATATATTCGGCCCTCATAAAAATGTATATTTTTTTTGCTTTGAAAAGGTTTGATTATTATCAACGTTCCCATGAATGTTTATCCAATTCATTATGTGTTATTGAAGTTTTGGCCCCCTAAGCAATTAGGTGTGACACCCATGACGATAGAAGGGGAACCTACTAATAACATTGGTAATGACAATAAAAAAATGATTTTCACTACCATTGGCTTTATAATATGTAAGGTAAAAACCTTAATGCCTAGTAGTAAGTAAATAAATTGGACACCAGACAACCTTAAGTTTAGCAGCTTTTAACAAGTTTCAATTCCACGACATACACGGTAACAGTATGACCAGCAGAATTTCCCAGTGACCTTTAATTTGCCCCAACCACTGCCAGGTAGCAATCAGAGCTGGGGAAGACTCAGGGGGACACCGTTTATGACTCGAGCACAAATCTTAGCCATCATCAGGATTCGAACCCCAGGAAAAAATATATCGGAAAGAACAAAAAAGTAGTTTGAGAACCTCTGAATAAGATCACGTGCTTCCTGCACACTTCAAGAAAACAGAAGCACTAAAATAATAACATAATAATATGAAGCGCGCTAAGATTTCGGAAATTCCCGGATAAAAGTGCTAAATGTAGCCCACTAAACGTGCCACTTAAGAAGAAGCATAATACTAAATGTAATGTGTCTACATTAATAATACTTCAGAAACAAAAAAAAACAACTAACACTTATCACGGCTATTTTCATCTTAGTTTTTTTTTCCTTTTTTTCAAACGCTTAGCGTTACATGGGTTCATGTGCCAACAATATATGTATATATATATATATTTTATAGTTGAGAGAACGCTGAATGCTTCATTAACATAATTGGACGGTTCATGTAAACTAGGTTGACATTAATTTGTGTACACATAAGCCCTTTAATTAGTGACTCACTGTGCATGCTACAAGCATGCCTCAGAAATTCGAGCAAGGATTGGGAGTGCAATGGCGGCAATGGCTCACCTATACAGATTTAGTCTCCCGACAAAGCTCAGTCTTTACATAGCCCTTGTCAAAACCATTGTTCTGTATGGATGTGAGACCTGCACGCTGCTATCAGCAACTGAAAACAAGTTGCAGGCATTCGAAAATTAATGCATGAGAAAAATACTTCAAATCTCCTACGTAGAACACAGGACTAATGCGTATGTGTGGCCAAAATATCCACAATTGCAGGCCCTCAAGAAAACCTTATGACAACAATATCAAACGGCGCAAACTGACATGGCTCGGTCATGTGTTGCGGCATAATAAACTGCCAAAAAAAATTCTCGAGGGCACGGTGGAAGGTGGGCGTGGGAGAGGCCGTCAGCGGAGATGCTGGTTCGACAATGAAAAATATTGGACAGGGCTGCAGTTGACTCAACTATTGACAACCGCTCAAGATAGGCAAAAGTGTAGAAAGTTGACTGCTGAGGTGTCCATTCGCTCCCCCCCCCCCCAACGACCACAACGGTCAAGATGATGATGATGATGATGATGGCAAACCTAAACTCACAGAATTGAGTTTCAGCGGTTACTAAATTAAAAAAGTAAAGTACCCTTCGGACCAAAGTGATCATAGGGCCGGTGAAGCAGCGTTCACCAGTTTCTGTGGCCACGGCATACTAGGGGATGTGGGGCCAGCACAATGCCCAGCCGCCTTTACTTTACCCCAACTAATGTCAGGTTCCCATCAGAGCTGGGTAGACTCAGGGACACCCTCAAGTCCTGGAAAAAAATCCCGGCTTCACCAGGATTTGAACTCAGGACCCTCGGATCGCCAGTCGAACGCGCTGCCGCTCGGCTACCGTGCCCCATGGTTACTAAATTACACTGATAAAACTCATTAGCCATATTAGTACAGAATGCTATAATAACTTAAGCTGAGTTCCTAGTGGCGATAGTTTCCAGTGGTATTTACACAGAATTTTTTTAATATTTGTTTTCAACTTTTAATGCATCACATAAACCAGGGATCAGCAGCCTTTCGCTAACAGTGTGCCAAACTAGGATTTCTAAATTATTCAGCGTGCCAACAGCCTAAAAGTTAAACTCCTCTATTATACTTTTAAAAAATTATTTTTATAGGACAGTTTATTTAACTCCGTAGCAAGAACAAGGCCAAAAGCAAAGGAGATTATTTATAAAGAAAATCGTTAAAGCGTATTAAATTTAGATATTGGGGTGACCGATCTGAGATCGGTCTTTATAGGCTGAAATTAGTGATAGAAATGTCAAGCATCATCATACTCTAATATTGTTAGAATATATTATACATTTCTTTAATATCAAATAAATTTAAAATAATAGAGAAATTGTAAACAATAAGATACATGTATATAATTTACTATTTACAGGGGCATATTTAATCAGGTGTAAGCCTACAAATGTATTTTGTAGTCATCTCTTCTTTTCCATTACAATATATTTTGCTTCACTTTATTGTAATCTGCTTTAAGGGCTTTTAAAAGATCAAACACTTAATGTTATCATTTAATAAATGCCGGTTGATAAACTGTTATTAATTGAACAAAAATCCATCTCCAATGAGATTCTTTATGACTAATCAAGATTGCATGTCATACTTATCAATGACTTTATAACGGTCATCAATGTAACCTGTAAATTGAACGACTATATCATATAGTGTAGGTTAGTGTATCGAGGGGATTGTTCACGAATAAACATGCATTAAATTGTGAATTGTAGACAAATTATAAAAACAAAAAATTATATTTAAAAAAGTAAGTAAATTTAAATAAAGCAGCCACAAATAAGAAGTTGCATATTTACATATCAATTCAGATTTATTTGTTCAGACAGGCTTCAACAATAATGGGAAATGTTTATATAAATTGAATAAAAATTTAACCATATACCTAATATATAGTTTGATGTGTGTCAATATTATAAATACGTTATAATAGTAGCATGTACTCTTTCAAATAAAATTAATAATCATGATGTCATGATTGTGTGGATATTTAAGTTTTAAATATTTAAAAATCCCAAAACCCTTAGGGCGCATCCATTGTCTTGCCATATATGGATATTTAAGTAGCTCGGTGACGGCGTCATCGGAATATAAGAAGTACAACTGTACGCATGTGGACTTTCAAATTCATCCTTAACATTTTGTGTTGGATGTACTGCAATATTCATTTTATGGTAGACTTGTCCTGCTGCTATGAAGCTGTAGATTCCGTGACTATTGATAGCACTACTATCCATGCTATTAAATTTAGCATGCTCATTGCGCTCTCGGTGAGAAATAATGTATCAATTAATGAGCGGTCAAGTGTAGTCAATAGTGACCTCTTTGCATGCTTAAAACAGCTTTCATGTGCGATAAAATCTGTTATCAAGCGTAAGTTGAACCAAAAGCTGAAAGTAAAAGAGCGAATGCCTAGCAGTTGAGAATAGCAGCTTCCTTCCAGATTTTTTTCCGCAAACGTGCACGTTTGGATGTTTTCAAATGCTTAAAATTCAACTTGATGCATTTTAAAATCATCCGTATCCTTCCACTTAAAAAGGGTCTAAATCTAAGAAGGTTGTAGTAATATGGGGTATGAAAAAATGAGTCCATCAATTTGAAAGTCTTGCCTTTGATTAGAAAACTCGGCTTTGAGTGCTTCGATGTACTTCTGAAAAAAGCCCTACTATCTTAATATGCCTAATTAAAGGGATGTACAGTTAATTAAATGTTTTGAAATTGATTTCACGGCAAGATATGTTCAGTTGCAATGCAAATCCATTCGAGTGGTCCTTGTAAATGCAAGTTCAACTCATTGAAATGAGTCTCCATGTCATTCAGAAACATTGACTTCAACTCAAAGTTTTCTTCATTTAAAACCGGAACATGTTTTTTTTAAATCAATAAGAAACACCTCGTGGCTCTGAAAATCTCTCTGCCTGCCAAGAGAGGATGCGCCAGTTGGATTTTGTCTCGATTGTATCTCGGTTGTCTTTGGATTGTCTCTTTGGACCGTGTTTGGAGGGTGTTTGAAGGGTGTCATGGCGCTTGAGTTGAGTTGGATTGTGTTTGAAGGGTGTCATGGTGCTTGAGTTGAGTTGGATGGTGTTTGAAGGGTGTCATGGTTCTTGAGTTGAATTCGATGGTGTTTGAAGGGTGTCATGGTGCTTGAGTTGAGTTGGATTGTGTTTGAAGGGTGTCATGGTGCTTGAGTTGAATTCGATGGTGTTTGAATGGTGTCATGGTGCTTGAGTTGAATTCGATGGTGTTTGAATGGTGTCATGGTGCTTGAGTTGACTTCGATGGTGTTTGAATGGTGTCATGGTGCTTGAGTTGAATTCGATGGTGTTTGAAGGGTGTCATGGTGCTTGAGTTGAATTCGATTTTGTTTGAATGGTGTCATGGTGCTTGAGTTGAATTCGATGGTGTTTGAATGGTGTCATGGTGCTTGAGTTGAATTCGATGGTGTTTGAATGGTGTCATGGTGCTTGAGTTGAGTTGGATTGTATTTGAAGGGTGTCATGGTGCTTGAGTTGAGTTGGATGGTGTTTGAAGGGTGTCATGGTGCTTGAGTTGAATTCGATGGTGTTTGAAGGGTGTCATGGTGCTTGAGTTGAATTCGATGGTGTTTGAATGGTGTCATGCTGCTTGATTTAAATTAGATGGTGTTTGGATAGTGCTTCTTTGGTGTGTCTCTGACTCAACCCAGATCGAGCTAGCATCGAGCTGGCCAACGCAACACAACAGTAACATTCAACACTGTTGATTGCTAGAGACAAAGAATATACGTATCAATTTCCATGCAACGCCGTCCAGTATTAAAAAATACAACGCCGCAGAGCGGTATACAAAGTAACCACAATGTATATGATCATGAATGGCCACGTGGACATGTCCACACAGCTAGATCTCATCCAACAAATTCCCGCTCTACCTGAGGTCATCAGCTCAAAATTGCATGTTATACACGTACGCACCGACGTTTACAAATTATTCCTTTTTTTCTGTGACTGCCCCCGTCTGAGCCAGCATTCAGCTAATCACTGAAGAATTGGTCTAAATACCTTCAAATAAACTCCGTAGTCTGTTTATAACTATTGTTTGTATTGTAAAATATGTATAAGTAAGTAATGCACACTTTTGATCCAGGTGAATTTGTAACCAAATCACCCTTAAATTGTGGACTTTTTCCTCGTTTCTAGATCTATAGCAGTGGTTCTTAACCTTTTGAAGTCGGGGAGCACTTTTGATCATGGCAAAAATTTGGGGAGCACCAAAATCAAGGAGTAAAAAAAACAAACAAATAAACATACGTACGACTTTTATTGAAAATAAAAGATTATAACATAAGAGTTTAAAATTATAACATGACAAACAAATTTGCAATAAACATAAATTTAATAGTAAATAAATAACATTGAGCAAAATTCAAATCGGAAAAATAAAAAGATGTAATGTGAAACCTGAGCTTGACGGTTTTTACAAATTTCAGTGATATTAGGCCTAATTTTAGAAATAGCTACCCTCAATTCTTCATCCAAATTAGTAAGTGTTGCTCGTTTTTTAGTTTGTATGTTGGTGACTATCGAGAAACCGAGTTCACACAAATATGATGTTGACAATTGCAACAAGATTTTAAGTGCCTTCACGGAGAGAGCTGAGTATTCTTCTTGCACAAAGATCCAAAATTCCTACAAAACCATTTCGGAAAATTTTATTTTAAGTGTACGATCCGAAGATAGGTTGATTAATTCTTCTTCTTCTTGGTATGACAACTTACTATTTTTACTATTTGATGTATCAACCGTGGCAAAGGGATTATGTATCCAGTCATATGTTTCTACGTTTATTGATGGAAAATAAAATTCAATCTTTTCGTCTAATAAAGTTAAATGCTCTGTTACTGCTGAAATAATTTCGTCGGTAGTGTTATCATTAAGAGAAGGAAAGATATCTACTTTCTTTTTCTCCAACAAACGATTTTTCCAAAAAATAACTTTTTTCCGAAAGGCTATCAATTTGTCGGTCGATGTTAAAAAAATTATTTTCTTCCTTGAAGGCTGGTATTAACACAATTTAAATAATCAAAAATATCATCTAAATATGCCAATTTAGCACACCAAATGTCATTTTGAAGATATTCCACAAAATCATCCATATTTTCATTTTGGAAAAAGGTCATCAATTCATCCTTCAGTTCTAAGAAACGACGTAACACTTTTCCTCTTGTTAACCATCTCACTTCAGAATGCAAAAGCAAAGATTCGTACTTGGCTTCCATAGAGATGCAAAGATTTTTAAAGACGCGTATTTTCAAAGGTCTCGATTTTATGAAGTTTACCATATTTACAACTTTGTCTAGCACAGGTTTTAATGCTACTGGTAATGTTTTGACAACCAGAGATTCTCTGTGCAAAAAACAGTGAGTAGATATAATATTGGCGTTTCTTTTCTTGGCGAGAGTCACAAGCCCTTTTAATGAGCCTAACATTGATGGAGCACCGTCCGTACAAATTCCCACACACAACTCCCATGATATTTTGAATTGTTCGAAATAGAATCAAAGACATCTTGTCCTGTCGAACGTTCGGTAAGCTCAAGACAGCATAGAAATTGATTCACTATTTCGGAACGGAAATTTACTGACCCGTTTTGAAAGCCGCTGCCAAAACGACCCAACCCCCCACTATTCAAACACACAAAACACTTTTTTAAATACAATTAATGAGTTTAAAAGTTAAATAGTTTGTTAGGTAAAGGCTTCAACTTTAATCACATATAAATTTTTTTTATGTAGCATTAGTACAAGTGAGTCAAAACTTCGTTACAAAAACAGTAAAAATAGGCAAAAAGTCCAATTTTTCCCCGTTTGGACTACCTTTTATAAGCATTTGTTCAGCTCAATCAGATAGAGTAAGTGAGTGAACATTACATTTTGAGTTTCATAATTTCGCGGAGCACTTGCAACTACCTCGCGGAGCACGAGTGCTCCGCGGAGCACCGGTTAAGAACCACTGATCTATAGGGATCACCACAGTACAATGAAGAAGAAGAATATTATGCAGTCGTATTAACAAATGCTGTCATTACTCGTAGGATTGTGTTTAATATAATAATGTTGTAAATACCGAGATTCAACTTGTACAGTGAATTTTATTGATTAAATTTTATTTTCTTTAGTTCAAGCTACAATTAATTTTGTTGCATATTAATGATGTTATCAATGGCCTAGTTCAGAGCTTACGAACTTTTTTTTCTTTTTCGTGAATCGGTTAATTTTACACAATTATTTCATGACTCACATAATGCTAAGCAGATAAGGCTCGCAGAACCGGAGGATTTAGACCGAACAGTTGTTTTTTTTTTGTATCGGTTGTGGATTTCTTGACCACCGCGTACTCGGTTCTAGATCCGCTTGTGGTACTAGGACTTTCGGTACGCCAGCCGAACCCGCTGCAGATAGCCCACTGTGTCCCATTCATAAAGAACAACATGTAAGAAAAAAACAACAACTCAATGCTGAAAACCCAACTGTTTGAAATTTGAAGATAAAGTTATGAAAATACCACCAGACTTGAGTGTTAAAGAACACAACCCGAATATAAAAAGAGAAAAAAGATTAAAAACAATTCTTGTATCTATATTATATCACCAGAAAGGACAATCTTCACTCGGTTATTATAAAGGGCCAGGTAAAATGTTGCACACACACACACACATGGTACATGGAGTTCTTGTAATGTTCATTAAATAAAAACGGGAAATATCGTGCAGCGTTAATACGACCTAGATTGGAACTTCTTGCCACCTGCTTTTGTGGCCTGGTATTGTCTAGAACGCTCTACTCTAGATCAGGGGTCGGCAACCTTTTGAACATAGTGTGCTAAATAAGGATTTCTAATTCATTCGGCGTGCCAACAACTTGGAAGTCATTCTGCTGTAGTACTCAATTACTGTTAAAAGAGATTTGAATTGCCCTTCTTTGGGGTCTCTCGCGTGCCATTTAAAATCGCTCTGCGTGCCAAATCTGGCACGCGTGTCGTAGGTTGCCGATCCCTGCTCTAGAGCTTAGTTTATCAAAGGTCATAAGAAGGTTTTGTGTACGATTTTAAGCCACAAGTGGAGTAGACATTTTAATACATACTTCTTCAGTAAATTCAGTGTCAGAGAAACTAAATTAAAAAAAAAAGGTTAATCTTAAAAACGCAAGAAAAAGGAAAACATTCTGAATCAAAACAATTATGAGATTTTTTAAGACGTGTAAACATAGGGTGAGCGAAAAGGGGCAAAGGTCCAAACATAAAATAATGTCGAGATTTAGGTGCCAGGTTTTAACACACGCAAAGTTCTCGATATAGAGGCTCTGATTTTTCCTTGTCAAGGTTACAAGGCTAGAAAAGTCAAAGGTCAGATTTTCAAGATGGATGACGGTTCATTTCTTATGCCCCCATGTGACGTAAAACACGAGGAAATGGCGCGTATTTATATATCTCTCTTGTCAGACATATTTGTTTTAAGCTCGACCTACATTTTCCTTTCCAGACATTGACTTTTGTGCACCGTAAACATTACAGAGTCGTACAGTTTTCTCCTTTCGTATTTTTTTAATTTAAAAACGTGTGGGATGCCTAAGGGCAGACATTGTGACAGATCTAAATGGTCTATGACAGTGGACATGTCTTTGTTAAAAAAAAAGCCATAGAAATATAACTTAACAATATTTAATTTATATAGTTTTCAAAAGTAAGTTCAAAAGTAAGTATTGATAACAAAATAAGCATTATTTTTTCAATAGTTTATGTAAAAATTCTGCAAAAGTCCGTAATTCGACTGCAATAGCATCCCCACCCCCTTTTTTCTCTTACACTATTACATAATGCATGCCATTAACTACGGTATATCAAATACCAGGTACTATTAACCCCTCCCCCAATATTGCGATCCTGACTGCTCTCCCCTGACAATGAGCACCGTTAAAATATATTTCCTGTGAAGGTCTAAATCAATTTTCCTGGTTGTCAGAAGGGAAGTCGGCTTTGTGCCTTCCTTTCGGCTCCCACCACTAAGATTCATAGGTTTTCGTTGTGAAGAACCTTCTCCCCCCAGGACTAGATTGTCTGTTGTCTCTGTTGTGTATGTTTCTGTAGAAGAAGTTTTTTTCTGCATGGTGGTGTTGCTAGCCCATGAGGTCATTGCTGTTGTCTTTGGTCCGCCCCAAGGATTTTATTTCCCTGGTACCCTCCATACTCCATACATGTATGTCGAGCGTTCCCTTACCCGCCACCTGGGGAGGCGCCCGATGGGAGGACGACCACTCCACATGGGCAATGCATTTTTACTTTTTAAAATGCTATTTCATGAATGCATTAAGTAAATTTGTCTTAGTCTTAGGGTCAATGTCTGAATAATTCGGTCAGTCTCTCGCAGTTGGTGATTTAATGTCTTCACTGGTGGCTCTAACTGTATTGGGATGGAGTTCTAGGCTCGTCTGTACGTCATTATGCGGTTCAATATCGCGTTCAAACGCGGCATTATATTGTGGATTACAAGACACTATTTCTAAGTGGTGATTTGTTTGTATCAATTTTTAAACTTAGTAAAACCGAAGAAGAAGACAATACAAAACAGCTGCTTATTGTTTTTAAAAATTGGGCAAAACTTAATTAAAGTAAGTAAGTATTCATTTTAGACCCAGTTGATCCATAGGGCCGTTGAAGCAGCGGTAATCAGTTTCTCTGACCACGGCAAACTAGGGTAAGTGTGGCCAGTACAATGCCCTGCCGCCTTTACTTTGGCCCCAACCACTTTCAGGTACCCATCATATCTGAGTAGGCTCGGGGGACACCCTCTCGACCCGGGAACGAAATCCTAGCATTCACGCAAGATTTGAACCCAGAACCTTTTGAACTCTAGTCTAACGCGCTGCCGGCTTGGCCACCGTGTCCTGTCGCCTTGCATATCCCCAACTACTGCCAGGCACCTTTTGACCTGGATAGACCCAGAGACACTTTCCAGACCCGGTAACAAAATCTTAGCCTTCACAGAGATTCCAACCCGGGATCTCTGGTACGCTATACTATGGGTCGGCAACATTTTGATAACATTGTGCCAAAGTAGGATTTCTAATTCACTCTGCGTGCCCACAGCCAAAAAGTCAACCTGCGCCACCTCATAGAAGAGTCTTGAAATGCATTTTTGATGGTCTTCAGCGTGCCATTGAAGTTGGCTCTGCGTGCCAAGTCTGTCACGCATCCCGTTGTTTGCCGACCCCTGCGCGCCTATACCTTTGTGCCCCATATTCTGGCATTACCAGATTATTATCCTAAAGGCTTTGTGTGGTGAGAATACTATTTCAGAATAGCTATAAGTATTTGCTCCAGGGTTTCCTTGCTAGTACTTGTAAGTCTCCACGGAGATCGATGGAAACTGGGTTACTCAACTCATCCCTTGTAAAGCTGGCTAGCCGAGTGCAACACTAGGATTGCATAGTGCAATAAATGTAATGTTACTGTTGCGTAACCCCGCCTAGGAAATGCCCATACGAAATGTTACTAGTGTACCTATTAATTATACGGTAATTGTTTTGGTGACAAATACTTTGCTTCTTTGTTGTTGTTGTTGTTGTTTTAATTTATGGAAGTATGAAGAAGACAATGCTTGGCATAAAACATTGGGGAAAAGCTAGTTGCCATTCATTGAAATCCTTCATGCGGAAAACGCCACGCCCTTATGCAGATATATAGGCGTGCCAAGGTAGATACAGGTGGATGGCTGCACGTCATTGGCTCTTGCAAAGAAAGAAGCTCGTTTCATTATTGCATAATATAAATGCATGTGTTTAGACCTATCTGCGTGTATAATATGTCAGTGCTGAAGGGGGAAGCTACTAAGGTAAAGTGAAGCTTGACACGAGTAAAAAAGCAAGGGCTGAATAACGAGGTGTCGCTCGAGGGTGAAACCTATTTCTATACTTGCTTTTCATTGGTTGACAAAAAAAAAAACGAAATCAAGGTCGCAGACGCCTACATTTTAGTAATAAATAATTCGTGAAAATAAAACCAATAAATTTTCTGAATATCTTCTGCAGGGATTAGCATGAGATTAACCACAATTTGGCCGTGTGTGGGATTTAATTAATCTTTTGAGGAATTTTTGTTTTTTTACAAAAATATAAGTCGTCCTTATTCAAATCCATGCCCATGAATGGCTCACTTACATTTTCCCCTTCTCCCCTTTACATTTTTCTGATATTATTGGAGCCCTTAATATCCATTAAATGACTCAAAACTGATCTCTCAATACCCCAATGGTGGAGTCCCTGCCTTAATTTTTTAAATCAAATCTTTCCCATAAGTCAGTTAAGAAACAAAACAAAAAAATTGCCGAAGTATTTTATAACAAAACATATTTCTTATATTTTTTTTTAATTGCGCAAGCAGACGATAATTGAGTAGATTCCCTTTCAATGTTTAAATGTTCTTTAAAAAAAAAGAGGACAAAAGAAAAGGAAGATAACTCTGACGTTTGAAATAAATTTTGTAGAACTTAAACTATCACATTTCATACGTTAGAAATATGGCTTTTAAAAAACTAATTATATTTTATTCATAGTTCTCATTATTTTTCTTCTTACCATTGTCTTCTTTTTATAGAGCATTTAATTTTGTATGATCCAGTGATTTTTGTTTTCATTTCTAGCCAATTGGTGCACTAAACTAAATTCTACGGCTGTACGTATTTATGCTTAGAGTAGAGGCCGAAAAATAACGAATGGTTTAACTACATATTCGGCCGAAACCGAAGGATAACCGAATCTGCCAAACAGAATTTTGTAAAAGACTGCACATTTTTGGTGTAATATTAACTAGTTTATGATTAACTTCAATTTTCTACTTCACAAAGATTAATTCACAACAGTTTAACTAAATGAAATTATCAATAACCACAGAGTAATAGATGCAGCACTAGCGTTGCAGTCTGAATTTTGAATGTTAAAATAGATATTCGGCTTATGACCGAAAGTCAATTTCGGTTCCGGCCGAAACCAAAAGCAAACCGAAAGCTTACTTATTGGCTTCAGCCGAAATAGAAACAACGCCGAAAGAAGTCATTTGCCTACCTTCGGCGCCGAAACCGATACCGAATTTCGTTCGTCTTTTAGCTTTGAGAGCACTTGTCTATATATATACTGGGTAACATGCTTTATTTATTTATCTTTCATATATTTTATATGGATTTACTTAGTAGTTGACTCCTTAGAAAATAATACAAAGGCGAATCCGGAAGTGAATGTATTAGAGTAGAATATAAAAAAGATCTCCTGTGATATATTTGAATGTCATCCACCAGATGTCATGAATCCAGGTAAAAGATCGAGTCACAGGTGTGTCCCTAAGTCTGCACAGCTTAGGTGGCTTAATTTAGGGGAGAAATGTCATGAGGCCTCGGCATTGTGTTAGCCTCAAATCCTCATCATAAGCCATGGATCTAGAACTGATGCACACAAAAGAATTTATTTTTCAAACGTATGTCGAAGCTATTCAGACATTTTGTCTTCTATGAAAACCCCCGTATTTCAGAAACGAGTCTTACGGTTTTTGTGTAAGCCAAATCTCCAAAAAGTTTCATTTTATGTATTATACGTTGAGCTGTTCGTTATTAAATGTGAGGTCGATTTTTAATGTCTCCTGGCTCAGTTGAACCAATTGCGGTTTTATAGCTAATGGGCCATAAAATATGGAATTATAGCTTATGGGCGTGAGCCATGGTCAAATTTGTATTATGTGAAATGTCCGTAGATCCGCCTTATCTTCACATCTTATCTTATACATTACAGACGCTCCTTCTATAAAGAAGATTATTGCGTCCTACCCTTGTCGGCGGTTTGAGTCTAGGTCCTGTATTTCTATTACTGTTTTAAAGGATGTTAAGTTACTGGTATTCCTGGTTTGTTCATGATCATGCAGGATTAAACGTTAAACCAGATAAGCAAGTGTTTAGTGCATCAATGGAATAGTTGCAATGCAGTAATTTTACATGGCACTAGATTACAAATGGTCAAAGGCTCATTTGGTGCAAAACTGCAATTGGTTCAACTTAGCCAGGATCCACATAAGAGGGCCCCTTATTATACATTAAAAAAAAATCTTATCTAAAAATTTGCAATTTATAAAAATTCCTTACTTCCTACTTTAAAACTTATACAATTCTTATCAATATAATTAATATATTTTATGGTGTCGTCTATTATTATGTATTATTTGAATTAATTTTATAAGATGAATACCAACTTTTTTTTTATTTCTTATGGCCCTGTCTCGATCCTTTTTTTAATAATGATTAATTAATGATTACTGATTATTAATTATCATTATTAAAGATTAATCCGACACTGGGTAGACCAATTTTATTTTTAGAACCCTTGGTACCATCTGTACATCCGACAAGACCACACACCACACAAACAAAAAAACGTTATTAAAATATTCTTGAAATGTCATGATATATCTCGCGGACAAATTACTCCATTTTCAATCAATATTTGCGCCCAAGTTTCATTTTCTCTAAAATGTCAGGACGGTGACACGCCACGTATCTCGTGTTTCCGGTTTTGTTGGTTTTTGTTATTTCAAAAAGTAAAACACACAAAAAAACAACAACAACTTGAAAGTGATGTCACTTCCTGGTTGATACTGTATCACGCGTGTCACGTGTGTCTGACGTCAACGAGTCGCCATTGAGTCAACGCAGTGCCTATCAAACGTTTCAATTAATATAAAGACAACTACGTATTCCCAAAACACATAGAATCTATCATTTTTTTTATATTCTTATAAAGTATTTGGTGATCTGTTGGGGTCCGCAGTGTGTTATGAAATAAATGAAACAATTGCAGAAAAAGTGAGGCAAATGAAAAGTACAGTGAACACTTGTTTATAACGGTAGATAGGTTCTGAGACCGGCAGCGATTGCTGAAAAAAAGCGAAGTAGGGACACCATATTTATTTAGCGTGTATTCGGACTTTTAAAATCCTTTCTTTACGTACTGTTAACAAACCACCCTTTACAGCAGGAACGACTCTAGGGTTTTCGACGCTCTAGCAGGGGTTCCCAACCTTTTTTTACTCTAGAACACATTCTAAAATATTGGTAGGGTGGCGGGCACCACCTATTTTAAATCGACAAACTCCTTCCATAACTTGTCATTTTCGCATAATTTATTTTTTTATTTTCTTATAGTCATAATGTATTAATAAATAATAAACAAAAATGTTTCAAAATAATAAAATTATTTTGCATTTTTTTCAAATTGCATACACACAGAGAAATGTATTTACAAAACGTAAAGAAAGTAAACAAAACACACAAATACAAAGAAAACATTTAATAAAAAAATATAATAAAGTCAATGTGATCTTTGGCATTGCATTTCATTGGCCAGAGCTTCATAATTAGAAGCGTATGACGATAATCTCTGTTAGCAGACAATCATAAAGATGCTCATCGGTGAGTCGAGATCTATATCTTGATTTTATTAAGTTCATGTTTGAAAACAATGATTCGCATAAATATGTCGAACCGAAAAATGATTCAATTTTATATGCCGCTTTTTTTCAACAATGGGAACTTTTCTCTATCCACTGTATTCCAAAAGTCCTCTGACATTAGGGATTTTAGCAAAATATCATTCTTAAGGTCCAAAATTTCTAACTCTAGTTCTTCTGTCTTACCTTGAACAAAATCTGCAATACATGCGGCTATTTCCATAACATTTATTTGGCAAGTAAAAGGATTGATACAGAAGGAAACTATTGGCTCAATATGTTTAAACTACAAAAATCTCTCTTCAAACTGTTTTTTTAACTCTTGAAGATGTTTAATAAATAATGTTCCTTTTAATTCATTGTCACCTAGCATTTTCTTCATATGTGGGAAATGCACGAGAGAATTGATCGGGAGATGTGATATCAACAAATCCAATTTAGCTTTAAATGACTTTACAGCGCTTATCATTTCATCTATGCTTTTTTCTGTACCCTGCAACTCCAAATTTAAAGAATTCAATTTTTCCATGATGTCTGTGAGAAATCCCAAATCAATCAGGCAGCCAGAGTCAGCTAGTTCATCATAATTTTCCTTTCTATTGTTTATAAATGTTTTTATTTCTTCAATTAAACTCACAAATCTTGTAAGAACCTTTCCTTTACTGAGCCAACGTACTTCGGTATGCAGAATAAGATCATGTTTTTTATCTTCAGTATCTTCTAAAAGGGCCTTGAAAAGTCGGTGTTGCAAAGGAGCTGCTCGAATAGAATTGATTATTTTTGTAACTATTTTCATGACGTGTTCAAATGGCAAAATTTTACAACACAGAGCTTCCTGGTGGATAATACAATGGTAGGACATGAAGTTTGAAAATGAATTATCCTTCATGCAGTGGGCAATAAATCCTTTGTTTTTACCCATCATTGCTGGCGCCCCATCAGTAGTTATTGCAGACAGCTTGTGCAAAGGCATATTTATTGACTTGGCGTATGTTTTGAATGTATTATAAATATCCTCACCCCTTGTCTGTCAATTCATAGGTAATATTTGTAACATATCCTCTTTTACTGTGAAGTTACTAAACACCATTCTCACCATAACTGCTAACTGTGCGGTGTCTGATATATCTGTTGACTCTTCAAATTGTAGCGAGAACCAGTCACATATATCCAAGTCAGTTTTTAACTGAGTTTGTATGTCTGTTGAAATTGCATGTATTCTTCTTGTGACTGTGTTATTTGACAACTGTAAGTCTTGTATTGCTGAGACAATCTCACGTTTGTTAGAAAATCCATCAAACAAACAATCGGCACCAGTCAAAAATAGTTCCTTAAACAACTCACCATCAATGAAAGGTTTCTTCTTTTTTGCGAGCATGTGAGATATTTTGAAAGAAGCAATGGTGGCCTTTTTAGAATTTTCCACATGTCTAGTGAAAACAGTCTGTTGTGCTGTTAGACTTGATTTTAGATTACAATTTTTTTTCTTTCTTACTTCAGATTTAAGAGAGTAATTCACATTAAAAGTGCCATGATTTGTCTGAAAGTGTCGTTCAACATTATGTTTTTTCGGCACTGCAATGCTACTACCACACAACAAACAAACGCATTTATTTTCAAATTAACGAAACAATATGATTCCTCCCAGTCAGTGTTAAAATTATAGGTTCATTGTCTTTTACTTGGTCCACTCATTTTAGGGCTAAAATACAAAATAAAAAAAATAATAATTGAACTACAATATAATGTCAATGTTATAGCGCAAGTCTGTTCTGCATTATATGCATAAATATATTATAACAAGAACTATAACTATCTCCTCAATAATAATAGTTTATTAATAGATCATCGCTTATGAATACAATAAATTACGCACCTCGCCTGTTAATTATTTTTTTTATAGAAAACTCCTAATTCGTGTTTCGTCTGACGAACATGTCTCTTATCTAACTGTCGCGACCCGAACAGGGCAGCAATCACAATGACAACAACGCGGTTCCAGGCGGGGAATGCTTTTTGCGCATCATCCATGTACACGCGGAAAACCCGAAGTGAGCCGATGATCGCAGAAGCAATCAGAGTTATGTGCCTTGTGATTTGGCGCCTTCGGCGTTTATCGGATCAGTTCGTGGCGTTCGTTCCATTCGTTCACTTCGGGTTTTCTGCGTGTACAAGGTGTGATGTGCAAATGGCACTAGCCGTTCCAGGCTAGCGTAAATAGTGCAGTCTGGCTCGCCGCTAGACAAGTTGGGACAAGTATCGAACATATTTAATAAACCTGGGCAGTAAAAAAAAAAAATTAAAACTCTAACAAATGAATAAAAATAAATCATATTTTAAAAAAATGTTTATGAAAAAAATTATGTCTCTGTCGAATAGTGAGAGGCGGGCACATACGAATCGTTCCACGGGCGCCGTGGCGCCCGCGGGCACAGGGTTGGGAACCTCTGCTCTAGGGCCTAGGCGAAAACAAATTCTGCGCCCTCATTAAAGTACTATCGGCGTTGAGAAACTGAGTAGTGTTAGGGCATAATTTCCTATTTTCTAAGACAACTTAAATAAAATACCCTTCGCCTTTCATTACATAGTAATTCGTCTGCCTAGTAGCGCACAGAAGTACTAAACTTTAATTTTGTTTATATTTTTAAATTCCCAAATATAAAAAAAAACACTAAATTATGCGCCCCCTCCCTCCAAATTTTGCACCCTAGGCGGTCGCCGTGCTTTACAGTAGTGTACATATATCTACAGTATGTACTTACATTACACAGGCACAAATGTTTATCTATAAAACCGTAGATGTACATAAAAAAAAATGAAAGATTGTTACGGTACTGTACAATCGTACAGTATTCTAGGTCAGGGGTCGGCAACCTATGGCACGCGTGCCACACTTGGCACGCAGAGCAAATTTCAATGGCACGCGGAAGACCCCACAAAAAGGCAATTCAAGCCGGATAAAGTTTAGTCTCTTGGCACGCCGAATGACTTAGAAATGGAGTGCTAGAGCCGGATAAAGTTTAGTCTCTTGGCACGCCGAATGACTTAGAAATGCTACTTTGGCACACTATTAGTAAAAGGTTGCCGACCCTTGTTCTAGGGTAGTCATATAATATAATGATAAAAATCCGCCAAGTGAAGTAGCCAAACACACGTCTCTGCCTGATGATGTTGAAACCCGATATTATTTCTAGTTGGACTCTTTTATCTTCGTTCTTTCCTGCTTTCACGTATGAACCTTTGAATTATCGTGTCTTAGACCTGGCCTCAGGAACGTTTTGATATTAGTGTGCCGAAAACAAAAAGATTGTTAAATTCCTTCAGCGTACCAACAGCCTAAAAGTCAACCTGCGTAATCAATCCGTATCTTGTAGAAGTAACTTGAATAATATTGTTTGGTCTTCCGCGTGCCATTGAAAATCGCTCTGCGTACCAAGTAAGGGCAACGCTTAGCGCAGGTAGCCAAACCCTACTTTACGCTATTTAAATGTGAGCGTCAGGTTACTCCAGTGTTTATTTTTTTCATATGATGAACTCGATATTAACCCATAAGGAATAAAGAATCCCTGACATATAAACACACATGCTAATTTTACTGAATAAGTCTATCCACTGTAATGTGAGGCTTGACACCACAGCCTCGATCTAGATTACAATGACGACTTCCTGATTTTATATATTTGTTTTTAATATCGATCATTTTCAAATAAATTTGACACGACGACCGAACGGCAGCGCGATCGACTGGCATACCGAAGGTGGCCTGGTTCGAATCCTGGTGAAAACTAGGATTTGTATCCGTGTGTCCGGGGGTTGTTCCAAAGACTACCCAGCTCTAATGGGTACCTGCAATTAGTTGGACATAGTAAAGGCGGTAAAGAGCTCGCCATCTAATCCCCTCGTGAGCCGTGGCCACGTAGGCTTGTTAAAAAAGTGTAACAGGCCCACTATATCAAATGTGTAGGACGCAGAAACTTTACTTTATTTTCCAATAAAGAGTTCATCCCATGCTAAGAGACTGACTGGATGTTTTTATTGAAACTGATCTTTAGCGCAAGCTTCAAACAGTCCTAAACGC
This sequence comes from Anisus vortex, assembly GCA_949126835.1. Taxonomy (NCBI): domain Eukaryota; kingdom Metazoa; phylum Mollusca; class Gastropoda; family Planorbidae; genus Anisus; species Anisus vortex. The sequence goes on from OX421496.1 coordinate 38,756,336, forward strand.
TCTAAAATATTTTATAGAAAAATCTGAAGAGCCTTGAAAAAAATAGATTTAAAGTACGACGTAAAATAAAAAAAATCTAGTACATTTTTCGTAAAAAAAAATAACAACATGTTGCAATTCTCAGACAAGAACACTTTCCTTATCGCTTATGCGAAAACAAATGCATATAAGTGATACTACCACAAAAATTTGGTACGGAAGTCGGTAAAACTGATTTTTCAATAAATACAAAATAATGTGTAAGATGGGTGCTAGGAAATTTTTAAGATTATTATTGATTTGTAATGTTGAATGCCTTAACTTATAGCTGTGAAATGTTCAAACTAAAATTCTTTTTGCAAGTTAAAAAAATATGTGTTTTTATACAGCTTTTGTAAAAAAAAGTCAAATGAAATATCTTCTAAAGATAAAATTGTTTATAAGTCAACTAAATATTATTTAAAATATTTAAAACTTTAACAGCTTGTGTATTGATTCATTATAAAAGTATTTGCCTAATTTCATGGCAATTAGTTAATATTTGTTCATCGTGGTAATATTTAATTTTCTGTTACAAGGCTAAACTGTGAAAAATCGGTAGTCTTTACTTTTTCACTGTTCTCCAAAATGACTTTCTTTACCTATAAAATGACTTTCTTTACCTATAAAATGACTTTCTTTACCTATAAAACGACTTTCTTTACCTATAAAATGACTTTCTTTACCTATAAAATGACTTTCTTTACCTATAAAATGACTTTCTTTACTTATAAAATGACTTTCTTTACCTATAAAATGACTTTCTTTACCTATAAAATGACTTTCTTTACCTATAAAATGACTTTCTTTACCTATAAAATGACTTTCTTTACCTATAAAATGACTTTCTTTACCTATAAAATGACTTTCTTTACCTATAAAATGACTTTCTTTACCTATAAAATGACTTTCTTTACCTATAAAATGACTTTCTTTACCTATAAAATGACTTTCTTTACCTATAAAATGACTTTCTTTACCTATAAAATGACTTTCTTTACCTATAAAATGACTTTCTTTACCTATAAAATGACTTTCTTTACCTATAAAATGACTTTCTTTACCTTTACTTGTGTAATTTTGAAAAACTTTTGAACTAATCAATCGATTTTAGAAATATTTTTTTCCACTGTATAGATAAATGAATTAGCTTTTATTAGACACCTTAAACTAAATATCTCATTTTGCCGACTTCAGTACCTTACTGTGGGGTTGCATCACAATAAGTGCTCTTTCTTCCTGAGTGGCATTCGGGCATGGAATGGGATCCCTCAAAAAAAACAACAGGAAAATCGGTAAATAAATATTATTTAAAACACTAACAAAAATGCAATACTAGCCTCGGACCACGGATGAGCTTAGGGCGCAACAATCTCCTTTATAGAATGAGCGTCAGTAATGTTTAAGTTAACAATAGAAACTTAAATTTAGTAAATATTTCCCAATAGCCTGACAAACCCCACAAAATGACTTCAAACTCGGTGACTTATTTTTGTTATATAACACACACACAGATTTATTTCATTCAAAATGTTCAGCCCTGTGTAGACGTTGTCCGTTTCACAAAAATCGCCATGACATCAGCATACTTGTATTCTGTTGAAGAAAAAGAAATGTAAATCATTAGCATTGGCATAGCAACGGAGGGTTGGGGAAGGTGGGAAGTGGATCAAGCCAAGACCACGGTAAGTAAGTATTTAAGATGGACTTGATCAAACGCCACCATGTTCAAACATCAGATAATATAATTACCGTGAGTTTGTTTATTTAGATGTTTGTTTGTGCTCTATAGGCTTCTAAGCCGTTTGACCAATCGGGGCAAAAGTTAAATGTATAGATTGGAAACGTCCTCCAAAAAAGAATTTTAATTTATCAACAATATTGCATGATTTGTAAATTATTTTTTTTAAAATAAACTTAGACTTATTACTAATCACCGTAAGTTAAGGTTTTAAACTGAGCGCCATTTTAAAATTATCTCCCTTTGAACGTTCATTTACTATGCTGAACGCGGGGCCTTTCAAATAATTCCCCTTGCAAACAGTTGTTTATTTATCCTTTAAGTTATCACCGATCACGGGATTCAATGGTTTGACCTTCAGAGGGAAATGGGGGGGGGGGGGTGTGTAACATCGGCGTTGCGAGAGATAGCTAGCTTATGACGTATTGTCTATCAATTAATTTTTTTCCATTAATGGTAGATGTTTGCTTTTTTATATTAATTTTAGGTAATAGTAACCAAATGTTTTAATTATTTCATGGATTCATGTCGCTTTTGAGAACATGCTTTAATGAGCGACTTTATAAAATCAATAAATAATAAAAAAAGAACAAAACTCAATACCGAAAGAAACTTTCTCACTGCAGTTTTTATTGTAATTTTGTTTCTTCTCTCTTAACAAAACACATTGTAGTCATTCGTTTCTCCGTCATTTTGACGGGAAAACCACTAGTAGTATTTATAAAGGCATTTATATAAAGTTAACGAATTACGACTATAAATAATAATATATACTATTAAATTTACTATATGTGTTTATTTAATAGTAATTTATTGCATTTTAAGCTGATCTCAGTTATGATAACTTAAATATTAAGGAGAAAAATTAGTTCCCTTAACATCTGCGATTCGCGAATGAATTCACTGCATCAGAACTTTAGGACTACTTCAATCTTACCACTGGGGACTTTGCTGAGCAGTATCATTTGATTGAAAGGTGAGTAGACGAAAGTTGGGTAGCTGGCCAGGGGCATTGACCAACTGGCGGTACAGCCGTCCTGGTGTACGTCTATAGCCATGAAATAGGTCGTGTCTGTAGGACAGCCCGTGTACACGCCACATATCGCCATTCGACGAACGTTTAACGAGTGTGTAAATCTGTTGAGAGAACAAAACAAATCAACTTTGTGTCGTGAGCCAGTGGACACACAGTTGGAGCTGGCTGCTCCTGCTGCTAGTTTTCCCGACTGTCAACCAAAACGGTTCGGGTTTTAACCCTGCCCACGACCTATCCCTGCCGCATTGCAGGAGTTATTGGGCCTAGTGAACGTGATAATCTTCTATCAAGAAGGAACGTCAATAGTACAAGCAGATCGTGACTTGAAGGAGAAATTCCAAGTCCGATGGTTGTTTAGATTTTCTATTTATATTTATCAGAAAAATCATTTCCTAACTTGACACACTTTGCAGCTAAAATTTGTATCACTGATTGGATTAACATACATTTGTGAACTAGCAATTTTTTTTACTTGCTTGAAGATCAACAAATCTAAGTAAGAATAGGTCTTTAGTGTAGGACTGCAACTTGCATGCGAGCATGCGAATTTCAACAAGGAAACTGGGTTCAGATTGTAAGAATTTGGTCAGAAATTGCACAAACAGCTACATACATCTCATTATAAATCAATAATTGTAGTGACAATGTACTCGGTTTGTGTCTAAATTAAAGCCATTGATACCAGGTAGATACAAGTTTTCGTCTACATTGTAAAATTAGATAAATGTATAAGTAAAATAAAATTGCAATAATTGTTTATTTAAACAGTTTAATAACCTATAAATAATTCATACTTACTTATTGTGGCAGTTGCAAACAAAGTACTATGCAGCCTCTCCAATAACTTTACATTTATAACTGTGTCCCTATGGACAAAAAGTTTGCCAATACCTGGGCTAAACTATGAAAGCGATTTGCTTACCCCGTGAAATCAAATGATGTCACTGAGGAGTCGGTCTTCAACGAGGTCCACGATGATTCTAAAACTAGTGGCTTTGAGTACCAGGACTGCCTTGTCGTTGATGACCCATTGAAAATTGTGTACGCAACTTCTGTCCCGTTGGTGTAGAGTGAGAATCTCACCTAATGGAAGGAAACAAGATAAATTAGACGTGTTAGAGATGTTATACTGTTATAGATATTATAGATGTTATTCAGCATTCGAAAGAGATGGATGTGTCATCACAGGGGGCGCTAAAGCACATAGAGGGCTTTAGTCTGCTTCAGTACTTTTATTAAAACAAAGACTATAATAAGATGGGCCGCTTGCTTTAATATTTCTACTATTTGATGACTCGAATGAATGACTTCTTTTCGGAATTCCCGATTCCCCTTTGTACTGTACCGTTTTATTTAATCGCTATGATTTTCTCAATGAAAAATTAAAAATTAAAATAGCACGTTGTATACAGCGGAAACATTTAGGCAAACTCTGTAGCGCAGAAGTCATGTAAGACAGCGTTAATTTAAGCGCACGGAAGAAAGAACATATAAGCTGTAAAAATAGAGCATGTGATCTATCTTATTACACTTTATTACAGTCTTTGATTTAACATATCAGATTTGTTTGACCATGAACCCAAGCTGTAAACAGATTCATCTCCAAGCCATGTATCTATTTCCGTCTGGGTCTCTATCTAGGCCATTTACTTCTTTGACATTGGCGACATATCAAATTCATCCCTCTGATATTTGCCTTTCTATCAAGACGACCTGTCCATGTACCCCCCTTTTTTTTCTTAATATCTGCTACTATTTTATCTTTTTGATTAAAGTCATAGAATACTTAGTTGGTGCGTAAATGTCTTTTCAGAATTTTTCTTTCAAAATAATAAATAGGTTTCTGTGGTTTTGTTGTAAATTTCCTTTCTTTCTGTAAATGTCAAAGTAATGTACAACTTGTTAGTTTCTTTTGTAGTTGTTGCGCACATAAATCTATATTCTTTCTTTGATTTCTTTTAGCAAGTCATTACTTTCGGATATTTACAAATCCTAAATATTTCAAATGATTTACGTTTTTAAAACTGTGCCTTCTAATTATTATTGTAAATAGTTTCTTTCTTTTGTCTGTAACCATGACATGATCATGTAATTTTTGTTTTTAGAGGGGGAGGGGGAGGTTCCATGTCAATCCGGCAATGTGAAAAATACGGACGTAATTGGTGTGTTTTCGTGGTAAGAGACTAAATGGCTTATTATTACACTTGCTGGAGACAGAGACTTGACTCCTCCTCCCCCCCCCCCCACCACCCCCACAGTAGCAACACCGCGAGTCGAAGTTGGATCGGAACCTGGCGCTGGAGACAGAGAATCTGTCGGTCGTGAAAAGACATATCTTAGATGTAGGCATGTTATGTCACGGTTAGAGAAAGACAGACATGGTACTGACCATCGCAGACTATTTCCATGTACTGCGACAAAGTTACTAAGACAATTCAAAACATGCATCAGCTTGAAACTTTGTTCACTTACCTGGTCAATGTCGACCCAGTTGTCCAGCAAGGCACTTCTGAAATGTCTGGTGCATGTGTCCATATTGTCCACTCTATAGCATCCAATTGGAAAGTCATTGAATGGGCTAGGGTCATCGCTGTAGCCGTTAGCCTCCCAATGACTGTAAATTGAAGAGTTGATACCTTTTTGTGCTCTGAAGACCATCGTCCAATCTCCAAACTGAACTGATGAAGAAACAAGAAAAGCAACTCTTATATAATGTACTTCCTGAATAAACTTCAACATTAGAGCCTGGAGTGCGTCGTTTAGTATCTGTAATTTAGAACTTGATCAATAAGGATCTGTGTATAGGAGGCGGAGGGGGGGGGGGGAGTGTGAACTCTTAAAGGCTATATAGCAGTGGAGATATGTAGAGATCAAAACGAAAATTAACAATTTAAAACCGTTTTTTTTTTTTAAAAAATTACAGTGTTTTTTAGGACTCTTGTTATAGAAGTCGAACGAACTCGCTTTAACTGAATCGGTCAGTAAAGTCTCCGTTGAATAGTATACTTCAAATAAATATAGGGCACGTTGGATGAGCGACAGCGCGTTCGCTGGTGACGGTTAGGAGAATGTCCCTGATAACTCGAATACCTGACATTAGTTGCGGAAAAGTGCTAGCTCACAATGTACTGTCTGTCGTGGCCATGGATACTTGTAAAGACAGCTTTAGCAGTCCTATGGATCAAATACATTCCACATTTTGTATTCAACGTGAAATTTTCAAGTAATCGTTTTGAGTTTAATTTGGCTTAATTATACTTTTATATAAAATTTATACTTTATATATAGCGTTTTGAAACTTATGTAGAAGATGTAACTATATAAATAGTATAGTAAATTACCCGTCAGACCAAATTGATCATAGGGCCGGTGAAGCAGCGTTCATCATTTTTTGTGGCCACGGCTGACAAGAGGATGTGTGGCCAGCACGATGTCCAGCGGCCTTTACTTTACCCCAGCTAATGTCAAGTACCCATCAGAGCTGGGTAGACTCAGGGAAACCCTAAGGTGCCCGTGAAAAAAATCCTAGCCTTCACCAGGATTCGAACTCAGGACCTTCGGTACACCAGCCGATGGCGCTGCCACTCGACCACCGTGCCACGGTATACTTGAAATCCAATTTGAATGCCAAGTAACTATAATGGTGTGTTTATTTGGTAGAATGCGACTACTTGACTTTATGCGTGCAGGTCGAGCAACAACAAACAAATATTTATCATCAATACAACCCGGCACTGTTTAAAAATGTATTATCTTGAGTACCTTTTACTTGGACGTAATAGTTTTACTAAGTGACGTAAAAAATATTTTGAGTTAGGACGTAAGTAAGTATATATCCCTTTTAAATTAATATGTTCCATATTGCAAGTGAAGCATCGTGCACACGTTTCTTTGACCACGGCATACAAGGGGATGTGTGTCCAGCACAATGCCGAACCGCTTTATTTACTCCACACTATTGTCCGGTGCCCATTAGAGCTGGGGCAGATTCAGGGACATTCTTCACACTCTGAACCAAATCCTAGCTTTTATCAGGATTAGAACCCGCGATTATCGGAATGCCATTTTACTGTGCCGCTTATTTAACATAAATATGTCAATTTTACAGCTTTCGAGAAATAGATCCTTTTAAACAAACTAATTGAACATTTCAGGGACATATCAATTATATAAACAAACTAATTGAAATATAAATGTTAATATTTTCGGTGACAGACTAAAAGCAATCTTCACTTTTAAATAATTACTATTTTAAGCACTTCGAGCTATCAAATGAAAACTCATTATATTTATCTTTCAATACAACAGGTGTCCCAGAATAGAGAAGTAAGTCATTATCAATTCGTTAAAATGAGCTTGCGTGATATATAAATATACCTGCATTAAGACAAGGTGAATTGAAATAAATCTGTTAACTTCCTGGTTCACGACTTCTTGATAAAGCTATTTGACATTTAATGAAAAAAATATAAAGGTGTAAGTTATTAATACTTCACGAACCAAAGAAACGAGTATCTCAGTACAAGCTATACAAGTATTGGTTCATGTAAAGTAAAGTACACTTTAGTGAAACTGATCATAGGGCTGGTGAAGCAGCATTCACCAGTTTCGGTGGCCACGGCATACTAGGTGATTGTGCGGCCAGCACAATGCCCAGCCGCCTTTACCTTACCCCAACAAGTGTCAAGTACCCATCAGAGCTGGAGTAGACTCAGGGGCATCCTCAAGTCCCGGGAAAGAATCCTAGCCTGCACCAGGATTCGAGCCCAGAGCCTTCGGATTCCTTGTATTGCTTCATGCAACAATATAAATTTAGGGTAACCTAGGTTTTCGTTGACTTCGGTTTTTCGTCGGTATCGAATTTTCGTCCATTACTTGTTTCGCCAAAAAAAAAAATGGCTCTTGGTTATTGCCGATTCTCAAGCTGGTCCTTATTATGAAAAGACCGAGAAAGGCAGTGACCCCGGATAGTCATTTGATACCTAAAATCCTTATGGAGGAAGATTCTCCTTCCACTCAATACTATCTTCACCACTCTCACCTCTTTTAGAATTTTACCATAGGCCATAAAGAGTGTTTAGATACAATGTAAATGACATGCTGCATGTTCATTCATTACTCATAATAGTTTTTTTTTAAAATATCCATTTATTTACATTTCTTATTGTTGTCAGTATTGAACTCTATACTGATTCTCTATAGTTTATTTGGGGTTTTTAATTTGGAATGTATAGAACGAAATGATTGGATTTGAACTGATTCCATTTGAAACTAATTTACTCGGTTTGCGTCGGTTTTCATCGATTTTCATCGGTTTTTATCGGTTTTCGTCGGTTTTCCTATTTTGACGTTAGTTTTCGGACGGATTATCGACGAAAACCTTGTTTTGACTGTATACCATTGATAGAACCCACAGCGTGACTGGTAACCCAAATGATAAACAGTGTACGCTGGTTCAATCAATCAATAATCAATCGATGTGAGGTGTTACGGTTATACAATATAAATAATATAATACAGTAACACGAGAAGCATGCACTGGTGTATTATGTCAATGATAAAATTGATCCACACTTGATGTATCCATGAGAGGGTCGATTACTTTGTATGTGTATGCACCTTATCACGTTGATCTGTATTATGTACTATTATTATATATTATGAATGTCGAGAGAGACATATTATTATAGAGACGGGGTCTCAAAAGAAAGCATAACCCGGAAAGAGCACGTCATCCATAACAGGAGTCCTTTGTGACTTTGTGAAAACTGATCACACCGAAACTATCATGTGATTTTTGATGCAAATCTTGGTGCAATTAGACTGAACAAGATATAATAATAATTTTCACTCTTATAGTCAGCTCATTCTTTGTTGCTTTTAAAACCAAAGACTCTAATAAGATGGACCGCTAGCTATTTGATAACTTGAAATACTCGGTTTCCGAATTTCCGATCGCACCCTGTTCTCTAGACTTCCTGTTTAGTAATTCACTATGATTTTCTCAATGAAAAATCAAGATTAAAATCGAAAGTTGTATCCAGTGGAAAACTTTAGGTACGTTTAGGAGTCATTTAGGACAGCGTTATTGGTGGCTGCGCACTGCGCACGGATAAAAACAACACTTAAGCTCTAAAAATAGCGCAAGGGGTCCATCTTATTATCACCTTCACCTTCACCTATCCCTTAACCCGTGGGTGGGTCGTTGGGGCACCATCGTTGACTGTTATTATAGTCGTTGCCAAAACCAAGCTAAGAATCTTAAAATCCAGCGTGAAAAAAAATCTCTTGTAAGAATCGGATATCGGAAGATTATTACCAGAATATAAATCTTTATAAACAGATGCCTGAAACAAATACTGAATAACTCATCGGCATCCGTCCGTCTCGAGAGACGATGGTGTAGCTCCATGGGTGAGGTGTCCAACTGCGCCGCCGAGAATGGCTGTGTAGACCAACCCGGGAGTGGCAATCCCTGCCGCACTTGAGGCATTTAAAGGCGGATGGCTGTTGTAGCAGGTGTTTCCGCCTTGCTTTTTTCAGGGTAGCAGTATCTTTACGCCCAGTTTCTGCGCACGTTGTGAATATGTAATGGTTTGATAAAATGAAAAATTCACAAGCTCTGCCTGTCGTGCAACCAAAACAAAAATGGACTGCCACATCCTTGAAAGAAAAAAAGTGGAGATGGATAAGCCACACCATGAAAAAAATCATATAAAGATTAGCCAGACAAGCCCTTAGAAAGGAACCTTCATTTGTCGAACAGCACATGGATGCCAGAAACAGACATGGTTATAGAAGACTCCAAGGGTGCAAGCGAAACCTTAGATAAAGTCAATAGTTTAACAGCAGACCATAAACAAAACACTTTCCTTATCCTTTATGCGATAACAAATGCATAAAAGAAATCTTTCCCTGAACAATAGATTACCTACTGGGTTCAATTCTGTACAGTATACACCAATCCGGGTCCCTGCTCCATGAGGTTGTAAGGGCGTAGAACTTGTCTCCGTACGTTGTACAGGTTTTGTACTTCAGACTGTAGGTGGCGCTGCTGCAACCATCGACGCAGAAAAGGCCGCATAAAACGAGAGTCAGTGCTGTAAATACAAAATGACATGTTGTATCGTTTATATGATCTATGTATATTTTAGCACTACATTTAATTAAATGCCGAACGAAAGTTATTTTTGGTTTCGGCCGAAAACGAAACCATGCCGAAATATATAAATTTATTTTCGGACGAAACCGAAGCCGAGACCTAAAGTTTCACTACACCTTCGGCCGAAACCGAAACTGCCAAACAATAAATTAAAAATTTTTGTGAAGTAGTCCCACACTCTATTTTTCGATATTCTTTGGGGTGATTAAACAATCCGTTTATTAACTTCAAGTTTCTAATTCACATAGATTAATTCGCAACTGTTTAACTAAATGAAATTATCAATAAGCAGAGTAATAAATGCAGCACTAGCGTTGCAGTCTGAATTTTGAAAGTTAAATTAGATATTCGCCGATGACCGAAATTCAATATCAAACCGAAACCAAACCGAAAGCTTACTTTTTTGCTTCGACCGAAACTACACCGAAACAGGCAATTTGACTACATTCGGTGCAGAAACCGAAGCTGAAACCGAAGCTGACCGAATTTCGGTCGGCCTTTACATTTAATGAGTATCACTCAAAAATTTTTAAAAAATAAAAAAAATTTTTGTCGCATTGTGGGAAATGGGAAGATAAATGCAATAGGGCGTTTGCAATCACGTGACAAAAATCACGTGTTTTTTGTTTACTTTGTTTAATGGTGTAAAATGGCCGCTGTATTAATATAGTTTCTTATAGGCTCGAGCTTTTTTTTATTGATATTTTGTGTTTAAAATCATGATTAAAGTATTGATATGGATTTTATTAATTCTTAATTAGATTAATAGACCTATCACAAGAAGATTCTTACATTAAAAATGTTACATTACTATTGAACGATTAGGCCTACAATGAAAAAAATGAATGACTCCAATAATTCACTTCAATAAATCCATTCAAATGCAACACTTACCGGCCAGATATTAAGATGATGAATTGAGCTTAAAATGTTGAAATTCGTTGAAAAAATACCTTGTCAGTCTTTCTCTTGTACTAGTAAGATGATCTACGACGATTTATCTAATGATTTGTGCGTAGGATAGCCAATATTCAGATGTGAATTTGGCATGATAAAGAAGCACTTCACCATTTTTGTACATCAAGTGTCTTCTATTTACACAAATACGTCACTAAAAAACCTAAGCCACGCTTATTGCAAACGCTCTATTAGACACTAAAATTAACCCATTCATAAACACAGAAAGAACAAAACTTCATCCTAATAATCAATGTACAATGCCTTTCGTAAACGGTAAAGTGTGTTCGTTTTACAAAGTTATTTCACAATACATACATAGTATACATTTTTTTTACAAGTAGGCCTATCCTATTTGAAACTATGGCCTTGTATAGTTTTAATTTTTTTTTAATAATAATAATAATAATTATTAATATTATTATATTTTGAACATGATTTAAATACAAAAGCGTAGATTGAATCTAGACTATATATAATATTAATTGTAATTATAGTTTATCATACTATACAACATTTGGTTATATTGATTAGACGGCTAGTGTATCAAACGGTCACAATTTCGAATCATGGTAAAATCTAGGCAGGCTATATTGTTATATTTATGTTATGTAGATATATTTTGATAGACTTACGGTTTCTAGATTGTGACTTGACGTTAAATTCTATTTTAGACCGTCCCTCTTTTTCTGGGGCTTTTTCGACACTTCCTGTCTTTCTGATTCCAACCCCCAAATTGGCGAAGCTAAGGCACTGTTATTTATATTACAAGCTAAATTCCCCGGCGTTGCGCGGTGGAAAATAAAAAAAAAAAAAAAATTTATAAAAACTACAATGAACAAAAAGCTATAAATCTAATCATTTTTAAAAAATTATTATTTTTTACTGACCGCATGGCATTCTGATACGTTATCCACGCAGCTAACGAGGACACATGTGCTAAGTCAAATTTCAAAGGTAAAATATGAGGCACTAAGGTCACGTGTCTTTAAATAAACCGATTTGATTGATTAAACTTACACACATAGCTGTTTATAAATAGACAAAGAATATAATAAGATGGACCGCTTGCTCTATTTTAAAAGCTTATTTGTTCCTTTTTTCCGTCCGCAACCAATAAGTCTGTCTTGAACTACCTCTATGCTCCTACGATTGCATTAAAGGTTTCCGCTGTATACAAGTTTCCATTTTAATCTTAAATTACCATTGAGAAAATCATAGCGAATTACTAATTTACCAGAAGTCTAGACGACTTAGTGCGATCGGAAATTCCAAAACTAAGTGTTTCAAGTTATCAAAAAGCAGAAATATCAAATCAAGCGGTCCATCTTATTATAGTCTCTGATACAGATTAGTTCTCTAAGCATACAGAAAATATAACTTTGTAAAAAATGTGTGTATACTCACTGGGCGTTGTAACGTTTTTCAGTGGCGTAGCTCCAGTCATCTTGTAGCCGTGGGCCACTTTAAAAAACCCACTCACCATACCTGCAGCTGGTGTTAAAGTCAAATAGAGACACAATGCACACTTTACAGCCGTAGCTGGTTTGTCCATTCTGTCTTTGATTATGGTATCTGAAGAATCTGTTTGGTGTATTTTCAACAATGAAATTTCCTACACCTTAAAGGTCTATTTGTTTCCTCCGAAAAATTGTTACGTAACACAATTCAACCAATGCTGCCTTAAAGGCCTTCTAATGAGCATCATTTTACCAAGGCGGCTGCCGTAATGAAATTATACTTAGTATTGATTCATCAGTTAATCAATGGCGATTCGATGACAATTTAATGGTTCATTGTTGGGGCGTTTACTCAGAGAGTGTATGTACAGTATTCCATGACATCGGTAAATTAACTTTGGACCCATTATTTGCATTCATGAGAAGATGTATTATTTTTCATTACAGCTATTTACATTACAGTATTCACGTTGTGGCAACTGTATATCTATATCGATCAATGTTATTATGTATATCTATCTTTTATGTTTATAAATCAATACATCCATACATACATATAAATATATTTTCCCGTCGGACCGAATTGATCCAAATGGATCATAAATATATATATATATATATATATATATATATATATATATTTATATCAATCTATTTGTTATATGTGTATTGACAAGTTTTAAATATTATGCATTCATAAAGGTTCAAAGTTTACAACATTTCCGGTCCCATTCGTTCATTTTCTAAAAAAAAACATCATGTCAGTGTGCTTCGTTACTAGTTGCACTGCGAATAATAAAAAATTTAGAGGATTTAAAAAAATGACATTTCCAAAAGATGTTGCCGGAAGAAAACGATGGGTTGTGAACGTCAGACGTGAAGAATCACATATTTATAATCTCAAACGTATTGCTTGAGGCAAAAGAATTTTCTTTTTTTTTATGTATCTACAATTGTGTTTTTTTAATAACCAAGGACGCAACTCTTTAATCATTTATTTTAAAAACAAAGATAAATTTAGCTTTACGCCACTAACACTTTGAATATTAATTATCGCCTACTCACTCTTCATGTTAAAAACTGATTAATCATAATTAATCTTGTAGCCTTTGTATATTTCTAAAAGACCAAAACTGGCCGTCGAGGTTGAAAGCATTGTCAAAAACCAGCAAAATCATGTGTGTTTTTTTTGTTTACGGAAATGCCCGAACCGGAAGTTCATAATCTCTTCCGTTTGAAAAGATCAGGCGTGATTTAAACTTGTCAATTGTATTTAACAATTATATTTTCTAGTACTTCCTTCGAGTTTCTAGTAAGCCTTTTCTTTTACATTCGGAAAGCTTCGGGAAAATCCATTATTAGTACTTACTGCACCAAAATCTATATAAAACACTAAGAGGTTTTGTTGCGGTTGTTGTTGATTTCTGATTAGCTACCAGAGAAGTTGAATTATTGTACATGAGTTCAAGCATCAAATTCTTCTTTGAACCTACACCGAGTGGCTTGAGGTATTATTATTGTGAACAAGAACCTAGACACACAACAGAATACTCCGAGGATTCGTAACGTAGGTGAAATCCATCGTAACTTCTAAAGTAATAAAACTATTTGTAGCCAGTATAAATGAAATATGCCATTAAGTTTGTTTTATTTAACCTTGGATAAAAGTGGGATTTTCGACGGAAGAATAAAAACATAAAAATTAAAAAAAAAATCTTCAGTAAAATATTTAAAATAATTAATATTGAATAGGTGTAACTGACTAACAAGAAAACGGACTCAGTATCTGAGCTAGCATCTTTATTTTGTTGTTGTTGATTTAATCCAAAGTCCTAACGCAATTTGAGCTTATTTGTATCAAGCTAAAAGTCTACATTATACAGTGCTTACATTTGTTAAAAACGTTTAAAAACTACGAAGAATATAAAAAGAAATGATTATCGTTTTAAATAAACATTGCAAGTTCATAACTTAAAGGCAGCTAAATTTTTATTCAAATACTAATGGTTATTCCCGTCAAAATGACGGGAAACGAATGATTACAATGTGTTTTGTTAAAAGAGAAGGAAAAAAATAAACTAACACTTTTACAATAAAAACTGTAGTGATAACGTATCTTTCGGTATTTAGTTTTTGTTCTTTTTTTATTGAAAGTATTTTAAACTGAGATCATTTTGAAACGGCTGTGTTTATGCCGCGTTACTGGTTGTACTGGAGATGGAGAAACGAATGACTACAATGTGTTTTGTTAAGAGAGAAGAAAAAAATATAAACAAACCAAAGTAGCCTAGGCTATCTATCTATCGCAACGCCGATGTTTAACCCCCCCCCCTTTTTCCTCTAGAGGTCAAATCCATGAATCCCGTGATTAGTGATAACTTAGAGGATAAATAAACAACTTTATGCAAGGGGAATTATTGGGAAATAGTAAATGAACGCTGAAGGGGAGATCATTCTGAAAATGGCGCTGAGTTTAGAACCTAAAATTACGGTGGTTAGTAATAGGTCTAATTTTTTTTTTTTTTAAATAAACGAATTAAGCAATATTCTTGATAAAATAAAATTATCTTTTGGAGGACGTTTCCAATTTACACATTATTTTTGACCCGATTGGTCAAATGGCTTAGGAGCCTATAGCGAACAAACTTCTAAATTAACAAACTCACGGTAATTATATTATGTGATACCAGACTTTAAACCAGACTTTAAACCTCACTCACCGGAGTGATCGAATCGAGACTAATCTCTTAGGATTCGGAGGACAAACACACTTGTACTACGTAGCACAGCCAGGTTCCCATAAAGGGATGGTGCAAACTGTTGACCATTCCCATCTACTCTTTCCTCCTGCAAGGCAGGGCAGTCTAAAAGCAAATGCTCGACCGTCTCTTCTGCTTCAAAGCAGTGTCGGCACCGCGAATCGAAATTGGGCCTAAATCGTCCGAAATAGGCACCAATAGGGCAGTGCCCTGTACGGAACTGGGCTATCGTAGCCTGTTCTCTCCTGCGGAGCTTCCACCACGGATCAGCTCGATTTGGCCGTTTTAGTTGCTGCCACACACCTCGACCCTTGTCAGACTCGTCCCAACTCTTATTCCATTGTCTTGTCTCCCACTCACGTATTGATCTGCGGGCACTCGCGAAGGTGGACGGACCCTCCGGAGTGGGTGTCAGGGATCCCTTCTTGGCCAAGGCATCCACTATCTCATTGCCAGGGACTCCTGCATGACCTGGAATCCACTGCAATATGACCTTCACCTCGTACCTGAGGATCAGATCGGAAATAGCAGCTAATAGTCGGACAAGCAGTTCGGGCCAACTCCCCAAGCCGTCGATGGCTTGGAGAACTGAAAGTGCATCAGTGAAGATAACCACATCATCACGAGCAGATGGTGTTTCTTCGAACGTTTTCCCAATTGCCTCAACGGCAATTCTGATGGCTTCCATCTCCGCATCAAAGATGCAGATTGCTCCACACGGCCCACTTAGCTCAGCCCGTTTTTCTTCTGCCTTCGGGTACGACACAAGAGCACCATACCCAGAACGCGCTTCGGTCCCACTGATCGCGCTCCCATCAGTGTATGCCTCAACGAATCCCGAGTATGCCCGTACCGTCCTTAGAGCAGCTGCGCGCCTCTCAGTCAGGCAAGCGCTGGGTCCGACTGCATCCATCAGGTTCGCCCGTATCTCTGGTAGGTTGAAGGATAGGTAAGGAGGAGGTTCCACTCCCGTCCGCATGGGCATGCGGTCGACCGGGAGTCCAATCTCTGCGCTGAGCTTCAATGCGTGGTGCATGAAGGACTGCATTGAGATCCGGCCTCTTCCCACCCAGGAATCCACGAGCATCCTGAGGGGGGAACTTTCCTCCAACCGCTTATACCGCTCGTAAGCAGTAATAACGGCCCTTTTCCTTCTCCCATTCAGAGGCGGCACGTTTGCCATGATTTCAACAGCCGATGTCGGGGCGGTTCGGAACGTTCCACATATTAGTCTGAGGGCTTGATTTTGTACAGAGTCCAACGTCTTCAAAGCAGTATCAGACGCATAGATTTGCACCGGGAGGCTGTAATCGATCTGGGATCTTACCGCTCCTAGGTAAAGATTCCTCAACACACTCGCCTTCGCACCCCAGCCAGTACTGGCCAGTCTCTTGACAATGTTCAGCTTAGAAGAAGCTTTCTCTTGGACTAACCTCACATGGTCATACATCGTTAGCTTTCGGTCCAGTGTCACTCCGAGATAGACCGGCTTCTGGTCGCATGCCAGGGCGCGGCCGTCAATGTTCAGCTCGATCGGCTCTTTGAGGATATCGATTCCGAGGGTAAAGAGCGAGTAAACTGTTTTTAGGCAGTTTACTTCCATACCCCAAAGCTTGGCGTAACAGGCTACTGCGTTCAAATCCTGCTGGAGGGCCCGCTCGAGAGCACGCGCTTCCCTCCCGGTCGACCAGACCACAAGATCGTCTGCGAAAAGCAGTGACGAGCTTCCCAGATAGTTCGGCAGGTCATTGATAAAAGCCAGGAACAATGTACAGGACAGTGCTGAGCCCTGGGGCAATCCTTGCTCCAGGACGCGCTTCCGAGAAACCGCTTTCCCGTAACGAGTTGCAACTGTTCTTCGGGATAAGAACCCTTTGATCCAATTGTACATGTTAGAGGCTATTCCTAGCCTCTGTAGCTTCAACAACAACCCCGGCCGCCAGACCTTGTCATAGGCCTGTTTAAAATCCAGGAACACTGCTAGTGTAGACTCTTTCCGCTGAAACCCGTCAGCCATTTTCTGGACCAAGAGCGTCACCTGGTCCATCGAGCTTCTTCCACTACGGAAGCCTGCTTGAGTGGGGGTAACCAGTCCATTATCCTCTAGGAACCTCACAAGCCTCCTATTGATTAATCTCTCAGCTACCTTCCCTACACACGATGTTAGGGAAATCGGTCGGTAGCTTTCGGCCTGACCCGGGTCTTTACTCCTCTTCAAGATGGGTACCACCAAGGCCTTTCTCCACTGTTTCGGTAGGACACCTTCAGACCATGTTCGGTTTACGAGCTCCAAGAGTTTGCCCTTGCCAACAGCCCCAAGGTGAGTGATCAGCTCGTTGCTAATCCCATCCAGCCCTGGGGCCTTCTTCGCTTTGCACCGTCTCAAAACATACTCCAGTTCCTGCCGAGTAAAGGGCACCGTGAATGTGCTAGCCTCACCCTCTCCCGTCATGTGGCGTTCGTTTGCCTTCCGGACTTTATCAAGCCCAGCAGACACACTCGTTCTTCCACCCAGTTTTCCGACACTTACGAAGTGACGGTTGAGCATCTCAGCCTGCTTGGTATCCGATACCATGGGGCCTGCCCCTGCTCTTGCTCTTGTGATACCAGAAAACATGAGCTTCAGTAGAAAAAAAAAAGACGTAAAGTCACGTGACTCCTTACCAAGAGTCTTGAAAAGTGCCAGTGTAATAAATAGCATCAATTATACGCAATTTATTTATTTTTTATTTTTTTGTCACTTTTACTTGGAATTTACTTATATAGTATATACAGTCTAATGTATAGTACACATACACACACACACACACATATATATATATTATTTTCCTGAAATACTGAGGCACACCTAAACCAAGATTAGATTCTCACACAAGTAAACATTATTATTGCCTTAAAAGATGTAACGAAAGCGTTTTGTTATATATATTAACCCTTTCAAGATCAGTTATTCTACAAAGAGAATTAAAGTGAAATGTTAAGTTTGGATTAAAAGTGCTAATGAGCTGGAAAGAAGTAGAATTATATTCTTTTGAAATTTAGAAAAAAAAAAGTAAAATAAATAAACTTCTTCAACACATGAGTTAAACTCACAATTTTTAAAGTGATAGAATCATTTTCACTACCGCTACATCCAAACATAATCAGAATGGTTAACAATTCCATTTAACAACACTCAAGCACTAACATTCAAAAATAGATCTATAGGCTTCTTAAAGAACCGGCACAATGATTAATTCACTCGCGCGCGTGCCACTCAAAACGTGTGATAGACATGCGCGTACTAATAATAGTGTGTGTGTATCAAAAAACAAAAAAAAGGAAATCAATTTCGGCATGTTACTTTTAATAGTCTGTCAAATATTTATGACCGATTTCCATTAGCAAGAGAGGTAAAAGATAAATGGACGCAGCGGAGCATGCCGATTCGTCGTCGTCAAACGGAAATAGATTTCCCCAGCCCACCCCACCCCAAAATCACCAACTCTGCAGTTAGTTTTTCTCGTGCTACGTAACTTGTTTCGGCCGGGTTTTAACCCCAGTATTAGACAGCCTATTTATTATTAGATTGCTGGTGTGAGAGAAGATATGTTTCAGGACCTTCGATTTAAATTTCAATGCCTATCCACGGTCTTAGACGGTGAGCCACAAAGTACCACTGCTCCAGAGCGTAGCTTACTAGGTAAAAAAAAAAAGAGAATATAAAACAATAATAATATTCAAATCATCACGTACCGGCGATCTATCTATGTACCGGTAGTCGTTTTATAAAATATTGACAGGCTGGCCCTGTGCACTGTCAACAAAACCGTCCGGGTTCTAGCCCAATCCGCCGACCAATCCCTGCCGCCCTGCAGGAGTTTTGGACCTAGGGCGTAATAATCTTCTCTCTAGAAGGAATGTCTGTAAACTATTAAGTAAATTACAAGATACTGATGCCGAGAATATTTGAGGTGATTTTTTTGTATTTTTTTTTTATTGTTTTGCATTCTGTTGAGCGGAGTGAAAAACTTATTTTTTAGAGATTCATATCAAGTCCATATCGTGTTATTATCAAGTCAAAATCGTGTTATTATCAAGTCAATATCGTGTTATTATCAAGTCGATATCGTGTTATTATCAAGTCAATATCGTGTTATTATGAAGTCAATATCGTGTTTTTATCAAGTCAATATCGTGTTATTATCAAGTCAATATCGTGTTATAATCAAGTCAATATCGTGTTATTATCAAGTCAATATCGTGTTATTATCAAGTCAATATCGTGTTATTATCAAGTCAATATCGTGTTATTATCAAGTCAATATCGTGTTATTATCAAGTCAATATCGTGTTATTATCAAGTCAATAGTAAGTGAAGATGGTGATTACTGAGTCAATGTCAAGCCAAGACATGTCAACTACAAGTCAAACGTTAAGTTAATATCAAGTTGATACCAATTCAACTTCGTAAACAGCATTGTCAAACAGTATGAAAACATCTAGTCCACATCTCGTCAACATCTCGTCAACCATCTCGTCAACATCTCGTCAACATCTCGTCAACCATCTCGTCAACATCTCGTCAACCATCTCGTCAACATCTCGTCAACATCTCGTGAACATCTCGTGAACATCTCGTGAACATCTCGTGAACATCTCGTCAACATCTAGTCAACATCTCGTCAACATCTCGTCAGCATTTCGTCAACCATCTCGTCAACATCTCGTCAACCATCTCGTCAACATCTCGTCAACATCTCGTCAACATCTCGTGAACCTCTCGTCAACATCTCGTCAACTTCTCGTCAACCATCTCGTCTACATCTCATCACACATCTCGTCAACATCTCGTCAACATCTCGTCAACATCTCGTCAACATCTCGACAATCTAAAGTGAACAACAAGCCAACCACAAGTCAACCTTGGAGAATGGGGTTGAGATATATTATAAGGTGCGGAAGGCATCTGGCTAATTCTCTTTCTAAAAAACAATCCGCTTTGGTGGGTTCATCGTAGAAGTCTTCGGATTTAGTCTCTACCCGCGCCCCTATTCCATTTTTTCCCTGATGCTCCCTAACCCTGATTTTCACCTGACACCCCAAATTTGATCCAATCGCGGGTGCCGCAATAAAAGGGAAACTATGTTTCTGACCATGTTGTGATCCGTGTCAATTTGATCAAGTTATTGAACGGGAGGAATGAAAATGTCTGGACGCTCTCATTGTGCGTGACTCTCTCTCTCTCTCTCTCTCTTTTCTCTACATTACTCCACTCTTTTGTTCTTTCTACTCCATGGACTGCAAACTTTCCATTGTTCTATTAATTCTGGATCGATTCATCAAATTTCCGATTTATGACGCGTGAAAGTATAAAACAATGAAAAAAATATATCATCAGTATCAGCTTCACCCACATCTCGATCACTATCACACAAGAACCACATTAAAGTACGCTTTGTGTATTAAATTAAATAGACTTGAGATGATTTAAAGCCCAAATTTGAGTGAAACATTTAAACTTATCTTCTTTATTCACTGCGCAATATGAAAAATTTTAAATAAACTTTAACTATCACATACTTATTTAACCCTTTTTTACATATAGAAATCAGCAGAATGAAACCTAAGAGCTGCTCCAATAGCAACTATCCTACAACCACTATTGGACCAATATAGTATTCTGTTAGAACTAATTTAGATCTCTACATTTACGATTACCGAGCACCTAAAAATGAATTTTAAATGGTAAACAAACTCATTCCGGTATAGGCTATTGTTTTACATGGTAGTTTACCCATGAACCGACTTTCGCACCGGTTTAGCCAATGATGGAATCGGCAACCGGTTGAACCGGTAGATAACTTTCTGGTTGGTTTTGTCAAGAAATAGTTTCAAGAGTTAGTAGACTGGACTCATAAAGTTTGACTCTTGCTGGCGGTTTGTAAGATGGTAATTATTTAGCCCCGAAACAATAAATACATCTTATCCCATTTTCACGAAATAATACATAAAGGATGATCACTGCACTTGAATTTTTAGACATGGTTAGACTGTGTTTTAACCGACATTCATTTGGTACCAAAATTTCACTCCAATGTGTGCTTTCTGCAATGTCACCCTGACAGTTTGACACATTTTATTGGAATGCAGAACAGTTTGTGAAATTCTTTATAAATACTTTTTCTATAGAACCCTTCATGAACTTTTCAGCAAAATGAAACCAAAAAAAAAACAACATAGATTCTAAATTAAAAAATTATTTATAACATTTAGTAATCGAAAAAAGAAAAAGAAGCAAGTTATCGTTACCCGGAAATAGATTCTCTAGCGATATTTAGTAAATGCAATTTTCACAAAGGGCGACCACCACATTATATGAACGCCTGTGTCATGGATTGGCAACTTAGACTTGTGTATTAGCCTATTTCATCAGAACAGATTACCCGATTACACTACAGTAGAGTGCCGGTACTACAAATAGACTGATATGTACTAATCAAATACTATCAACCATTTCTTTACTAATTACCAATAAACTACATCAAATTTCAGCTTAAATCAGAATACGACTTACTAAAAAATACTGTTTACATATAAATAGAATTTACATTAAACTACGATTCACATAAAAAAAAAAATACTATCTACATTTTAATGCGATTCACATTAGAATATACTCTGAGCCATACCTTTTCGTCTCTAATTGAAATTTAAATATAGGCGGAAAAAACTGGATTGTTTATTTTCAAAATCTATTTGAACAATGTAACTGAAAACAAGGGAAGCAATCAATGATATAATACGTTAAGACGAAATGAATCTACATCAAAGACTATCCGGTTTTCTTTGGCCGCCATTGATTCTATGGAAATATTGATTGAAAGAGTTAAATGATGAATTAACTCATCAAGTGGTGCTTTGATTAGATTTCAGTTGAAAGAATCTCTTTCTTAGTTATTCCCCCTTACCTCTAAGTAATAGTATGTAGTGTTAAAAATATTGGAGGCGGAGACCTGGTGTTGGGCGTTTCACCTGTAAATCATTGGAGGGATTCCAAAGCGGTAAATGTAAACTGATCGTGAGTCAACTGTGAGGCTAGCGCATGGAGGAATCTCCTGGATGTTATTTTTCCAAAGATGGGATATTATTAAACTCCCAAAGGTGGAGAGACTTTGGCATGCCTCAAACAGGAGATCGTCTTCCACTTTTTTACATTGGACAGTGTACACAATAACAACAAACCCATGCATTCTGTAACTGGACAAGAGCCAACCGAATTATAATGTCTCTTAAGAACCGGACGAGCCCTAAGGGCTCTATAGTCCAGGACGTAATGTATTAGGAGTGAGCTCTGGGGAGACACTCCAAAGCTCTGTCAGGACTCCAGCCACACCAAAGGCGTGACGTGCCGTGTAAGAGGAAAGGTTTCCCCAGCCCAGCTTATTGTTCACTGAGGTACACTAGGATGTAGGATCATTATCGTGGTGGCTCGCCCGCATACCTGCAATGTCCCCCCGGTATATGTATGTCCTATACCAGCGATGGCAAACCTATGGCACGCGTGCCACAGCTGGCACGCGGAGCCATTTCTGTGGGCACGCGAGCATTTACCAAAAAATGAACATGTTAGTTATGGCCACACCACATCGTCGATTTAAAACGGCCATTTTGTCAGATCGAAAATGAAAGGAGAAAGTTTCTTTCCAGTCTGCGAGTTTTTGTAAGTATATTTCTCAAACAAATCATCCGACAGAAGCAAACTTTCAAATGTCACTCTGTATAGCAAAACATTGTAAGCCCCTCTCTGATGGACATTGTCTGAAAATGGCCATATTCGCTGTGAGTAATTCCCTTTTTAGTGACTTTCCAAACAAGGATAAAATTACGCAACGCATCTCTGAGATATCACTTAGCAGCAATACTGTTAAAGATCGAGTCTTACGCATGGCAAGTAATGTTAGTCAGCAGACCTCTACTGACTTACATAAGGCTGCCTGCTACTCCATGTGATTGGGTGAAAGTACAGATGTAAAAAATCATGCAAGGCTTGTGGTAATTTTGCGTCAATCAGTTAGTGACATCAGGGCCTTCACAAGCATATGTAGCGCCCCAGGGCAAAAGTTTCAGCGACGCCCCCTTGCATACGGTAACTGATTGTTCAGTGCTATATTTAGATTATATTTGCCGACCCCTAGAATTGTCGCCCTCGGGCATATGCCCCTCTCTGCCTCCCTCCCTTTGTGAGGGCACTGGGTGACATTATGAGAGAGGAGCTGGTGAAATTGTTATCTATGCCTAGGGTTGCCATATCTAGCTGGGACCTCGTCGGGACGCCCTGAGATAGGGGTGTGGAAATGAAGTAAAAATTTAATATAATTACTTTTAATTTAGATCATAATTACACGGAACTTATTGCGACTGAAGTAGTTGGTACACCATATTTTTTTGTGGCGCTTCCTAATTAGTTTCAGTTCCGTAGGCCTACTACCAGTGGCGTAGCTAGGGTCATCTGCGCCCGGGGACATGACACAAAGTCTGCGCCCCTTCAGTGTCTGGGCAAGAAAATTTTTAAATGTTACGGTTTATCTGGTTCATTTTCGAAGCATCTGGTATTTTAATGAAATAGAATACAGACTAATAAGTCTCTATACGATTGTAAACAATTTATGTGAAAAAAAATAATTATACTAATTATACATGACGGGAATAGACATATATAGTCTACAGCAAATTGATCCTCCTTGATTTGACTGTCATAAACTTGTCAATCACGTTGTCAAAATTAATATTCTCAAGTGTTTCTCTTTCGATGCTAAGGAGTGCAAGATCACTCAGACCAGGGGTCGGCAACCTTTTGCTAATGGTGTGCCAAACTAGGATTTCTAAACTATTCAGCGTGCTAACAGCCTAAAAGTCAACCTGCTTTATTATTATTATTTTTTTTTTATAAGACAATTTAACTCCGTAGCAAGACCAAGGCCAAAAGTAAAGTAAAGTTATGGAAAAAAAACGGTAAAGTGTTTTATATTTAATAACAATGATTAACGCATTTGTGATTATCAACCTTTTTTTTTTTTTGCGTTTATACCAAAAATAATAATAATACCAAACTTTCACATTTTTGGTAATGATTTTGTAAACATTATCATTTGTTTGTCCAGATAAGGATCTAGCAACTGATAATATTGATGATAGTTTATTCTCATTTAAATTGGAGATTGTCTTTAATTTGTTCAATGCCAACAGACACAGGAACGATAACTATGTAGAGCGGAATTCATGTGTAGTAATCATACAAACTGGGTAGTTAATGTAATGTTTAAAAAATGTGCATGAAACGTTTTAGTCATATAGATCTAATATTTATATAATTTTCAACTACATTTTAAAATTTGGTCATGATAGCGTTATTAGTTGTAGGCCATTTAGTTTATTATAAAAGAAAAATAAGAAACACAATAATATTAGAAATAATAGCATAAATAAAACGGGCTAATTATCTCCCTTTAATTTTACTAAAGTTTCTAATTTTGATTCAATATTGATGCCAAACAACTTATGTTTTGTAATATAACAAATATTGCTGACTAGATATTATTTCTTTTTTATAAATCCAGCATTAAGGTATTCTTTAGAATATTTAATTTTTAGAGGTATACAATTGATTTACGTTAAACAGTTGTAAATAAACATTTCCTGCATTAATTGTTTGTCCATTTAACCCACTTGATTTAACCCGTCCTTGTAAATGCGTTCAACTTACTGAAATATGTCGCTCTGTCATTCAGAAACATCGTCTTCAAACGTCAGTTTTCCTCATTAAGAACTGGAAAATGTTTTTTCATCAATTAAAAACATCTTTTTTCATCAATAAAAAAAACCCTCTTGGAAGTCTCTTACGTGCCATTGAAAATCGCTCTGCGTGTCAAATTTGGCAAGCAAGCCCTAGGTGCCAACCCCTGACTCAGACGATCTTGTCCCATTGAATTAAATTAGACAAAATAAGTTTGCTGAAGGACCGCTCACAGCTTGCAAATGAAACCGCAATCGTTAAAAGTATTTGCAGTGAAATGCGCAGATTCGAAAATCTCCATATGAAACAACAAAACCAAGAAGATCCAAAGTTTCCGGTAGAGCTTCAGTCCGGGCACTGAGTAGCATTTTGCAGTCTCCGATTGCTGGTGCACAATTCGTGACCATTGACGTCAGTGTCGTAGAAATTTTGCAATTTTGATGAAGTGTATCGACATAATTTGTCTCAGCGAAAAGAGTTTTGACGTCTAGTAAAAATCCAAATTTGGTGTTTAGCTTTTTTAGACGTAAAAACCGTATTGATATCTCCTGGCCCTGAGTCTATCAATTACGCTGTTCATAACAAGTGCAGTTTCTTCTTCTGCAGAAAGTCCTGCATCTTTTGCTAATTCTCCAGGCATCCTTCTTTTGTCGTCTAATCCTTCTGTAAACCTCGATTCCCCAAGTTGTGCATCTTGTTTTTCCATTGTCTACCACAACCTGGCTCAAATTATCACGGATGTTGACAAGTTCTTGCTCCAAAGATTCAAGATCAGATGCTTGCTGCTTCATTGAAATTCATAGTAGGATCCTGCAACCGTTTCTGGACACGATCAATTTTCCCAAGTATGATGTTCCAGAAATGTAACAAAACTAGGAAGTTAAAGTTTAATATACCTGCCAGCAAAGTTTCTGCATCACTTCTGGTGTCTGGAGTCATAGTTGCTTCTTCTTATAATTTTTCCAACAGCCCTACTAGTTCATCTAGTCCTTCATAAATAGCTTTAACAGCTTTTGATCGTGCACTCCAGCGTGTTTCAGACTCCCTCTTCACTGTGAATGGCACAACTCTTTTGAATTCTCCCCAAACGAGTTGTTGAACGAGAGAAAAACAAATATATACTTTCAACTGTTCCAAAAAATGTGATAACAACTGGATCCTGTTTAGCTGAGTGTATTCATGCTAAGTATATTCGACTCGAAATTATCCAATCTGTATAATTGTTAAAAGCAGATGCCACTTTCAGTATATGAAGAATAATATTTGAACCCAAACTGATCACTGTTTTAAAAAGAAAATGCCATCAGCAATCCTACATTGTGGATGTGTCATTTGTTGTAGGAGTGGAATGGCGCCCCTTAATGCTCAATGGGGGCGCCAAAATCATGTTGCCAACTGGTTTGTAATGAAGATATTTGTGGAGCTCCAAAATTCAATCTTGCTAACGTATTTGGGATACATTAGTTTACATCAAAATACAATTAAATAATTAGTTTTAAAACTCATTTTGGCGCCCCCTAATTAGTAATGTGGCGCCCGGGGACATATGTCCCCCCCTGCCACTCCCTAGCTACGCCACTGCATACTACTAGAAAAGTCTAGTGTATTCTCAAATGATGGCGCTAAATGGCTTTAAATGGATCTAGAAGGTGCTTGCATCATCCATACAGGATACGCAGCATGCAACGCCATCCGAGAGACGCCATGTCAACATAAACTCGTTGACATAAAAATCTTAACTGAGGCTGCATTTACATGTTCCGCTTACAGATGACATTGCTCAGTACTTGAGCCATGCTCGAAACAATATTTTGCAAAATCGGGACAAAATTGGGTCTTGTCGGGATGTCGGGACAAGAAGGTCCGTAACGGTGACAGACCCGATATATCGGAACGGATGGCAACCCTATCTATGCCTTAAGGAACACAAGGAATAGATATCCACAATGCTTTTATATAATTTTTTTGGCACAAGATATAAAACCAGAAAAAGTAGTTTCAGTTACTAGTGACGAGGCACCTCGCATGGTGGGGGACGCATCTGGTTTCATACAGTTCTTTCTTACAGAAGCAAAACACCCAGTCGTTCAGTTTCACTGTATTATACACCAAGAAGCTCTTTGTGCCAGGGATAGCAGTATGAAATTAGATGATATCCTCAAAGATATTACAAAAATGGTCAATTGCATCATGGCTGGGGCTCATAATTGTCGACAGTTTCACGCACTTTTTGATGAGGTCAAAGCGCAGTATAACACTTGACTCAGGTACAATACTGTCAGGTGACTGAGCAAAGGACGAGTATTGGAGAGATTTGTATCATGCTTGAATGAGATTATGCTGTTTATGATTCAAAAGGGGCAGAATTATCCACAGCTCACTGATATAGTCTGGCTTACCAACCCCATGTTGTTGTTTTAACAGATTTTACAGCACACTTTAAAGAAATGAATAAAAAAAACTGCACAGTTCGGGAAAAACAGCAAAAATGATGTTTTTTTTATATCAGAACATTTGAAAGAAAACTGCAGGCCAATTAAAGATTTTCCAAACGTAAAAATGCATTTGCAGATTTCTATAATATTTACCGACAACCCTACAAGACATCAAGAAATCTACAAGGAATTTTCCAGAATCGTAGCAGCTGCAAAGGAGAATTTCAGTAATAGATTTGTACAGTTCTGTAAGATGGAGAAAACCCTCTGTTTTATTACTTCCACGGATAAAGCTAAATTTGAAGAACTTGATCTTTCCTTCTTAATGTGGTTAATGTGGTTAGATTTAGGAAATCTGGAAAAGGAGCTATTGAAATTAAAAGAAAGCTCTATCTGGAAAAATAAATTCTATTATCTGCATGAAACACTTGAGAAGAAGGATGTCACAGTTGGTAACTGATGATGAAATCAATAAAGTGTGGCATTCTCTGCCAACTAATTTCAAGTCGATGAAAGCACTTAGGATTGCACTTCTTACTTTCTTTGGGTCATCGTATGCTTGTGAGCCGCTGTTTTCAACTTTAAATTATATCAAATCCGATACCAGAAACAGATTGACAAATGATCTGATTGCTTCATGTGTCCTCTTAAAGTTACAGAGTATGAGCCAAGGCTTGACAAATTATCAGCGGAAAAAAACACATTAAGTATGGAAAATTATGCCTTATGCATTTGGCATAATTTTGCATACAATTAACTGTAATTACTGTTATTGTAATATATTTTTTTTTAAATTTCATTTAGTACAGTTCATTTTTTTTATATAAAAGACTGTTTGTATCATTCAAAGATCTGTTAATTTGTTATTCTTTTTGGACAAAAGATGCTAGTTCGGACAAATATATGGGCTGTTTGTTTGTCTAAAGTAAAACCTTAGTATATTGTTTTAATTGCTGTGTTGGCACGTTGAAAGAAATAAGTTGGTCTTGTACTGCACTTTGGGCACGCGGCCTCAAAAAGGTTCGCCATCACTGTCCTATACTATAGGCACAGGCATCCAGGCACCGGGAGGGTCTTCGAGACAGGTTAGCCAAGTCCTTTCTACCTCCCCACCGGGGTTACTGGCCTACCCGTTGCAATGGATAGAGGGACACCCGGAAGACAAGAGCCAACAGACGTGTTCAGTATTTGGCACTTTTAACTAAAGATGGTGCAAATCGTTTCTAAGTAGGGGACTCGAAGGGTCTTACATAATATCTAAATATGACTAAAACGCCACCTACGGTCGTACTACGGAAGACCATCAAAATGGCCGAGACTGCCGAAGTTGATTCCTTGTTCTTTTTTTTTTATATTTTATAATTACATTTTTTCTTCCGTTTCTTTATTATTTGTTGTTGTTTTTGCCGTTGACCACGATGGCCGAAGCCTTTTTACCAGAGTGGTATTGTTTTATAGCTTCTTGTGGTTGTTTTTTATTTTTTTTAAATAACTTTTTGTCCTTTTTCCCGAAATTGTCTCATTTCTGTGTTAGTCCGAGAAAGTTAACTTTTGATGTAGTTCATTGATTTTTATAACTTAGGGGTATTTTAATAGACTTCTTTATATTTGTTTTAAAACTAGATATTATTTGATGTGACCAAAAGTTTAAAAAAATAGAGCTCATTAAAACGTTATTACCTTTATAGAAGCAAGTTGTTGTCCATTATTAGATTTGTATTTAATACAAACTTGGGACCTAAATCTTTCGCTTTGGGTAAATCCTATAGGAAAGTTCAATTATTATATTTTAAAATACGTTTTTTCAATCTAATATTTTTATCAATTTAAGCAAAGCTACTAAAAACACCTTATCAACTAATAGATCTAGTTTATTTAAATTGATATGTATATATCGGTTGTCACGATTCTGGACTAAAACCGTGACTCGTAGCACTCATAGATAGATTATAGCGTAGGTAGTAGTATAGAACCATAGGTTAGCGTAGAGTTAGATTAGATAGAACGAGTAGTCTGAAACTATTACCTTCTTTCTCTCTCACGCAATAGGAACACCCCAACCACCACCCTTCTTCACCTGTCCTTTAACCTTCACTACACTCTTTTAGTTTTAGACCCAATTCAGAGTTTGCTAATTAATACGCCAAACTGGTACTAAAACCGTGAATGAATGAAGTGTGAATCTTAATGTATATATTCTATTATAATTTTAACTATTTATTCATGCCGTACTTTAATGTGCTTGTATTTTAACTATTCATTCATGTTGTTAATTCAAACTATTTTTCATTCATGTTGTTAATTCAACATGCTGTATGTAGACATTACTCCCTGACACACACACCCTCCCCACCTTCCCCGCTAAAACCCCTTTTTCCCCTTCCCATACCACTCAAAGGGCGGCGACTTGCTAGCTACCCTTTGAGACGGTCGATGTTTTCACATCCACTTAATACCCCTCGGCCGAAAATCCACGCCAGCCACTTGAGTGACCAGGTCAAAGTCTATCAAAGGGAGATAATTCCCTTCACTCAGCATGACGTATATATCAATCGTCTTTTATCTAGATTAACCCCTCCCACTTCGACCCCCTTCCCGTCTCCCTTGTTCACCCTGCTGAGTGCGGGCGGCAGTATAATTATTTCATCTACCCCCTTCCCGCAGTTTTGGCGGTACAATTGCTTACCCACCCCAACTCCATTTTCGGCTCCAATAACCTTTTTGCTTTATGTAAATATATGTTCGAAAGGACCAATGGGAATTATCTGTAATTCTAAGTTAATGTAATCACCCAACCAAATTGAGAAGCGGTCACGTGACTAGTCTCACGAGACGCCCGCTCAACTCTGGTAGAGGCAGTCTGAGTTTGGCGCTTGACCGATACACTGTACTTTTAGTAGAGTCCTGGCTCAGCTCTCGAAGAAGACGCATCGTCTTAGTTAACTCCCAACCTACTCACTTGGACTATAGATAATTAGCAGTAATGGTAATTCGTTAATACAGTTGTGCAACCTAAAAGTGGCTTTCACAACACTACCGTGTACTAATGTTAGACATTCTGACCAATTTCATATCTGTCCAGTAGTATATCGCCTCGCATGTTATATATATATATATATATATCGGTCTAGCCAGTATTAGCATTTTCCACTAGTATAAGTTGTGTAACCTAACCTTGGATTCCATGACACTCGCATTATACTAGTGCTAATATTGCTGTATAACTTCATATGTATGTCTCACCATTGGATATTCGAACGTAATAAACACCTGAACAGTAACCAGAGACTTGCTTGCTTACCTTAGAACTGTTTTTTTGTATACTCTTAACATCTTCACGAGCCAAGGAGAGAAATAATCATTGTTCCAGGACGATTGAAGTAGCATCGGTATTTCGTACCCCCACGACAACCAGCCACCAGTAATCATTAACCCCACGACAACCAGCCGCCATTAACCCCACTCAACCCCCCCCCCCCCGCACCCATCTCAGTGTCAACATTGTGACAAATTGCTCTCCCAACAGCAACATCGTGACATCGGTCATTAAATTACAATATCAGTCCTGACTTTTTCAATCGAAATTTTTGGATTGACTCAAATCAAATCAGTATCCTTTTGTAGATCATTTTCCTGAAATTAATGAGTTTGTAATATTCACTTCCGGCTGTCATTGTGTACCGTAATCTCGTCGGACCAAATTGATCCATAGGGCCGGCGGTGTAGCAGCGTTCCCCATTTTCTGTGGCCACGGCATAGTAGGGGATTGTGTGGCTAGTACAATGACCAACCGCCATTTTAATTGACCCTAACTAAAGTCAGGTACCCATCACAGATGGGTAGACTCAGGGACACCCTCCAGACCCGGTAACGAGGATTCGAAACCCAGGCCCTTCGGTACGCCAGCCTTGGCCACCATGCCGCCATTGTGTACTTTAAAGAAAACAATTATTATTGATCAAGCAAACTTGCGAGATATTTATATAAGAAAAAATCGATCTTCATTAAACGTTATTTGTCCTGGGCTTCAATTGTTTGGCTCTGTCGAACTGAACGTATATTTATAAAACGTAGTTTGAATCTGAACCAAACTTTTAAAAATAGAGATACAGTTAAACAATATGAAATTAATTAGAAAGATATCAATAGAACAAAATTGAGATACAGTTAAACAATATGAAATTAATTAGAAAGATATCAATAGAACAAAATTGAGATACAGTTAAACAATATGAAATTAATTAGAAAGATATCAATAGAACAAAATTGAGATACAGTTAAACAATATGAAATTAATTAGAAAGATATCAATAGAACAAAATTGAGATACAGTTAAACAATATGAAATTAATTAGAAAGATATCAATATAACAAAATTGAAATACAGTTAAACAATATGAAATTAATAGAAAGATATCAATAGAACAATATTGAAATACAGTTAAACAATATGAAATTAATACAAAGATATCAATAGAACAAAATTGAAATACAGTTAAACAATATGAAATTAATAGAAAGATATCAATAGAACAAAATTGAGATACAGTACAATATGAAATTAATAGAAAGATATCAATAGAACAAAATTGAGATACAGTTAAACAATATGAAATTAATAGAAAGATATCAATAGAACAAAATTGAGATACAGTTAAACAATATGAAATTAATAGAAAGATATCAATAGAACCAAGAACACGGGACCAATGAGCATGTCTGGGACATCAATTGCTGGCCCTCAAGAAACCATTATGGCGACACTAAAGCGGTGCAAGCTGACATGGTTCGGTCTAGAGGCCGACCGAAACCAAACTAATACGAAGGACCATTGATCCTTAGACGTGGTGAAATCTTTATAAAAAAAAACTAGCTGATTTTGGATTAGCAGGCGTCAAAAGCTGTAGTGTCATGAATTTATAAATTATTTTTATTTATTTATAAATTTATAATTATAATATAAATTAGTGGATGTTAGATCTATATGCTACACACATTTAAAGAATAGATGTATAATATGAATAAAATCCCATACATAGGTTGCCACACGTCCCGATATATCGGTATTCTCCCCTTTATTGACCTTCCTTGTAATTGTGTTCTAAATAAAAAGCGATTATATTAAATACATTTTTTTACTTCATTTCTACCCTCCCCCCATCTCAGAGTGTCTCGACGAGGTCCCAGATTGATATGGCAACCCTACATACACATCTATCTATCTGTGAAGCCGGCTGGTCCAGTGGTTAGTTCACCGGACTGTCAACCAAAAAACCAACTGACACGTCGTGGGTTCTATCCCTGCCACCGACCGATCCCTGTCGCCCTGCAGGAGTTTTGGGCCTAGTGGACGTAATAATCTACTATCTAGAAGGAATGTCGGTAAACTTATATGAACAAAATAATCTAGGGTTGCCGAACGTCCGGCAAGAAAATGAACCGTTTTTTTAAAGACCCTTACATGCGCTGCAAAGTTGTTCTTTTAATTGCCTAAATGCAAGTTGCTTTTCAGTCTACGTTAAATAAAAGGTTGGAACAGTTGTACATGTTCTAATATACAATTATTGGCAGCTAATAACATAAAACATCTGATTGTTGAATAAACCCTTCAATCAGTTCAGTTTTATTACAATAGTTGACAATATGTGTCTAGTAACTGACCTAAAAGGAGTCATTTTCAAACTTAAACAGGCTTTTAATTTAATATACACCGAAAAGCAACTTGCAATATTGCAACTTTAAAAAAACAACAACTTTACAGCGCATGGAAGGGTGTTTTTTTTTCATGTTTATCCTTTTTATGGGATTTATTGATATAAGTTGTATACAAATATTCTTTTAATGTGTGCAACTTGTATCATATCTATATTATAATTAGAGTGTATGTAGGGGCCTAAGTCTAAATTTAAAATTCATGACAATACAGTTTTTGATTTCTTAAAATCCAAAATCACCTGGATCAATTGTCCTTTCTATTAATTTGGTTTAGAAAATTATGTTTTTAGTTTAATCTACGCAAATTTGTCTTTTTCTACATATAACTTACTTTGCCCAGGGGCAAAAGGGAGGAAAGGGGGAACCAAAACCCGGTTTGAAATCGGATTTATAGAACCGAAAATTGGTTTTGGGAAAAAACGATATTAACATTACTGGTTCTATGTTTTACTTACATAGAGCACCCACAAACTAGATAATAATACACAAAAATGTGCAGTCTTTTAAAATCTATTGTATAATTTCTATTTACCTATCTTTCGGTTACGGTTTCGACCGAATGTGTACTGAACTTTTAAGTATCGGCTTCGGTTTCGGCCGAAAGTCAATTTAGTACATTCGGTATGGCTTCGTTTTCGGCCGAAAAAAAAAGGTTTTTGTCGGTCTCAACTCTGTTGATAACAGGTTGAAACCATACGATAACGACAGAGGGCTAATCATTGAGAAAATGCATTTCAACACATCGGATCTGCCAACGTACAAGGAGCCAGTGGCCTACAGACTTTTGGACTGTGAGTTGAAATCGTTGCTTTTTCTTAAGTGTAGCTAATTTATATAGGTCTTTAAATTACATATACATTCATATAAGTTCTCAAACAGACATTTTTATAGGAGGCATACACATTAATTTAAGGTATCAGTGCAAAGCTGTCAAAAAAATCATTGAATGCATTACTTATTTGTGAACTACTGTAATATTGTAGTAATTGTAGTGAACGATACAGACAATCACCAAGACTTTTAGAAACTAGATGTTGTCATACAATAGTCAGCCAATACTTTTGTAACAGACTACTTTTTTTAACTACAACATCAATCCACGATACGCCATACCATAACCAATGGAAGAATTTCGTCTTCTAGTACAAGTAGTCTAATAGATTTTTATATTTACCGTATGTATTTTTTTCGAAATGGGCAAATTTTCTTTTTTTTACTCAAATAAACTTAAGCTAAAAGTGCAGCTTGATTTTCTGGTAGCGTGAACTCATCCAGTTATAAAAATGAAAATTGCGATGTCTTTAGAAAATCTCACAATGTACTCTAAATCAGGGGTCGGCAACCGACGGACCGCATGCCAAACTTGGCGCGCAGAGCGATTTTCAATGGCACGCGAGAGACCTCCGCGAAGTGTTTTTTATTGATAAAAACAGCAACAACATTTTACGGTTCTGAATGAGGAAAACTGACTGTTGAAGCCGATGTTTCTGACACATTTCAGTGAGTTGAACTTGCAATTTACAAGAACCAATGGAATGAATTTACATTAAAAGAGTAAGCAAGATGGCGCTGAGTGAAGCGACGCTTGAGAAACTGTGTGTATTTTTTCATAAGATAATAGGATAAATTCTCTAGTAAAGCATATTCTTTATACATAAAATACTTTCAAAAGAACTTATTGTGCTGTGTCGCTTTATTTTCAAACTGAGGAGTTCACTATTGCTGGACTGTGTCGTTTTTTCGGATCTAATCAGTGTTGTCCTATTCAAAATCAGCTGTGTGAGGTTTTAGCCATTTGTCTGGATTTTTCTCTTTATCTCAATTGGACGACCTACTTAGCTGTTTGCTCAATTGGCAAGTAATGATCTTAATCGAAAACATTAGACAAATAAAAACAAATAAAATGATACAGCAGAACCGATCTCTTACAGCTTCGATATCAAATGTATCATAATAAAACCTTAAGACAATTACCTAGCAAAGAAGTAAAAATTATAATGGAACAACTACGCCTTAACAGGAAAAGAAAGAGAGGTTCAAGAGAGCAAAAAACAAAACACTATTGAACAAAGACTGGTAAACGTTTCAAATCTAATAAAGATTAAATGTTTCACTGGCACACACAACCATTCTCCAAAGGAATGTGTGTCCATATTGCTCGGAACCCACAGTCAGTCAAAAATAAAGATCTTTGCCTATATATAACCGAATTTAAGACTGACCTGACTGTTCTAACCGAAACATGGATAAGCAACGAAGATACTCTATGGTTATTGAGCACAGAACTGAATGGCTTGAATATGGATGTGGTCAATAGAAAGTGTGGAAAAGGAGGTGGCTTGGCCTTAGTATATAAAGATACCATAAAGACGAAAAAGTTAAAAGGAGGCGCGGTCAGATCTTTTGAATATGCAATTTGGCAGAGCCTCTTGAAAGACATTAGCATATACATTATAGGTATTTATAGACCTCCATACTCCGAAAGAAATAAATCAACAATTAACATGTTTATAGAAGACATAACAGAGTTACTCGACCAAACTCTCGCTGAAGTGGAAAAAAACAACATAATCATGGGAGATTTTAACATACAGTTTAACAAGCCAAATGACACCGAGGCTCAAATATTTAAATAACCGATGGAATCGCTGGGTCTCGAGCAACATGTCACAGAGTCAACTCATAAGGCAGGTAACATCATAGACCTGATATATACATAAATAGGAGGGAAAATATAAATCAATAGATGCGAAAACAAAGATTATTTATCAGATCATTGCCTCATACATAGTGTGATTAATGTTCCTAAAGAGAACATCACAAGAAAAACTATCACATACGGGAAATATAAAGACAATAGACAAAGTCCAACTATCAAAAGACTAAGTCTTAGAGTTTGACGTTAGTGAAACCTTAGATGTAGACAAACAAGTGGATATCTTCGAAGACAAAGTAAGGTTACTAATGGACCAACATGCGCCTGAAAGAACAAAGACAATAACAACAAGAGATCACAACCCATGGTTCAATGAAGTAGTAGGTCACCAGAAACGTGCTGTGCGAAGAAGGGAGAGAACTTGGAAACGATATAAAGAAAACCACCAGTGGAAAGCCAGGTGTGTTGAAAGAGCTAAATACAGGAAACTGATAAAAGAAACAAAAACAAGGCTACTTGGTGAGAAAGTACAACACGCTGAGCGTGACACAAAGGAACTAAACAAAATCCTAAACAATAATACGGGCATGAAGAAATAAAATCCCATGCCTGAAAACAAAACAGACCAAGACCTAGCGGACATGTTTGCCAATTTCTTTCTTGAAAAAATCTCAACAATTAGAGAAGATCTTATTCTAACACCAAAATACTAGCTTTCAGTCAGCCGGGTTACCAAACTAGTCAGTTTTAGAGCTCTTGGACAGCAGGAAGTTAAAAACATAATCCAACCTCTATCTGAAAAAAACGTGCGAACTAGACTGCATGCCAACGAAGCTACTCAAAGAGACACTAGATACCATTCTACCCGTTATAACAAATATAATAAACTCATCACTGGAACAAGGAACCTTTACAGCATGCTGGAAGACCCCAATCATCAGACCACTGATCAAGAAGGCTGGGCTAGACCTAATTGCTAACAACTACAGACCCGTAAGAAATAAATCAACAATTAACATGTTTATAGAAGACATAACAGAGTTACTCGACCAAACTCTCGCTGAAGTGGAAAAAAACAACATAATCATGGGAGATTTTAACATACAGTTTAACAAGCCAAATGACACCGAGGCTCAAATATTTAAATAACCGATGGAATCGCTGGGTCTCGAGCAACATGTCACAGAGTCAACTCATAAGGCAGGTAACATCATAGACCTGATATATACATAAATAGGAGGGAAAATATAAATCAATAGATGCGAAAACAAAGATTATTTATCAGATCATTGCCTCATACATAGTGTGATTAATGTTCCTAAAGAGAACATCACAAGAAAAACTATCACATACGGGAAATATAAAGACAATAGACAAAGTCCAACTATCAAAAGACTAAGTCTTAGAGTTTGACGTTAGTGAAACCTTAGATGTAGACAAACAAGTGGATATCTTCGAAGACAAAGTAAGGTTACTAATGGACCAACATGCGCCTGAAAGAACAAAGACAATAACAACAAGAGATCACAACCCATGGTTCAATGAAGTAGTAGGTCACCAGAAACGTGCTGTGCGAAGAAGGGAGAGAACTTGGAAACGATATAAAGAAAACCACCAGTGGAAAGCCAGGTGTGTTGAAAGAGCTAAATACAGGAAACTGATAAAAGAAACAAAAACAAGGCTACTTGGTGAGAAAGTACAACACGCTGAGCGTGACACAAAGGAACTAAACAAAATCCTAAACAATAATACGGGCATGAAGAAATAAAATCCCATGCCTGAAAACAAAACAGACCAAGACCTAGCGGACATGTTTGCCAATTTCTTTCTTGAAAAAATCTCAACAATTAGAGAAGATCTTATTCTAACACCAAAATACTAGCTTTCAGTCAGCCGGGTTACCAAACTAGTCAGTTTTAGAGCTCTTGGACAGCAGGAAGTTAAAAACATAATCCAACCTCTATCTGAAAAAAACGTGCGAACTAGACTGCATGCCAACGAAGCTACTCAAAGAGACACTAGATACCATTCTACCCGTTATAACAAATATAATAAACTCATCACTGGAACAAGGAACCTTTACAGCATGCTGGAAGACCCCAATCATCAGACCACTGATCAAGAAGGCTGGGCTAGACCTAATTGCTAACAACTACAGACCCGTAAGCAACTTGCATTTCCTTTTTAAAGTTCTAGAAAAGGCAGCTCTCACTCAACTAATGGAGCACTGCAATAAAAATGACCTAATTCCGGACTATCAATCTGCATACAGACCACACTATAGTTGCGAAACTGCTCTGGTCAAATTAATGAATGACCTTTTATGGGCAACGGAACG
The DNA here is from genome assembly GCA_949126835.1 of Anisus vortex. Lineage (NCBI taxonomy): Eukaryota > Metazoa > Mollusca > Gastropoda > Planorbidae > Anisus > Anisus vortex. Next base: position 38,794,388 of record OX421496.1, read on the forward strand.
TCAGGAGGTAACTGCTTTGAAGACAATAGATCTAAGTGCAGCTTTTGATACAGTAGATCATGACATTTTAGTATCTGTGTTAGAAGCTAAATTCGGCATCGAAGGACAAGCTCTAAACTGGTTTGACAGCTGTTTAAGACAAAGAAGCCGCAAAGTAAATGTCGGAGAAGCGTACTCTGAACCACAAAAAAATGACATTTTCACTCCCACAGGGTTCGTGCGCAGGGCCAGTGCTCTTTTTATTATATGCATCCACGATGCAAGAAGAAATAGCACAAAACATAAATCTTCATGGATATGACGACGACCACGCCCTAAAATAAAATTCCTACCATCTAAGAATGAAACCTTCGCAATTTCTACACTCGAAAAATGCTCAAGACAAATGAAAGTATGGATGGACAGCAACAGGCTAAAAATGGATGCATCAAAAACTGAATTCATTCTGTTTGGATCAAAATAACAAATTAAAAAATGCCACACAAACTATCTACTAGTCAACGATGCCAATATTAAAAAATCAGCTAAAATAAAATATCTTGGGGTATTTTTAGATGAAAATCTAACCCTCAAGAACAAATAAAATCAAATGTAAATCTGCAATGTGGAATCTGCAAAGAATAAAAAGTATCAGGAATATTCTAACAAAAGAGGCATGTGAGACCTTAATCGTAGGCCTGGTAATCTCTCATCTAGACTACGCGAACTGTCTATACATTGGACTGCCAGTGTGTGATTTGAAAAAACTTCAAAGGGTCCAAAACATGGCTACAAAAATTGTTCTAAACAATGAAGACAACTCAACAATCTGTCTGAAAAAACTGCATTGGCTACCTATAACACTTAGGATAAAATTCAAAGTTTTGACAATACTCTATAAAAGCCTTCATGGTCAAGCTCCCCATTACATGCGATCCATTTGATCTGCACGCAACGGGGAGGGTAGAACTGCGTTCGGGCGGAATGCCATCTGCGGCTCAAGGTGCCAGGCGTAGAAAGAAAAAACATTTACAGCTCGCTCCTACAGCGTCGTAGCACCTCTGTGGTGGAATGAACCCCCAAACAAAATCAAACAGGCTGACAATATAGACATTTTAAATACACAACTAAAAACACACTTATTCGATTTATTTTAATAACAGATGGTAAATGTAAAGCCCATTCGAAGACTTTGTTATGAATAGCGCTATATACATGTGTAATTTGTAATTTGTAATTTGAAACTGGACATATCTTACCGTGAAATCATTTAACTATTTGTACATCCCTATGTTTAGGAATATATTAAGATAGATAGTTGGGCTTTTTCAGAAGTACATCATAGCACTCAAAGCGGAGTTTTCTAATCAAAGGCAAGACTTTCAAATTGATTGACTCATTTTTTTCATACCACACCAAGTTTGATAACTGGTTTGATATTACTACAACTTACTACTTTCTTAGATGTAGATAATTTTTTAAGTGGAGGAATATTGGCGATTTTAAGATGAAGCAAGTTGAATTTTAAACTTTAAAAAAATGGGCATACAAATGAGCCCATTTGCGGAAAAAATATAGAAGGAAGCTGATTAGGAAAGTCATCTGCTATTCTCAACTGCAAGGCATTCGTTCTACCTTCAGCTTTTGGTTCAACTTACACCTGTGAAATGATTTTATTGCATGTCAATGTTGTTTCAAGCATACAAAGAGGTCACCTACACTTGATCGCTCATTAATTGATACAGACAGATTACATTTAGGCTAAACGAGTTTTTAAGCTCATCTTCTTTAATATAACATAAATATAATTAATTCTAAAACAAATTTATTTTTATTATTAATTAAGAAATATAACAGACGTATTTAATAGCACTATATTATGTAATTTCTGTAATTATTAATGTTTAAAATAAAAACTCCTTAAATGGGCAAACAATTAATGCAGAAAATGTTTATTTACAACTGTTTAACGTACATTATTTTAATCCTTTAATAATTAAATCATGTTATTATAATATGAATACCCTAAAGTTGAATTTATGTAAAGAAATAATAAATAGAGCGATTACAATCACGTGACAAAAAGCACGTGATGTTTGTTTACTTTGTCTAGTGGTGATAAATGGCACCCGTATTACTAGAGGCTAAATTTGTTTGTTATTTTTAAATTTCATCATTTCAACAATATGACGTTAAAATATATTATATAAAACACTGTCATGCGATGAAAATTAACATTCAAAGCTAAAATTTAAACCATTAAAAATCAATGGAAAAAGTTCCGTAAGTGCAGAATATTTAATTGGACATGTCGATTGACGAAAGTTGGCCTATTAACTTACTATCTAAAAGTAAAGCATAAAGTAGAATGTACAATGTTTCAAAAGAGCTATTGAAAACCTATTAAAGTCGAAAATCTTGTTTATTTCGTTGTCGGACTACTAAGGACTAGTATCGCAATTAAATATCAAGATTTATGGAAACATATTCCTTATATTTTTTTTGTTTAAAACAAATGGTAACGAACAATGTTATTCCTTATTATCATCATCATGGCCGCTATTTACATAATTACGTCACTAAAAAACCTAAGCCACGCCTATTGCAATCGCTCTATTAGTCAATAATATTTGTTATATTACAAAACAAACCTTGTTTGGCATCACTATTGAATCAAATGTGGAAAAAAAAATTAATTAATGGGAGATAATTAAACGTTTCATTTGAGCTAATATTTGTAATGTTTTTTTTTCCTTTAAAAAAAATAAATAAATGGCTCACAATTTGTAACTGATCAAACTTTAAAAAGTATTTGGAAATTATATGAATATTATAAGAATTTATCGGCCTATGTATATTTTCAAACATTACATTAACTACCCTGTTCGTATAATTACTACGTATCTATTTCACTTAAAAATACTTTCATATCGTTGTACTGAGTTAAAATTCAGTAAAAAAAACATCTCAGTAAAAAAACGAGATCAAAATATCATTAAAATTAGTAGATTAGATATTTAGCAGTGTTAACTAGGGATGTTAAAACCGTTCTTTTTTCCAAAATCTGTTTTAATTAGAATGCCCCAGACCACCTGATCTGGGTGGAGTTATTCTAGCAAACAGTCGTCGAGGGCTTGTCTTGATTCCAGCTGATGTGGTTGACTTTCAGAGGGCACGACAAGCTACATTATGTATATTGGCATCTCTGCCTATCTATGTAGAGATTTTAATGGAGAAGGGCGAACCTGTAGGATGTTAAACTGCTATACTAGATCTAAGTATAATCTAGAATTCTAGACAGCATAAGATGCGATGCAATCAAATCCCTGTAAAAACGGCAACGACAAAAAGGGCAAGAAAAAAAGCGCAAGAACTTACGGTAAAAACAAAATTAAAAACAGATAGTATCTACTGTTATAAATGAAAATGGTGGTAGAATTACATTCTTGACTACTAAATGGTGTACATGCATGCAATAAGTTAGCTCTGTGGAAGATCCTTGGGTAAATTATTTTTGGCTCACTTGTAGACATACCTTAATTCTGAACGTGTCAGCACACATTAGCACATTAAAGCTGGTACATATAACATTGCTACACATACAAAAAATAATTTAAAACACATTGCTGTCTCAAAAAATGATTCAACAAAAATCATGTTTATTTCATGTCCTTTTTTTATATAGATCAGTGCATATAAGCTCATTGGCAGACCATAGACTATAATATAAATGGACCGCTTGCTTTAGTATTTCTGCTATATGATGACTCCAAACACTGATATCCCGATTCGTAATATACTTTGCACTTCCGTTTTATTGAATCGCTTTGGTTTTCTCAATGAAAAATTAAAATCGAAAGTAGTACAGAGCGGAAACATTTATAGATCAGTGTTGTGTGCACACGGAAAAAGAACATAAGCTCTAAAAATAGAGCAAGTGGTCCATCTTATTATAGTCAATGATAATAGGGTTAATAGGCCTACAAGTATTCATTTAAAGTCGAAAAAAAATGCGATTTAATAAAACGGAACTTGTATTACAATTACCTCATTTAGAATCGGGAATTGCAAAAAAAATGCGATTTAATAAAACGGAACTTGTATTACAATTACCTCATTTAGAATCGGGAATTGCAAAAAACAGAAGATAATAGCATAAAATACTAAAGCAAGCGGTCCATGTATATTATAGTCTATGGGCAGACGACACAAAATGCTCATTTCAATATTATATAGTTCATGTTGCTGTATTACATAATTATTATTATGTAAACATTGTGCATCAGCACAATTAACCCTTAATTAAACATCTTCAAATAGGTTTGTTATCCAACACACTTCAAATGTATTTTAATCAATTTAATCAATGTATGCATGTAAACGTTTAAGGTATTATCGTCTGCTTCACAAAAATGGCCATGACGTCAGCAAGCATGTATTCTGTTGAGGAAGGAGGTGGAATTTAAAAAGTGCAATGGTTTTAAAAGAATGAGTGCTCAATGGGTTAGGGTTAGGGTTAGGGTATAGTAACGATTTGAAAGATATATATGTACGATATGGACACCTTAACGTCTTAAATCGATCGATAGATAAAAAGATATTTAGAGATAGATCGAGAGATATGATTGATGGGTAATTTGATGGATTGATTAATCGTTTAATTGATTTCTTTATGGATGTGCGGATGGATAAATAGAGGATAGATCAGATCATTGGATATATATATATATATATATATATATATATAGATAGATAGATAGATAGATAGTTAGATAGATAGAGAGAGAGTAAAATAGAGAGAGAGAGAGAGTAAAATGGAGAAAGAGACATGATGTATCCCCACTATACATTAGATACTCTTGATACAATGTACTTCGGTAAAAGTTTAGATTTGAGACCTTACCACTTGGGATTAGTTTGAGCCGGACCAACCGACTGAAAGGTGAGTAAACGAATGTTGGGTAGTTGGCCGCGGACAGTGACCACTCTCCAGCACAGCCGTCGTGGTCAACGTCTATAGCCAGGAAATAGGTCGTGTCTATATCTCAGCCTCCGTAGGGTCCGCATGTAACCATGCGACGAAGAACGAGATCATCGTAGATACATCTGTTGAGGAAAAATAGAACCAAGAGAATAAAAATTAGCGAAGGAAGCAAGAATAACTCGTTTTCTTAATTCGATAAAGCAAATAAAAAATCAAGAGCGCGAAATGAAGAAAAACAATGACGGGCGTAAAGCAAGATGAGGTAGGAAGGACAGATGGAATGGAGAAAGGAAGGAATGAAGGAAGAAAAGAAAGAGTTACGCCATAATTCATCATCGACATTGCCCGTGTCCCCCAGGTGGGGTATGGGCCGCAGACCACATTTCTCCAGAGTACTCTACCCTGAGCCATTCTGTCTAGTTGGTTCGTCATCTACGCCATAATTACTTAGCAATTAATTCACAGATTTGAATATATAAAAAAATCATTAAATTAATAATACACAAGTATTAAGCGCTATGTATGGCACACATCGGCATCTAAGAAAAAAATTATAAGTACTGAGATATTTCTAATCATATAACAGGCTTAGAAATTTTAAAAATTGTTATCAATGATAACCAATGAACAAAATATTTTCTTTAAAAATAATTTTCATGGGTTAGCGGCACTTTACTCATCGAAGAGCCGCACTTGCCCAACCCTGTAATGTATTTTTCTAAAAGTCCATCAAGAAAAGGAAAACTCTGACTACAAACCTCCGCTGCCTTGCGGCTATACTCATTCCTGAGAAAGGCTAGGGGAGTAAACCTCGATCACAAATCAGGAGCCGGAATCCCTAAGGCAGACTGGCGTTGCCTGCAACGTCCTTCTGGCAATTCCTGCGACGCAGCTGATGTCAAGTCGTACTGGCTCCGCCTTTCCCTTGCAACCATCAGCTGAGTTGAGAGAGGGAGTATGCTGCATGGGCAACAGCTTATTCCCTACATCACCTGCCCAGGCTTGTGCCCTGGAGAGGACACTCCAGCTTCGCTTCACAGCGTCGACACAACACTTTATTCCAGATTCTTTGTATAAAAAGGGGGGAGGCAAGTTAACTTGTAAACTTGTATATGACTACGGAAAAAATACCGAAACTTTTGCAACATTCACATACCGTCTAAGTAGATGAGACAGACCAAAGCTCTGGTGTGAGACCACCACGCTAGTCACGGAGTAAATGGATTATGAACCACTTTAACTGCTTTGGCTTTGTTTTTCAATAATTTTATTTAGTTTCGTGGAAAACCTTTGATGCACTTTTCTTTCATGACATCCTACTTACCCCTCGAAATGAAAGTTTTCTACGGAGATATCCTTCTTTATGGAGGTCCACGATGATTCTAAAATTAGCTCCTGTGTGTACTAAGACGGTCTCGTCGTTGGTGATCCGTTGAATATAATGTATGCAACTTCTGTCCCAATAGGGTAGAGTGAGAACCTAACCTAACGGAATACACAAGAAACGGTCAAGTTGTTTATCCGTTTATTGTTATACATTTACTTGTTTGTATTTGAGACGAATATACATATTGAGTCTAATTGTTGTGTTTTCAAAGTGTAGAAGGCAACAAGAAATGTTATCGCATTGTGACATTTTAGATCAGACGGTTTTACAATGACTATTGACTAATTCAACCGGCATGTTCTTGAAAAAAGTGTACTTACACCTGGTCAATGTTGACCCAGTTGTCCAGTAAGGCACTTCTGAAATGTCTGGTGCACGTGTCCATATTGTCTACTCTATAGCATTCAATGGGAAAGTCATTGAACAGGTTAGGGTCATCGCTGTGTCCGTCTGCCTCCCAGTTACTATACAAAGAAGAGTTGATGCCTTTCTGTGCTCTGAAGACCATCGTCCAAACTCCAAACTGAACTGATGAACAGACAAGAGAAGCAACTCTTACATCCTGAATAAAAGTGAAAATACGCATGTGAACTCCATCATACAAATTCTGCAATCTTGGATTTGTGGAAAGACATGTTGCCCAGATCTGATAAGTCCCTGACATAATCTGAGAGAAATTGAACGCGATTGGACATATTCTTGGCTATTCACTTTTCTCGATTGGCATAAGTAATGAGACTGGTTAACAAAGCGTTAGGACTACACGGGAAACTTTACCAGGTAGTTAACAGACATGATGTGGGTGGGGACGAACGGAATTAACGCCATTAGTATCCGCCCCTGAGCAATCATTTACTTACTGGGTTCAATCCTGTACAGCATACACCAATCCGGGTCCCTGCTCCATGAGGTGGTAGGGGGGTAGAACTTGTCTCCGTAGGTTGTGCAGGTTTTGTATTTCTCGCTGTAGGTGGCGCTGCCGCAATCATTCGCACAGGACAGCGCGCATAAAGTGAGAGTCATCACTGAAAGAACATAAAGCCAAACAAAAAAATATTTAATAAGGGAAAATCATAAAAACAATGATACAGCAATTTATATCATAAGTAAAAAATATTATATACAATGTTATTATAAACTTTTTTTGTTAAATCTGAATTCTTTGGTGGGGGGGGGCTTTATTTATTTTGCATATCAGATATAGGAACAACTTAATGGAAAAAAAGGGGATTATACTTACTAGGGGAATAATAAATTTCCCAGGGGCGTAGCTCCAGTCATCTTGTAGCCGTGGGCCACTTTGAGAAACGCACCCTCCGTGCACACCACTGGTCTTAAAGTCACATAGAGACACACGACACAGATTAAAACCATGGCTGGCTTGTACATTGTGTCTTAGAATCCGGACATAAAAAAAAAATTCCAAGCCGCTAAACATATAGTTGTTGTTTTAAAACTCCTATTTAAAATTCTACTTAGTATCAGTTTACGAAAGCTACCCTAATGAAATCCTCCTTCGAATTGAAACGTCAGTTATCTAATTCTAATTATGACCACACTCTAAAATGTTCTGTTTGTTCTATTTTTCATTCAGAATGGTAAGGTCAATGCGGTATCGATCGGAGTTATTAAAAAAAAATCGTTACATCTTTTATTTACTCTAGTCAAATCATTATGTCTATATTACCACTACTTTATAATAGAATTTTTTTTCATTAACAGGATTACATAAGGCATATAGTTATATCTTTACAGATGTATAGCATGTATTACTAGTTTTTATATTTTATGTGAATAAAAAATTTCGCTATTTCTTGTGGAGTTGTTTATTTACATGTAATTTTTACAGGAATTTCACTACCGCTACATGCAGAATCAAACGGAATAAAGTTGAATGAAAACAGTTAACAAAAGTTAATACTTTCAAAACTTAAACCGTTTATAGGTGTCTTACAAAATGGACCCTCGCGCACGCTGCTGAAAAAAATGGGATAGAATAATGCGCGAAAGAAAAACGGAGGGGGTGGAGGACTAAAGAGAACAACTTTAATCAAAGATACAGTGATTCCGCTTGACTAACCATTAATTCCATAATGTATGTTGAAAGAATGTGGGCAGCGGAGCATGTTGAATTGTCGTCTGCTAATGGAATAACAGTAATCCCTCGCCACTTCGAAGTTTTCTCTTCGCGCTGTTGATACTTTCTTCTTTTCTTTAAGAATAGAGCACCCAGTGCGAATTTTCCTGATAAAACTATCATTGTGGGATTGTGAATACTTATGCAATATTGTTTTTATATTTCTTTATAGTATCCCAGATCGGACCAATTTAATATATAGGGCCCATGAAGCAGCGTTTATAAGTCCCCATGGTCGTGAGCATACTAGAGGATTGTGCAGCCAGCGAAATGCCAAATCGTCATTACTTTGCCCCAGCTTTTGTCAGGGTACCCATACAATTCTTTATACAGCCTAAATTGCGGTTTTGTTCGTGTGTATGTGACAAAATCTTCGCAAATCTGATTGAGCCACTTCATATCATATTCTTATCGAGCTAAGACCCGGTGCCGATGAAAACACATTCTTTCACATTTTAGAACAGTGAAATAATTTTTGAAGTAGGCTAGTAATATTTTTTTCATGCTTTTAACTATGTTAAGTGTCCTTTCTATTGGATTCAAAGTTTCCTTGTATGTAAATAAAGTTCTCTATCTATAACTTTTTTTGATTTGATGAAGTCGTGTCCAGGGTACCCAATTTTTTAAAATTAGTATTATATGATAACTTTATTTAATTAGTATTATATAATAATCTTGCATTCAACCCCGTTCACAAGTATATTCAATGAAGAACAATATAAAATATATTAACTGAAATATAAATTATATTAACTGATATATTTATATATTAATTGAAATATACAATATATTAACTGAAATACATAATATATTAACTGAAATCTAAAATATATTAACTGAAATATAATATATATATATATATATATATATATATATATATATATCAACTCGATTTTCCCCTAGGAAAACATCACAGTTTTAAATTTAATTTTTAAATAATATTTTAAAGGTCATTACGCCCCTACTCTCTCTCTCTCTCTCTCTCTCTCTCTCTCTCTCTCTCTCTCTCTCTCTCTCATTGGACAGAGAAGAGTCACTGTTCAGTGCACTTTATATTTATAACTCAAGTTCCTAACAATGTCAATAAAAGCTGTGGGGAAAGAAAGAGTTAAAACATAATTAATTAACTCTTTAAGGTTGGTGGTCCTTTGTTTAGTGTGAAATGTAGCTTTAATCTAGTGTTCAATTTCATTACGCTTGCACAATCTCTTATTTCAGGTTTTTCATTATACATGTACTTTACATGCATTTTCTCTACCTTAGATTTCTTCACATCAGAAACGTTCAATAAAACTGTTTTATAAAAAAAAAATGTTCATTTCAATCAACAACATTACTAATAATTGAGATTTTGCAGATGATCTCTTTCCGAAATTCCTAATACAGATTTTATTTAAAGACCTCTCAACTCTCAACGACGAGTGAGTTCGTTATTTATTTTCAATGCAGTCTAAAAGGTTTGATGACGTAAGATTTCTCCGAGCTTTGTAAATTCGAGGGAGAATAATCTCGATTTTTTTTATATACTTGGAATTGAACCATTAATTTAGAAAAAAATGACAGTGCAACAACTCATTGTTGGTAAACCAGGGGGTGTCCAATGTTATTCACCATCGGGCCGTATATAAGGGAAATTAGATATGACAAGATAGGCCACACATTCTGAAAAATTATTCACATTATTAATTCTACGGTGGTCGAAAGGCTGCGCGTGTGGCTAGCGTACAGAAGGTCATGGGTTCGAAACTTTGGGACTTTTCCCAGGGTCTGGCGGGTGTCCCTGAGTCTACCCAGCTCTGTTGGGCACCTGGTATTAATTGATGATAACTTAATGATCAGTAAGGCGGCTAGTCATTGTGCTGGCCACACATTCCCTTAGCATTCCCTAACATTCATATGGAATTACTTTTGTCCAACAGGATTACTTGTGGCCAGGGTCTGTTTATCAGGGTAACGGGGTCTGTGTATCAGGGGCTAGTCAGTGTTTAAGGCCTGTGATCGGGATCTGTAAATCTGACTATGGAGTCTCCTTAGATAAACAACCAAAAATATATGTCTATGACTTTCGGAAGGAAACAAACTGACAACATAAACGTCCAGAATAATTGGAACAGCCCCTATATTTATTATAATAGTTGAAAACAAAATTTGAAACAAGTACAGAAGCCCTTAAGATATAATATGAAGTCGTCGTCTTTAGGTAGATGTGGAAGAAGAAAACACATCCCCAAGACACGACTTCTCTGTCCGTACCATGCGCCAACTTAATCTCTTTGACATAATGTCCATGTCATATACGTGTTTCTTTTTTAGGGATTTGAATGACATCTGTAGAATCCCTTGAACGCTTTCTTTTCTTTTTTTTTAAGGGGGGGGGAGGGGTGGGGGGTTGGGGGGGGGTAAATACATGCATACTTTAACACGGAAATAAAAATTTAAAACCTAAAAAATACACAAGTTTGTTTTTTTTTTGTTATTTCTCCCCAGCTTTGTGTCATTTTTTCTTTCGTGTGTGGTAGCTAAACGAAGGCTTGTATGTGGACACGTTCTTTACATGTATGTGTCTGTCCTGTGTGGTGGAGGTTCTAGTTTAGAGATGTTGCTCGTTAATGTTACAGTTTAGTCCAGACAATTTATATATAGATCGATAGATTGATTGATATTTAGATATATTTATAAATAGATTTTCGCTAAAAGGTTAATTATATATCTACGTATACAGTTCGTTACTTAGTTAGTTAGTTGGGCATGTAGGTAGGTATGTAAGTATGCATGTAGGTAGGTAGGTAGGTTTGTATGTAGGTAGGGGGTAGGTATGTTGTAGGTGTGAAGGTAGGTTTGAAGGTAGGTATGTAGGTAGATAATTAGGAATATAATTAGGTTTTACGTATTTATATTGTGTAATATCATTCAAATCCAGCCCTTGGTGGAACAATCTCCTGAATATATCCACACAATGCACGCTAAATCTTGACATAGGCCTACACAGACTCGATTTGAAATAATGATAAATAGAAGTTTATTTATATTGCTGACAAACGTAATGTCAGCACAGAGCCCATTTAACACTGAGCAACAAATCCCTTTATATCACTGATGTTTTAATGCAAGAAAAGGGGCTAGACATTTTTTTTTATTACATCAGAGGATATAGCGCTAATGAAAAATCACAATACTTTACAAAAAACAAAAGACAGAACAAAATAATATACATTTTGCCAACTAAATTATGAAAGTAGAACAGTTGGATCTAAAAATGCTAAAGGAAGGTAAATAATATTATAAAAACGTGTTTTTAAGTGCTGTTTTTTTTTAAAGTAATGATGCAAATTGTTTGTATGAGATGGGTTCCAGAATTCCAGACTTTTGGGTCAAATGTAGAGTGGGCTCTTATGCCAAAGGTCTTCAAAGAGAAACGGGGATTCTTTACAAGCGAAGAGTCAACAGAATGTACCGTGGTAGCCTCCTGATTAAACGTCATAGTGTAGTTGTTTTTGTGTCGATTTCTTCCAATATAGATCTAGATCAGTGCGCAAAGGATAATCAGCAGACGACAAAACAGAAAACGTTTATGTAAATACTTAAACTTTAATTCCCAAGATTTGAGTTATGCATAACTCTTTAAACTCAAACTGCATTCAACTAGCAAACACGTAAGTTGAAACTCAAATCGGTATTTTGGTGATGTAACCTAATTTAAGTTTGTATTATCCAATCTTAATTCTGCGTAGAAGATGTCTTCGTCTGCTTGACAAAAATCGCCATGACGTCAGCGTACTTTTATTCTGTTGAGGAAGGAAATTATATTTAAAAGTACAATCTGTCGAAAAGAATGGTAAGTTGGCTTTATAATAAAATATTATCACAGAGCATATGGGGCACGTTGGCCAAGCGGCAGAGCGTTCGGACGGCGTACCGAAGGTCCTGGGTTTGAATCAGATATTTTCCCGGGACTCGAGGGTGTCCATAAGTTTACCCAGCTCTGATGGGTACCTGACATTAGTTGATGTAAAGTAAAGGCGGCTGGGCATTCCCTAGTATGCCGTGGCCATAGAAACTGGTGAACGCTGCTTCACCGGCCCTATGATCAATTCGGTTCGAAGGGTATTTAGTTACAGAACATAAAATATAACAGAGTAACAATTCTTTTTTTTTAGGTATTTATAAATACTGTAACCTTTGTCACTAAGGAAAAAAATCTAAAGTTTCGATTATGCTCTTTAAACGCCTTCATGAACATTCCCCACAGTGCATCAGAACCACACAAAAAAACGGGACTTCGCTCAAACAAAATTCATCAACAACTCAAGGTACCTAAAGTAAAAAAGAAAATCATTTGCAGCTCCCTCCTACGGCGTTGTAGCGTGGTGGCACGAACTCCCAAAAACAATAAATAAGCGACAATATTGATATATCTTAATGAGATATGGTCAATGTAAAGCGCACTCGAAGACTAACTGTTATGAATAGAGCTATCTAAAATATGTAAATTTTGAAATAGAACGCGGGAATTATATATGATTTCATGCCCCCTCCCCTCTCCCCCAATAAAAAATCCGCGGCTGAATATTATAAATGCAAGTTTTATGCAATTGAAATATATACTAAGTATATAAGTATATTAGTTATATATATATATATATATATATATATATATATATATATATATATATATATGGACATTTTTCATATATTATAATATTTAAACTACGGTTTACAAGAAAAACAAAGTACGCTTTTTAAAACGAGGTTACCGATTAATATAATTTATAAAAAGATGTTTCTACTCTGTCGTTGGCATTGCATTAGAGGGGGTGACCTTTGATGAACTCTTCTAGTGAAGAAAAGAATTGAAAATCTCTAGTAACAACGTCCGTAATGCTGTAGGCACCCAATCTAATCACTGTAATTTCCGATATCGATTTGTATATTGTTTTGTTGATTGTTTTTTATTATTTCCCAAATCTATTTATTGTTTGCATACAAATTACATGTTGAACAAGTTGATTGCGTAGTTGTATTTTTATTCTATTGAATAGTTGATAATTTTAATACAATAAAACAGAATGAAAGATTTTAAGAAAGTACAAAAATAAAATCAACGGAAGGAAGGAAGGAACGAAGAAAGAAACGAATGATGGAACGAAGGAACGTAAGAATGAAGGCAAATATAAAGGCTGTGAATATAGTTTTTATGTTTCCAGGTAACAACTTAAAATAGTTTTTTTTAAGAGATAAATTCTTCAATACAAGAATATAATCTTTTAAAACATATAAAATGTATGTTTTTACGTGTATCCTACAAGTGGATAATATGTGTAGAACATTTATATTCGATCGAATAGTCCATCCATGTTGTCACCTCAGTCGAATAGAAAATCAATTTCTTTTATCAATCAAATAGTAGATATTTTCTAAGACTATAAGAAGATGGACCGCTTGCCCTGTTTATTAGAGCTTAGGCTATATGTTCTTTTTTTCCCGTGCGCATCCAATAAGGCTGTCTTGAATTACTTCTACCCTCCTACGATTGTATTAAAGGTTTCCGCTGTATACAACTTTCGATATTAATCTTAATTTTCCATTGAGAAAATCTTTGCGAATTACTAAACCGGAAGTCTAGAGGACTTAATGCAATCGGAAATTTCGAAACTAAGGGTTTCAATTTCTTAAATAGCAGAAATATCAAAGTAAGCGGTCCATCTAATTATAGTCTTTGATATTTTTGTAATTATTCAATCGAATAGTTGATGATTCTTTTATAAATCGGTCGAATAAGAGTAGCCTAATAAGTTGACGATCTGGTAACGGTGGTTGACCAAGCTTGCCAAATCGACACCATCCTATTGGATTTTTCCAAGGCCTTTGATAAGGTCCCTCACCAACGTCTTCTCCTCAAGCTGGATTACTACGGAATAAGAGGTGAGTCTAAAAGATGGATTGAAAATTTCCTTTTCAGCCGCCCTCAACGGGTCGTCGTGGACGGTGAGAGCTCCTGCTTTGGTCCGGTCATGTCTGGAGTTCCACAGGGTTCGGTGCTGGGGCCCACTCTGTTCTTGATCTACATAAATGACCTGGGAGTCGGGATCCACGCCAGGGTTCGACTTTTTGCAGATGATACCATCCTGTATTCTCACATCGAGAGCCCCAATGACGCTTTATATCTACATGGCGACCTCAATAAGTTGGAGACCTGGGAATCGAAATGACAAATGGTGTTCAACGTTAATAAGTGCAACATCCTCTCTATTTCAAGGAAGAGGACTAGAATCCCCACCAGCTATACCTTGCATGGTCACACTCTTGAGAGGGTTTCAAATGCCAAGTACCTTGGAGTGACCATCACAGAAAAACTCCACTGGGGCACACATGTCCAATCTAATGCTGCCAAAGCAAAGAGAGCTTGCGCCTTCGTCCATAGGAACATCAAGGGATGATCAACCAGGATCCAGACCCATTGTTATAAAAGTTTAGCTCGTCCCATCCTGGAGTACGCATCAACTGTATGGGATCCTCATGAACAACACCTGATATCTAAGCTGGAGATTACCCAACGTCGAGCGGCACGTCGTATCTTACAGGACTCCGGCCTTAAAACTAGCGCCTCAGCTTTGGTCGACGAACTCCAACTGGAGCCCCTACGACACCGCAGAGCGATAAACAAGGTCACCACTATTTACAAGATCGTGAACCGCCACGTGGAAATGTCCACTCAGCCAGGTCGAATCCAACAGGTGTCCCGCTCTACCCGAGGTCATCAGCTCAAGCTGCATTCCCCACATGCACGCACCGACGTCTACAAATATTCTTTTTTTCCGTCAGCCATTAGGCTGTGGAACACCCTGGACCAGGCCTCCATCACTGCCCCTACAGTTCCGGCTTTCAAATCGTCACTTAAGTGCTGGTCTAAAAACCTAAAGTGACACTCTGTCATTTGTTTATAATTGTTGTTTGTGATGCTTTTTATTTTATGTGTATTTAAATTGTGGACTCTTTCCTCGGTTCTAACGGGATCTCCACAGTATTATGAAGAAGAAGAAGAAGATGAACACTATTAGTCAAATCACTAAACCTAGAAACACTAGAGGACAGAAGGGTAAAAAGTAAAGTTGTAATAATACATAAGGCATTAAACTCTAATTTAGAAATATAACACAATAACAACCTGTTGCAAAGCTCAGATAAACATAAAGACAAAAACACTTTCCTTATTCCCTATGCGAGAACAAATGCATATAAGTAATCTTTCTTCCCGAGCAGCATCCTGGTATGAAATGGGTTGCCTGAACAAACCAGGAAAACTAGTTACTTAACATCATTTAAAACACTAATAGAAATGCAGGACTAGACTTAAACCGCTGATGTGCATAAAATGCAATAATCTTCTTTATAGAAGGAGCGTTGCCACCGAGGCATACTCAGAATCTCCTGGAAAGACCATATCACAAATAACAAAGTGCTGCAGCAGGCTGGGATGCCAAGCATGTTTACTCTTATCCGCCAACGTCGGCTCAGATGGCTAGGACATATGTGTAGGATGGAGGATGGCAGAATCCCCCAAAACATCATATACTCAGAACTAGCCACAGGAAAGAGGACTGCGTGCCGGCGCCACCTCCGATTCAAGGATGTCTGCAAGAGAGACCTGAAAGCTCTAGCTATGAACATAAACAGCTGGGAGGAACTTGCCAAAGACAGGTCCAGCTGGAGAACAAGCGCTGATCTCCGGTCTGGAAGCAGGAGAAAGAAACCTGCAACGGCTCGCTGACGACAAGCGCACCAGAAGGAAGGTAAGAGACCAGCCAATGACTGATTCTGCCTTCTTGTGTCAGAGGTGCAACAAAGACTGTCACTCGCGAGTGGGCTTGTACAGCCACAGCAGAAGCTGCAAGGCCAGGAGCGCACAGTCCCCAAGGGCCCACCTAATTCCTTCGTCTCGCGAGACTAATGGAAGCCAGCAACAAGAAGGAGCGTCTGTAATGTATAAGATAAAAATAACTGATATTTCTTCTTTTTTTTTTTTTGAAATAGTTATGATGATCACACCTAAGGTGTGACATGTTATTATTTTAATGTATAAAAGGTAATAATGTGTATTCTATTATTCATAATTTCTTACGGTGCGTCCAAAACCCTACCGAAAAAAAACTCACCACTTGGAACAGTGCTGAGCCGGACCATTTTATTAAAAGGTGAGTAGATGAATGTTGGGTAGCTGGCTACGGACATTGACCAGTGGGCAGTACAGATGTCTTTGCCTACGTCTATAGCCATGAAATAGGTTGTGTCTCTATCACAGTCATCGTAGGAGCCGCAGATCGCCATGGGGCGAGTGTTCCCACTCTGGAGAAGTCTGTAAAAGATAAGAAGTAAGGAAGGAGAGAGATGATTGGTGGACACAAAGCAAGAGTATTATTTTTATTAACCCTTACAGTCCCGGGCGCGTATATAGCGGAACTGAAGGCAACATAGATAGAAATAGGTCGGCACGGGAAGGGTTAAAAAACAACAACAATAGTTGATAATGTGAAAAGGTGAAGAAGAATGAGTGGAAAGAAGAATAAAAGACGTGAAGAAAAAAGGAAGAAAAATTCAAAGTAGAATAGAAAGAAAAGAGAAGAAGCGATGGAGGGAGTAAGAAAGGAATGTAAAAATGATGGAAGAATGGGGGAAAGGAAGAAAATTGGGAAGAACGCAATGATGAAATAAATGGAAGGAAGTAAAGAAAGAAGGAATGAAGAAAAAAATATGATGGAGGAAGGAATTAAGGAAGGATTGAAGGGAGGGAGGGGATGTACTCATTGTTTATATTAATTTTTTTTTGTTACCTTGCACGAAAAAAAAGAAAGAATTATATTTAGAGAGAGGTTGTGTTTGATAGATAGAAAATATATACATTTTAAATAATAAAAATAAAGATTAATTGATAGATGGATTGATGAGATAGATTGATTGATTAGATAGATATAGTTCATTAGATAGATGGAAGGACAGATAGATAGATAAGTTGATAAATAGATAGTTGGGGAAATAGATTTATTTATTTCATAATTGGAAGGATATATAAAAAGACAGATAGATAGATAAATAGATAGATAGATAGATAGATAGATAGATAGATAGATAGATAGATAGATAGATAGATAGATAGAGCATTATAGAGTATTTTACATTAATATCATTACTTTAATTATATCCAGACAAAGATAGATAGTCTGCTTACCTTCGGAAATCAAAATGCTGCACTAAGCTATCATTCTTTAGAGAAGTCCACGATGCTCCTAAAATTTGCGATTGTGAGTACCAAGACTCCTTTGTTGATGACGATCCGTTGAAAATCATGTATGCTACTTCTTTTCCATTTGTATAGAGTGAGACCCTTACCTAATGGTATAAGATAAGCAAATGAGATTGGGTTAATTACTTTGTATAGCGAATGGACATTATTTAAGCCCGTCAGTATAAAACTATATGCGAGGAAATAATAGGCTGATGCAACACTGTTAAACTAACTACTTGTAGAGCATTTACAATAGGCGTGGCTGAGATTTCTAGATGACGTAACTAAGTAAATAGCAACCATGATGGTGATGAATTTTAACAACGTTTGTTATTTAACATGTCTATTTTACACCAAAAATATAAGGAATTTGTTTGCATAAATCTTGATATTTATCTTATCTTATCTTACAGACATTACATTACAGACGCTCCTTCTATAAAGAAGATTATTGCGTCCTACGCTCATCCGTGGTCGGAGTCTAGTCTTACATTTTTATTAATGTTTTAAATGATGTTAAGTTACTGGTTTTCCTGGTTTGTTCAGGGAACCCATTCCATGCCCGAATGCCACTCGGGAAGAAAGAGTACTTATATGCATTTGTTCTCGCATAAGGGATAAGGAAAGTGTTTTTGTCTTTATGTTTATCTGAGCTTTGCAACAGGTTGTTATTGTGTTGTATTTCTAAATTAGAGTTTAATGCCTTATGTATTATTACTACTTTATTGGCACGCCGAGGGATCTTCAATGGCACGCGGAAGAGGCCTTAAAAGTCTATGCACGTCTCTACTACAAGAAATTTAGTGCTACAGCAGGATTACGTTTAGGCTGTTGGCACGCTGAATGAATTAGAAATCATCCTTCGGCACGCTGTTATCAAAAGGTTTTTGACCCTAGTGTTTCTAAGTTTAGTGATTTTACTAATGGTGTTACTCTTGTTAATTGGTAATATTCACTAGTTATGAACCTTGCAGCTCTTTTTTGAATTGATATTTAACTGTGATACTAGTCCTTAGTAGTCCATCCACGAAGTAAAGACGATTTGAAGCATTTATAGTTGTTTTATTTAACTCTTGTGAAACATAGTGCACAGCCAGCCTTATGCTTTACTTAAACTTTTGGATAGTTAGTTAAGATAGGCTAACTTTCGACAATCGACATCTTCAATTTAATATTCTTCACTTACGGAACTTATGCCTTTGATTTTTAATGGTTGAAATTTTTTTTAGCCTTGAATGTTAACTTTCATCGCATGACGGTTTTTATATATTTTTAGGTTATTTGTTGAAATGATGATATTTAAAAATAAAAGCTTCTTAAGCCTTTAGTAATACGGCTGCCATTTGTCACCACAATACAAAGTAAACAAACAGCACGTGTTTTTGTCACGTGATTGCAAATGCTCTATTCAGAACGAGTGAATGTGTCCGTGACAGCTTCAGAAAATGCAGAACGTTTACTTCAGACCTGCCACCCCGTGTCACTCAACCCGGTCCCAAGTAGAGGCCTACCGAAATTCGGTTTTGTTTATCAGTTTTGGCGCCAAAAGTAGGCTACCCAGGTCACTAATCTACTTAAAAGGCTCTCGTTTTTTTTTAAAACGTAAGTTACGCTGACCTCAAAGCTGTCTTTGTCGAGCTCCAAATTCTATTATCCACTTCAGTGACGTAAGTATGGTGAATTGCGCCTCGTGGTGGGGGGGGGGGGCTAAATAAAGTAAAGTACCCTTCGGACCAAATTGATCATAGGGCCCTTGGAGCAGGATTCACCAGTTTCTGTGGCCACTGCATGCTAGGTCATTGTGGGGCCAGCACAAGCCGCCTTTACTTTACCCAAGCTAAGCGTTGGGTAGACTCAGGATCACCCTCCATACTTCACCCGGATTCAAATCCGGGACCTTCGGTACGTCATTCGAACGCGCTGCCGATCGGCCACCGTACCCACAAGGGGGGGTCTTCAATTGGCACCTATTAAAAGTTAGATTTCATGTATTATTCAGCAAGCGTACGTTTAGGTTAAAAAGGGTTAAGTGTGGGTCACTAAACTTTAACACCAGGGGTGGCAGCTCTCTCCTATCCCCCATCTAGTTAGGCGTCTGCTCCTCTTTTCACCAACGAGAAGGTCATAAGATTTCCATTGAAATCTATCTAATTGTCTTCCTTTATATTCTTGAAATCTTGTTCACTCACCTGGTCAATGTTGACCCAGTTGTCCAGTAAGGCACTTCTGAAATGTCTGGTGCACGTGTCCATATTGTCTACTCTATAGCATCCAATGGGAAAGTAATTGAAGAGGTTAAGGTCATCGCTCTGTCCGTCTGCCTCCCAGTGACTGTATAAAGAATAGTTGATACCTTTTTGTGCTCTGAAGACCATCGTCCAATCTCCAAACTGAACTGATGAACAGACAAGAAGGGCAACTTTTACTTACACGCCCTTAATAAACTTTTTTAAACGCCTGGATTGTTTCAAATAGTGTATGCCCTAGGTTGACTTATCTAGAACATGGGAGGGAGGAGGGATAAACAGCCGTAGAGCACATAAACATAATACACACATACGACATACACGACCAGCATCATTCAATGGGTATTATCCTGGCTACCTTATACTAAAATACTGTATAAATTATATATTATAATTATATCAATATAAGATAAGATAAGATAAGATTGCTTTATTGATCCAAATAAATGGAAATTTGACTTGATTACATAAATTCCGTCTCTCAGCATACCTAAAACAATAATAAAGAACCATTTGTACTCAAACACAATAGAAATTCACGCACACTATCATACCATTTATCATACAAGAAAAAAGTAGGCCTATTATTTAGGAATCAGCTATTGAGCCATTGTATTTCCTGGCTGAAAGATGATTCTTTTGAAAGAGTCTCACTGACAGTGGAACAAAAGAGTTCCTAAATCTCTCTGTTCTTGCCCTTATTGAAAGTAGCCGACCACTCAGAGTTAATAGTAAGCCACACACACACAAAAGTTAAAGTATCCCGTCGGACCAAAGTTATGGGGCCGGTGAAGCAGCGTTCACCAGTGTCTGTGGCCACGGCATGCTAAGGTAATTGTGGGGCCAGTACAATGCCCAGCCACCTTTACTTTAACCTCTTTTGATTTATTCAATGGCCCTCAATGGGTTAAACATTTTCTGCGTGTTCATAGAATCAAAGACTATAATAAGATGGACCGCTTGCTTTAATATTTCTGCTTTTTGATGACTCGAATAACTTCTTTTCTGAATTCCAGATTCCCTTTTCACTGTTCACTTCCGTTTTATTTAATCAAATAAAAAAATTCAAATTAAAATCGAAAGTTGTATACAGCGGAAACATTTAGGCAGACTTAGGAGCATAGAGGTAATTGAAGACAGCTTTTTTGGATGCGCACGGAAAAAATAACATATAGCTCTAAAAATAGAGCAAGCGGTCCATTTTATTATAGTCTTTGATAGAATCAAGACTCATGTTCTGGTGACATTTTATGAAGGTGATTGTCAGATGAAAAGATGCATTGTATAACATAAGTGAAGAGTGGTTGAAGACTAATCAAAGAATGAGAAGAACTGTCTAATAATTGTGTGTAATAGAATCTGCCTGGCTTAAAAATATAGCTTTAATATGATGTCGTCACGTCATTCGGTCTGAGACAACCAATCAAGTGGCACCAAGTCCGACAGACAAGCCGTGGCGAAGGGGTTACGCTAAAGGGGTTTGGGCCATCGAAAAATTCTCAGGTCCGAAATATCTTGTTTGACTTCTCAGTCGCTGTTATAGTTATATTACACTGTTATAGTCATTCTTTATTCAAATATCATGCTGGACAAAAGGTTTTCAGTTCAACACTTTATTTAACATGTACATTCTCAAAATCACAAATCAAAATCCATACAGCTCTGTACTGCCCAGATCTCATACCCCCGAATGCCCAGTCTTCCTATCTTACACACCCCGTGTTCGCTCCCTTCATTCACGATTCCCTCTAACTGACTTGAGTTCATTCATTCCTATGTTACGGCCAAAGCCCGAAGTGCGGCCAGATCACGATCTGGCCGGCCAGATCGCGATCTGGCCGAGGCGCTTGGCCAATGTCCGATGTGCTTGAAATTGTAAGTGTTTACACTACTTTGGCCGGCCACTTCGCGATGTGGCTGGCAATCCCTGGCCAATGTCCGATGTGCTGATACAAGAATGTTCGGTAGGCGGCACAGGTGTCATGGCGGCTTGCATAAGGTAGCAAGGACAGTGATACATACGCTGTGACGAAAATTTTCTGTTCATCTTTTGCTTTTCAGAGAAAGTTCTGCCGAAGTGGTCACTAATTATCAAGGAAATTAATTATTACACGATTTAGTAAGCTATCTACCTGGATAAAAACACCATTTGCGCCATAAATTGACTGGATGGTGTATGCGAGTCGAGGATTGACTTTTGATAAGCCACAAAGGTGGGAAGGCAGGAGCGACCGTATTTTATCTAGCCATTGTCCGCGCGGTCTAGTTTCATGTGTTGTATAAACATGGGTGGGGCCGCCAGTCGCAATGAGATACCCTTGAGATAACACTACTACACCAATAAACTGAGGCATTTGACTTACACATATACAGAGCATCGTTTGTGGATTATTTTACTTTGTGTACATGTGTGTTCTAGGTACTGTAGATTATAAGCGGTGTTCCAACAAATATAAATATCGTGCATCGAATCCAATAGCGCTAAGGAATAAGTTCTGCTATCACGCCTATAGACTAACAAGCCAATTTTGTTTTGATGAGTAGAAAGTGCACGGAGGGACAGTGCAATTAATTGGGGGCATTCAGGCTCCGATTAGGCGCAACAACGTGCACTCTGCTGGCCACCCCATCCCCTGTCACAACATGACACTGCCTATGTTAATTGTGGTTTCATTGTGAGTATTGTATTCCTCGTCACGAGTTTGTATAACAGTATAATAACAGTCTATATGCATTTAACTGGGGCTGTATCCCATATAGCGGCGTTTCAATTTCAATAAATTCATTTTATTGTTCTGTATGTTATCCCATGGCATCTACTGACGAGACTAGTATGCTGGACAAAGTTGGCGTACATGTAAATGCGGAACCAACATTTGATATGAAGACTATGTTCTTAGATACTTTGAATACGTTACTGCAAGAAAAAGCTAATAATAGCTGGATCATCAGCAGAGACGAATACTGTGCTTGTATAAAGGACTGTAAACATGCTAAAGCAAAGCAGAAAAAAGAAAGTGTTGACTATCGTCGACTAAGAAAGTATGACGTTATTTAGGTTGGTGGCAAAGAAAAGCTTATTGTGCCAGTAACAAAAGACAATAGCGTTATTTTGTACTATGTGCACACAGAAGAGTAATTGACGAACATGACTGATTTTGTAATTTAGTATAAGCTTAAATAAAGATGGATAATTTACTATAATAAACTAATTTGACTGATTTTTTCATTTATTTTAATTAAATATTGTTAATTTACTATAATAAACTAATTTGACTGATTTTGTAATTTAGCTTAATTATTAAACAATACAAGCCTAATGTGATAATTACGGTATACAAACACTCAAAATCTGCTCATGACCTTCTTAATCGGGCTTTGGCCGATCGCCCCTGGCCATTTCGCGATCTGGCCGGCCAAGGTCCGAAATCAAGAATAGTTCGGGCTTTGGCCGGTCAAATGTGAGGTGATATTGGCCACTTCGCGATCTGGCCGGCCAGATCGCGATCTGGCCGACTTCGGGCTTTGGTCGTAACACCTATATTTACAATAACATCACTGGGCTCAACACACACACACACATACACGCCTACACACACCCATTTGTCGACAATAGATTTTAATCCATTCATATCCACTCTCTTTCACTCAAAATAGCTCACAACAGTCGCTCAAAATTATATAAGACAACAAATGATGGCGTCTTAATGTCCAGATGGTCTAAGCCCTGACAGACTAAAAGGGTTTTGTTTACATAGGATCTATCTACTCTTAATCCATTTTCTCCTCTCTTCAAAGCAAACCACGGTTTGTCTATATTTATATTGATCTTTATTATCAGAAGGACGTTTGATTTACGTCACCACTACCTTCGAAGGCTTTCTATCTAGAAATAAAACGACTCGGTGCACGTGCCCAAAGCCTTTATCGCTGTTTATATCATTAAAGGCCCAATTACACGAGCTAGTTTACTACCTGCTAGCGGGCTAGTTAAATCGCCGGCGAGTTGGCGAGTGCGCTAGTTGACGATTACACTAACGATAGTTTGTGTCGCGCGACTCATTTTTTTTACTTCTGCGACTAAAATTTAATGATATAAATGAACGAATTTTGAACGTATTGAGTGACTCTTTTGCAGACTATAATTAATTATATGCAAATTAGTTCGTTATACATTGTATCACAGGGCAAGTATAGCTTTCGAGAAATCAATCGTCATCCGCCCCTGTGCAATAGTTTACTCACTGGGCTCAATTCGGTACAGCATACACCAATCCGGGTCGTTGCTCCAAGAGGTTGTAAGGGCGTCGTAGAACTTGTCTCCGTAGGTTGTGCAGGTTTTGTATTTCTCGCTGTAGGTGGCGCTGCTGCAATCATTGACGCAGAACAGAGCGCATAAAACGAGAGTCAGTGCTGAAAGAAAAAAATACATTTTGCATCCTTATCTTCAGAAAGCGAGAGTCAAAATATATGTGCACGCATATATTATAGATAGATAGATAGATAGATAGATAGATAGATAGATAGATAGATAGATAGATAGAAGATAGATACAGCAAATATAGATAAATATATATATAAATATAAATAGATAGATAGATTGAAGAGAGAGAGAGAAAGCGAGAGAGAGAAAGAGAAGGATAGAGATAAATATAAAGTGTATTTTACATTAATATCATAAATTGTATGCTATTGCTCTAATTTCTTTCATTTGCTTTTTGCAAATATTGCTTCATTAGTCGACCACACTGAGCTACAATCCTTAAACGGGTCGTTTCGCTGAACCCTTTCAAGAATTGGATCTTGCTATTAGCATAAAAGGACCAACCGATAACTTAGCATCACCATCAATGGTACTAAATAAGATATTGTAGAGCTGGGGTCGGCAACCTTTTGGTAATAGTGTGCCAATCTAAGATTTCTAAAGCAATCAGCGTGCCAACAGCCCGAAAGCAACCTGTTCTATTATATTTTTTTTTTATTTTTACATTTAGCGCCTTAGCAAGAGCAAAACTAAAAGCATAGAAGATTTATAGAAACAAATTGTTACTGCGTTTCATATTTAATATGTTAAAAAAAATACGTGTTTGTGATTATCATTATCATACTTTTTATTTGCATTTATACAAAATTTAAAATTTGAACACTAAATTTTCACATTTATTGTTGATTTTTTTGTCTAATTTTGTCATGTAATTGTTGAATGAATATTTTAATTTTAGCTTTACCGAAATTAATAATCATCATCATCAATTTCATGACCGTTGTGGTCGTTGGGGGGGGGGGGGGGGATCGAATGGACACCTCAGCTGTCAACTTTCTCCACTTTTAACTATCTTTATAGATAGGTCAACTGCAGCCCTGTCCAATACGTTATATTGTCGAATCAGGATAATGGGAATCCAGACACATTACTGTTAAACGGAATAGATACGTAGTAATCATACAAATTTGGTTGTTTATTTAATAATTGAAAATTTACATATTAATTATTATGTCATATAATAATTATATAATTTTCAACTATCTTTTACAGTTACATCGTTGCAAAGTTATACATTGTAACCTAGTTATTCTTTTATAAAGAAAAATTAAAACATATTAGAAATATTTTAGCGCAAAGAAAAATTGCTGATTATCTCCCTTTAATTTAAATAAAGTTTCCAAATTTGATTCCATAATGTTGTCCAAAACTGTAATATAACTAATATTACTGACTAATTATAATTTATTTATACAAACCCAGCCTTATGGTATTTAATTAAAGGTATAAAGGTTGTTTACGTTCAACGTTTGTAAATAAACATTTCCTGCATTAATTGTTTGTCCATTTAAGGAGTGTATCTTTTTACCAATAATTACAACAATGCTAGTAAAAAAGTCTCTTATATTCATTCAAGTAATAAAAAATATTAATTTGTTTAAATTTACTTATTTTTATGATTAAATTAGTTTTAAAAAAGTATGAAAATTCATTTAAATGTAATAAGTCTGTATCAATTAATGAGCGCCTTGTCTTGAATACAATTCGCAATTAAAAAATGTCAGATACATATTTAGTCACATCTAAGTGGTCAAATCATAAAAGTGACCTTTTTGTATGCTTGAAACAGCTTTCATAAGCGATAAAATATGTTCACAAGTGTAAATTGAACCAAACGTTAAAAGTAGAGCGAATGCCTAGCAGTTAAAAATAACAGATGACTTATGATCCTAAGCAGCTTCCTTCCAGATTTGTATGCTAATTGGCTCATTTTGATGCCCATTTTTTAGATTTTTAAAATTCAACTTGCTGCTTTTTTAAATCAAGATTGCTCTTTACTTGAAAAAAGATCAACATCTAAGAAGATTGTAGTAAGTTCAAGCCAGTGAGGCTTGATGTTGTATTAAAACATTAGTCCCTGAATTTAAAAGTCTTGCCTTTGTTTAGAAATTTCCTCTTTGAGTGCTTCAATGTACTTCTGAAAAAAGCACATCTCTCTATCATAATATATGCCTTAATTTAGGGAAGTACGTGTAGTTTACTGTTTCAAGTCAAGATATGTCCGAATCTAATGTAAATCCATTTCAGTGGTCTAACAGTTCAATCGCTATTTGACCCCAGACCTTAAATGCAAGTTCAAATCACTGAAATGTGTCGCTAGGTCATTTAGAAACACCAGCTTCAACAGTTAGTTTTCCTCATTCAATACCAGTTTTTCATTAAGAAACGTTTAAAAAAAAAAAATCTCTCGCGTGCCATTGAAAATCGTCCTGCCGGCCAAGTCTGACACGCGTGCCTTAGGTTGCCTACCCATGCTGTAGAGCACTTTACGTACCTCGACTCCACCATCACCGGTGATCTCTAGATATAGTCTATTAATAGTGATGTTAGAAACTGTGATAACCTAGCACTAGCTAGATTAAGAAGAGTTAGCGGAGCTCCTTAGATACCCGACTTTTTTCTGGAGTGGGCAAACTTCAATTAATTGCCACATAGAACAGAGCAGCATAGTGTCTATGCAAAGTGCAAATGCTGCCCCTTGCCAAACTCTGGTGGTCCTACACATTTCTGTACCCATGGGTCTCAAAGACTGGCGAAGTCTGTAAACCGCCGATACGATCTGATACACCGGCGGGCGAACGCATGCTGGTCCAAGACCCAACGCACTACCGAGAAGCCACGGGGTCTCAGTGGGGAGGAAGCAATGGACGCAACAACCCCTTCTCAGAATTACCCGGTGCTTGGATGTCTGTACCTATAGTATGGAATATGTGCTACCGGGTGACAGTGCAGGTATATGGGCAAGCCTCCACGATAATGATCCTTAGGGGAACCGCAGTAAACAATCGCTTTCTGCGGAATCCTTACTGTTACACGGCACGCCACGCCTTGTGGCGGTGTGACGTGGGTTGGCTGGAGCCCGGACAGAGCTTAGGAGTGTCCCCTCTGAGCTCAACCCTGGACGAAAGAGCCCTTTGGGCGCGTCCGGTTTTTATATTAGACCTTATAACTCGGTGGTCCTACACACTCGAGTAAGATCTGCAACAACTTTTGCAAAACCGACTACCGGAGAACCGGGTACACTGGTAGCTCGGAATTTTTCAAGAACCGCAAACCGCCGGTTCGTTTTTTGACACCAAGGGCAAGTAGCAAATTCTGTACCTTCAAAAAACCCAGTTGCGGCAAAATCACCCGTTTCTGCAAGCCTTGGTTGCATCAGAATCTCTCATGGACATGACTATCTTATCTATAAATAAGATTATTGCGTCCTACGCTCATCCGTGGCCCCGATCATGCATCTTTATTCATGTTTTAAATGATGTTAAGTTACTGGTTTCTGGTTTGTTCAGGCAACCCATTCCATGCCCGAATGCCAAAGATGGCGAATACGATCTTATCGTCTTTCGAGGCTTAAAAGCTAATAGCGTTCACGATGGCTACTTTTACAACGGACTCTCGTTTTCTGAATAAAAGGAGAAAGAGAATAGAAACTTTAAGTTTTAGATTTAGCATAGGATACAAGAGTAGGTGTCGGAAACATACGGCACGCGTGCCACACTTGTCACGCAGAGTGATTTTTAATGACATGCGAAAGACTCCCAAAATAGCAATTCAAATCTCTTGTACAAGAAATGGATTGTTGAATTAGGATGACTTTTACGCTGTCGGGAAGCTGAAGGGGTTAAAAATCCCAACTTTGGCACACTTTTATCAAAAGGGTGCCGATCCCTGTACTAGAGCACTACTAATATAAAACCTTGTACTAGTGAATACTACTTACTGGGCGATGTTGAATTTCCCAGGGGCGTAGCTCCAGTCATCTTGTAGCCGTGGGCCACTTTAAGAAACGCACCCTCCGTGCACGCCACTGGTGTTAAAGTCACATAGAGACACACGGCATACATTAAAACCGTGGCCGGCTTGTACATTGTGTCGTAGAATCTCGTATCTCAAATGACGTTTGGGTTATTTTAACACACATGCATTTCACCGCCGGATAACTTAATAGAGTTTATTTCTCTCCCAGACTACTTAGTTATATAAGGCTGACCTTAATGAAATTATGCCTAGCATTGACGAATCAGTGAACCAATATTGAAGGCTTTATTACTATAGTCAACTGTTTGCACAGAAAATAGTATGCTATTGGTAAAGTCCTTTTACACCTAGTAATTGTACTTAAGTAGTTGTATTGTATTATTAATATTTAATTACAAGTATTTCACTACAGTTATCATGTTATAAAACTTATCTATATATTTATATAGAGACAGTCGCTTGATATTTTTCGATATACCAACGCTAGCCTAATAAATAACGATACAATTCAAAACTTCTTTTTTTCATTAGAGTACTTCTGACAAATAAAAAATGTGTACCTACTTTCATGTGTGAAACGCATGTGTTTTATACTAAATAAATCAAGCAAGCATTTATATACAGTAATATATATCCGTGTATTACGGTCAATACATAAATGTAACAAATGTCATTCAATTCGAATCCATAAAACAAAATTGAAAAAATTATATTTTACAATGCAACTGAATTTTCTGTAATAAAGGAGATTCTATAGAATAAAATATCAATTCCTCTAACACTGCAGTTCAATTTCCTAGTTTCAATGTTATCCAAATACTTCACAATTGCTACAAACTGGAAAATACGTAGCATGTTAAATATTTACAAATAAAGTATGTAGATCTATTGTCCATTTATAGAATCGACCCCACTGTTTAATTATGTGCTTGCGTTGGTTAAAGCCTTTAATAGGCAAGGGCGAAAAAAACAATAATTAAAAGGGAGACTATTTTAATACGGAAATTAAATTAAGCTTAAATTAATTAAAATTTTAAAATAAATATTCTATGCCAAATAAGATGGACCGCTTGCTCTATTTTTAGAGCTTATAATATTATGTTCTTTTTTCCCGTGCGCATCCAATAACGCTGTCTTAAATTACTTCTACGCTACTGCGTTTGCCTAAATGTTTCCGCTGTATACAACTTTCGATTTTAATTTTTCATTGAGAAAATCATAGCGATTAAATAAAATGAAAGCGTGAAGTGCAAAAGGCAATCGGGAATTCCAAAAAGAAGTCATTCGAGTCATCAAGGAGCAGAAATATTAATGCAAGCGGTCCATCTTATTATAGTCTTTAATTTTAGAGATAAAGCGCTCTTTCGGAGTTTGGAGTCTTCAGGTCGACAAATCCTTGTGCAAAAGAATAGATATATTTATTAATGCTCGCAATCGGAAATGTTTTTGTTGTTGTTGTTGTTGTTTTTTTTTTTGGAAGAGAGACAGAACTGGAAACAACCTAGCCATTAACCATATCTAGCTATAGCTCTTGTAGTTTAAACGGTTTAAGCACCCCCCCCCCCTCCCCGTTGACTTATTTTGAGAACGAAACAAAAACAAGAAGATGGAAAGAAATTAATTCTAAACTGAAAATTAGGGATGCTAAAGAAAACCCGAAATTTTCGACAAACCACGTTTTTCCCCCGTCGATACGACAATGTGTTCCCGCTGGGAGCATGAAGAGAGTGTAATCAGTGGTGTAAACAAGGGAAGCTATGTGCTGACAACCACACGCATACATGAAAAACAATATCTCCGTAAATAAACATTTTACAGACGCTACTCTGTTACACAAATGAGCTCAAACTCAAAGCGGTCATCGTATAACACAATTCAAGTCTATTTTATTCAATTTTCGCCCTAAGATTTATGGTGTTGTCGTCTGCTTGACGGAAATCGCCATGACGTCAGCGTATTTGTATTCTGTTAAGAAAGGAAAACAAATTTTAAATTGCAATTCTTCATAAGAAAAGACAGTTAAAATATATCATTCAATATAGTCATTACAAAATACGAAATCCCGCTAACAAGTTGTTTTTTTTTTCAATTAATATTTGAAATTTCAACTCCAACAAAATTTGCTGCTCTATTTTATGAATACTTGTTGTGATGAGAGATAATGTGGCCAATAATGTGGCGAAATTCCCTATGCGTCCACTAGGACTATGTGTGCTCCGGAATGTGGAAACTCTCCCTCAGGACACACTCTATGCCCCCCCCCCCCACACACACGCGATCAATGGGTTATCTACTTTAGGATATGATGGTTGGATCGTATACCTTGGTAGTCGTCGTTGGTTTGAAACGATTTTTTTTTAATAGATACAAAATACTTTCGTCACTTGTCCATGTCCACACACAGTAAACAAAATACACAACTATAGAACTGTCACCAACGGGATATGCGCTATATAAGCACCGTTATTATTATTATTAACTACCTGGCGACGCGACCGTAAGGCAGACAACGAAAAGATGGGGTTACAGCTGGACCCAAATAGAGATAATGGCTCAGGACAGAAGAATCTGGAGATCTGTGGTTGGCGGCCCCAGCTGGGGTGACGGACAATGATGATGATTCCGTTTTATTGAAAATGGATCCACCAGTTTATTGGTATATTTCGGGTCGCTTTGGCGACACAATTGAAATTATTTTACTCTAGGATTCTTGTATGCGTACTACGTTGATATTCAGACACCAACTGAGCATGTAGAATGCTCAAGAGCCTGTCAATGTACTTTTAAACTAAACAAACATCCACCAATATAGGCCTACAGTCAGGGCCCTTACATCCCTCTGTGGCGCCCCAGGGCAAAAGTTTCAGTGGCGCCCCCTCATACTGTAACTCATATGTTCTCAACCTCGTTCAGCTCACCACCCCATTTTTCAATTTTGTTTCGCTCACCGCCCCCCTCCCCTTGCCGTAATTAAACTAATGAGTGAAATTTGCCGCATAAAGTTTGTATAAGACGACTAGATTTCTGTGCGTTTCTATGATCCTAAAAAGAGATGAAATGAACATGTCCTATTTATTATTAATAAAAAAAAATGCACAAGATGATTTAAAACAAAATCAATATTAAGGTGAAGCTTGTATGTTGCAGGCAGTCTGTATCTGTTTGGTTCAATTTCGGTTATTAAAATCCTTGGGGTTCCAAGCTCCATTATTTGCAACTTGCTTCTCTTTTCACTAAATAGGGGGATGGAAATGCAATAAAAATTGTTGCCAACATCAAAAGACCTAGTGAAATTGATTGATGCCCTTTTGCAACCAAAAGTCCTCATTATAGCCCATTTCTTATACATTTCAATGTTTATTTTTCATTGTTTTTTTTTATTCAATCAATTCCTCATGCAGTTATAAGGGTAGGACTGATTTTAATATTTCATCATTAGAAAAGAAGGTCTAAAAACCAATCAGGTATTCTCACGTTAACAATCATAAGGTCTTTAAGTCGAATGTTAAAGTTACCATTAAGTGCTTCAAGTTGTTGACAATAAGTACGTAGAAAATCTATGTCTTCATCAGTTTTTTTCTTTACAAATGCAAGACCTATGCGTCCAAACTTGCATATGTACAATCAAAGTTTTGACATTTAAGAAAATATCATCTTTTAGGTGGGTCATCACCTTTAAATCATTTTTTTTTTGTTTATCAGTCTTCAATTTTATTAGATTTTCTATCCAATAATCGTTTTTGCTTTCCAAAACCTCTATCATCGAATCAAAGAATCATATAATCTATTAAAAATTTTGATGACCATCATGTATGCAGTAACAAACGATTTGTAGTCCTTTTTATTTTCAATGCATAACTGAACAACCTATCATTGAATGTATTGCTTCTTTTTTGTTATCTGCAGTAATTACGTAGTGTAGTGAGCGATGCATACAATAAATGATATTATTTAGCAACTAAAGGTTGTCGATGAGATCACACAGCTAATACGTCTGGCACATCAATCCACGATAACACCATTATATAAAAAGTCTTTTAGTTCAAGTAATGTAGATTCGCCTTTAGTGTCACTTATTTATTTTTGTCAGAAAAATTGGCAATTTTCTCTTCCGTAATAAAATAAAAGTAACGCTTTATTGTCTGGTAGCATGTACTCATCAAATTGTAAAGAAAATTGGAATGTTTTAGATAACCACACAATGTACTCTATTCATCACCTGCCATTTCATCAATTCGTCTCTGCATAGTTCTTTGGCTCAACTTATATTTCTTAAATTCAAGTTGATATCAACGACTGTTTTTATAAATCCTATTTTATTTAAATTATAATCAAACCGATCTGAAATTGCGATAATTAACGAACTCGCCGAATTTTGTTTGCTATCGAACCAATCCAGATATTTTATTTAAATTGACCCGAGCCCCAACTTCTAAATATCAATGCGATTACTACTTTTTATTCGTATAACATGTTCTGTTGGGTGATAGCAGATGTTTAGCAGCAGTTAGGTTCTATGTCACATTTCATCCATATTCTAATCACTGCCCCCATCTGCCTTTCTGAGAAACAGTCTAATTATAGCAATAAATCAAGATTAAGTATGTTAAGGACTTTTGAATGACTTTTACATCACAATTACACAATAGACAGAGTCCACAGTGAAACAGTCGATTAATTATTTAACAAGCTCAAGATTACCGTAGGCCTATGATAATTAAAGTACAAATACTTAAAGTACTTTCGTACCGCCCACTGGTCCTTCACCGTCCCCCTATCTCCCCGGGAACGATAGCGCCCCCCAGACCTGCTCGCCGCCCCTGAGGGGGGGGGGCGACAACGCCCCCGTTGAGAATCTATGAGTGACTGTAACTGCTTTGTTTAGTGCCTGTTAATTATTATGATTAAAGAAATTAAAAAATGCAAATTTTTATTTAGAATATTCTAGATGAACCAATCTTTTATGAAACATTTGTGAGCCTATTAAAAGTGAAACATTTGTATAAAACAATAAGAAGTTAACTTCTACCATCTTTATCCATTATTCCTTTTGTTGACATTTTGTGTTTCAAAATTTCTGGTATGAACTTAATTTATATTTTCCGCCACCATAGAAGTGCCGCCCCCCCCCCCCCCTAGAAGTGCCGGCCCCCCTCTGCCCCCCCCCCCCTATGTGAGGGCACTCACTACAGTGTATTCGATGGGGAAAACGTTACAGTCCGATATTTAGAACGTAGTCAGATAAATCCAACTCACTAATGGCATACGTACACAGTGTCTTAGAATAAAAATAAGTCTTAATAAATGAAGCGTGGTTGAAGTATAAAAGTCTAAAATGAGAAGTAGTGCCTGTAAATGAATTAATTGGGGGAAATATAATGTGTAGGAATAATCTGTGATGGGGCTCATAAATCAGAGAGGATCAGCCAATCAGGTCAACCACAGGGAGTATACCTTCGTTAATTAATGTATTAATATTGTTGTTATTATTATTACTATTGTTTTGATATAATTTTATTACATTACTAGAGTTATAATTTTCTATGCCTTTATTGTATTATGTACTAAGTGGCTAATACAATTTTTTAATTGTTTTAAGTAGTTAGAATGTCCCAATTGGACTTGGGGTTGTTGTCCTTAGATATGACGAAATTCGCCGATTTAATGACGAGCTGTTCCGAACTTTCCAAACCAGATATTATTAGGGCTCTGTCAACATACTATATATTGACCTTAATCCATTTCTTCTCTCTTCAAACTACTTTTTATGATTGAAAGGAAGAGTGATCTATCGTGACCACTGGTCCAGGTGTTGTATCTAACCAACCACAAGTCGGCACACGTGCCCGAATAAATAGTCATTTGTCTAAACTCTAAACTCTAAACAAACCATGAGTGGCTCGCGGTAGCTCGTTCAGCGGAGATGATTTCTCGCCCTAGACTATATGATTGAAATTTATTATTAAGTTAAAAGATG
The DNA here is from genome assembly GCA_949126835.1 of Anisus vortex. NCBI lineage: Eukaryota > Metazoa > Mollusca > Gastropoda > Planorbidae > Anisus > Anisus vortex. The sequence continues at coordinate 38,828,680 of OX421496.1, forward strand.
TTTAAATGCCAAATTTTAAAATACGCAGATGCATTTGTTTCGTGCAAATATGTCGTTTATTTTATCACACAAGCAAAATGCAACAAATAAAGTTACATACTCCGAAATTTTTTTCTTTTATTAAGATATTCAACTCCTAAATTGTAAAATTTTAACCACACCCTAACGAGGTAGCTAATAATATACTTACCCCTGGGGATTTTGCTGAGCTGGACCATTCGATTGAAAGGTGAGTAGACGAATTTGGGGTAGCTGGTCACGGACATTGACCAACTGGCAGTACAGACGTCCAGGGTTGAGTCTATAGCCATGAAGTAGGCTGTGTCTGTACTGCAGCTAGCGTAGCTGGAGCATATCACCAAAGGGCGATTTTTGACAGCTCTGAAGAGAAAAGAAAAAAAACAGAAATAGAATGAAGGGCTTTAGAAAAATTTGAATCCTTTTTTTATTAGTTAAAGTGAAAATATAAATAAAACTGATAACAGTAACGTATATGAATAAATGGTTGGGGAAAAATAAAGGAAGGAAGAAAGAACTGTGGTACGGACTGAAGAACGGAAAAAAAGGAAGAACTGTAAGACATACTGAAGGACTGAAGTATGGAAGGATAAAGGGAATGAATAACTGTATGACGGTTTGAGGGGGGGGGGGGGGAAGAGGATAAAAGGAAGGAAAGAAAGGGAGGAAGGGAACGGATAGGAAGGAAAAAAGGGAAACAAGGTGGAATTTGTGTTTGTATTCAATCTTTATTACAGTTTCCTTGTAAAAGAACATTTTAATTGACCGAAACGCCCTGCGTCAGTCACATCTGAGTAAATGTGCATGCTCCGCCACGAACCTTTAGCAACATTCCCAACACGATCTTTTGCGTTTGGTCAAATGCACTGAACTGATATGGTCAAATGCACTGAACTGAGATGGTCAAATGCACTGAACTGAGATGGTCAAATGCACTGAACTGAGATGGTCAAATGCACTGAACTGAGATGGTCAAATGCACTGAACTGAGATGGTCAAATGCACTGAACTGAGATGGCCAAATGCTCTGAAATGAGATGGTCAAATGCACTGAACTGAGATGGTCAAATGCACTGAACTGAGATGGTCAAATGCACTGAACTGAGATGGTCAAATGCACTGAACTGAGATGGTCAAATGCACTGAAATGAGATGGTCAAATGCACTGAAATGAGATGGTCAAATGCACTGAACTGAGATGGTCAAATGCACTGAACTGAGATGGTCAAATGCACTGAATTGAGACCATCGCACTAGATTTCGAGAATTCGAGCTATTTTTAAAACAAAAATGGGGTCGGGTGATTTTTTATATCTTATTAATACAATCTGCTTACCCTCCGATATCAAAGAATTTAATCAAACTATTGTTCTTTAGTGTGGTCCACGAAGAGTCTAAAATTTGCTTTTGTGAGAACCAAGACTGTCTTGTCGTTGATGTTCCGTTGAAGATCGTGTATGCAACTTCTGTCCCGTTAGCGTAGAGTGAGAACCTAACCTAATGTAAAGAAAAGAAATAATAAGATGTAGTCTGTTATTTAGGTAGGAAAACCTTCCAATTTTTAAGCAATAAGCTACGAAATAGCTGGCAATAAAAACACTAATCTTATATAGAAACATTAGCTACGTTTGAAATATTATGATGTTGTTATTGATTTTAACCAAACATAGTCAGGACACCGAACCCAAACATGCGTTTTGTATTGCAATGGTAGTTAATTTCCAATGATTAAAGGAAGAAATAAATAAGTAAGCAATACAGGTTTTATTTATAGAGACAGAAAAGGATAATTGGGAAAGGGAATTCTTGTCAGTTAATTGATTGCTGACTTAAGGAGGGTGAAGGAATAATTTGCCTGTGGTCGTTGTCGATAGGGGATGGGCCCTGTGGTACTGCGGACTTTGAAGTTTTAATTTAGACTCAAGTTATCCTTTCTGGCTAAAACAGTAGCTAAATATGTGTAATAGTCCTTTTCTTTCGTCGCAACAACATCAAGGCACACAAACGTAATATATTGACTGACGAATACAGTGATGGTACATATGATGTTTATTTACACTAGACATGCCAAAACGTGGCTGCTAGAATGAAGATCAATGACAATCTGGTTCACACATAAAATGCAATGGCATTGATGAGATGACAAATGTGGCTTTGAGTTATTATAGCTCTATAAAAGACGTTCATTCAAACACAGTAAAGATCATTAGGTATCAAACTAGAAACATTGTTTTAGTCAGCATATAAAAATAGTTGTACAAGTCCCAATGTAGGCTACAAGGTAAGAAATCCGATGTTGATAAATCTGAACTGATGTTAAGGAGGATAATAATTATAGCTACTAGGTATATATATATATACAAAAAGAACGTCTCAACATACAAAGGTGTGGGAGAAAGTCTCAGTGTGCGAGGGAGATTTTTCGCGCCCAAAATGGCGGTTTTATAGAGATTATTGAAAGTTTGGTTGAGTTTAGACCCTTAATTGTTCTAGCTTCTGATTGGGTGAGAAAAATCTACTTTCGGACAGATTATTTAAGGGTAGGGAGGCTTGACTAAAGTGCAGGATCGACAGGAGAGAAGGCGGGAGCGGTGGAAAGATGAGTTACCTTTATTATTTGGCCTCCAGAACTTGCATAACATACAATTTTTATATATATATATATATATATATATATATATATATATATATATATATATATATACTTATTATCGGTCAGTGCACTTAATTTATTTATTGCACATAAGTTCCGGTATAAAATTCATCTTTAACCGTTCTTTGAGTGGCTTGAATGTATTAGTTCATCGTGAATCCGAACCTAGACGGACAACGAGCCCGGGCCAAAACAACATGTTTAGAGACAGACACGCTACAAACACTATCGAGAATTTCAGAGCAGAATATGAGCTTGAATTCTTGTTCACTCACCTGGTCAATGTTGACCCAGTTGTCCAGTAAGGCACTTCTGAAATGTCTGGTGCACGTGTCCATATTGTCCACTCTATAGCATCCAATGGGAAAGTCATTGAACAGACTAGGGTCATCGCTGTGTCCGTCGGCCATCCAGTGACTGTATAATGAAGAGTTGATGCCTTTCTGTGCTCTGAAGACCATTGTCCAATCTCCAAACTGAACTGATGAACAAACAAGAAAAGCAACATAAACTTTCTAAAAATGCGAGTTTGGTTTTTATCTTATAGCTTCCCCAATCGAGGGCATTGTCAAGGGCAATAAGGGAGGAAGGGATAATGAACACAGAAAGCCGTAATAACCCAAGGGCCAACATATTTGAACATGTTTTATTCTGTCCAGCTTAGGCCTACACTCGTTGCGCAACCTAAAAGCAGGGCTTTAGGAAAGCCACTAGGACAGAAGACCACCTTTATATATTCATACAAAACGCAGTTGATAATAAACAATAAACACGATGCGCCTATTTTAATTGACCTCCAACAAGCGAACGACTGATTATGGAGTGGTGAATCAGACGGTTTACAATGTTGAGAGAAATAGCAAAAGATAGGGAAATGCATAATGGGATTAGGGCATTTCTTTAAAACAGAACCATCCAGACAAAGTTCAAAAGAGTAATATCTGACAAAAAAAACTTGAAGGAAGGGACTGTGGTTTTTGGTATTCTGTGGCAGAGTATCGCAAATTCCTGGTCATGTAGGCCTTCAACGATGATGTTTTGATACAGACCTTGAGTTTTATACGTCAGTAGTCTCGAAAATTATACGTTATTTCTAACTTGCATATATAGGCTAGTATAGGCGTTACAAATGTAGGTGGGTCACAAGGTAAGAATACAAACTGGACCAAGGAAAGAGTTCTGGGGCAGTTGTTTAAATGTTTGCACTGGAAACTTTAACAAAAGAATTCACACGCAAAATAAGGTGAATGAATGGAACACTAGCTAACATCATTGGAATCCAACCCTGTGCAATAGTTTACTCACTGGGCTCATTTCTGTAGAGTATACACCACTCCGGGTTCTTGCTCCACGAGGTGGTAAGGGCGTAGAACTTGTCTCCGTAGGTTGTGCAGGTTTTGTATTTCTCGCTGTAGGTGGCGCTGTTGCAATCATTGCCGCAGAACAGAACGCATAAAAGGAGATTCATTGCTGAGGAAAAACAATGGGAGTTAATGCTAAAAAAGAAAATACACCTTAGGCATAAATTTGTTTTATATTATTAGCTAAAAACAGGTCAATACAGCAACTGTTGGCTCTTTCTTTTAGTAGTTATATTCTTTATTTCAGAAACTGGTGAACGCTGCTTCACGGGACCTATGGGTCAATTTGGTCCGACGAGTACTTTACTTACTTACTACTACTACTACTACTATAAAATGAAAATAAAGGAATAAGGCTTTCCTGCCATTGTTCTTACGTCTGCTGACTAAGGGGCAAATCAACTTAATTTCTTTACAAAACAACTTGAAGCAACTACCATATATAAATAAGCTAATGGTGATTTGCAATGTATAATCATAGACTATAATATACATGGACCGCTTGCTTTAGTTTTTTATGCTATTATCTTCTTTTTTTTTTTTGCAATTCCCGATTCTAAATAAAGTAATTGTCATACAAGTTCCGTTTTGTTAAATCGCTTTTTTTTCGACTTTTAAGGAATACTTGTAGGCCTATTAATCCTATTATCATTGACTATAATAAGATGGACCGCCTGCTCTATTTTTTGAGCCTGTTTTTTTCCGTGCGCACACAACACTGATCTATAAATGTTTCCGCTCTGTACAACTTTCGATTTTCATTTTTCATTGAGAAAATCATAGCGATTAAATAAAACGGAACTTGTATATCAATAACTTAATTTCCTGTATAGCAATTACTTTATTTATAATCGGAAATCCAGAAAATCAGTGTTTCGAGTCATCATATAGCAGAAATACTAAAGCTAGTGGTCCATGTATATTATAGTCTATGGTATAATCAATAATAATGAAATGTACACAAAATTGTCTTTATGCAATTACGGATAATTTTAAATAATTATTGTAATTTGTTAATGAATAAATCAGTATCGATGTTAAGTTTGTCGACCACAATTTGGAGGAAACTAAAATCGTCTAATGGGCAGCTTTGGTGAAGCCTGTAAAAAAATAGGATCTATTATCGTAAAAAGAGAGTGAACAAGTGACGGCCTATGGAGCAGACCACTCCTACGTTAACCATCAATGGTCTTAAAATGAAATGTTGTAGAGAAGTTCATAATATACCTCAGCCCCAACATCACCTATAATTTCAAGTCAATGGATTGAAGACATTGGAAAGTGAAGACCTAGCTCAGGAAAGTAGTAGCCTAAGTGGGGTAAAGTTCTTCTGAATGCCGGAGAAGGCAAATCTCTGCTCCTCGCTGGAGATAAAAGAGCAGCAAAGAAACCGAAAAAAAGGAAAGACTTTCTCCAGTTTAACTCGGGCGATCCTTGTACTCGCGTGTCGGAGCTGCAAAAGTCTGCTTCTCACAAGTTTGTTGCGGTAATGACTTGATAGTGGACCCCGCTGAGCTGGTAAAAACCGTTCAATGGGAGTGCTTTCAATTAAATTACCTTTCAAGACAAAGGAGGCAATGATATAAAGAATAATCTTAGCAAAGCCTGGTGCAAAATTAACTAATAACTATAAATAAATGTATACTTACTGGGCGATGTTATGTTTTCCAGGGGTGTAGCTCCAGTCATCTTGTAACCATGAGCCACTTTAAAAAACCCACTCACCATACCTGCCACTGGTGTTAAAGTCACATAGAGAAACACGGCACACATTAAATTCATGGCTGGTTTGTACATTCTGTCTTAGACAGTGGAATTTTTAAACTGATTTTTCACGGCCGGAAAGTTTTTTTGTTTTTTTTAAACTGCCAATAATGAGAACAGTTCGCTTCATGAAAGGCATTTTGTTGCTCCTACTACGTATAAACATATGGAATTTTTTAGAACCACCGACACTGCCTAGATTCATGTAGTGTTCTTTTTTGACAGCATTTATTTCTTCTGTTGTAATTCTGTTTGTTCTTCTTGTTATTTTTTCGAGGCACTGCAGGTCCAAAGCGTAGTTTTCATTAATTTTGCATTTTTATTTTTTTTTATTTGTTACACACAAAAAGAATTACCGTTTAGTGTTTGGAAAACTTTTGATATTTATCGATTTTTTTTTCATTACAATTGATTTTCGTTCATGTTGATAGTCTAAGAATGAAAATGTTTTTTCATCATAACAATAGCTGGAAAAAATCCATTATTAAGCTTTTCTAGTTTCCATAATATTCAACACAAGGCTCAAAGCCAGTATAAATATTTAGTGACCATCAATGTCGTATGTAAAAAAAAGTAAATTATCCTGTCGGACCAATTTTATCCCTGGGAGTACCAGTACCGGTATATATTTTTATTTTATTTCTTATTTTAATCATTTTATTGCTATATTGTAAAGACCAATACTCTTGCTCATTATTAGCTATAATTCTGTTAAACAATTGGAAAATCTGTGTTATTTTTTTTAGAACGAAAAATGCAATGTTGTTTTACCTTATTACACTGACATAAGACGCATTTTTTAATATCTTCCAACTTGTTCTGCCCTATGGTTTTTTAATTCTGCCCTTCTCAGAAGCTGGAGTCTAATTTCTACAACGTTTTTTTGGGCTATACGCGATCTAATATATATATATAGATCCATTCTACAACATCGACCAGTCTCAATGATAATTCATGCATAAAACTCTGATGTACACCAACACTTCCGGTCCTACTCGTTCATTTACTAACAAAACACGTAGATCTATGTGTGCTGCGTTACTGATACAAAGAGTAAGAAAAGATGAAGGGATTAAATTTTATTTCATTGCCAAAAGATGTTGCCGAAAATAATTGATGGACTGGAATCGTCAGATTAGAAGAATCACCTATTTTAATTCCGAAACGTATTGCGTGATGAGTAACCATGTTCTTTTTTTTTTGTCTTATGTATCATATTGTTGTTGTTGTTTTATAGCCAAGAACTTTTACGCTTGACTACTTTATTTGTAAGCCAAATGTAAACCTAACGCGACTAGCACGTCGACTATTAATCATTGCAGGCTTAATTTTGATGTTAAAAACATATTCCTCATATATAATATTGTATTCTTTGTATATTTCTGAAAAAAAAACAGAACTTGACATCAAGGGTGAATTAAATTATCAAACGCCAGCAAAAGCTATTCTTGAAGCAAGCCGAAAACATCTTTTAAAGAGTGTTGCCGGAATTAAACCGGAAGTTCATCAACACGATAACTTCTGACCTATTGAAAAGACCAGACCTAACTAAAACATAAGACCTGGTATATTGGTTAAGTTCCTTTTAGATTATAGATTAATAAAGAAGTGTCAGTCTCACCATTAACCAAGGACTTAAGTAGATCAAAAGTTTAACAAGTTCAAAGATTATTCATCCAGTCTCATCCAGATGTGGTGAGTAAATAATCCGTAAAGGTAACAAAACTGAGCAAAAGGTAAATTCTTTACGTCTCGCCTCAATGATATTACATAAAGAAAATAAAGTGCAATCGAATAACTATAATGTCAAAGAAACGATGTGTTTGGAGTAAAATAATCCAACCGAAGCTATAGTTAGCGGAATTTTAGTACTGAATTATTAATCTATGTTGCAGTCGTGGGTAATTGGCATAGTATTTTGTCAAATTTTATATAGTAAATTTTGTTTACGTAGGCCTATGTAGGTCTACATTGTAAAACATTCTGGATGCCAAACCTTTAAGAAAGAAATATGAAAGTTTTTGTATTGTGAAATCATTTTGTATAGAATATAGAAGTATACCTTGATGTGAACAAAGACTATATAATAGGATGGACCACTTGCTTTGATATTTCTGCTATTCTTTTTGGAATTCGCAATTCCCTTTTGTACTGTGCTATTCGGTTTCATGTAATCGCTATGATTTTCTCAATGAAAAATTACAATTAAAATCGACGGTTGTATACAGCGGAAACAATTAGGCCAACGTATGAGAGTATAAGTCATTTAAGACAGCTTTATTGGATGCGCACAGAAAAAGAACATATAAGCTCTAAAAATAGAGCAAGCGGTCCATCTAATTAAAGTCTTTGGTGTGACCTGCTGTTCACTACGTTTAGTGCGACAAGAATGTCAACAGGGGAAGATGGGGGCAATCAACCACAAGCATTCATAACAAAATTACTCTCCAAAAAAACAAAAACATTTTACGGAAACCAATCTGTTAAACAAATTTGTTCTGAGATCAAACTTAACAATTTATTTGTTTGTTCGTTTTTTTTTTTTTTTCTTTTTTTTGTTTTTTTTTTTGTTTGTAATATAATAATTTCAAGGTTATTTCATTTTTAATATTAGCCCTAAGCCTATGATTATGGTTGTCGTCTGCTTGACAAAAAATCGCCATGACGTAAGCATTCTTGTATTGACAGATAGACAGATAGACAGATAGACAGATAGACAGATAGACAGATAGACAGATAGACAGATAGACAGATAGACAGATAGACAGATAGACAGATAGACAGATAGACAGATAGACAGACAGACCGACAGACAGACAGATAAACAGATAGACAGATAAACATACAGATAGACAGATAGCATACATATAGATAGACATATTGACAGATAGGTAGATTGATAGATGAATAGATAGATAGATAGAAAGATAGATAGATAGATAAATAGATAGATATATAGATAGACTGATAGATAGATAGATAGATAGATAGATAGATAGATAGATAGATAGATAGATAGATATAGATAGATAGATAGATAGATAAATAGATAGATAGATAGATTATAGGCAAACTGATTGAGTGGATTAAAAACCAACAAACGTAGTTGTCCTTGTTATTTGAATGGTATCAGTCGTTATTTCCTAGAAATGCTACAGTTACAATTGTCCAAAGTTCTCGGAACTTTTGGAGTTTTTGGAGTTCCTAGAAAAATACATAGGACAAAAGACAAAAGAAGTTTTTGAATGGCAATGCCTTTTTATGGAATCGTCTTACTTTGACAAGTTAGCTTTATTGCATATCTGAAGCCAGAGCTTTTTGTATGTATATTTTTGTTTTTAGGGTCGTCCGTAAACGACGTCAATCGACTTTGCCATGTCTTTACTTCTGTATGTGTATGTGTGTGTATGCCCTATGCACGGTGGCCGAGCGGCTGGCGTACCGAAGTGTCCAGGGTTCGAATCCTGGTGAAGGCTAGAATTTGTTGCCCGGGTCTGGAGGGTGTCCATGAGTCTACCCAGCTACTGATGGGTACCGACTTTAGTTGGGGTAAGGAAAAGGGCGGCTAGGCGTTGTGTTGGCCACACAATCTCCTAGTATGCTGTGGCCACAGAAACTGGTGAACGCTGCTTCACCGGCTCCAATGATCAAATTGGTCCGAAAAGATACTTTCCTTACATTGGTTTTATGTGTTTTTGTATTTTTGTGCGTAAGATCGTCCATAAAAGACGTCAATCGCCCTTTTCAGGTCTTTAATTCCACCTAACCCCCCTCCCCCTCCATGAGAACCCCATCACCTTTTTATTCCAGCAGGACGCCACAAACTTCTGCCACCACCCTTCCACACGAAAAAATCCACCGTATCTCTATTACACTATCAGTATGTTTCCATTCATTTTTATTGTCATTGTCTTATAACTATTACGATAAACATTTTTAGGCCTACAATTATTACTGTAGTTAATTAAGTGAAGCATGCTCATAGTGGAAATTTCATTTTTAGAAGCAAATTATTTTAAGGTTACGTCACATTGTTTAAATACCTCTTCCACTCGACACATATTATTATCACAATTAATTGTTTGTCCCCCCCCCCCCCCTCCCCTACGTGCGTGGCGTCATTTATGAATGACCCACTAACTCATTCTATGACATTTACCGTCTTGCCGTTTCCTGGAACTACCTGTTATAATGACCTATTTCCACCAACAACTAACCGTACCCGACTTTTACATTGCGTTTTCTAAGAATTGCGATGAAACATTATCGGGTAACTTTAACTTGGAAACATTTTTTTAATTAAAGGACTGATAAGTAGGGCAAAAAACAAAATTTACCGCGGCAACAAATGATAAGGCCTAATTCCGCGGTATGGTTTTAGTTATTCCGCGGCTTACCGCGGCAACAAATGACAAGGCCTAATTCCGCGGTATGGTTTTAGTTATTCCGCGGCTTACCGCGGCAACAAATGACAAGGGCTAATTCCGCGGCTTACCGCGGCAACAAATGATTAGGTCGTATTCCGCGACTTACCGCGGCATCAAATGATAAGGCCTAATTCCGCGGCTTACCGCGGTAACAAATGATAAATTCCGATGAATTCCGCCTTTTGGTTAAAGAAATTCAAAGTGTACATCACCCAATTTATCTTTTTATCTTCATGATTTTCTGTTACATATAAGATAAGGTATGTGATCCCCAACTCTCCATTTTTTTTTCACACTCATTAGCCCAGAGGTCGGCAACCATTTGCGAACAGTGTGCCAAATTAAGATTCCAAAATCATTCTGCGTGCCAACAGCCTAAACGTCAACCTGTTATATAATAGTTAAAAAAAATATTTAATAGGACAATTAATTTAACTCCGTAGCAAGACCAATGCCAAAAGCAAATGGGATTTATAGAGAAAATACTAAAAGCGTTTTATATTTAGTAAAACAATTAACTTGTTTGTGATTATCATCTTTTTTATATGTATTTATATCGATACAATATTTTATTTGTCAACTTAACTTTCACATTTATGGTAATCATTGTCTAAATATTATTTTGGTACTCAAGATGAAGATCGAACACTTAGTAGTATTAATTATATTGTAATATCAGTTTACAGAGATATTTTTCTTTTTTTTTCCTTTAGGAGGCGCGTCGGAGTTTTAACTCCTTGCCCCTCCTGTGGGCCTTCTCGGCTGGTAAAATTTTGGGTGTAAGTGAAGGAGAGCAAGCTCAATATCTCGCAGGGCTCGGACAACATACCGCTACCGGGTGTCTTGTCTTTACCGTGCCTCCAGCCAAGCCGACCGCACTCGTGCCACTTTGACCGCCCTCTGAAACCAGAGAGCCGACATGCGATAGCGAGGTGTGGGGGAGGTGACCAAGGCCTCCCACACTCCGTGCAAACCAGAGTGAAAATATGTATACGTAGTGAGGGGACGTTAGAGATGTCCTTTTAATTAATGTAATTAGGAGCACCATTCATGATTTACCAATACTGTCGTACGAAGAGATACTTTGTATTCAAACAAACTGGGTACTTAATGTAATGTTCAAAATTATACATATAAATTCTTTAGTCATAAAATATTTATACAATTTTCAAATACTTTTAAAAAGTTTGTTCATTTTAAAGTTATAAATTGTAAGTCATTTATTCGTTTTTAAAGGAAATATAAAAAATATTAAAATTATTAGCGCAAATTAAATGCTGAAATTATCTCCCTTTAATAAAAAAAACCGTTTCCAAATTTGATTCAATAGTGATGCCAAACAAGATATGTTTTGTAATGAAAAAAGTATTACTGACTTATTTGTATTTCTTTATAAGTGTAAGTTGAACCAAAAGTTGAAAATAGAACAGCGAATGCCTATCTATTGAGAATAGCAGATGACTTTCCTATGCTAACCAGCTTCCTTTCAGATTTTTGTCCGCAAAAGGGCACATTTATATGCAAATTTTTAAAAAGTTTTTAAAAGTCTTGCATTTGATTAAAAAACTTTGCTTTGAGTATTTCGATGTACTTCTGAAAAAGCCCTAACTATCTATATACCTTAATATAGAGTGGTACATATAGTTAAATGTTTTGAAATTGATTTCACGGCAAGATATATGTCCAGTGGTCCTTGTAAATGCAAGTTCAACTCAATGAAATGTGTCGCTATGTCATTAAGAAACATCGGCTTCAACAGTCAGTTTTCCACATTCAGAACCGGAAAATGTTTTTGTTTTTTTCATGAATTAAAAAAAAATCTTGGAGGTCTCTAGCGTGCCATTAAAAATCGCTCTGCGTGCCAAGTTTAGCACGCGTGCCTTAGGCTGCCGATCCCTGCATTAGCCTACCACTTTCATGTTTACTTTTACTTAAGGCTTACAGAACCATCTACCGGAAAATCGAGTACCAGGGTATTCCGGATTTCTTTTTTCAAGAACCCTTAATCCTGTTCCGATATATCCTTTAATGACACGGTTTCACATTTTTACATTATGCCTAGAAGAAATGTTTCTAGCTATCTGGTCAATCCAAATAATTCCGGGTTGATTGTTTGAATATAGGCTAAATACCATTCTACTTATTCTAATTTAGCCATGATTGTGATAACGATACAAGTTTCGGTCATTTTGTGTTCTCCACGAGTGACCTCAAGATGAACAATAACAAACAAGAATATTGAAGTCAATGGGCCGTATTGCTGCTGAGAGTTAACACCCTTGCCCATTTTACAATTACGGTATATAAGATTGACTTGTATAAGGGGCAAGGGTGTTAACTCTCAGCAGAAATCTTTACAATTACGGTATATAAGATTGACTTGTATAAATGTTATACTGTACACTGGTTATCTGCCTTTTGTTTTGTGAAAATGTGATTCAATAACAATTTATTGATTTGACCAAATACTATAATAAGATGGATAGCTTGCTCTATTTTTAGAGATTATAAACGTCTATGTTCTTTTTTTTTCTTGCGCAACCAATTGACAAGTCTTAACGATTATGCATGCAAAAAAAGGTAAAAAAAGAAGAACATTTCCGGTCTTATTAGATCATTTTCTACGAAACATGTCTGTGTGCTACGTTACTGGTTGTACGAAAATATGTATAGAATTAAATTTTATTTCATTTCCAAAAGATGGCACCAAAAGAAAACGATGGATTGTGAATGTCAGATTTGAAGAATCACCTATTTATAATACCAAACTAATTGCTTGATGCAAAAGAATTTTCGTGTTGTTGTTTTTTTTTATAAATCTTCGCATTGTGTTTTTTAATTACCAAGGACGCAACTCTTGACTAACTTATTTTATAAACAAAAGCTAAATTTAACCAAACGCGACTAACACTTTGAGTATTTTCCTTAATGGTGACTCAAACAATTTTTTTTTATTGTTTGACTCTTCTTCATTATCTGTCTTAGTACTCATGGATAATGAATTAAAAAAATTATTTACACACACACACAAATGCGCTTATAGAGCTCATAATGATAATAATAAAGATGATCATTTGTTTAGAGCTACTCTACATGCTATAAGACTTAGCATGCTCGGTGCGCTCTAATCCACGATAAAATGTGGATCTGATTCGAAAGTTATATGAAATTCATGGAGCATTTCGCTTAATTCAAAACCATCTTGCCCAGGTTGTTCATTTATTGGTAGCAACTGGCGTACTGCTGACCTGTACGATTATAGTCAGTCGTGGCTTTGGCTGAGTCAGGTAGACAAGGGCGACGCTCATTGACGCAACCAACTAATTAAGACCAATACGTTCTAAAATTGGATGGATATCAAGTTGGACATATTCCAAAGCAGCCATATATATACTAACGCTCTACATATACAATAACGTGTTTATATTGAACATTAAAAATTATAAATCAACAGAGATAAATGTTGAGAAAAGTTCGAAAAAATAGAAAATAGTTACTTCCCTTATCGATAATAAATTAAAATTAAATATACTAGGACAATTTTTACATCAGTGATTATAAAAACATTTATTTTTTTTTCTTTACAATTCCTCGAGTAATTGTTAAAATGATTCAATGTATAAAGATATAATCATTTAACAAAATAACAACTAAACTATTAGAACTAGTTATGCTATTTTTTATTAAAATTACTAACAGTGTCCAATTTAACACCAAGGCGAAATTGAATATTTAAACAAAAAATCCGTTTGGCTAAGTAAAGAGTCTAGTCTTTTTTTTTTAATTATTTTTCACGTTATATAAAAAAGACTCCTGGTTTTGACATTTTAGTGACACCATGTGTTTCTAAATTACTAAATTATTCAAACTAGACTAGGATATTTTTTGTGAATTTTAATTGTTGCCCTTCCAACAAGTTGGTGACTTGCTGTTTTTTAATTTAGAACTTGACAAACACAGCCATGACATCAGCATAACTGTATTCTGTAATAAAGGAAAGAAAATATTTCATCTGAAACAGAAGGTTGGATGGACAGAGGGACAGGTATAGACACGATGACAGTCAGGCATACTGACAGGCAGACAGACAAAAAGAGACGGAAAAAAAGAGTGCCGTACGAATAGACAGATAGATAGATAAATAGATATATAGATAGATGATTAGATAGATAGATAGATACACAGATAGATATATAGATAGATAGATAGACAGATAGATAGATAGACAGATAGATAGATAGATGGTAGATAGATAGATAGATAGATAGACAGATAGATAGATATATAGATAGATGGTAGATAGATAGATAGATAGATAGATAGATAGATATATAGATAGATAGATAGATAGATAGATAGATAGATAGATAGATGGTAGATAGATAGATAGATAAGTAGTAGGTAGTAAAGTAGAAAGGATATTTAGAATATAAACAATATTTTATATAGAAACAATAGGACTGAACCTAAAAATGTTTAAACATGCCTGCATTCAGCTATCTAATTTTTGAGAAATTTCGAAGGCGTAAATTTTAAATAAATTGTATGAGCCAATGAGTAAATGTCCAGATGGCTACTGCTGCATTAAAATAATAATGACATAATTACATAACGTCTCTTCTGTTGTATTTAAATTAATTTCTTAGTCAAAAACATTTATATAACGCTATTGTACGCCAACTATTTTGATTCTATTAAAGGGTTGGTCGCCTGGACAAAACAAAGTAGCTCAGTAGCTCCCTTTGGTTAGGTTGTGCAATAAACGAGGGAGACACAGATAGAGACGCCTTTGGTTAAGCTGTGAAAAAATTAGAGAGACACAGATAGAGACGCCTTTGGTAAAGCTGTGAAATAATGCGAGAGACACAGAGAGAAACGCCTTTGGTTAAGCTGTGAAATAATGAGAGAGACAGAGATATAGAGACGCCTTTGGTTAAGCTGTGAAATAATGAGAGAGACACAGAGAGAAACGCCTTTGGTTAAGCTGTGAAATAATGAGAGAGACAGAGATATAGAGACGCCTTTGGTTAAGCTGTGAAATAATGAGAGAGACACAGAGAGAAAAGCCTTTGGTTAAGCTGTGAAATAATTAGAGAGACAGAGAGAGAGACGCTCAGAAAAAAAATTTAAATAGAAAGAGATGCGTTCCGACAAGGAAGAAAAAATTCGAGAGTAGAGAAAAGAAAACAAGCCATTCAACAACAACAATATAACTAGACAGAATATCTCACATTGTGAATAGACAGACATTCAATATAGAGACATTATCACCTTTTGGGGTCTTGCTGAGATGTGCAAGTCCGTCCGATTTCGAGTAAAGGAACAAAGGATAGTTGACAACAGTGTTATTCCATTCAGCTTCGCAGCCGTCCCAGTCCTTATCGATGGCCAGAAAGTAGAGTGTGTCCGTGCTACAGCCATTGTAGGCTCCACAAATAATGAATCGTCTTATATTGTTGTCAGCCAAAAACCTACGCACAAAACATACATTAGTTCTTTCTGTTAACGTGTGATTACGGTGTGATTCTTAACTAGAGAGCAGCTTAACTCATTCGTGACCAATGGTAGCTTACTTAAACGAGGTTGGTAGTCTTCGTAAGTAGAAAAGGGTACTACAATGACAATAGGGGTTAAAATATTGTGAATAAGGTTGTCGCTGGTTATCTGGGTAAAAGAATACAAATTCGATAACAGTAAATTAGGCAAAAATGTCTCTGCAGTTGACAATGCAGGATAAGTTGTATCTCTTTTAAATATTTAAAGTCCATAGCTCTTAGTGTTTACTGTATGTTATGCAACGTCAGGGCCCTCGAGAGAAAAAAAAGATGCCGGTACGATATCTTTTCTGAATCCATCTTATTTTTTATTTTTTATTTTTTATTTTTTTTTTCTTTTTTTTTTTTATTATTTTTTTTTTTGGAACAAGCCGGCTGGCCGTGCGGTTAGATCACCGGACTGTCAACCAAAAACCAACTGACACGTCGCGTGTTCTATCCCCGCCACCGGCAGATCCCAGTCGCCCTACAGGAGTTTTGGGACCAGATGACGTTAGTACTGGGTTGTTATCCCGAGCGCTTAACCGGCAGCAGTGAAACCTCTTACAGATTAATAGTCTTCTAGAGCGCACTGAGCATGCTAAAATAGCATGGATAGAAGCGCTATATAAATGACCATTATCTATCTATATTTAGATGATTTATTTGTATTACATGCGTTTGAATAATCAGGAATCTTTTTAAAAGGTCTGAGGACCAATTTGTGAAACTGTCTTAACCCTTCCCGTACCGACCTACTTCTATCTATGCTGCCTTCAGTTCCGCTATATACGCGCCCGGGACTGTAAGGGTTAAGAGTTACCATTTACCATTAGAGTGTAATCATTTCAATCACAGCCTTACAGGTCTATTACAAAAATACTTTAATCAAGTACTAAGCACATAGTTCTTAGTTTAAATTGTTATTATTGTTCCTCCGCTTCAGTATTGATCTTGCAAATATTACAAAGGTGTGTAAAATGGAAAAGTTACTCTCACTGATAATTGATGAGTAATTTGGTTGAAAAGAACTAGAAAAGTATTGTAGGTTTTAAATTGTCAATTAACTTGTCATAATTCATTTTAACATGGATTAATTTGAATGCGAAAATTGAGAGAGTGAATTGAGAATAGGAGAACATGTTAAGGTAAGCTACTAGTATTTGTCACAGCTACTTGATTTAATAATTTGGGACATATCTATGACAGGTGAAACTCTGTAATAAATAAATAGCAATATTATATCAAGGCAATTAAAAAGACTTCAAGTTTAATGCGTTTTAAATTGTATTTATATAAAGTATAAACGATTAACAACTTCACAACTTTTCAATACGGTACTATAACAAAAAAAAGTACATAAATATACATCTTAATCGCATTTCATGCATGTCTGTCATTAAGTATTTACAAATATACCCAAAATCATTCATATTTTGAATGCTTACTGTTTCATGAAAAGAAATATTCAACAGAAAATAATTCAATAGGCCGACATGAATGATTAAAAAAAAGATTACCGGTAGTTTTATTAAAACAGGGCTGCCTTGTGTGCCTTTTTCTTTGCAAAACTAAAAAACTACAGTGTCAAAGTTTGTCTTGCAATGCCAGACTCAATACTGAGCCTAGCAAAGTTGTTCAGGCGATTCTGACTCACAGTGGACCGAAGGTAATTTTTGATGAGCTTAAGTTTACTGAAGCTCCTCTCTGCTGATGCTACTGTGGCTGCTGCTGAGAGGAACGTCCTCAAACTAACACTTATGTTGGGAAAAATATTTTCTAATTTGAAATTTAACAGTTTCAATGCACCAAACTATTCTTTGCCAAAATTTGCATTATGAACCATTGTTAGATGAATTATTTCCTGAACAAAGTCTTCACAACGTATGTCATTAGAATACTTTTCTGCTAACATAGCAGCTTTATTCTTCAATCGTTCTTCTGACATCTTTTGGTAGTTCCAAAGAAAGCTGAATGTGTCAGAAATATCTTTGAATTGCACCGAACTGTATGCCCTGCAATAAAACTATCCAATACAACATAAAATATGTCTTTTCGAAAGTGGCTTCCTCCGGGCATTCGTCTGTTTCGTTCATCTCATTCACATTTTCATCAGGTTTATCCTCATCCTGAAATCTTCTTATTTTTCTGGCAGTTGTATACTGTTCTTAAACAATTGTACTTCTATCTGCAGGTTGGCTGCAACAAGCCTAGCTTCATTCCAGATTGCTTTCCAACTGTTTCGCAAAGCCCCTAGTTGTGCATATAAGTTTGCAACTACCATATCTATAGTCGCATCACAAGCATGAATGACTTTGTCGTAGAAGTCAATAGGGACTAGTATATTGTGCCACACGACTGACATTATGAAGCAAGTGATAGAACCGACATAACATATAGTTCCATGAATTTCGTTTCTTGTTTTAGGAGTAAGATTCAGTTTTAACAGGTTTTCCAAAGCCAACTCAGCCCTTGGTAGATGAGCTACAAATGGTTTTACACTTTTAAGTCGATCTGACCATCTGGTGCTAGAAATGCGATAAAGCTTGACCGTATTTCCCACCTCTTGGGGCTGCAACTGAATAATGTTTACTTACATTTGTAAAAAAGTATGATACCTTCAACCGCCCTTCTTGGCTACCGCACAGGAAATCATTAAAGTGTAAAAGGATCGACTAACTAGCTTTGACTGCCGTACTAGTATGCAGCGACATAGAGTATTTAGGCCTAGGTTACCAAACTAACAGGGAGAACTGTAAGCCTGTAAGGCTCATAGATCTATATTTGTAAGTGTCTCTGGAGAAAAATAATGAAAAAGAGATTCTAAATGCTATCGAAAATAATTAGGTTTTATATTAAAACTAAAGGATGCTTTGCATGTTTAACAAAATGTTCAAGTACACATTCAAAGAATACCAAAATTAAGGCCCCCAGCGCCACGTGAAATTGTAGGAGGTTTTGGGGCATCTCCTCTTAGCTTAATTGCAACAATTACAAAATATTTGCGTAATGGCCAATTTAATTATAAATTTTAATATTCATCGGCTTCATGGGCACCCTACACTCTTATGGGCCCCGGTGCGGGGTACCGTCTGTGCCTCCTCTCGTGGGGCCTGTGCAACGTAACCGAAATGCTACTAATTAGTGTTATCACTTGTCTAAATAAATGTTCATTTTCTTGCAAGTCACACCCATCTTTCTCATTAATAATGCCCAAGTACTAGACAAAACGAAGCAGACATTTGAATCACCCCTATTGAAGAATGGACTCACCCGGGCACCTGAAAGTCCGTTATAAGTCCGTTGGTTTTTATTGTGGCCCAGGAGGAAGACATAATGTTCGATCTTCGAAACCACGACTCTCTGTTTGAGGAGGTGCCGTCAAACACAATGTACACGACCTCTGACCCATTGAGGTAGATAGAAAATTTGACCTAGTAAAAAAACGTAGCGGGTATGACAATCACAAGTTAAACTGTACATAAAAGACATTCATTTCTGTAAACCTATTACAAAAAATTTAAATTTAGATGGCTCGATTTATAGGCCTTTATAACCAGAACAGAAATTTCTATTTGTCTAACTAGTAACTTAATTAATAAAAATAACAATAACTTTAAAAAAAAAAAAATTCAGTCGATACCAAATTAAACGAATATATTTACTAAATTAATCTAATTAATATCAAATAAACAAAGAAAAGAAAATACACTCACGAAAATCCTACAACAGAATTAACACAGTGTAATGAGGTGAACACAAGATACTCTACACAACTCTGCCACTGATAAAAAAATCTCTACAATAGTTGCGTTACAATAATAAGCTTAAACTCAAGACTCAAGAGACTACTATATCGATATAAAAACTCTATCTCTACAGAACGAATCCCCTATATATACTATACTTGTTAAAGATTTCTGGAAGACCGGTATCCTAAAAATAACTCAAGGAAATTGTAAACACCGCTTTCTACTAATTTCTAGACCACGAGAGTATTTGGGAGAATTCTCTTGCATCAGCTAGTCAAAAGAAACAAAAAACTAATGACGCGACAGTGAGAGGTTAGGGGGAGATAATCTACTTAAACACACATAACAATACATTCAAATAACAATGACAGTGGAGTCTGTCTCTGGATGCCATTTGTTGACCAAGACAAGAAGCCATTTAATGATTTAATGTCTCCTTTTAATTAAGAGATACTACAAAGTATACTCACCTCTGCCCCAAACACATGTAAACACGCTAGGGAGGACTGACTTTGACAATTATCTCTTAAAGACTATTTAATATATTATATAATCAAAGAATGCGATAAAAAATTTGAACGTTTTACCCTTTGTATAGCCGCAGGGGTCGGCAACCTTTTGAGGCAGAAGAGCCAAAAGTTACAATTTACACAATTTCCCAGTTTTTAAAGAGCCGCTAACTTATTTTTCAATATTATCGTATTTGATTAGGAGTAGGATCAGCCTACCTAAAGGGCCTACAAAATTAATTTTTTTATTTAAAATAAATAGCTTTAAATATGAAATAATAGGGACCTATTTATTCATATAAAACATACACATGTTTCGCACAAAATATATTAAAGTATGTTAGCTAGCTCTTCTAGAATAATAAAATTAGTAATCAAATAGTAGGCCTATAACAATAATTATTCGATAATAGATAGTTAGGCTACAATAGTTAAATCAATGGGAGGATTGGCCTTGAATGCCTTTCGAAAGTTTGGCTAAATCTGGCTCATATCTTGTTGTTTTCAGTTTCAAGCACGCCTCTAGATTTTTATTTGTTAGTTGGCTTCTTACTTTACTTTTTATTATATTTCATGCAAGAAAACGCTTGCTCGCATGAATTTGTTGACTCGAAGATCGTCAGCACTATAAATGTCAACTTCTTCACCTCGGTGTAGCATTCTGGAAGACTATTCCTTGCGTCAAATATGAGTGCCTCAACTCGCGGCATTTCTTTTAGAGTTTAGAACTGTCCAGTTGTGCAGCGTATCGTGCATGCTTTTCTGGCCCTCCAACTCACAACTTTGCTCCGAAGAAGACAGAACACTAACGCCCGTTGGGTTTCTGACTGGGTGTTTTATATAGTAGTCTAAGTAGTGACTAGAGGCTGTCAGCTTCAGCTGTCTGTCTACTCTATCCTCCCAGCCTGTTTCTGTCTACTATGATGTGCCACAGGGGTCTGTCCTCAGTCCAGTTCTTTTCACCATTTACACCCAACCCCTCTCCTTTGTCATCGAACGCCACAACCTGAAATATCATTCTTTCGCCGATGACACCCAGCTCTATAACAGTGATGAGCCAGAAGACTTCAACGGGCTCCTTGCTTCCATCTCAATGTTTCCTGGACAATGAACTGGACGACGGAAAACAAGTTAAAATTGAACAGTGAGGAGACTGAAACTCTTATCGTTCGTAAGAGACGGCGTCCGATTTTTAGCTGGCCGACGCAACAGTACCTTTCTCCCCGACTGACAAGAGCCTTGGCGTCTATGTGAACCCCACGCTGTCCATGCAGCCCCACATCTCCTTCCTCACCAAAATCTGCTTCTCCCATCTGCGTCGTATTGCCGCCATCCGTCGCTATCTCACTAACGAAGCTTGTGTTAAGCTTGTAATCTCTCTCCTCTTTTCCCGCTTGGATTATTGGAATTCGCACTTGGCTGGCCTCTCGCCTCCTCCCTTCAGGGCCTCCAACGTGTCCAGAACTGTGCTGCCTGACTGGTCCTTAAAAAGAAGAAGTCGACTCATATTACTCCTCTGCTCCGATCTCTGCACTGGCTACCGCTCGGCTACTGATGCACTAAATCTTCAGATCCCTCGCGCGAGGCTAGTGTTCGCTGGCCAACGTTCTCCTATGGGGCCCGTCCGCCTGGAATGCCTTCCCTCTACAGTTTCGCCAGAGCCCTAGCTTCAACACCTTCAGAAACCGACTAAAGATGCACCTATTCAAGTAGCAGTATTCACCTCTACATGTAGGCCTATACATTTACGTCTTTTATGCGTTGTCTATACTCTGTAACTGTTGACGGCGTATAAGCTTAGAACTGTTCCCAACTGGATATACAAGTATTAATATTTGGCTATTATTATTACTCTACCTATTATCACTGTTCTCTGTTTAGTGATTTTATCCTGTTTTCAGTATATAGGCTATATATATATTTGCAGTATACTATCTTTTTATGAATTTTGAAAATAAAATAATATAATTATTAATATTTGCGCATGGAACTGGAGAGCCGCATCTTGTCATCGAAAGAGCCGCATGCGGCTCGCGAGCCACAGGTTGCCGATCCCTGGTATAGCCTAATATATAGATCTATGTATCACTAAATAATATTTTTTGTGAACTAGCTAAATTACCCGGCGTTGTCCGATGTAACAATAACATCGAAGAGGCTAATTAACATGATTATGACATGACTAATTATTAATTTAGATAACATAGATATTGGCAACTTGTAATTGCTAAATGACACTGTGTTTATGCAAGATTTTGTCATATATTATACTAATTAGGTCTATACTAAAATCATGTAGGCTAACTAGACTAACCTTCACTATCTAAAAATTTAAATCGTTCTCGTGAAATAAAACTGGTATTACATTTAAAAATGCGGTGAATAGTATCC
This sequence comes from Anisus vortex, assembly GCA_949126835.1. Classification (NCBI taxonomy): domain Eukaryota; kingdom Metazoa; phylum Mollusca; class Gastropoda; family Planorbidae; genus Anisus; species Anisus vortex. Next base: position 38,851,089 of record OX421496.1, read on the forward strand.
ATGTCAATGGCGTGACATGCGAGGATTCTAAGCACTCTACTACACTTATAAGTATGCTGCGTAGGACACAAGTAGTAAAAACAAAAACGCAGAAATATTCACGTGCCTTTAAACTAACCGATGTGAATTGCAATGGGCACACACATTCTACTTTATCTACATATATATATAGATGTGAATGACACAAAACCCGATCAAGCAAGCCATCTAATGCCTTTTTATTTCAATAAGTTATTCAATTCCTTTTTATTTGTACTTTGTTGTTTTTTCAACCTGGTAGTTACATACCTGCTTGATGTTGGTCCAGTTATCCAAAATGGCACTCCGAAAGTGCTGCTTGCATCCCCCTATATTGTCCAGCCTGTAGCATCCGTTCAGAGAGCTGCCCAGCAGTGGGCTGTCATGGTGCTGACCGTTATCCTTCCACACGCTGTACAAGGGGACGTTGATCTCTTTCTGGGCACGGAAGACCAGTGTCCAGTTTCCATACTGAACTGGAAATAAAGTTTTTTACTTACTAAGTTTTTATCTTAAGCAATAGTTAAAATTTCATTAAGCTTTCTTCATTTAATTGTTTCGATCTTTTTAGTGAAATAAAAAAGAATACATGACACAATATGTGTGACTTATAAGTTTATAAACGATCCTTCTAGTCTAGATCGAAGATTTTTACGTTACGGGTGAGTGGCATGTATTGGATGGTAGAGAATTGCCGTATAGGCAATTGGGAAAACGTTTGAAGAGACACCGGCTGCTCGCGCTGATGTCGTAATCTTCAGTGATGCGCTTTCATTACTCCAGGCCATCGACGTCTTGGGGTCATGGATCGACCTACTTGTTCGGCTGATGGTTGCTATTTCCAATCTGATCCTCAGGTACGAGGTGACGGTCATTTTGCAGTGGATTCCAAGTCATGCAAGAGTCGCTGACAATGAGATAGTGGATGCCTTGGCTAAGAAGGGATCCCTGGTACCCACTCCGCAGGGTCCGTCCTCCTTCGAGAGTGTCCGCAGATCAATACGTGCGTGGGAGTCAGAACAATGGTTTAAGAACTAGGACGAGTCTGACAAGAGTCGAGGTGTGTGCCAGCAACTAAAACGGCCAAATCGAGCTGATGCGTGGTGGAAATTCCGCAGGAGAGAACAGGCAACGATTGTCCAGTTTCGAACAGGCCACTATCCCATTGGCGCCAATTTCGAACGCCCAGCCATGATTCGCGTTGTGGACACTGTAGAGAAGCAGAAGAAACCATCGAGCATGTGCTTTTAGACTGCCATGCCTTGCAGGAGAACAGAGTGGATGGGAACGGTCCACTGTTTGCACGGAACTTATTCGGGTGATTTAGCTGTACTACGTAGTACAAGTGTGTTTGTCCTCCGAACCCTAAGAGATTAGTCTAGGTTCGTATCGCTCCGGTGAAGTGAGGTTTAAGTCTGGTGACGGCCCTAGAACCCTATGTACTATCCGTAGGACCGATTTTTATCGGTGGTTTTACACACTTCTCCAGTTTTGTGGCCCATAGGTACAGAAGTGATAACCGCAAGACCAGCCGGCTATTGCATTCAGAGAAAAGGAATGGGACGTAGCCTAAATGATATTAAATAAGTAGATAGGTAGGTGTCATTTTCAAGCCACGTTCGTCCAAAAAGCAGGGCGGGGGGGGGGGGGGCGAGCATAGTATAGAGCAGGGGTCGGCAACCTACGGCACGCAGAGCAATTTTCAATGGCATGCGAAAAATCAAGATATTGAGTGCTAGACATGTTGACTTTTAATATGTTGGCACGCTGAAAGAATTAGAAGTTCTACCTCGGCACACAATAATCAAAAAGTTGCCGACCCTTGGTAGAGGAGGACTCTGTAATGCTATATAACAATTAACTCGGGGTAGTGTGGTATTTACCCTCGATGGGGCGGCGAGGCTTCCACGGCGGCTCAATGTTCTTTAAGCGTACATAATCGTCAATTCAAAGCTAAAGCATTTTCTCATGCGACCCCAACATCTCGCTTTCTTGTAATATGGTAAGACTCTACAGATCGTGGGTAAACTCTTGACCAGAGGAATAATATACAGTAAGAAACCAGACAGTAGAGTATCCTGAATTCGTCGAATACACGTAGAATCAAAGACTCTTATAAGATGGACCGCTTGCTCTATTTTTAGAACTTATATGTTCTTTTCCGTTTTATTTAATCGCTATGATTTTCTCAATGAAAAATTAAAATTAAAATCGAAAGTTCTATGCAGCGAAAACCTGTAAAGCAAACGTAGGAGCGTAGAAGTCAATTAAAACAGCCTTATTGGTTGCGCACGGAAAAAGAACATTAATTTTAGCTCTAAAAATAGAGCAAGCGGTCCATCTTATTATAGTCTTTGCAGAAACCAAACATTGCCAGCCTACCTAGTTCATCCCTGTACAGCACGCACCAATCCGGGTCTTTGCTCCAGGCTACGTCAGAGTTGTAGAACCTGTCTCTGAATATAGTGCAGGTGTTGTATTTCCGACTGTAGGTGGCGCTGCCGCAGTCGCTGCCGCACAGAATGGAACAAAACGAGGAACTCATTTCTGAAAATGTTGTACACAAAATGAAAATGACAATATTATAATAATAATGCTTTTATAGCGCATATCCGGTTGGGGACAGTTCTATGCGCTGTCAACAGTAACAGAGTACAGACAAGTAAAAGACGATAATATATACATGAAAAACTTCAGCCGGCTCCTGAAGGTGTCGAAGCTAGGGCTCTGTCGAAGCTGTAGTGGGAGGGCATTCCAGGCAGACGGGAACACGTATGAGAATGCTCATTCTCCAGCGGATACTAGCTTCACACGAGGGTTCTGAAGAGTTAGTGCATCAGAAGCCGAGCGGAGTGGACGGGATTGTGTGTAGAGCTCGAGACAAGAGCGGAGGTAGTTCGCGGCAGAGGCACTTGTGACAGAGAGAAGCCAGCTTGTAGGAGATCCGGTGGTTGATGGGTAATCAGTGCAGAGATCTATGGGTTTCATGATATATATGCACATAGCCAACAATCGACTTTCTTAAGCGACATGCAAAATCTAAAGGGTTGCCTTAAAAAGTCGGAAAAATCAACATTATAACCGCTTTATCAAAATGGAAGATGCAAGATTTAACTCAATTTCATAATAAATAAAAGTTGTCTTTAAGCGTACACATGCACATTATAAAGTAAACAACACTGACCTATCTATACATGGAGTGCTCAATCACTTAAAGCATAAACATGTTGGGAAAATGCAAACTCTTTATATATATAGACTAGTGGTCAAAATGACGGAGAAACGGATGACTACTAATGTGTTCTGCTAAAAGAGAAAGAAAAAAAGACTATTAGGCCTACAATAAAAACTGAAGTGAGAATGTTTCTTTTCGGTATTTAGTTTTTGATATTTTTAATTGTTTCTGGTCGTCTTGACCCTGGCAATAAGCATAAGAATTGTTGCTGACAAACTTCTGGTATTAAAAAGTAGCGAACAGTTGTGTTGACTTGACTTGTTATTAATAATATTAAATTAACACTGATATGCTATCTAAAAGAGAAAAAAAATACAAATACCAAACAATAAAAAGGTAAATAATAAAAACTAAAAGTGAGAAAAAAAAATGTTTCGGTATTTTATTTTTTGTTCTTGCTTATTGTATCAATAAAACAGTATTGAGAATGTTTCTTTCGGTATTTAGTTTGGATTCAGAATTGAGAAAACATAGTAAATCTCGCGTTTAACATAGTAAATCTCGCGTTTAACATAGTAAATGAATGGAAGTGGCCATTTGTTGCGTAATATGGCACGTGACGGCAAAAAATCTCCCGTCGGCCGGGGCAAGTGAGAGGTTGCTCTTTTGCACTCCGCTACGCACAGCGAGGTTGCAAAACTAAGCACACTTTCCTATTTTCTAAGACAACTTAAATAAAATACCCTTCGCCTTTCATTACCTAATAATTCATCTGCCTATGCTACAGAAGCACTAAACTTAAATATAGTTTATATTATTAAATCCCCAAATATAGCGAACAAACATATAAATATATATATAAACATATAAACAATCTCACGGTAATTATATATATTGATGATTGATGATTGATGATGATAAGTGGACCGTAGTTTAATGGCCCATTTGATACTGACATTCATACAATTTTGTGAGGAGATGAGGTGAGGTGTGTGTGGGGGGGAAGGGGAGGGGGGGCTGTGCCCCTATTATTTCTGCTACGCTAAGGTTAAAACTGGGTGAACGCAGTGTAAGGATGTACAGAACTGTTTACATGGGAAAATCGTTATTCTAGCAACAACAAGTTATTAACTTTACACTCTCTTCCTTCCATTCAATCATAAACGATGTGCTAAAGGTGGTGCCGTCTCCCATCCATCTTTCATGACACTACACCACTATGTCAACCATTCTACGCTTGACTGAGAAATTATATCTCTCCTTTTGTCAGAGCGGCGCTGTATAGTTTTTTGGCCAGGTCTTTGTTAGAGCGTTGCCGCGTATTTGTTTCCTTACGGACGACTAAAATTGACGCGCCGAGCTACATTGTTACAGAAGGAACATCTGAAAAATATATATGAGAAGATGCGATCGTTTTGTTGTGTCAAGGGATACATTCATAAAAACTATAAAAAAAACTACGTTTGGAACATGGTACTGCATTCCATAAGTAAGTGTGTAACAGGCCCCACGAGAGGGGGGTACAGGCGGTACGCCGTACCGGGGCCCATGAGAGTTTAAGGGGCCCATGAATCCCATGAATATTAAAATTTAAAATTAAATTGGCGATTACGCAAGTATTTTTTAATTGTTGCTTATAAAAATAAGAGGGGATACCCCAATACCTCATACAATCTCACGTGGCGCTGGGGGCCCTTAATTTTGATATTCTTTGAATGTGTACTTAAACATCTTGTTAAATATGCAATGAAGCCTTTAGTTGTAATTTAGGGCCTAATATTTTCGATAGCATCTAGGATCTCTTTTTCATTATCTTTCTCTAGTGACAATTACAAATATAGACCTTACATGCTTACAGTTCTCCCTGTTAGATTAGTAGTGTCAAGATGTTGTGGTAGTGATATATATGTAAGGTATAAATAATATATATAAGGTGTGCATGATATTTGAATGTGCAATAGTGCACCATAGTGTGAAATTGTGGAGAGTATGTAAAGTCGATTTCGCAACGCAGAAACCAAGAGAGACTTTAGTTGACAATTGGACTCGACGTGAGATGAGTCCTGAATATTGGAGTTGTACTTGTCTACCAACAACTCAAGTCGTGGCCAGAGTATATGTGAATGACAGTGTTGTACAGTAACTAGAACATGCATTAAACAGTTTTATTGAAGAGGAGCCTCTGTTGTATTTCAAGTTATATGTGATTGAGTGTTCGTCCTGTGACAAGTAGCCTAGGCCTACATACTCTATATCGCTGCATACTAGTACGGCAGTCAAAGCTAGTTAGTCGATCTTTTTACACTTTAATGATTTCCTGTGCGTTAGACAAGAGGGGAAGTTGAATGTATCATAATTTTTGACAAATGTAAATATATATTATTCAGTTGTAGCCTCAAGAGGTGGAAAATACTGTCAAAGCTTCATGGCATTTCTAGCACCATAATGGCCAAATCGAGTTAAAAGTGTAAAACCATTTGTAGCTCATCTACCAGGGGTGTAGTTGGCTTTGGAATACCTGTTAAGGCTGAATCTTACTCCGAAAACCCATAAACGAAATCCATGACATATATGTGTTATGTTGGTTCTTTTACTTGCATCATAATGTCAGTCGTGTGGCACAGTATACTAGTCCCTATTGACTTCTGCAATAAAGTCATTCAAGCATGTGTTGCGACTATGGATATGGAAATGCAAACATAGAAAGCTTATAATATGCAAAACTAGGGGCTTTGCGAAACAGCAATGCGAAAACATTGCGAAAGCAATGAAGCAATGTGGAATGAAGCTAAGCTTGTTGCAGCCTACCTGCACATAGAAATACAATTGTTTAAGAACAGTAATAAAACTGCCAGAAAAATAACAAATTTCATGATGAGGATACACCTGATGGAAATATGAATGAGATGAATGAAACAGAAGAATGCCCTGAGGAAGCCCACTTTCGAAAACACATATTTTATGTTGTATTGGATAATGTTATTGGAGGGCTTACAGTTTACAGTTTTGTTCAATTCAGTCAAATATATTTCTGACACATTCAGCTTTTTTTGGAACTACCAAAAGATGTCAGAAGAAGACTTGAAGTATAAAGCTGCTAAGTTAGCAGAAAAGTATTATAATGACCAAATGATATAATGACTTTCTAATCATATTGTTACGTCCACAATCCCCTTGTGGCCAGAGCTGTGTAGATCTTGCTGATAATTCTCGTTAGTCCTAGGGGAGACTTTAATTATTAGTATTTATGTTTCAGTATTACACGAACTCTTCTTATAGTCCTGGGCACAAATTCAGTATTTGTATTCCAACATTTCCTTTCTTGTACATTAGAGTAGTAGATAAATCTTATTGTAATGTATACAACACAATAAAATAGTAACTTGACAAGGAAGCTTCAGTGTAACTGTTGTTGATAGTTTATTTCAGGTGGTATGTTCAATATATACAATATATCTATTATGTACAGTTAGAATAAAATAGTGCAAACACAAACGTTCTCAAAGGAACATATCTTGAAACTCTCCGTCTTTCAGACAAAACAAATCATTAAATACTATCCGAGTGGTGCAAGGGATAGACCCATTACCAGTAGGGGTGAAAATCATGGTATCATTACAAAACTCATAACAAAAACGATAGGAACTTCCCCTATTAAATAATGAGTCGTTCCCAGACTCTGAGAATTTGAGATCAACACAGAATCCCAACATTACCTATAACCTTTTGTTTTCCTACTAAACGTCCTAATATTGTGTGTAGTAAGAAAAGAGAGAGAGAGAGGAATAAACATTGCGTGTTCCAATTCTTGGAAAAACAATATACATGACAATATCTTATCTTATCTTATACATTACAGATGCTCCTTCTATAGAGAAGATTATTGCGTCCTATGCTCATCCGTGGTCCAAGTCTAGTCTTGCATTTTTATTAATTTTTTTAATGATGTTAAGTTATGGTTTGTTTAGGCAACCCATTACTTGCCCGAATGCCACTTGTGAAGAAAGAGTTTTTTTATGCATTTGCTCCCGCATAAGGTATAAGGAAAGTCAGGAAATAATTCACCTAACAATGGTTCACAATGCAAATTTCGGTAAATAACAGTTGGGTGCATTGGAACTGTTAAATGCTTTGGCAAATTCCAAATAAGAAAATATTTTTAATAAAACATATTAAATAAGTGTCAGTTCGAGGATGTCCCTTCCAGCACCTGCCACAGTAGCATTAGAAGAGAGGAGCTTCAGTAAACTTAAGTTCATTAAAAATTACCTTAGGTCCACTGTGAGTCAGAATCGCCTCAGTATTGAGTCTTGCATTGCAAGACAAAGAAACTTTGACGCAATTTAAGGCAGCCCTGTTGTAAAACTAGTCTTTTTCTTCTCTGTTTTCTTTTATCATTTATGTAGTCCTATTGATGTATTTTCTGTTGACTATTTCTTTTCACGAAACAGTAAGCATTCAAAAGATGATTGATTTTGGTATCTTTGTAAATAATTAATGATTCGACCGACATGCATGAAATGCGATTAATGTGAACTGGTGACCAGTTTACGTTGTATTTTTGTGTTTTTTTGTTACTATACCAGTCTACGGTGTATGATTGTGTTTTTTTGCTATATTTTCTTTGTTAATTACTAAATTATGTACCAAAACTTATCCGTTTTGGGTAAATAGCTTTGTTAACAATTATTGTGAGGGAAGATGGTTATTAGTAATTAGTAGGAAAGGTACTGTAGTTTGTATATATATATATATATATATAGTTTAGTTTAGTTAGATTGTTTATATATTTAGAGGTCTTCGTTTTACTTATAATATGAAGCACACTTTTAACATTTTTTTAACGAATTATTTTTGAGCGCCTGGTCAAGTTGCTTGAATCTGATTGGCTGTGGTTAAATGATTAGGGTTGGTCTGTTATTTAATCCTATTTGAATCGGATTGGTCAGTAATAGTTGTTGATTCGCCCTAGAGGGCTATTTAATCCCTTTCCGGTCAGCAGTAAAGCCCCCTTATTGTGTGTGGTCCAGTATGGCATCTCTCTAAGTCCCGTAAGTTTTGAGTTTATTATATAGTTCTATGACTTTCGTTGTTAAAATATGTATGATAAACTGTTGATTGTTATCTTAACTTTAACGATTTGACAGGATGGTTAAATATTATGTTTGATTGGTAAGATAATGTATTGATTTTAATGGTACCTCGATAACCTCTGAGCATACAAGGAAGCTGCCATTTTGAATGGTTTGTTCCGTTACTTTGTGTGAATTATATTTATATTATTGTTAACCTAATGTTTGCTTTTTTTCCTTATTTTGTTTATCCTTATAAATTAGGTCGGGTAAAACCGCCCATGTTGGTCTTAAGTTAGATGTTATAAATTGCTAGATCTGTTGTTATATTTTCTTGGTTAGATATTCTCTCGTTTATATATTATGTTCGTTTGAGATATTCTTTTCTATGGCCAGATACTAGATAGTGTGTTAAGTGATGAGAGGATTTGAGTTATGATTTTTTGGCTGTTTCTATGTGAATTAATAGTTGGTAGAGATGGTGATTTATTTAGTTAGAAATGACGTTGGTAGACGATGGATTTATTTAGTTGTTGTTGATATTGATGGTTAGGGCTTATTATAATATGAATAAACTTGTTTTATGTTGACTCTTCAAAGATTATTTGTTCACTTGATAGTTAGATTCATTGTTGTAGTGTGCGTTGTGTATGTTTGTTTATTTGTGGTTTGCTGTTCTGTGTTTAGCTTAGTAATTTAACTTAGTATAGTTTAACTTAAGAGAGGTAGTCTTTAGTATTGGTTCATCCAGGTAGCTACCTGCCTACCACAATATAGGTAATAGGTATGCACAGAAAACCCGTCCCCCCCCCTTGTATATAATGTAAATATATATGTATATAATAATAAAACTTGTGTTATTTAATTTAATAACACATGTAATAATAACACTTCAATTTTGTAATACTTTTAATTAACCCCCCCCCCTTTACATTAAGATGTATATTTACGAACATTTTTGTTATAGTACCGAATTGAAAGAAGTTGTTAATCGTTTATACTTTATATAATACTATGTAAAACGCATTGAACTTGTAGTCTTTTTAATTGACTTGATATAATATTGCTATTTATTTATTAGTCTACAGTTTCACCTGTCATAGATATGTCCCAAATTCTTAAATCAAGCAGCTGTGACAACTATAAGTAGCTTACCTTAACATGTTCTCATCTTCTCAATTTACTCTCCTAATTTTCACATTCAAATTAATCCATATTAAAAGAATTATGACAAGTTAATTGACAATTTAATTGTCCAACTATAAAACCTCCAATTCTTCTCTAGTTCTTTTCAACCAAATTACTCATCAATTATCAGTGAGAGTCACTTTTCCAATTTTATTAATCTTTGTAATATTCGCAAAATTAATACTGATCAATATACTGAAGCGGAGAAACAATTAGATCTACAACAATTTAAACCAAGAACTATGTACTGATTTATTTATTTTTGTAATAGACTTGTAAGGCTGCGATTGAAATGATTACACCGTAATGGTAAATGGTAACACTTATGACAGTTTCACAAAATGATACACAGACCTTTTAAAAAGATTTCTGATTTTTCAAACTCGTGTAATACAAATAAATCATCTAGATATGACTAGTGTTAGGAAAAAAAAGGTTGGGGGGGGGGGGGCAGGGAGGCAGAGTAGATTTCGTACCGGCATCTTTTTATTTCTCTCGAGGGCCCTGAGTGTGTATGTTTAGTTTCAATATATAATTAATTTTGTTTATCATGTAACGACACTGAAACAGAGCCTGTTCTAGAGCTGATTCTTACATGGCTCAATTACTTATGTGTTCATGACATAAGACATGATTGCTCATCTTATCTTATCTTTGTAAAAGTTCCTTTTTATGAAGCCTAATGTTTTGTTAGATTTTTTAATTACTTAATTAATATGTGGATTGCTTATCCTGTTTTATTACTCCTAAGCACTTATTACATTGTATTAGACGAAGTCCAGTTGCCTTTTTTGTTGTTGTTGAATGGTGTTGTTGTTTTAAATGATTTTTTGTTACCTCCATAATGTTGTTTACTTTACTTACTTGTTGAATAAACGGTCTTGAGTTGCGTTCCTTGAGTTAGTTTATAGCCTTTCGTCACCATGAAAGCTGTTCCTTTGACACTATTGGATGTTTGGACACATGAAATGACGAGCATTACGACGACGGTGGTCAGCGAAGACCATCTTGACGTCATACATTTTCTATGACAATCACTATTGCCTTTGGGTGTGCAGTGATTAATCATTTCAATTTAATGTTGGTGTGCTTTAATGTATCAACATTTTTTTGTAATTTTCTGTAGATAAATAGATAAAGGATAAACCGTAAATTTGATCTCAAACCCTATTTCTGCTGTTAAAAAAAACATTAGACTATATTAGACTAAAGATTTTTTCCCCGTCGATACGACGTGGTATCCACTGGGCACATATATTAGTCTAGGCCTATATGTAATATATATGCATGAACAAATGAACGCTGTAAACATAAAATATTCCACACACAAATTTAATTGAATAATTATACAAAATTATATAACATCAGATATAAGGCTATGTAATATATAGAACGTAATCTCTAAAGTCTATAAAAAAAAGTGCAATTCAAAAGCTTATTTACAGAATTCTATATAAAATTAAATTACATGGAAATGTGACAACCTTTGGTGGAAATGCATTAATAAATATTTCTTTTTCTTTAACGATCGAGGCGAACAATTTTTAACATTAATTTGCGTAGTCTATATTGATAGTCCAACACTTTGGAATATAATATACAATCAATTATAACTATTTGAAATCAGCGGTCTTTTACACTAAACTAATAGGGCGATTGAGAGGTGGGGTGAGAGGGGGGTGGGGTGGTGAGAGAATGGCTCAGTGATCTTCAACACTTTCCTTGCACTGAACTATATAAAACGATGTATAGTTCAGTGGTTACAAAAATATTTTTTGGTTACATTGTACTGTTAAAAGTCAAATAAGTTATATTATATAGCCTACTTCGCAGAAGTATATTAATTAAATATAACTTATAATTGTGCTTAGTGAAAAAAAAAATTCGAACAAAAATACGACTTACGTTACAATAAATGAAACAATGTTATATTTTATCTTAAATACGAACATGTTTTTTGAAAAACAACTAGACTATGCAAATTCATAATGTCTTATTTCAATCCGAAAGCCGTCTAGTATCTTTAAACGTGCAATTTGAGCCCGTTATATTGGCCTACACTTCGTGTGTATGTTTGTGTATATATATGTGTGTGTGAGTGTGAGTGAAAATTTTTGTACGTGAGCGCGTGGAGTAGAACCAGGTCACCACCAAAAGCCGTCAAGCCATCCCAGTTCAATGCCAAAGTTTACTCTCTCTCTCTCTCACTATCTCTCTCTCTCTCTCTCTCTCTCTCTCTCTCTCTCTCTCTCTCTCTCTCTCTCTCTCTCTCTCTCTCTCTCATTATCGTGGCCCTGAGACAGTGCCTAAAAGACAATAACATCAAACACCCAAAGATTTCGTTTTGTATTTACATTTGTCTATTCGTGTATATTATGTGTGTGCGTGTCTTTTGCGGGTATGTGCGCTCGTTTTGTTGCTGCAATTGTCTGTTCTTCTCACACTCGGTCTGATTATGAATACAGCGCAGTAAAGAATGTAAACTACAGTGCAATTAGCTTTGGTACATCAAGCTTGGCGTACGCAGACATTTATTTTCAACGAGGTCAGGTCTATATTATGCAATAATTTTAATATCTAGATGCGAAAAGGGACCGGGGAGAATCCTCAATTATGTATATACGTTTATATAAATAAACCTTTATTTCATAACTACAGAGTAAGGCCAACGTTTTCCTAATTAGCGCAATGTGGAGTAAATATTGCGTGATAAGAAGGGCAACTGGATGCTATCCTCACACTAAACTATTGTATGAATTTATAGACCTAGGTATTTTATCGAATTATTGTTAACTTAAAATTAAAACGTTACTAATATTTTAGGGTCCGCAGTTAGGAAATATGGCGCCCAGGGCGCTTAGCTTGGTTGGACTAGAGCGCTTAAAATTGCTGGGGAATAAATGAATTTAATTTTACATTTTCAACGAAAGAATGGGGATGTCTTTTGTGGGCCTTTTTTTTTTGTATCTGTGTATTTGTGTGTGTATGATCGTCCATATATGACGTCAATTTACATTTTCAGGTCATTACTCCCACCTAGTTACCTAACCCTCACCACCTCCTCCATGAGAGCCCCTTCACATTTTTTTCAAACAGAAAACTTTTATGTTTATGTCCCACCCAGTGGCATAACTAGAGAAAATTTGTGCATGTGTTGCCTGGATTGAGGGTCGAAATTAAAATGTTACTACTCTTTCTACCCAATTGGCATCCGGACATGGAATGGGTTGCCTGAACAAACCAGGAGAACCAGTATCTTAACCTCATTTAAAAGACTAATAATAAAAATGCAAGACTAGACTCAGACCACGGATGGGCGTAGGACGCAAAAATCTTCTTTATAGGAGGAGCATATGTTGAGTTTTAAAAAAGTGTCAGTATGGCGCCTATCCAAACTTTGGCCCTGTTCCTTTCTAATTACGTTACTGGCCACACCTGCGTACTGTCATGTTCTATGCAAAGCTAGGCAGTCTTGAGGGGAAGATATCGCCGCCTAAAACAGGGGTCGGGAACCCATGGCTCGCGTGCCAGATGTGGCTCTTTTGATGGCTGCATCTGGCTCGCAGTCACATGTTCGATTATTTAAAAAAAAGTTTTTTTTAGACTTTTTGATCTACATATTAATTGCATATCAATATTTCATTCTACAAATGAGCTAAAGTCTACTGCAGCTCAGCATCAGAAGAATTCAGAGACATAATTATTGTACTTTTATTAGTGTTGAAATTACACAAAATGATACATTTACTTGAATTTTTAGTTTTAAACATAATGTATGGCTCTCACAGAATTACTTTTCGAAATATGTGGTTTCTATGGCTCTATCAGACAAAAAGGTTCCCGACCCCTGCCCTAGAAGAAGCTAGTCACCAGGATAGGGGAATTACTTTTAGATATTATAAGGTTTAGTCGTGAATACTTATTATGCTGTAATTGAATGGGTGGAGATGTCTCCTGTGGTAAAGAATATTCTCTAAAAAAAATGTCTAATAAATTCAAGGAAATGACCGAAAAAAAAAATAATATCGAAGCTAGAGCAAATAATACAACGTAGCACGACCAAGGCCAAAATGGAAGATGCCTGAGAGATAAACATAATGTAAAAGAGAAACTGCAAAAGTCAACACAAAATAGTTTTTTAAAATGTACTTTTACTTTAGGATAATCGAGTACCAGGGTATTCAGTTTTTCTTCAAGAACTCGGAATCCGGTCCCGATAAATCCTTCAATGGCCCTGTTTCACATTTTTACATTGTGCCTAGAAAAAAAAAGTATCTAGCTATCTGGGCAGGCCAAACAATTCCGGGTTGATTGTTTGAATATAAATCCTTTTCTAGTCGTACTAATTTATCCATGATATTATAAACGATACAAGTTTTGGTCATTTTGTGTTCTCGACGAGCCTCCCTAAAGAAGTTTTGGTCATTTTGTGTTCTCGACGAGCCTCCTTAAAGAAGTTTTGGTCATTTTGTGTTCTCGACGAGCCTCCTTAAAGAAGTTTTGGTCATTTTGTGTTATCGACCAGCCTCCTTAAAGAAGACCGATAACAAAAAAGAATGTTGAAGTCAATGGAAAACTATATTATACTAATCTTGTTGAGTAAAGTGCGGCTCTCGTTGGATAAGGTGCGGCTCTAGTTGGGCAAGGTGCGGTTTTAACGGCTCTCGTTGAGTAAATTGCGGCTTTCGTTGGATAAGGTGCGGCTCTAGTTGGGTAAAGTGCGGCTTTCGTTGAGTAAAGTGCGGCTCTTGTGGGATAAGTTGCGGCTCTCGTTGAGTAAAGTGCAGCTCTCGTAGAATAAAGTGCGGCTCTAGTTGAGTAAAGTGCGGCTCTCGTTGCGGAAAGTGCGGCTCTCGTTGGACTCGTGAGTTGATAGCTTTGTTGTTGGCAAAATTCGAAAAGCAATTTCATTTATTATCCTAATTTAATAGACAAGATTTTTTAAAAATAACTTCGATAAACCTTTTATGTTTCTGGCTGCAGGGTATACGACCCGATACTTGGAAGGCTAATTGACTCACGTGTCGTCATGATATCGAGCAGAAACTTGGCACATAGGCGTGTTTCATTTAATAACATATTCTTTCAAATTTTCAACCATATTTCCCTTCCCTTCCAACCCTCTCAAATTCAGTTTTTAAATTATTAATTTTTTAAAATACACTTTACGGTGCGCATTTTTAAATCCTTATTGGCTGCAGCTGACTGATATACATAATATTTAAATCATTAATAAATATATTAACTTAGGTTTTTGTATGTTTCTGTCTTTGTTAGTATTGACGAAGAAAATTGTAACTTATAACAGAAAATGCAGATAAAGGATTTATTTTAAAAAAAAAAAACATTTTTTTTTTTTAATTTTTAGGGGTTGTTTAATTTATTGTTGTTCTAAAAGTTTTATTGTTTTTGATTCTTGTACTTGTGTTTTAAACCAGTCCACCTGACAATAAGCACTTGACCAGGTCTTAAAGGAATTTAAGTAAAAAATAATACTGATAAATAATAGTTTTACTGTCCCCAACAAACTTTTTTCCTAATTAAGATAGTCCTTGGTTCACCTAAAAGTACCCCACACTGAGATAAGCCTTTTTGGGGGTCTTTCACATGCCATTGAAAATCGCTCTGCGAACCAAATGTGTCACACATCCCATAGGTTGCCGACCCCTTTATGAAAAGTATCCTAATAAACGTGTCGGTTAAAGAAATATGATTTTTATGATTTTTTAAAATATATAACTTATGTAAAATAATGAAGTTTGTTATACCGATTTGTGGCAGCAAATCAGGGTCTCATTGACCATCGAAATGCCACGCGGAAATGTCAGTGGATATGACACACCCTTTGGGAAACCCCACACAGGACATCATCCGGAAGGCTTTGCAGTGGAACCTCCATGGAAAGAGATAGGTTGATCGTCCTGAAGAGCTGCAGCCTGTCGTGAAATGATCTGAAAAAGTCTGCCCAGAATCGAATTCTCTGGAGTAAAGGCCTGCAACCTTTTGATAACGGTGTGCCAATGTAGGATTTCTAACGGCCTTAAAGTCAGCATAATTTTTTTAGAAGAGACTGGATTTATCTTTTTGGGAGTCTTCCGCGTGCCATTGAAAATCGCTCTGCGGGCCAAGGTAGGCACGCGTGCCGTAGGCTGCCGACCCCTACTCTGGAGGAATGTTGTGTAGGCCCTATGTTTCGCGAGAAATCCAAGCGATTAAGTAAGTAAGCAATTATATTTGTTGTCATATCTTTATTTCCGTTAAAGCTATAACGTCCAGGTATGGTATTTTATATCCTTGCCATATAAAAAAATCAACACTGTAATGTGAATAGTTATTTTTGTAAATTGATGGAGTCTACATTTATTTCATTTAGTTTCACTTTCTTTACACTTAAATTTTAATACATTACTTATTGATTGAATGTTTTACATTAGGTCAATAATTACAGTGTTTAAATAAGGATTGTTAAACAAAAACCGGAATTCCGGATTTCGGTTTAGAAACCGAAAACCGGTTTTGATCTTCAAAATATTTCTATTCAATGACTACTTAATAACTACGTAACTTCCTAAACTATACAAGAACTGTGGTTCTATTGAACATTTAAAATTATGAATCAAGAGACATAAATGTTGACAAAAGTACGAAACAATAGAAAATAGTTACTTCCCTTATTAATAATAAATTATATGAAATATACTAGGACCATTTTCACATCAGTGAATATATACAAATTTTTTTTTTTTCCTTTACAATTCCCCGTGTAATTGTTAAAATATGATTCAATATAAAATATAATCAATTTACAAAAACAACTACTAAACTAGTAAAACTAGATATGCTAATTTTTTTTATTACATAACGGTGTTTAGTTTAACACTAAGTCGTAATTGAAGATTTTTTTTAAAGAATTCTTTTTTGCAATAGAACGTAGTCTATTTTTTTTTTTATATTATAGATCACGTAACAAAACAAGAACTCCTGGTTTCGACATCATAGTGACACCCTGTGTTTCTTAGTTATTAAATTATTCAAACTACGATATGTTTTGTGAATAATAATAGTTGCCCTTCCAACAAGATGGTGACTGGCTGTTCTTTAATTTAAAACTTGACAAACACAGCCATGACATCAGCATAACTGTATTCTGTAATAAAGGAAAGAAAATATTTCATCTGAAACAGAAGGTTGGATAGACAGAGGGACAGGGATAGACACGATGACAGTAAGGCATACTGACAGGCAGACAGGCATAAAGAGACGGACAAACAGAGTGACGTACGAATAGATAGACTGATTGATAGATAGACATACAGATAGACAGGCAGATATAAATAGATAGATTGATAGACTGATTAGTAAATTGATAGACTGATTGATAGATAAATAGATAGACTGATAGAAAGAGAGATAGATAAACTGATAGATAGATAGATAGATAGATAGATAGATAGATAGACTGATATATATATAATATATAGATAGACTGACTGATTGTTAGATAGATATATAAATAGATAGAAAGATAGATAGATAGATAGATAGATAGGCCTAGATAGATAGATAAATAGATAGATAGATGGATAGATAGATAGATCGATAGATAGATAGAAAGATAGATAGATAGATAGATAGATAGATAGATAGATAGATGGATAGATAGATAGATAGATAGATAGATAGATAGATAGATAGATAGATAGATAGATAGATAGATAGATAGATAGATATATAGATAGATAGATAGATAGATAGATAGATAGGTGGGTAGAAAGGATATTTGGAATATAAATAGTATTTTTTTTAGAAACAATAGGACTGAGCCAAACAAAAATGTTTAAACATGCCTGCATTAAGCTATCTACTTTTAGAAAGATTTCGAATGCATAGATTTTAAATAAATTGCATGAGCCAATGAGTAAATGCCCAGATGGCTACTACTGCATTAAAGTAAAAATGACATAACTACATAAGTTCATTTCTATTTTATTAAAATTTATTATTTTATAATTAATTAATTTTAATTTTTAATTAATATTATTAATTATAATATACCATTAAGGGAAATACAATGGGCATAATTCCATTTTAAATATAATTCAATCATAACAAAAAAACAAAACAAAATATAATAGAAATACAATTGATTGTGAGAAAACATTGTTTAAGAAATCACTCACACTTTTCTAGCAGTTTTTAACATTATATTATTTTCATTACAAGCTTGCATTAACATAGGTTAATAAGGTTTATATTCAAACATTTCAAACATTTTTTTTCAATTTTTAAAAGTAATTAGTAGTATTTTTGTAAATATGCTTAATTTTTAAAGTTCTTTTAGAGATCTGGAGTTTAGCAGTTCCGACATTTTTCTTTACATTAGCTCTGTTATAGTAAATTTTTTTTATATACATTTTCCGTTGGACGTTGAAGTGCTTACATTGTAGTAAATAGTCGAGTGACGCTGAGCGAGACGTTCAGAAAAAAAATTAAATAGAAAGACATGCTCTCAGACAAGGAAGAAAAAATTCGAGAGCCGAGAAAGGAAAACAAGCCATTCAACAACAACAATATAACCAGACAGAATATCTCACATTGTGAATAGACAGACATTCAATATACAGACATTATCACCTTTTGGGGTCTTGCTGGGATATGCAAGTCCGTCCGATTTCGAGTAAAGGAACAAAGGATAGTTGACAACGGACATTTTCCAATCAGCTTCGCAGTCGTCCCGGTCCTTGTCGATGGCCACAAAGTAGAATTTATCCGTATTACAGGAATAGTAGGATCCAAAGATAACGAATCTTCTTATATTGTTGTTAACCACAAACCTACACACAAAACATGCATTAGTTATTTATGTTAACGTGTGATTATTAATTGGAGAGGCGGTTAACTCATCCATGACCAATGGTAGTTTACTTAAACGTAGATGGTAGTCATGGTGAGTAGAAAAGGGTACTACAGTGCCAAAGAAGGTTACGATATTGTGAATAAGGCTGTCGCTGGTTGACTGGGTAGTACAATACAAAATCGATAACCGTTAATTGGTCAATCATTTATCTGTGGGTTGACAATGCAGGGAAAGTTTTAAATCCTTTTAATATTAAAAATTCTTAGAGTTTCACTTTATTTTATGCAACGTAGCCAAAATACTACTAATTAGTGTTATCTAAGAAGTCACATCTATTTCTCTCACCTGTCTATATACCTGTTCATTTTCTTTGAAGTCATACCCATCTCTCTCGCCCGTCTACACTTTTTTTGAAAGTTACACCCATATCTTACCTGTCTACATACCTGTTTATTCACTGAGTATCCGGCAGCAAATTTGTTTCTTTAACTTCGATTATGTTAAAGGTATCGATATAGATTCAACTTGAAAACGACTACGTATAATTTTTATACAATTTTATGTTATTTATTAAAGTTACTCGAGTTATTCATTCAAAATGCCCAGTTACTAGACGAACGAATTACCCCTATTGAAGAATGGACTCAAAAAGGAAGCCAACATTTTAATCACCCTTATTGAAGAATGTACTCACAAACAAAGCCAACATTTGAATTACCCTTATTGAAGAATCGACTCACCCGGGAACCTGAAAGTCATCTATAAGTCCGTTGTTTTTTATTGTGGTCCAGGAGGAAGACAGAATGTCTGGTCCCTGAAACCACGACTCCCTCTTCGAGGAAGTGCCGTCAAACACAATGTAGACGACCTCTGACCCGTTAAGGTAGAGAGAAAATTTGACCTAGTAAAAATAAAATTAGTTGGAATGACCATTGCAAGTTAAACTGTACATAGAAGACATTCATTTATCTGCCAATACATTTAATTAACAATCCCGTTTGTGTCTGTCTCTGGGTGCCACTTGTTGACCAAGACAAGAAGCAATTTAATATCTCCTTTTACCTAAGAAATACTGTAACAATATACTCAGGGCCGGCTCATCCATATAGGCGAGACCGGTTGCACAGCCTAGAGGCCACAGGGTCTCAGTGGGGAGGTAGCAATGGACGCAGCAACCCCGTCGCAAGAACCACGCCTGGATGTCTGTACCTATAGTATAGGATTCGTGTTACCGGGTGACATTGCAAATATACGGGCAGGCCACCACGATAATGATCCTATGGGAACCACAGTGAACAATCGCTTGCTGCGGAAGCCTTACTTTTGTGACGTCACTTGCCATATTTGACATTTAAAACCCCTAAGATGGACAAAATGGTCAAGTCGAATTGATGCACTAACACCTCTGCGGTAACACCAGTTATCTCATTTTTGTGATTCCTTGGAAGAGATTTTTTTGTGTAGACACTTCTCTAAAAAGATCTAGTGGCATTATTGGCCTTTTTTTAAATTAATATATCACTAAGTAAAATGTTATTTTTATTGTGAACTAGCTAAATTACCAGCGTTGTCCGGGGTAACAATAACATTGAAGAAGCCAATTAACATGATTATGTCGTGACTAATTATTAATTTAGATAACATAGATTTTGGCAACTTGTAATTGCTAAATGACACTGTGTTTATGCAAGATTTTGCCTTATGTTATACTACTTAGGTCTATACTAAAATCATGTAGGCCCTAGGCTAACTTTCACAATCTAAAAAAAATAAAACCGTTCTCGTGAAATAAAACTGTTATAACATTAAAAAATGCGGTGAATAGTATCCCTGTCAATCGCGTTACATGCGAGGATTCTAAGAACTATGCTGCGTAGGACACAAGTAGTAAAAACAAAAGCGCGGAAGTAGTCACGTGTCTAACCAATGGGAATCGTAATGGGCACACACATTCTACTTTATATATATATGTATATATACAGTGCTTTTTTTGTGACGGTACGCACCGGTACGGCGTGCGGGCACTTTTTTAAATGTGGGGAAACATTTTTACTTTTCTTATATTTAACGTTTATTATTAATTTATTATATTATTAATTTGTTAAAATTGAATTATTTTAAAATTGCGCGCAATAAGAATTAAAATATAAATGCGAAACTGCTTTAAAAGTTAGGCAATCAATCACCGAGTACCGGCACCTATTCTTTTACAAAAAAAGCACTGTATATATATATATATATATATATATTATATGGAAATTACACAAAACCCAATTAAGCAAGCCATCTAAAGCTTTCATTATTTCAAAAAGTTATTGAATTGTTGTTTTTTTATATTTGTACTGTGTTGTTTTGTTGTTGCTGTTGTTTTCAACCTGGTATTTACACACCTGCTTGATATTGGTCCAGTTATCCAAGATGGCGCTCCGGAAGTGCTGCATGCATCCACCTAAATTGTCCAGCCTGTAGCATCCGTTCAGTGAGCTGCTCAGCAGTGGGCTGTCATGGTGCTGACCGTTAGCCTGCCACATGGTGTACAAGGGGGAGTTGATCTCTTTCTGGGCACGGAAGACCAGTGTCCAGTTTCCATACTGGACTGTAAATAACGTTATTTATTAGGTAAGTTATCATCTTTGGCAACAATAGTTAGAATAGTTAGCATTCTTCATTCGATTGTTTCGCTCTTTTTCGTGAAATAATAAAAAAAATACATGACACAAGATGTGTGACTTATACATTTATAGACGATCCATATAGTTAGTAGATTTTTACGTTATGGGAGAGCGTAGGTATTGGATGGTGACGGCCCTAGAACCCTGTATAATATCCGCAGGACCAATTTTAACTATCAGCCCCGCGACATGCCGATTGGGCATAGGATACGGCAGGGGTCGGCAACCAAAGTCACGCGTGCCAAACTGGGCACGCAGTGCGATTTTCAATGGCACGCGATAGACCTCCAAGAGGTATTTTTCTATTCATAAAAACAACAACAACATTTTCCGGTTCTGAATGAGGAAAACTGACTGTTGAAGCCGATGTTTCTGACACATTTTAGTGAACTTGCATTTACAAGGACCACTGGAATGGATTTGCATTAAAACTGGACATATCTTGCCGTGAAATCAATTTCAAAACATTTAACTACATGTACATTCCTATGTTAAAGACTATTATTAAGATAGATAGTTGGGCTTTTTCAGAAGTACATCGAAGCACTCAAAGCGGCGTTTTCTAATCAAAGACAGGACTTTCAAATTGGTTTGATATTACTACAACCTTCTTAGATGTAGATCTTTTTTTAAGTGGAGGAATATTGACGATTTTAAGATGGAGCAAGTTGAATTTTAAACATTTAAAAAATGAGAATTCAAATGTGACCATTTGCGGAAAAAATCTGGAAGGAAGCTGCTTAGTAAAGTCATCTGATATTTTCAACTGCTTAGCATTCGCTGTTACTTTCAGCTTTTGGTTTTACACCAGGCTGTGAACCGATTTTATCGCACATCAAAGCTGTTTTATGCATACAAAGAGGTCACCTACACTTGACCGCTCCTTACTTGATACAGACTAATTACATTTCAACGAGCTTTTATGCTCATCTTCTTTAATTAAACATAAATTTAATGATTTATAAAAAAAAATTATTTGTATTATTAATATTTTAGTTTAATAACTTATTTAATAGAATTATATTATGCAATTTCTGTATTGTTAATGTTTAAAATATAAACTCCTTCAATGAACAAACAAGTAGCCCAATGCAGGAAATGTTTATTTGCAACTGTTTAACATAAATTATTTTAATCCTCTAATAATTAAAATCTTGTAATGACTACCATAATGTTGAAAAGAAATAATAATTTGTCAGTAATATTTGTTATATTACAAAACATAACTTGTGTTGGCAGTTGGCATCACTATTGAACCAAATGGGGAAACGTTTTTTAATTAAAGGGAGATAATTAACCCGTTTCATTTAAGATACTATTTCTATGTTTTTTTTTCTTTTATTAAAAAAAAATGGGTTACTTGTTATAACTTTGAAATGATCAAAGTGTAAAAAGTATTTGGAAATTATATAAATATTATATCACTAAAGAATGTATATATATTTTTTTAACCTTACATTAACTACCCAGTTTTTATGATTACTATTTATCTAACCGATAAATCTCAACAATAACAACGGTACTCGCTGTACATGTTTATCAAGGAAATCTCAGTAACATTGAGGTAAAATAAATTTAATATTATAAATTTTTGCAGTGTTAGAATACTGTTAGATAGATTAGTTAATGTTGTAGATATCTTGACTACCAATACACGATAATGTTTAAACAATATTTTACCATAAAATGTGAAAGTTTAGTTATGAAATAAAAAGGATGATAATCACAAACTCGTTAATTTTATATTAAATATAAAACGATTTAAACATTTTCTCTATAAATAGACACCTTTGCATTTGGCATTGGCCTTGCTAAGGAGTTAAATTAATTGTAACTAAAGAAAAATAGAGCAGTCTGACTTGTACACTGTTGACACGCTGAATGATTTAGAAATCCTAGTTTGGCACACTGCTAGTAAAAGGTTGCCTATGCCTGGGCTACGGTCTCCGCAGTCACACGCACTACACTGCTTTTCCCACACGCGGAATTACCATAGGATCTTTTCAACTGATGGATTGCTCGTATTCTTGCCTTGTCGCCCGGTAGCACTAATTTCAATAATATAGGTCTGGATATCCAGGCACCATGGCGAGGTTGAGGCAGACTGCTGCGCGCATTGCTTACTACACAATCGAGACTCGGGGCCCTCTCGGCAGTGCAATGAGACCATCGAACGCGCGGCAGGAATTGTCCCCCATGCATTAGCACACCGGCGTGCTCTATTGGGAACGTATCGGTGGTCTTATTCCCTTTGCCACTTTTGAGGCCCGTAGGTTCAGAAGTGATAACCACAAGACCAGCCGGCTATGGCATACGGAGAAAAGGAATAGGACGTAGCCTAAATGATATTGAAATAAGTAGATAGGTCAGTGTCCTTTACAGGCCATGTTCATCCAAAAGGCAAGTATAAAGCATGGTATAGAGGAGGACTGTAATGCTATATAAAAATTAACTCGGGGTGGGCGGCCCACGTTCCGTGCTAGTGTGATATATACCCTTCGGTGGGGCGGCGAGGCTTTCACGGCGGCTCAATGTGCTTTAAACGTCGCATAATCGTCAATTCAAAGATAAAGCATTTTCTCATGCGACCCCAACATCTCGCTTTCTCGTAATTTGGTAAGACTCTACAGATCGTAGGTAAACTATTGACCAGAGGAATAATATACAATAAGAAACTAAGCAATGAAAGTAAAGTACCCTTCTGACCAAACTGATCATAAGGCCGGTGAAGCAGCGTTCATCAGTTTCTTTGGCCAAGGCATACTAGGGGATGTGTGGCCAACACAATGCACAACCTTTACACCGACAAATGTCAGAGCTGGGTACACTCAGGGGCAGCCTCAAGTCACGGGAGAAAATCCTACCCTGCATCAGGATTCGAATCCAGAACCTTCGGATCGCAAGTCGAACGTGCTGGCGCTCGGCCACCGGGCCCCATACAGTAAAGGGGTCCGCAACCTAAGGTACGCGTGACAAACTTGGCAAGCAGAATGGTTTTCAATGGCACACGAGAGACATCCAAGAGGTAACTTTTTTATATTGATTTTCCGGAATGAGGAAAACTGACAATTGAAGCCGATGTTTCTGAATGGCATAGCGACACATTTAAGTCATTTACAAAGACAGGTTTAACAGTACTTGAACTGAGTTAAATAAATTTTAAAACATTTAACAATTTGTACTCCCTTTATTGAGGCATTTATTAAGATAGATAGTTGGGCCTTTTCAGAAGTACATCGAAGCACACAAAGCGGAGTTTTCTGAACAAAAGCAAGACTTTCACATTCATGGAATCATTTTTCATATCACATCAATCCTAACTGGTTTGATCTAACTACAACCTTATGAGATGTAGTAGAGGGATATTGACGATTTTATATCGCAGCCAGTTGAGTCCAAAACAATGGGCAACCGAAATGCCAAGTTGCGGGAAAATCTGGAAGGAAAATGCTTATGAAAGTCACCTGCTTTTCTCAACTGCCAGGCATTCATTCGCTCTACTTTCAGCTTTTGGTTCAACTTACACTTGTGAACAGTATTCATTGCACATGAAAGCTGTGTTAGGCATTCAAAGAGGTCACTTACACTTCCCTACTCAGAAATGGCTAAGTATGTATCTGCCATTATAAATTAGCGAAGAGCAAGACAAGGCGCTCATTAATTGACACAGACTAATTACGTTTAAAAGAGTTGTAAAGCTCATCTGCCATAATTTTAAAAAAAATATAAGTTATGATAAAAGAAATGTGTTTTTATTACATGTAATTTAATACGTATAAGAGACTTTTTAATAGCATTAGAGTAGAATGCAGGAAATGCTTATTTACAACTGTTTAACGTAAATTAATTGTATCTCGCTAATTATCTTGTAATGAATATCATATTGCTGGAATTATAGCAATTAGTAATAATTAGTCAGTAATAGTAAGTAATATTTGTTATATTACAAAACAAATGTGTCTGACATCACTATTCAATCAAATTAAGAATTATTTTTTTTAATTAAAGGGAGATAATTAGCCCGTTTTATTTCCGCTAATATTTTTAATATTATGTGTCTTATTTTACTTCTATAAAGGACTAAATGGTCGACAACTTATAACTTTATAATGGACAAACTGTAAAAAGTAGTTGAAAATTATATAAATATTATGTGACTAAAAAATGATATGCACATTTCTTAAACATTACATTAACTACCCAGTTTGTATGATTACTTCGTATCAATTCTTCTTAACGATAATGAACCACATATTTCACATTGTAAAATCAAATGAAAGAAAATCTTAAACGCATAAAGGACAATTTTCGCACCAAGATGGCGGTGATGCTATTTTTTTTGTTGTGTAATTCTTGAGTATTAAGGTAGTTATTTATGTTATAATTCTTTGAACTAAATCTCATAACGGTGTTCGGAGAATATTGATTGAGTGTAGCTTCAACGACTGCGGAGTCGGGCTGCGCCGTAAACAAGTTCCCGGTGGATAATACAAAACATTCAACGGTTGTGATATTCTATTTATGCTAGTGTATGCAAAGTGTAAATATTCGTTCTGTGTAGAGAACTCTTATTGAGTTACAATATCCGGACATCAGTATTTGACATTTTGTGTGGATGTACAGCTCCTGTATGCACTGTGTACAGTTGTGATAACCAGTCATCTGTTTTGACGACTGCAGAGACGGGCTGCTGCAAATAGTTGATCATAACATTTAAATTTACCGGTGGGGTCTTATAACCATATTTTCTTCCCTTTTGTGCACGATGGCAACTGTGTCCTTCGCGGTGGGCAAAAAAGACCTGGAGGGTGGTTTGGTGCATGCACCTGGCACCCTTGGTCTTAATCTAAGTGGCCTTGAGGCCAGAAGAGTGTCGTTGGCTACGCTGATGGCCACTCTAAAGTTAAGTGGCCAATCGGCGTTGGCTATATATCGGTTTGAAAACCCTTTGTTGTGGTTCTTAAAAACCACACAACAGGAGTACGATAGGCTAGTTAACAAGACTTTTGGGACGGATCAGACTTTCACCGTATCGGTACTCCCGCTGGAGACCGAGAAGGTGAAGGTCATCTTTCATTGGCTATCTGCCAACATAACAGTTACTAAGGTGACAGAAATGTTTCAGGCTCTGTCTGAGCCGGGGACAACTCCCCAAGTCCAAAGACTGTCAGGGGCGGCAGACAAGTGGGGTGGTTTCATAACCCCCAAAAAGGGAGTGGAGTTACCCCACTATTTAAACCTGACGTACGAGGGAGATCCTCGTACGTATAAAGTTCTGGTCACAGTGCCCGGACGTAGACAAAATTGTTACAAGTGTGGGCTGAACACACATTGGCCCAATCAGTGTAAGAAAACAATAAGGTCTTATGCGGCGGTGGTAACAGCGGCTACGGTCACATCTAAGCCGGCACCAGTTTCAACACCACTACTAGCAGCGGCTAAAGGTGCGCCAGGGAAAACCATCGTAGATGATGATGGTTATACCCTGGTGACTGGCAAAAGTAAGAATAATAATAATAATAGCCTTCCCCTTTCCCTATTGGAAACGGGTATTGTACCCAAATCTCCCTCCATGAATAAAACTGTGGGAAGTCCTAAAATGCCTCCAAATGAAGAGAGTCAAAAAACAACCCCTTTATGGAGTACTCCTTCAACCCCTTTATCCCCCAATAAAACACCCACTAAATCTCCAAACAAAATACCTCCCCTTATGTCGGTGTGGGAAGTACCTCAGGCCAAAAAACGGCAACATGAGGAGAGTGATGAAAGCCCCAAATCTCTTCCTAGTTCTTCCTCAAAACGCTCTGCTGAGTCAAGCAGGAAAAAACTGTTCCACTTCTCAGCAGAGTCCCCAATAAGCTCACTGAACAGTGAAACTTATATCAATGACCAGGCAGAGGAGATGGATTTGATAAAATCGCCACTTCCTCTGGTTATAGACGAAGACGATAAGGATGACAAACAGTAGGTTAATAATCAAACACTCTATAATTGAAGAATGGCGGACATAACAATAGTCACGTTAAACATACATAGCCTTAGGAACAAACAGAAATACTTAGTTCACCTTGCAAGGAAACATAAACCCGATTTTATCTTCTTGCAAGAAACCAACATAAACAAACAATTTACTGCAGACAGATACATAACAGAAATGGGTTTCAGAGATAGCATTTTTAGTTTAGGTACATTCGCTAGAGGAACAGCCATAATTCAAACGTCAGATAAATACAAAGTCACACACAAGCATAAAGATAACCAGGGTAGACTCACTATAATTAGAATAGAAAACAGTAACAATAAATATACACTAGTTAACATCTACGCTCCTACACAAAACACAGAAAAACCTGCCTTCTTTGATAATTTAAATGACATTTTAAATACAACATATCAACATGATAAACTTATAATAGGTGGAGACTTTAATTATACACATGACGAACTTGACAGAGTGAACACACTTAACAAAAATAAAGAAAGTAGTCACTGGTTAGATAATACATTTACAACATTTTCACTTGTCGACGCTTACAGGAAAATATACCCACTTGGACAGGACACGACGTTTGCCTACAACGCTCACCCAGTTAAGTCCCGGCTAGATAGGGTTTATGTACCGGATGAGGATACGGTTGCCAGAGTGTCTCATTTGGGGAAAACATTGGAGTATACGGATCATAAAGCGGTGCTAGTGTCGGTGACCACAGCAGCGTGGAGCCGACACAGGCATACCGGGTCGCCCCACTGGAAATTTAATAACTCACTTTTAAAGAGTGAGTTTTACACAAAAACAATTCAAACTCTCATTGAAAACACAATAGACATTAGTACCTTAGACCAACAGACTGACATGGGAGAGACGTGGACAGTACTTAAGCATAGCATCAAACACTTAACACAAATAATATCCAAATACATTAATACGCAGCTAAGGGAGACGGAACAACACTTAAAACAGCAATTAGATACACTTCCAGAAGATACTTTAGAGGCACATACAATAAAAGCACAATTAACAGAAATACAAGAGCATAAGTATATGGGCGCACAAACAAGATGTAGGACACGAGGTATGTTAGAGGGCCCAAACAAGGTTTTTCTCACACTAGAACAAAACACACAAAGAAGACGCATGATTGCACGGATACAAGACTCATTAGGAACAATACATACAGGAAACGTAGCAATTGCAAACACTTTTAAAGAGCACTTTATACACATCTATTCTAAGGAACACACTGACGACAGGGAACAAGATGATATACTGACCTATTGTAAACACCTACCAGACGAAGATAAAACTCTTTTAGAAACACCCATTACAGTACAGGACATTAAATTAGCAATTGACAAATTGAAATTGGACAAGTCCCCAGGACCAGACGGTTTGACATCAGAATTTTACAAATTTTTTTCACCCCAGTTAGTTCCCTTACTATCACTCATGTACACACATGCATATACTAAGGGAGCCCTTCCACAGATGTTCAGTGAAGCATATATCACCGTCCTGGAGAAAAACCCGGACGACAGAATATCTGTGGGGGGCTACCGACCCATTTCATTATTAAATACAGACTATAAAATTCTCACTAAGATACTGGTAAACAAACTTCAACCATACCTGCATACACTTTTACACGAAAATCAATTCTGCGGCATACCAGGCAGAAACATAGAAACTCTCAATCACACTATTAGGGACATTATCATATACACACACATCAAAAACACGCAAGCAGCCCTGTTATCGATAGACCAGGAAAAAGCCTTTGATAGAGTGGACCACGGCTATCTATTCAAAGTGCTGCGGAAAAACAACGTAGGAAATCAGATCGAAGGCTGGGTCAGGCTGCTCTACGCTTCACCATGTAGCAGAATTCTTGTAAACCATACGCTGACCTCACCCTTCCCAATTGAAAGATCTGTCAGGCAGGGCTGTCCGCTCTCACCGCTTTTATATGCCCTGTGTCTGGAGCCGCTCCTGGAAAAAGTAAGAACGGATGCTGGTATAACGGGCATATCAATGCCTGGAGGACAGGTGTTGAAGGTACAGGCATATGCCGACGATACCACGTTTACAGTAACATCAGAAAAAGACATTAAAAAAATTCTGGAACATTTTAAAACTTTCAATGCCGCATCTGGAGGGAAAATTAACATAAAAAAATCGAATATAATGGGCCTTGGTGCCTGGAAACGAAAAGAACATTTTCCGTCAAATATTCAAAATAAAAAAAAAATCAAAATTACAGGCATCGTTTGGCACAACAATCCACACACTTACAATACAGAACAGTACAATGGATTGTTAGAAACAACGGATAACATAATAAATATGTACACACATATCTCACACACGATTTTTGGTCGTTCAGCAATCGTTAACACTCTCATTATACCGAAAATCATTTATATAGCTTCAGTTACAGAACCTCCACCACATTTCATAACCAATATGAATAAAAAAATTAGAGCCTTTTTATTTAAATCTACCATTTGCTCCATTCATCATAACACACTGATACAAAATAAACGGGATGGCGGGATAGGTTTGCAAGATATAAAAACAAAGATACAAGCACTGAGATTAAAATATATAGGCCAAATTGTACGTGCACCTGATAAGTTGCCTTTAGCTATGTATTTTTATGGTTTAAAGCTAAGCAAACTTATTCCAATTCAAAACAATACACCTCATTATTTTGGCAACTTTTCCTCTTCATTTTACAAGTCAGTTACACGCATTTTACTTAACAATGAACACTTGATACATAGCAAAACAAAGAACATTTACATATCACTCATTACACGGGTCCAGATTCCACTTCATACTCGGATTAAATGGGGGAGACAGCTAGGGATTACAGACTTTCATGACACATTCATCAGTTTACATAACAAACACATTGCACCACAATCAAAGGAGATATCATACAGGCTCATTTTTAACATGACACCAACATTAGATAGGAAGAAACAAAATACACGCAACACACCTATATGCAAGATGTGTACCTCACATACACAAGAAAATGAGGAACATATCTATCTTACATGCCCCGCAATCATACCAACAAAACAAACATTGAAATTAATAATGGATACAACAACACAGTCAAACATAGATATAGATTTAGCCATTACACTCTTTAAAATACCTAGACTTAGAAACAACACAAAACACACATTAAACCTCATCACATTGGCAGAATACAAACAACACATTTGGACAACGTATCTTAAAACACGGTTTGACCAAAAACACTACCCCCCACACATCATAGAAGACATATTTAGACAAAAACTTGAAGCACATTTAGATAAACATCAACCGCCCACTCTGTAATTTTATTTGATGTTTTGCTTTTATAAATGTTTTATGTATTATAATGTATTTCATGGATGAGATCCTAATGTATTTTATTGATTGGTTCATTTGTTTAATTGGGAGATCTGTGGACATGCTTATGTTATTGAATGCGTTCTTTTAAATATTGGGATGCCCTTGACTAGTATTGTACATTTGATTTTATTAATTGTTCATCAAGGGCACATTTTTACTTTCATTTCCGGTGTAATTTTTGTTTTCATTTCCGGTGCGGTGTCTCTTTCAGTGAATGTGAAATCTTGTGCTGTTTTTTATTTTCTTTTTTACGCACCACTATGTACATAGTATTTTAAAATAAGTTTTCGGGATTATTTTCTTAATTTAGTTGAATGGCTTAGAGGACGGTATTTTAACTTCTTGGCTTACTACACATAAAGTAACGAGGAGAGAGACTTGGCCTTTTCTGGGTCCGTCTTCGCTTACTTAGCTTCCCTTTTATTACTGTTTTCTTCCAGTTATTCCCAACCTTTCTATTCAAAATTGTTCTTGGTTACCTATCTAATACAGGAAACTTGCGTCTAATATTAATCTTTTGTCTTCAAATTACATTTACCAGAGTGACATCAATGTATAATAAAAGAAGAAGGACTGATATATAAATACCGGCCCAAAACCCCTCTTTTGTCACATTCGCCAGGGTGTTAACTGGTGCAGACCAGTCATCCGGCGACGCTGGCTTAGAGGGGTGGGAGGGTCAGGAAAGTCGGGCCTTCCAAATTCTATGTCACTACAAACAGATTTGTATTTCTTTCCCTATCTTTCGTTCAATAGTTCATGCCGACTGGGGAACGGCTAAACGCTATTTGAAACCTTAAGACAATTAGGGATTTTTCAACTCTTATTAGAGAATTGTACATATTTTTTTTCTCACTTGTGGAAGTCCCGATTGTGGGATTTCCTGTGAATGACACCTTTCGTCACCCGTCTTCAATAGGTGTTTCACTTTCCTTTGTCATATGTGACCCTTTCTTTGTTCTTTATATATACATTTAAGATCGCGCTTGGTGGTTTAAATTAAGATATATATCCCAAGGGATAGAACAATTGAAATGAAATGTACATAATTTCTACACACTTTGTTTTATTTTTCTCCATATTACGTTGTTTTAAATATCTTACAGTTAATAATGGATGTTTACGGTTAATACATGTTTAAATTAATTTGAATATGTATGGATGTTAAGCATGTATGTAAAAAAAAAGAAGAATGAATGAATTTAAATTTAAAGTTGGAATTTAAATATGTATGGATGCTAGGATTGAATGTCAAATAAAAAGAATGAATGAATTTAAATTTAAAGTTAGTTAGAAAACTCTTTGTCTCGTAAAACATTTTGTCTTCTATCCCCTTAAATGTGTATGAACTGTTCTTCTATTTCCTTTTCTTCGTGTAAAATATATGAGATTGTGCAGGTAAACTAAGTATTTAAATATTCTCTGCTGTCTTCTATCTCTTTGGAATTGTAAAAATGCAATAAATGTCTCCTATCCCTTTTTCTCTGTGTAAAATAATAATTTTGGCAATGTAAATGCAATTTTTCATGAATAAACATTTTTGGAAAAAAAAAAAAAAAAAGAAAGAAAATCTTAGTTTTTGCTGAGAACAAAATATAATCATTATTATCAGCTACTAGATCCGTATCTTGACAGCCAAAGGGTAATGGTAACAAAATAATTACCATAAGTGAGAAAGTATAGAATAGTAATAAAATATTCTATTTGGTATAAATACAAATAAAAAGGATGATAATCACTGACACATATATTTGTTTTTAAATATTTAAACGGTTTAACGATTTTCTCTAGAAATTTCTTTTCCTTTTGGCCTTGGACTTGCTACCGAGTTGAATTTATTGTCTTATACAAAGTAATAAAACAAGTATAATAGAGCAGGTTGACATTTAGGCTGTTGGCACGCTGAATGATTTAGAAATCCTAGTTTGGCACACCATTAATAAAAGATTGCCTACCCCTGCAGTAAAGTATCCTGAATCCGTAGAGTATCTTAACCCTTCCTGTACCGACCTACTTTCTATCTATGCTATCTTTAGTCCCGCTATATACGCGCCCGGGACTGTAAGGGTTAATTTCTTTATGGTCCTACAGAAACTCTCAATGGGGATAAACTATCTGGATCAGAAGTCTTCAAGATCCAGCAGCCGGCACTGCCCATGAAGTAGGCATAACCTTTCACCTGGGGTCACGGGTGAAGAGTTTGCAGCTGTGCATGTGAGTCTGGACTCTAGTTGGGTATTTTTTAGTAAATACATCAAAGTAAATTCGGGAAGTGTAGTATCAGTTAAAGTTGTGAAACGTTTCAATAAAAAGTTTGCAGTAGATTGCGTTGTTGTGTGAATGAAGTCCTGTGATGATACAAGTTTATTGTGCGCATAAAAGAAAGACCATGATCTGTGTGTCATTTTTTCGGCTAGATTTATTGGACATTTGCGTTCTGTGGTTGGCATGTATGTATGGCATTGAGCCTTCAGTCTATCTATTATAATCCATCTATTCATTTTACCATTCAAAGTTGTAGTTAGTTCTGATAATGTGATAGAAATGTGTTGAAATGTCGATATGTTTGACTTTATATTAATGAAGTACATAAGTGTATAGAGAGTTGCCATGTACCTGAAGTCTATTGGTGTAAAGACATGGTGCGTTGGTGCGGCACGCTATTGACCTTGCAGCATAGTTCTACCATCTCATCAAAGCTTGACGGAGATATTATTACTGATAAAATAAAATGTGATGGCTCTATGGAGTAGTCCTACCCTCCATCTAAAAATGTCTTCTGCACTAAACGTCTTGTAACAAAATGTTACAGAAACCAGACTTGACTTGAACTCCGAATCTCGACGAGAATGCGAGCCGAGATTACTTCTTAAGGCTCGGAGAACGAACTTCGCTGTATCACGGCGAAGTCTGACACACTCCTATAAAGGGTCGGCGCAAACGGTTGGCCGTCCCCATCCACTCATAAACTCTTGGCAAGGCGTGGCACTCTGCAAGCACGTGATCGACCGCCTCCCTGCAGTTTCTACATCGCGAATCCTCTTCGGGTCTAAGGTTACAGAAACCAGACATTGCCAGCCTACCTGGTTCATCCCTGTACAGCACGCACCAATCCGGGTCTTTGCTCCAGGCTACGGCAGAGTTGTAGAACCTCTCTTTAAATATAGCGCAGGTTTTGTATTTCTTACTGTAGGTGGCGCTGCCGCAGTCGCTGCCGCACAGAATGGAACAAAACGAGGAACTCATTTCTGAAATGTTATACACAAGGTGAAAATGACAATAAATATGACTATGGGTTTCATGTTATGCCCACACTTAGCGTACAATCGACTATCTTATGCGACATGCAATGTCAAAAGCGCTTTAAGAAGTCGGACAAATAAACACTTAAGCAAAATGAGAGATGCATGATGTAACTCAATTTCATGATAAATAAACGTTTTCTTTAAGCGTACGCATGCACATTTTAAGGTTAACAACACTGAGCTATGTATACATGAAGTGCTCAATCACTTAAAATAAAAGTTTTGGGAAAATGTAGACTTTTATATATAGATAAGTGGGCCGTAGTTTAATGGCCGATTTGATACTGACATATATAAAAATTTAAACACTTTTCGGAAATGCGTCCATGAAAATGAACTATTTTACACTGAACATACATTTAATGAATATACTCTGATATAATCATATGAGTCAATTGTGTTCATGTTAAAAACTACCGGACTCCATAACATAATGGCATAACATAATGGCAAAGTCACTTGACAAAATGGTTGATGATCTTTCTGGAAAATGTATCGAATAAAAAAATATATAAATGTTATCTGAGTAAGTAATTTTAGTAACTGTTTATCACTGAGACACAGTTTTATTTTAAATAAGCCACAAATTTAATCTATAAAAGCATAAATACGTTTTGAAAATTTAATTATAGTTATTTAATTAGTGTACAGCTTTTCTTTTTTTTTTTTCAATAGGTATATTTCTACAATTTCTACAATTAAATAGCATGTTGTTTCATTATTTGAAGAGTATTACTCCCCTGGAACGTTCACATGCGTAATTACCGCAGATAGTCTCTACCACTACCACGCACTAACAGAAAACAGATGCAAGGTTCATTACTAGCAAATATTCACAATTGACAAGTGTAGCACCAATAGTTAAATCATTAAACCTAGAAACAATAGACGACAGAAAGGCAAAGAATAAAGGTGTAATAATACATAAGGCATTAAATTCTAATTTAGAAATACATGTACAACCCAATAACAACCTGTTGCATTGCTCAGATAAACATACGGACAAAAACACTTTATTGTCCATTATGCGAGAACAAATGCACGTTAGTACGTTCGGTTAGCCTACACGTCATACCTGGGTAGTAACAATGACATCGTCTGGACCAGGGAAATATTCCTAGGCCTCACCATTATCTTGTACCGGGTAAAAATATGAACTCATAAAGTTCTCTAAGAGTCATACCTGGGCCATTGGTGTGGTAAACTGAGCGCTCTGCCAGTATACCACCATGTTTGATACATTTTTTGTAATACGTTTCAAATTTTTCATATTTGTTTCTTTAAGATTTGTCCAAAGGAAATGGCATCCACTTCACTTCCCAAAATTGAACCAACAGACATGACAAGAGAAAACAAAGAAGATCATTCGTATTTTATAACAGGCAGTCCCAAGAAAATTACTAGAAAGTTGGAATATGACACAGAATAATTTTTAAAAAATCGATAGTTTGTCAAACTAAATTGTCTCATTCAGTTTCCAATCGGCCATTAAACTACGATTTACTTATTTAATATATAAGAGTCTGCATTTTCACAACAAATGCCATGTATATAATATAGCTCAATGGTTAAAGAGTAGACTAATAAAGTTGTTTAAAACAATTTTAGAGAAAAGACGGAGTGATAGGGAATGAAACAAAATATGGCAAAAAAAATAAATATCGAGAAAGGGAGGTAAGGAAAATAATATAATAACAAAAGATTATTTCCCTTTTATTTCGTTGAAAAAAAATCAGAAAATAAAGAAATATATCGATAAAATCAAAAGAAGAAAGAACAAATAATACAAAATTAGTTATTTTATACTTTGAGTTATATATTTTAGAAATTGTATCCTCTAGTGTTTCTAGGTTAAGGACTTAACTATTGGAGTTACTCTTGTCAGTTGTGAACATCGCCAGTAATGAACCTTGCAGCTCTTTTCGGAATTTGTTCACATTTTTTAATGTTTTCTTTAGTTGTAAGGCCCCACACAGCACAGGTGACGCATATTCTAGTATAGGTCTAACTAATGGGAGATAGCATTTTAGTTTTATGTTCTTATTACATTTGTAGAATTTTTTTTTTATGACGCCCTAATGTTTTGATAGATGTTTTAATTACTTCATCAATATGAAGATTCCAAGATAACTTATCATTTATTATTACTCCTAAGTATTTTGCATTGTATTAGTCGAAGTCCAGTTGCTTTTTATTTTTTGGTTGTATGTTTTTTTAATAATTTTATTGTTACCTTAATCATCATGCTGTTTACTTTACTTACTTGTTGAATAAACGGTCTTGAGTTGCGTCCCTTGAGTTAGTTTATAGCCTTTCGTCACCTTGAAAGCTGTGCCTTTGACCACAATGGTTGTTTCGACACATGAAATGACGAGCATTAGGACGACAATGGTCAGCGAAGACCATCTTGACGTCATACATTTTCTATGACAATCACCCTTGCTTTTTGTGCAGTGATTAATCATTTCAATTTAATATGATGTGTTTCAATGAATTTACAGTTTATGTATATTATTTCTGTAGATAAATAGAGATAAATAATAAACCCTTCATTTTATTTCAAACCAGATTTCTGCTGCTAAAAATATATTTAAAAAAACTATATAAAACTAAATTTTACGCATAAACCACCCAGTGGGCACACCACGTCGTATTGACGGGGGAAATACGTGGTTTCCACGTGTTTCGTGGTTTACCCCGTTTTTTTCCCCGTCTATACGACGTGGTGTGCCATTGGGCACATATATTACTTTAGGCCTGTATATAATATATATGCATAGAAGAATAAACGCTGTAAATATAAAATATTCCACACACAAACAAATAATTAAATATTAATACAAACTTATATAACAGATCTATTAGGCTAAATAAAATAATATGCAAAACATAAGCTCTAAATTCTAAAAAAAAAGTGCAATTCAAAAGCTTTGTTATAGAATTTTATATAAACTTTTATTACATGGAAATATAACTGCTTTTTATGGTGAAAATGCATTAATAAATATATCATTTGTGTAATTATCGAGGCCAATAATTTTTATTATTTTGCTTATATTGATAGTCCAACACTTCGGAATATAATATACAATCAATTAGAAAATAATGAAATACAGTGGTCTTTTACACTAAACTAAAAGAGACATTGAGTGGTTTGTGGGAGGGGGGGGGGGAGAGAATGGCTCAGTGATCTTCACCAATTTCCTTGCACTGAACTAAATAAAACGATGTATAGCTTAGTGGTTGAAAATGTATTACTTGGTTACATTATACTGTTAAGTCAAATAAAAAAAACTATTATATAGCCTACTATATGGATTAAATATTACTTATAACTGTGCCTATTGAACAAAAAATCTAAACAAACAATGTAATATTTATTCTTAAATACGAACATGTTTTTTTGAACAACAACTAGACTATGCAAAATTGTAATGTCCTATTTCAATCCGAAAGCCGTCAAGTATCTTCAAACTTGCAATTTGAGCCCCTTATAAGGGCCTGCACTTTGCTTCTTGTGTGTGTATATGTGTGTGGTGTGTGTGTGTGTATGTATATTTGTGTGTGCTGTATGAATGCGTGTGTGAGTGAGCGTAAAATGTAGGGAAGAAGCAGGGTCAGCAAAAGCCAGCAAGCCAACCCAGTTCAATGCCCAGGTTTACTTTCTCTCTCTCTCAGTATCGTGGCCCTGAGAAAAGTTCCAACAAGGCAATAGGGACAGCCATCAAACACACAAAGATTTCGTTTTGTATTTGCATATGTGTCTGTTCGCGTATATTAGGTGTGCGTGTATATGTGCACGTTTGTTGCTGCAATTGTCTGCAAGGAGTCGATATTCGCGTTCTGTTCATAATCGGTCAGATTATGAATACGTCGCAGTAAAAAATGTCAACTACAGTGCCATTAGCTTTGGCACACCAAGCTTGGCGTACGCAGACATCTTTTTTCAAAGTCAGGTCTATATTATACAATATTTTAAATCTCTATATGCGAAGGGGGGGGGAGAGAGAACCCTCATTTTGTATATACGTTTATATAAATAAACCTTTATTGTATAACTACAGAGGAAGGCCAACGTTACCCCTGGCTCCTCAACTCACCCGCCCCCCCCCCCCCCCACAAACACACAAAGGGCCCCACACCAACTTCTTTCAACGGTGTTTCTTTCTTCTATTTTTTTTTTTTTTATATTTATGTTATATGGAGTA
Organism: Anisus vortex; assembly: GCA_949126835.1. Classification (NCBI taxonomy): domain Eukaryota; kingdom Metazoa; phylum Mollusca; class Gastropoda; family Planorbidae; genus Anisus; species Anisus vortex. Next base: position 38,888,993 of record OX421496.1, read on the forward strand.
TTTTACACTTAGTAAAAGTATGTCTGCAGTTTGTATCAGGGGTGTGCAACAGGCGGCCCGCAGGCCACTACACAGGCATGTTAAGCCTTTTTTACTGTGACTTCCATTTAATAACTTCCAACGACCGTTGTTTTTGTTTGTTTTGTTTTTTTATTGTATGCAATTCATTGTATTAATATTGTAAATAAATGTTCAGACCGTTTGTCCCATCTTATTGTATCAAATTCTTTAAACTGTCCAATGACGAAATATGTTGCGTATCATTGTTCCACGTGGATGAGTCCTTTCTCTCTCTCTCTCTCTCTCTCTCTCTTTCTCTCTTTCCTTCCATCTCGTTGTCTTGGTCTATTTATCTCCCAACTTCTGACTTTCCGATTCCGTGGTCTTATTATTCAAACTGGACAATATTGTTGACAACAATTATTGTTTGTCAAGTGTCCCTACTAGCACGCTGACTGCAAGGTGTCTGCTCACTTAGCAAACTGACAATAGTATTGTCCATTACTAGGGACCAATATTATAGTTCCCAATGTCGCTTGGAGTGGGCTAATAACAATTTAAAGGTAATAGTGCAGATAGGGAGGGGGGAATGGGAGGGGGAGGAGACAATAAGCGCAGTGCATGATAAGGATGGCAACGGGATACATAGAAACATAAATACATAGATACATAGATAGCTTACATAAATACATAGAAAGATAGAAAGATACTCAAAGAAGAGCCAGATCATATTTCTTTAAGTGGAAGAAGAAAAATATTGGGAGAACGAAGAAAGAAACAAAGAAAGAATGTATGCAACAAGAGAAAGAGCAAAACATAGGCTAAAAAAACAAGAAAGGGAAAAACTATAGAACAAGCAGAGAGAAATACAATAGAGAAAAAGAGAATTGGTAAAGCAAAGGAAAAACAAGGAACGAGAAAAGTATGGCAGTAATATAAAAAAATGAGAATGAAAAATTCAAAATCTATAAATCTATAAACTGTGTCTGCCGGAGTCTAGCCCTCGGGGATATTTTCTTATTGAAGTTATTGTATCCTAAGGTCGTTGCGCTCAACCAAGACCATCGTAAGTACGTATTTACGATGGTCTTGGCGGCTCAACCCTCAAATCTAGGCCAGCACTAACATATATAGGCCTATTTGAGAGAAATAAAAGATGTACTTTTGTTGTTGTTTTTGTAAAGATCGTGACCAAGTGTACAAATTTGGTTAAAGGCGTGAGTACACGAAATGTTGAGTGCAGTGCAAATGTTGTGTCAAAAATTGGTGTAAAAGCCTCTTGTTTAAATAGATAGGATTACATAATGGGTCTGATACACCGTTTTATATTTTAATTGGATTTTCTCCCCTGATTTATATCTTATGAACAACAATTATGAACAATACTAAATCTCAGTCGACATTTTTTTTTCGTCGACCTCCCTCCAACCTTTAATTTTGTTTTTCTCAAAATCGTCCTTTAGTTCTTAAATACTAGTAACTAGACAGATTTTTTTTCAGCAATTACACCAATAGACCTATGGCCTAGAGTCTAGAGCGGGGATCGGCACCCCTGCCGGACTTGGCACGCAGAGCGATTTTTAGTGGGCACGCCAGGGAGAACTCCTAGAATTTGATTTTTCAATGCAAATTACAACATGAAAATCACGCTGTAGCCGTACCTCGAGTGTTAAAGTTCAGGAAAGTTTGTGTGCAAATATCTCATAATTGGACTCGCGATCTATTCACTTTATTATTAAATGAGTCAATTTTATTAGCTACTCACCTTTTATTGATTTACAGGCAATAATTCAAGTCTCTTCTTCAAGTCAAGGTCCCGGATTCAAATCCTGGTACAGACGAGGACTTTTTCTCGGGTCTTTAGGGTGTCCCTGAGTCAACCCAGCTCTGATGGATACCTGACCTTAGTTAGGGTAAAGTAAAGGCGGCTGTGCATAGTGCTGGCCACACAATCACCTAGTATGCCGTTGCCACAGAGACTGGTGACCGCTGCTTCATCGGACCTATGGATCAATTCGGTCCGACGGGAACTTTACTTTACTTCTACAAGAAAGTGATACAGAATATAGAGATCTGCTGTTGCTCACATTGTTCGTTACCTTAGACGAGGTTAAGTCTTGGATAACTGACTGTTCAAGCCGATATTTCTGAATGACATAGCAACACATTTCAATAAGTTGAACTTTTGAACAGAACTTGAACTCCTAGACCACTGAAATAAATTTGCAACGAAACTGGATATGTCTTGCCGTGAAATCAATTTCAAAACAGTTAGTAACTACTTTCCTTATTTAAGGCACATTAAGATAGATTAATGTTGTTTTTTTTTCAGAAATACATTAAAACACTCCTGTTTTCATACAACATTAAGACTGACTGGCTTGATCTTACTATTTCTTATATCTATCTGGATCTTTTTTTTTTTTTTTGGTGGAGTATAGCCCTACTAGGCCTATATTAGCTATAACAAAATAAAGCAAGTTGAATTTTAAACATAAAAAAAAATAAGCACCAAAATGTGAAGGAAGCTGTTTAGAAAGTCATCTGCTGTTCGCAACTGCTAGGCAGCAGGCATTCACTCTAGTTTTTTGGTTCAACTTACACTTACACTCCTTGCAGGTGTGAACAGATTTTATCACACATGAAAGCTGTTTTAATCATAGGCAAAGTGGCCACTTACACTTGACCACTCAGAAGTAACTAAATATGTCTCGGACACTGAACGATTAGCAAAGATCATTCAAGGACAAGGCGCTCGTTAATTGATAGGCCTATCCTACCTATACTTGCTAATTACATTCAAAACAGTTTTTATGCTTATCATCTTTAAATAAACATAAATAGCCTAGTCTATAATAAATTCTAAAAAAAAATGTTTATTTGTTTTATCATTTTAATAAATATAAGAGGCTTATGTAGGGTACTAGCATTATAGTACCGGGTATGTAATTGTTGGAATTAATAATAATTTTATTTTAATCTTTAAAAAAGTCGACTTAAAAACATTAGGCTAATGCATGAAATGTTTATTTACAACAGCTTAACGTAAATTAATTTAATTCATTTTATTACCGGTAATAGTTGAAATAAATTTAAAAATGCTTGACTTATATAAGGAAATAATAATTAATGAGTCGTATTAACCCTTCCCGTACCGACCTACTTCTATCTATGCTGCCTTCAGTACCGCTATATACGCGCCCGGGACTGTAAGGGTTAGTTATATTGCAAAACATAACTGATTTGGTATCACAATATAGCAGTGCCGTTGCTAGGTATTTGGTGGCCCGGCGGGCTTGGCCTCTTTAGGGGCCCCTGTATTTTGACATTCGACATTATGACATGAGAAAAAAACAATTCGGACACTCCTTTGGGGGTCCCCCTCAAGTAGGGGCCCGGGGGGACTTTCGAATTTGGACCCCCCTCCCCTAGCTACGCCACTGCACTATAGAATAAAATGTGGAAACTTTAATCCAAGGCAGATAATTAGCAATATTTTTATTTGCGTTAATATTTCTACATGTTTTCCATTTTTCCTTTATTAAAAAAAAATGGCTTACAATAAAATTTTAAAATGATAAAACTATACAAAAAAATGTTTAAAATTATATAAATATTACAGGAGTCATGAGTGAAGAAATAATATGTAGGCCCTACATCTGTAAACTTGAAACACTACATTAGCTACCCACTTTGTATGATTACTACCTATCTATACCGCTGTACTGCATTATATTCAGGTCTTATATGAGTAATATTTAAATAATAACGAAAATCTTAAGCTGAGATCAAAATAATGAAACGACTCTGGCTTCTGTACACTAAGTGTGGGTAGTCTAGTCACTGTGACTGCTGCTTGGCTTTATAGCTAAGATCAGAGTGTCGTAGGCTACATTCTGATCTGAGAAGGCGGTCAAGATGGCACCTGGAAGCACAGAATAAGTATACGTATTCTGTGCCTGGAAGGACAGGCTTAGACAATACAGCCGGTAGCGGTATAGTATATTATTATGTTGTCCGAGCCTTGTGAGACTAGGAGGTTGCTGTTTTCAAGCATTGGCTCTCATTCATGGTAGACCTGGACTACAGCTGGTCTGCACTCGGTTCTCGTGCTTGACGTAAGAGTGATTGTGCAGAGGGCAGATCTTGGCAATAGGTGGGAATGGATTGGGGAGGGGTTGAGAGAGAGGTTAGGTAGCCTAACCCTAAATAAAGTAATACTTAATTATTCAGTTTGTAAACACAAAACCAATGTGATAATTGATAATGTATGTGTAAAGTAGGCAGCTCAATGTCTGGAACTGGAAGAGAATTTAGGTATGGTAGTCCAAAAATAAGGTATAAATAAAAGATGGATATTTTTAAGCGCTCATAGTAAATGTTCTTGAGCACATAGTTTTGTACTTATTAAAAATTTTTAGTACACATTTTTAACGCTACTTTGTATTTTTAAGCAAAACTCCATAAACTTTCCCCTACTTCATTTAAGGTTCAATTTCCCCCAACTTTACCTACCCTATGAGCCATGCAGGAAGAATAAGAAAGAGAAAAAAACAGATTCTTATACTTACCGTATAGTCTTATAACAACAGAAAAGAATATAAAAAAAAACGTAGTTCAATATGAAATCAATGTTATTTATTCAACAATGTACAAGAGTGATCATGTGTACTCAATGCAATCAACTAACTCACCTTGAACTTTATCAAACAAAGGAATGGGACTTCCAATTAATTTTGGGCCCACCATTACAGCACAACACGTTTTTTGGTGGGTAGGGGCTGCCCATTAATTAATCACATACATTTTTAAATAGTTGATGTTGAGGTATCAAATGCCTACCGAACAACAGTAGCGTCAAAAATCAAATATAACATTGAAATAAAAAGAAATAAATCTTTATATCATATTACTATTACAAGAGAAAATTATCAGATTGCACAAACTTTATTTCTGACAATTTTTTTATATCAATTAATATGACAATTAATTTGCCTTGAATCACAAAAGCTCTTCATCCTAATATATTATACTTTACTATGCTTAGTATGCTATTGCAAACATTTAAATGCCAACTTTGAAACAAGCAAACCAAAAAAAAGTTTTTTTTCCGGTTAAAAAATTTACAAATTACAAAACAAGCATTTATTAATAATAAAACAAAGCAAGTACAGTAGAAATCCAATAATTTTCAAAAAGATATGCTAGTGGGTTGTTTTTTTTTGGTTTATCAATTGCTACTGTTTCTTACTGCTTAAAATAAATTATAAAAGCTTTACAAAATCTATGTTAAAAAAAATTCATTCTAATTCTAAAGATTACGTTCACAAAGAAATTGCATAACTACTAATAAGCTTATAAAATTAAAAACATAGTCTTATGTGGACAGTCTTGTTGTATGGTACATGTGAAGTCTTGAACATTATAAATCCATCATATTCATTATATACTGTACAAACACAAAAAGTATAAAAATTTCATCATTCATCCACATTAGAATAAATTAACCGCTGTATCGTCTCAATGCCAATACTGTATAGCCTAGAATCTATGTACACAAATCTTCCTGCAAGTAAAACTTGTCCATGCGTAGAAAAGAAAGACCTTAACATACAAAAATACACGCTGGGTGGGAGTCCGCAATCAGCTGGTTTTATATATGGCTGTGGTCAACTTTTCATTTTTCTTGATTAATACTGATCTGAAAAACAATTACAAAGAAATCATAGTTTTTAAAAAATATGGCATTTGTCTCACAGACAAACACTAAGCGATATTTATTTTCTAAAAATAATATTTAACTCTTTCAATCCCAGGGCCTTATCCATGGTTTACCAAGCATTTTTTACGGATACAAGAAAAAAATAGGACCTTTTTTTAAAATGTAAATCTTGGGACAAATATAAGAGATAGACCTTACTGTTATACATCAAAAAAAGCAAAATAAATGTAGTTTATGATCAAATTACTTTAAAATATGTTTTTTGAACGATATAAATTTTTTTATAGAGGTCAACCACTAAGAAAAAATTATTTATACACAAAAATTTTTGTTCTTTCCAATAAAAGTTTTTTTATTTTTAAAACGTGTCAACCAATTGATGCAATAACTTAAACCCTGATAGCAAATCTAACAAATAATAACACTTTCAAATTTGAAAAAATTGATCAATAAATAACAAAGTTACACAATATTTAGCCTTAGATATGCCTTCACAAAAAAAAATGTAGGAAAGTTGAAATAAACAAACATCTACTCATATTCTCATAAACTGGTCTAATATTAAAAATATACATGATGTGTAATACATTAATTGAAAGGAAATTGAATGTAACATATGATAAGTGTATTTAAAAATATTTTTATTATATTTGAAAAATAAATTTTAGTCCAAATTTGTAACCTTTCCAAGTGGGCCACGCCCCCTTTTTGGACGCTTTCATTACATCATTTATTTTGCTTTATTCTAAATTATAATCGATCTCTTGTTCTGTGAAGTTTTCATGGTTAGAAGTTAATAAAATAGGTCACCGTATTTTGTAATGAATAAATCAGTTATAGAGCTTTATTAGCGGTAATAATCTAAGTTGGAGATGCCCCAGGACCGCTTGGCCCCATAACAGAAATAATTTAACCCAAATATCGATCAAAATGTAAAAAATTAACGCAACAAATGTAAACAAATTGCATTAATAACAAAGACAATGGCGTAACGAAAATGGCGACGTAAAATTACATCTTTACACCGTATAGGCTTTTTGCAAAATTATTAATTAATCATGAGCCGGTAGAATCGGCTCGCGGGACAGAAACGAAAAATAAAAAAGCCGATTGTACCGGCTCATGGGACGGAAAGAGTTAAACTTGGGATGTTAGCCGATAATTGTAATACTGATCATAAGCCTTGAAAGAATAACCCGTTTTGAAAGTGTTGATTGGTTTTGTAGATAGGTAAACTTATATCTGCATGGTAACTGGGATTTTCTTTTTAAACTCAACTACGGCATACGATTTAACTCCCACGGGATGGACTAAGTATTTAGTTAAATCCACTGTAATAACTTGAATGTCATACCTCCCACATTTTTGGAACCTAATACGCACAATGAAAGGTCAATGTAATTCTTAACACAATCAAACTCAATCCTTTCATAGTCATTCCTTAACAAAAAATATAATCGTGGGCTACTTGAGGTAAAAAGATTACTTTCCAACAAAACTGATAAATGATTTAAAAACTGGTGTTGTATCACTTTCAAAAGCAATAACTGGCGTTTGTTCATTGTTTAACTCATCCCTACTTATGATTGTGTCTGAGTGCTTAAAAGTAATTTGTGTAATTTTACCCATGCTCTGACTCTAGACAAATCACTGGATTTGATCCATTGGATGACAATCTGGAAGCCTGGCTGGCCAGGGCACTGACTGAACCTGAAGAACTACGAGGCATGTTTCCTTTACCTAAGAATAAAGTAAACACATCATGATTCATGCTAATAAATTAAAAGATATATTACAATTAATTGGATTATAATTAAGTGTAATGGGACAGTTTTCACAGATTGTCATACAGAATGTCTTAAGTTTCAAATCCAGGTTGAAGCCAGGGTTTTATTCCAAATACTGGAGGGTGTTCCTGAACCTGTGAAAAGTATAGGATGCTTGACATTGTGCTCACAACTACCACACAATCTTCTTGTAAAAAAAGGTGAACGTTGCTTCACTAGCCTTATCAACCAACATGGCCTGATTGGTAGATTTCTTTTTAGTGTTGTAAAAATGTAATGGTTAAAGTTAAAGTTAGGGCCAAGCAGGTGATTTTCACTGACAACCATATCCAGATTATTGGGACCTTACGGTATATCAAATGATAATGCAAAGCTTATTCTCTTGAGAATCTCTACATACACCAGCCCCTCAAGTCACAGTAAGCCCAGACTTACAACTATTGCAGTATTTAAGACTTTGGCAAGACTGATCAAGTCCTGATTATGTAAAAAAAAAGTTTAAAATGTATTGAAATATAATTTGCTTTCTTTTTTTTAATTTGCCAAGGTAAATAGTGCCACAAAACAGGAAAAACTGGCAAGGGCAAATGTTCTAGGCAATTTCAGGGTAGGCGCTAGTAATACTAAAATAAAAAAAAGGGTTGTGCATTTAAAGCCTTCTTTAAAGAAATGTCGCAAGTTATTAGATTTAAATTGAAGAAGAAATAGATACAACAGAAGGATTAGAATTGAATGTTTAACTTTAAAACTATGTATGACACATTTTCAGGTAAAAGCTTTAAATAAAAAGCCTCTTTTTGTGTGGGATACATTATGCATACAGTCAGGTCCTAGTTCCATTCCATCAACTGCTGTATATTCCTATATTTTTCATCATTGCATGATAGAAAAGTTTGAAACTCTTGGAACCCAAAGTTGGATATACAGAATTAAAAAAAAATAATTTTTAACTTCATCATATGGTACTGGTATTACCGGTATTTGTATTCACAAGTCACTCATTATGAGTAATTATTGTCCTTGATGTATGGTTAATATTTGCTGAGGTTTTCAATTTTCTCTAAAATTTTATATAATTTCTATGAAATTGCTGACAATAAATTACCTGCCAAGCACAGTCCATTATTATCAACACACATGACACCAACCACACCAGGAATACGGAATCTGAAATGTATACAAGGGAAACAATTATTCTCAAATACTGCTTTTTTTTAATACACTAAGTAAGTAAAGTAAAGTATCGTGTCAGACCAAATTGATCCATGGGGCTGTTGAAGCAGCTTTGAACTGGTGAAAACCTGTCTTACAAATTACATATTATATCTATCAATTAGTCTTCGAATGCACTTTACATCAACCCTATGTTTTAAAAATATAAGATTACTTTATTGATCCAAAAAAATGGAAATTTGATTTGATTACATAAATTCCGTCTTTCAGCATACCTCGGTATTTAAAACAATATTAAAGAACCAAGCACAATAGACATTCACGCACACAATCATACCATTTATCATACAAGAAAAGTATCATTTAGCTATTGCATTTCCTGGCTGACTGATGATTCTTTTGAAAGATTCTCACTGAGAGTGGAACAAAAGAGTTTCTAAATCTCTCTGTTCTTGTCCTTATTGAGAGAAGCTGACAACTTCGACTAGTCTATGATTATTAATAAGTATTAGAATGTTTTTAATTTTGTTTTTTTTTAAATGTCAAAATTATCAGATTGTTTAAATGTGTTCAAAGTTTGCTCCACCACAGAGGTGCTGTAGGAGGGAGCTGTAAATGTATTTATTTATGGTTTCAGCTGTTGTCTTAGTTTGTCTGTGATCTATTTTGAATTTTGAGCATTATTCATTGCAGAAAATATGATATATTCTTTTTTCTACTACTTACTGATCTTGTGTGTCTCTTTAAAACCGAATGACCCTTTTGGCTGTTAAGTCCAAGGCATTGCATGAAAGAGGTGGAGGCAAAGGGGTGGCCACATCAAGACACTGTAAGAGGCATGCTGTCATGCCGATGGGGCATGCCGCCTACTAGGTTTCCAGTAGGCACAAGGCACATACCCTTCACATTTTCTCCCCTGCAGAATAATTCTCCTTGGATCATGAATGAGGTGGCATTGCTTGTATTTGTATACACATACACCTTTGCCCAGTAGTATAAATACCTGACTATATGCTTAATCATCTCGCTTGGCGAGACAGGTATTGTTGCACCTATTCCTGTTTCCCCACCGAGTATCTGTGGGCTCTAACCCATGCAATGATTCTCAGATGTACAACAGAGGGATGTCCCTCATGCATTAGCTCACTGATGTACTCTCAATTGGTGGTTTACACACTTTGCCAGCTTTGAGGCCCATGGGTACCAGGCTACAGAGCTGTCAGCTCTATTGCAGTCAATGCTAGGTAAACACATTTACTTGTACTAGGTTGTTATAGAGTTATAGAGTGTGTTGGTAATGGTAGGTTGGAGGGGCAATAATTTATATCTCAAATATCTGAGATAGATTTGTTAGGGGTATATCAGTAGGATGTGATCTACAGTTTCATGTGGGTGTGAGCAATTTCTGAAGTTTGATGAGAGTGTTGGGTTTATTCTGTTAAGATGTGAGTTGATTGCTATAAGTTAAGTTCTTAACTAGAATGAGTACTAAGCATATTTTATGAGTCTATCCAGGAGAAGAACTTTGTGTGATTTAGCTTGTTGGCAAAAAATTAGATAACAAAATTTTTTATTTTTTATTTACCCCTTGAATTTCAAAATGTATAGATCTTATATCTTATATATTACAGATGATCCTTCTATAAAGAAGATTATTGTAATAATTGAGTACACTGTGTAGATATGTTGCTACGACTATGTTGGGCTACTAAATAATCTTCTTTATAGAAGGAGCGTCTGTAATGTATAAGATAAGATAACCAGTTTGAAGTTGATAGACAACACACCAAAATTGCCATGGTCAAATCTCAATAAAACTGGACACATTTTTTTTAAGACAGCAAAGCTAATGTCAATATTTATACAAGTCTAACAACTATGTAAACATGTGTTTTTACTATTAAAAAGCCCAATCCTCTTAATTAATGATAGCTTATAAATACTAAGAATACTAAGAATTTAGAACAAAGACAAGACGTCACAAGACAGAAAATTGAAAGTATTTAAAATTGAATGACTTAGACTTGAGTGAAATTAGTCACTGACTCACTGTAACTACTGTGAGTGTAAGTGTACACTGTATAGTAGGTGTAGGCTTGGTCAGTTTAAGTCTAACTGTAAGTGTTAGCCTACAAACATCAAATAAAATTAACAAATGTTGGTTTAACACTAAACTAAAGAAACTGTGTAAACAAAAAGAAAATCTATTCAAAAAGTTTAAGGCAACTAATTCAATTAGACTACATAAAAAATACCTAAAAATTAAACATTTAACTCAGAAACTAAGCAGACAGCTGCAAAATGAATATGTAAACAATGTAATTTCTAAAGATAATAATAAAAACTTATGGTCCTACATTAAATCAAGAAAAATGGACACTACAGGCATAGCTCCACTAAAAGGCCAAAACAATGAAACTTATAATGATAATAAAACCAAAGCTAATATCCTTAACACACACTTTGCATCATCTTTTTCAAATCCAGGTGACAAAGAAATCTTCATAAATTTAAACAAACTAGAAGAGATAGGACATATAAATGTAGATGAAAAAGGCATTAAACAACTCCTAACCAACTTAAAAGCAAACAAAGCTTCTGGTCCAGATGAAATACCAGCAAGACTGCTTAAAGAACTAACCAATGAAATATCTCCAATCTTTAAAATACTTTTTCAGGCCTCTCTAAACCAGGGCAAAGTGCCCAGAGATTGGAAATTAGCTAATGTAACCCCCCTTTTCAAAAAAGGAGATAAATCTGACCCCGGTAATTATAGACCTGTTTCTCTAACCAGCATAACATGTAAATTACTTGAACATATTATATATAGTAGTATAGTAAATCATCTAGACAAACTTAATGCACTGTGCCCACACCAACATGGCTTTAGGAAAAATAGATCATGTGACTCAATTAATAGGCCTAATAGATGACTTGTCAAAGGGATTAGATAATAACAACCAAATTGATGCTATATTACTAGATTTTTCAAAAGCATTTGATAAAGTTCATCATTCTAGTCTACTAAAAAAACTTAAATATTTTGGCATATCTGGTCCCTTACATCAGTGGATTCAGGACTTTCTTATAGGCAGAGAACAAACAGTGATAATAAATGGCTCTAAGTCATCACCAATAACTGTAAACTCAGGAGTTCCACAAGGAACTGTTCTAGGACCCCTACTATTTCTAATTTATATTAATGATCTGCCAAATTGCATCAACACGGGAACAAAAGTAAGATTATTTGCCGATGATTGCATAATTTATAGAATAATATAATAAAGACAGGAAAAGATAGTGAACTCCTACAAAAAGACCTAGATGAACTACAAAAATGGGAATCAAACTGGAGTATGTCTTTTCACCCAGAAAAATGCCAACTAATAAGGGTATCCAAGAAAAAGAAACAAATAATAGCAAACTACTTCATTCATGGTAAAGAACTAACTCAAACTAACAATGCTAAGTATCTAGGAGTAATAATAAATGATAAGTTATCTTGGAACCCTCATATTGATGAAGTAATAAAAAAAATCAAACAAAACTTTAGGATTCATAAAAAGGAACTTTTACAAATGTAATAAGAACATAAAACTAAAATGCTATCTTACATTAGTTAGGCCTATACTAGAATATGCAGCATCTGTATGGGACCCATCAACTAAAGAAAACATTAAAAAATTATAACAAATTCAAAAAAGAGCTGCAAGGTAAATAACTAGCGAATATTCCCAATTAACAAGAGTAACACCATTAGTCAAATCATTAAACCTAGAAACACTAGAAGACAGAAGGGCAAAGAGTAAAGTAGTAATAATACATAAGGCATTAAACTCTAATTTAGAATTACAACACAATAACAACCTGTTGCAAATCTCAGATAAACATAAAGATAGAAACACTTTCCTTGTCCCTTATGCGAGAACAAATGCATATAAGTACTCTTTCTTCCCGAGTGGCCTTCGGGCATGGAATGGGTTGCCTGAACAAACCAGGAAAACCAGTAACTTAACATCATTTAAAACATTAATAAAAATGCAAGACTAGACTCGGACCACGGATGAGCGTAGGACGCAATAATCTTCTTTATAGAAGGAGCGTCTGTAATGTATAAGATAAGATAAGATAATCTTGTCAATTAATTTGTGGGGCACGGTGGCGGTGGCAGAGCGGCAGCGTGTTTGACTTCCGTACCTAAGGTCCTGGGTTCAAATCCTGGTGAAGGCTGGGATTTTTTACCGGGTTTGGAGGGTGTCCCTGAGTCTACCTAGCTCTAAACTCTAATCATGGGTACCTGACCTTAGTTGGGGTAAAGTAAAGGCGGCTGTGCATAGTGCTGGCCACACAATCACCTATCCTAGTGCCTAGTATGCGGTGGCCACAGAAACTGGTGAACGCTGCTTTACCAGCCCTGTGAATCAATCAATTTGGTTCAAAGGGTACTTAAAGTACTTTACTTATCTTATATCTTATACATTACAGACGCTCCTTCTATAAAAAGGATTATTGCGTCCTATGCTCATCCATGGTCCGCGTCTAGTCTTGCATTTTTATTGATGTTTTAAATGATGTTAAGTTACTGGTTTTCCTGGTTTGTTCAGGCAACTCATTGACTTTGACATTCCATGCCCGAATGCCACTCGGGAAGAAAGAGTACTTATTAAATATGCTTGTAAATCAATAAGGGGGGAAGGGTCAGCTGTTCCAGCTCAATTTTTTTAAACCTTAATTAAGCTTATACTTATGATATATCAATACTGTTAATTATTATTATCCTACAGTCTAACTTTTACCACTTGTTTAATATTAAGAAAAATTAATGAAGTAATATTAATAATTGATTAATAATGTTTAGCAATTTAAAATATTACTATAGTGTCACTATAGTGACAGCCTAGGCCTAGTCTATGCCATATATAGTTGATATAGCCTAATTAAATTGAAATAAATGAATTAGTTACCGGTATTTAAATTAAATACAATATGAAAACTATTTATACATGCTATTCAATCAACAAGAATAATATCAGCAGCTTGGGTTGAACTGTTGAACTAAATACAAAATTAAAATTAGTAAAGTATTTGAGAAAACTTTCAGTAGGCCTATCTATAATAACTATATATTTAATGTTTTTGCCTTTGGCCTTTGGTTTTCAGAGCCATATCTTCCAGACGACAGAGAAACAACTCGCATGGTTAAAAAATGACCCCCGAAATATTTTAAGCACAGAAGAAGTTTTTGGCCAACCTATAAACATAATTGAAGAGATTGTATTCATCAGTTTCTTTTAGTGGTGTCAAACAAAGGTACCTAATTCTATTCCAAATTTTGGCGAGGCTCTTATCTGCCTAAGAAACTGTTCTTTTTACAAGATCATGAACCGCCACATGGAAATGTCCACGCAGCCAGGTCGCATCTAACAGGTGTCCCGCTCTATCCGAGGTCATCAGCTCAAACTGCATGTCGCACATGCACGCACCGACATCTACAAATATATTTTTTTTTCCAAAAGCCATTAGGTTGTGGAACACCCTGGAACAGGCCTCCATCACGCCCCTACTGTGCCGGCTTTCAAATCGTCACTGAAGGGCTGGACTAAAAAACTAAAGTGACACTCTGTCATCTGTTTATAATTGTTGTTTGTGATGTTTTTTTATTTTATGTGTAGTTAAATTGTGCACTCTTTTCGCTGACCTAACGGGGTCTCCACAGTAATATGAAGAAGAAGACAGATGGAAAGATATTTGATAGGGGATCTTGCGAATCCTTCAAGTGAAATGATTAAAGACATGCAGCCTGCCACACCTCATATCCAATCGGAAACAAATTTGGGGTTAATGGACTTTTAATTTTAAGTGAATTTTTTTTTAATGCTCAAATGTGTTTTCTTTTTACCTTCCTTGGTAAATTTGTCAAAATTTGATGGAAAGCCAGTATAGTTATAATAAATTTTAATGTTACTTTTTGTTACCCTCCTAAAAAATTGAGTTTTGTTCTCTCTTTATGTCTGTTTTTATGAGTAAAAGTGAGTGAGTATTGATTACTTATATTTAATTTAAGATATAGCCTAAACCTAAACGTATTAATATTAATATTATAGCACAGTTAACGTCTTTTGAATATTTTTGAGAATGGTTTAAAAAAGTCATACTTTGAAGTATAAGGGGCCAATTTTTTTCTATTTACTTAAAGATTAGCACACTTAACATTTTTTATTATATAACTTATAAATTTTACATATTTTTTTAATTATCAGAGAAAAAACAATTTTTAAACATTTGCGTCTTTTGAATATTTTTGGAAAATAATTTTTAAAAGTCATACTTTGAAGTATATGGGGCCAATTTTTTGCTATTTAATTAAAGATTAGCACACTTAACATTTTTTATTAAATAACTTATTATAAATTTTACATATTTTTTTAATTATCAGAGAAAAAACAATTTTTAAATGTTTACGTCTTTTGAATATTTTTGGAAAATGGTTTTAAAAAGTCATACTTTGAAGTATAAGGGGCCAATTTTTTGCTATTTACTTTAAGATTAGCACACTTAACATTTTTTATTATATAACTTATTATAAATTTTACTTATTTTTTAAATTATCAGAGAAAAAACAAATTTTAAACGTTTACGTCTTTTGAATATTTTTGGAAAATGGTTTTAAAAAGTCATACTTTGAAGTATAAGGGGCCAATTTTGTTCTATTTACTTACAGATTAGCACACTTAACATTTTTTATTATATAACTGATAATAAATTTTACGTATTTTTAAAATTATAAGAGAAAAACCACTTTTTATAAATTTTTTCCTCTACTTTCTTGTTAAGACGTCAGCCATAAAATTGTGTCATTCAAATTACAATATCTCCACTTCTAGATGAGCTACATAGATAAATTTGGTATCAAAATTTAACATTTGATGCCCTCTATCTAATGGTACTAGTTTTATTACAATATATTGAGTTTGAATTTTTTATGAGAGTGCCTAAATAAGGCCCTAGTTTGAATTATAATTACTTAATTAGTAGTCTATAAGACTATAAAGTCTTAAAGTATAGACTATAGGCTAGGCTGCAGGCTATATTAAATATTAATATTCAATTTTAATCAAGAATCAATTTCAATTTGGATTTTATTCAAAAATTTATAATACGAAATAAGATATAGATCTAGGATATACTATATAGGCCTATATAATATATAAAGCTCCGTTTGATTGTATAAGAAAAGAATTCGACATACGCTTCATCAATTTGTTTTTCCAAAGCCTTTTCCATTATAAAGATATTTTTATGATATATTTCAATACTAAATCGCACTGCTTTGTTTACAAGTCACACGCCGAAGTTGATTAACGGAAGTAACAACACAAAAATTTAGGGAAATTGCGATATCGCAAATAACTGTTGACCTGGAAGTTGTTACGGTATGTGGTCTGTTTCGTGGCAGTAGCATTTTTCTTTCAACTCTTATAAATTATTGTTGCATCACCAAATTTAATTACAGACAATTAATTAAAGGTAGGTTAAAAAGAAGAATCGAACACAATTTAAGTCAAATGTTTGAACATTGTTGTAACCGGTTCTCTCTTAAAGAGTATTTCCTAGTTGTCATAAAAGACAAGCCGGTATACCGATGCCAATGAGTCATTGATTTGATTTTGATTGATTGACGATGATTATCATGATTATAATTATACTTATGTGATCTGTATCTTAATATTAGTTTACAGACGTTCCTTCTAGACTCTAGACAGAAGATTATTACGTCCACTAGGCCTAGGCCCAAAACTCCTGCAGGGCGACAGGGATCCGTCGGTGGCAGGGATAGAACCCGCGACCTGTCCGTTGGTTTTTGGTTGACAGTCTGGTGAACTAACCGCTGGACCAGCCGGCTTCACATTTAGATAAAGGCAAAGGCTTCAAAGGCTACTCATTTACTTGATTTACTTTACCATTTCATGCCCTGATTGGTCGGGTAGTAGGCCTACTGTAGACTGTAGTAGACAAAGTTACTAAGTTCACTAAAGTAGTAGGCCTACTAGTAGTATACTAGTTACTAGTAGTAAGTAGTTATTACTAGTTAGTAGTAGTAGTATCTTGGTCTGTTACTCAGTAATCAGTAACTTACTGTTACTCTGTAAACTTAAAAGTCTGTAGACAGTGTTGTAGCTAAGACTAAGTCAAGTAAGTCCTAAGTAAAGTAAGTAGCCTATAAGATTGACTAATCACTAAGATCCAGTTTGAAAATAAATATAATTAATTCTCGCCTGTTGGAATTGCTGATTAGCCTATTAAATAAAAGTATAGGCCTATATTAACTATAACTTACTATAAGCCAATAAGTTGAATAAGAGACATGAAAGCAGCTCGCATTATAAACACAAATAACTGGGAGTGGATGAATGGAAAGCAGAGGATCGATTCACCTGGCGCACTGCTGTCAGGGAGGGGAAAAAACTAGCAGAGGAGCGCAGGATGGAGGAGACTGTAGAAAAAAGAGCTAGGAGGAAGGCAAAGAAAATGGAAAGCACAGGACACGTGTGTCTATCATAGTATATGTATAAGACTACAAGCTGTGATAAAGACTGCAATTCAAGGATAGGCTTGCTCAGCCACACGAGAAAATACAACCTCAACCCATGGTGATGCACCATCATCTCGCGAGGCGGAAGGATGCAGAAGATATATGCCTATTACACGTTTCATTTACTATTAACGATAAGTCACAATCAAAATGTGATATCAAGAGTATTTTTTTCTATCTTATATAAGCTATTGATCTTATATTTTTCATTATTATATCTGATCATTCAAATGACAAATGGCTAAATTCTATAATCTATACGCCTAGTATAGTATTCTATAGGCTATATAATATATAACTTCAGTAGTAAATATTATGTATGTGATGCAACCCCACGGAATGGTACTGAAGTCGTCAAAATAAGATAATTAGTTTTCGGTCATTAATAATTAGCTAATTCATTTATCTATGTAGTGGTGAAAACATTTCTAAAATCCATTAATTAGTTCAAAAGTTATACAAAATTACTTAAGTAAAGATAAGAGAAGTTGTTTAGGAGAAAAATGAAAAAGAAAAAACTAATGATTTTTCACAATTTAGCATTACAACTGATAATCAAATATTACCAGGATGAATAAATATTAACCAATCGCCATGAAATTAGGCATACATTTTTATAATGAGTCAATATTCAACCTGTTAAAGTTTTGAATAATTTAATTAATGTTTAGGTGACTTATAAACAATTTTATCTTTAGAAGACATTTTGTTTGATTTTTATACAAAAGCTGAATAAAAGCATAATTTTAAGTAACTTCTAGAAAAAAATTTACTTTGAACATTTGACAGCGATAAGTTAAGGCATTCAACATTACAAATCAATGATAATCTCAAAAACGACCTAGGACCCTTTTTTCACATTATTTTGTATATATTGACAAATTTGTTTTACCGACTTCCGTACCAGTTCGTGGGGTTGCATCACATATCTGTAATTCCAATATATAAAATATTATAGTTATAGTATTTAGCCTGTATAGGTCCCTATTCAATCAATTCAATGATTCAATGTCATTCAGTTAGGCTATTCAGGCTATTCATTCAAACTTTAACTTCATGTTTGTTAAAAAATGTAGAAAATAAATACTCGAGACTTGTATCACTTGTGTAGATTATGTAACCAAAAAGCCATATAAGCAGTCATCCATTAGTTATATCAACAAAATGAAGGGGGTGAACAAATTTGACAATTGTTGACATGGGGGTCACGGGATGACATCAAGACATTGGAAAATGGAAAATAATGGTACGTTGGTATGGCACACAATCACTCGCCCATTAACAGGCTTATATTTTAATAATAGTTTATACTGGATTGCAACTTCATAGGCTTACCTTCTCTAGTTTGGGAGGGAAGGGGGGGGGGGGCACACAGTGCAATTGGGGTGTGGGGTGCAATTGTGTTTTTGTGTGGTAAATAGTGCACTGCAGGAGGGCAATAGAAGGTTTTGTTTCTGATATATAAACTTAAATGAAACATTAAAATTAGGAGGATTAAATAGATCTATTTCTAAGTTTTAAATTCTAATTTTCTGAAAAAATTTGTATTAGGTAAACATGTTTAGGGCCTAATTATCAGTGACTATCCAGGCTTGCAAGGTAAGAATGGTAGGGGGCAGGGAAGGCAACTAGTATAAAGTGTGTGTGTGGGGGGGGGGTGAAAGAAGTGATCATACGGTGGAAAAGAAGGCTAATTTTGAACTAAACTATTGAATTTTATCAAAATACCAATAGTAAAATGTAAATTAGATTCATTAAATATTTTATGAATAAAATAAAATTTAAAAAATGAGTAGGCTATGAGTGTTATAATAGTATATTTGAAAATTTGTTAAACAAGTTTTTAAATATATTTATAGGCCTTTCAATCTCTATTCTATTTTAAAACATAATAGCCAGTGTAAAACAAAATTATTAATCCTTTTTAATATGAGATGGGTAAAAATTCATTGAATTAATTTTATTAGGGGGGAGGGGTCTCTGAAAGTTTGACAAGAGGGAGGGGTGGGTAAAAATTGCCTTTAAATTGTTGACATACGTAATTAACGGACTTCCCCTTATTATTTAAATAACATTTTTGTTTGCATATTTTTTTTATATAATGTAGGGGTGAGGGATTTTAGCATGAATGAAAAAACATTATAATGTGGCCCTCATTGGCCTTAAGTTACCCCACACCTACTTTATAGTGTCAATAGAAAGTGATCTAGAGAGCAAGTACACGGTCAGAGTGCAGTTTTTTTTATTTCATTATGTTTAATTCTAACGACTATGTTTATATTAATTAATTTGTAATTATCTTATTAATAATCATTTCATTGTAAATGATTAAATATTGTTTAAAATACTTTGCTATATAATATTTAAAAAATAACAATAATATATTATTATTATGTATAATATTTTTTGTTACATTATCATTTAAATTAGGTACAGCCTCTCCTGATACAGCACATCACATGACAATCACCAGATAGTTGTATCAAGAACATCAGAAAATGAAGGCTTTAATTTTAGTAGGTGGCTATGGTACCAGGCTGAGGCCTCTAACTTTGAGTCTACCCAAACCTCTGGTAGAGTTTGGAAACAAGCCAATGTTGTTCCATCAGCTGGAAGCACTCGTTGCTGTAAGTAAACACATATGATTATAAATAAAAGCATTTCAACTGGGGGAATCTTGCTTAATTATATTATTTCAATTGAAATATATTATTGTATTATTATTTTTTAATACGGAAGAATGGTCCAAAATTTAAAAGGGTACTTATAGATGATGAACTGGATTATATGAGCAGGGATTTATAATCCTGAGACTTCACCCAACCCCTTTTTCTCTCTCATCAGGCAGTGGCGTAGCTAGGGGAGGGGGGGTCCAAATTTGCAAATCCCCCGGGCCCCTACTTGAGCCCCAAAGGAGTGTCCGAATTGTTTTTACTCATGTCAAATGTCAAAATGCAGGGGGCCCTAAGAAGGCCAAGACCCCCGGGCCCTCAAATCCCTTGCAACGGCACTGCGTCCAGGCTTGGGACCGGAAAAAGCTGAGTTTCTGAAACTCTTCTATGACTTTTTCAACTATCATGCATACTTTTACTTTAATTATATTTTAAACATCAACAAGTCCCTTTTGCAATTCTGTACAGTGACAGTGAACTGGTTTCATTCACTGTACAGATTCTCATTTTCTTCTCTCTTGTTCATAAACATTTACTTTACCTTGCATTTAATTGATGATTGACGCCTGTTTACTCACATTTGTCACATAATCCCCACCACCTTAATTCCTACAAACCCGACAACAAACCATTAATGACCATGTTTATAGTACTTTAATTGTTTTTTAAATGTAATTTAAACTAAAAGCTTTTTTTTTCTACCTTGTATCAACTGGAAACAATAACATGTAATAATGCATGGTATGATTAGTATAGATCCTGTAAGAGGTGTCCCTTGATTTTATTCATTCCCAAAAACTTAAATGGGACAAAGTAGGATGAAAAAAAAAAATTTTTATTTTTTTAAATTATTCATAATTTGGTATGTCTATTGTTTTACATTATGACTTTCTAAATAAAAGTATCTGTTCATTAAGGTCAAATTTCCTTTTTTGTAATTTTATTTCTGATCATGTGTACTTTTCATTTATTAAAATTGTGAATTGTACCAAATTATGCATATGCGTGTGCACAATGCTGTCTCTCACCAATATAAAAAAATAATTCTCCATTACTTCCACCTCCCAAGGCTGGTGTAAAGCACATAGTCCTGGCTGTGAGCTACAGAGCTGAACAGATGGAGAAAGAAATGGAGAGTCTTCAAACTCAAGTAAGTCATTTATATTATAAAAACTAGAAAGAGAAAAAAATAGTTTGTTGTTAAAGGCCAATGGGCAGGGCAGTGATAGGAGATTCCATCATTTACTTATCAGGGCCTGCATACTACTAAGTATGCCTCTATTACTATTATAGGCTATGTTCATATGTTGTTTTTATGTTATTTATCTAGAAGGTTTATCTGTATTCTTTTCAAACAAGAGGATTGTTTACTCATTTTAATAAGTTGTATGTGTCATTATTTAGAATGATCTATCTATATTGTTATTCATCTGTAGTTTTATTTATACAGAGCTCTTTCTAAAACATTTATTTCTCAGCTCGGTGTGAAAATTTCTATTTCTCTGGAAAGTGAGCCCCTCGGAACTGGTGAGATTTACAAACTGTGGGCTTAATAGTTTTATAAAAAATAAATAAAAACTCTGTAAAGTTTGGTCTTTTTATTTTTTAAACAAGAGCCATTATATAAATTGGATCAAAGAAACTAAACACTATGATGATGAGAGGAAATGCAGAAATTTAATAATGAAATTTTATTGTTGAATAAATATAACTCAAAATGTACGAAATTTAAAATGTAAAAAAAATATTAGATTGAGAATTTAATGCTTATTATTCTGAACTCCTTTCATAGCTGGACCATTGGCACTTGCCAGAGACATCCTATCGCAGGACAACGACCCTTTCTTTGTGCTCAACAGTGACATTATATGTGATTTCCCATTCAAGGACATGCTCTTGTTTCACAAAAACCATGGGAGGGAAGGAACAATAGTGGTGAGGAATTCCTTCCCCTGTCTTCACAGCTTAGCATACTGATACTATTTTATCTTATTTTATATTATTTATATATAGAATAGTAAGGTGAGATGTGATGTTGCTGGGGCAGTGGAAGATGGATAAATGGGGTGAGCTGGTGTTAATATTAACCCTTGGCATGCCTGTGGTTCGATCTAGTTACAGTTCATACAGATAGGAATCTCGAAATCTCCTGGAATTTATTTTTAAATTTAGTGCAGGCACCCCAGTATCTACTCTTGGCTTGTGTCACGTGCGAAATCAGCTACTGACGTATAATGATATATTTAGAAATGTAATATTTATACATTCTTTTGATTCACATCCCTCTTGGATCCTACAAGGTTGTATAAGAATTAGTATTGGTGTTATTGTAGTAGATTTGATATTTATTTGGCTCGTAGAATGTGTTTTCTGTGTATGAAGTGAATTAGGTAAACTGTACCTTAATATAGAGGAAATCCACAATCCTGTTTGAATGATTAAACACAATTTTATTCCAACAAGTTGAAATTATGAATATAACAGCAACACAAAATACAGGTACCAATATTATAGGATGAAACTTAATCAGTTGAGATTCTTCTATATCATACTAAGCCGAGATAACGTATCTTTTAAGACAGTCCTCACACACTAGCGCCCAAGCTAGAACTGACTAACGATCTTCAACCCTCGTGCATATGACGTATTTTAATGCTATGACGTAGTGTCTAGACATATACATGTTTTATTCCTAACACGGAAACATTTCGGGTTTAAGATTATTTCTTTTTAACTTTAATTAATAATAATAGAACCAATATAATTATGGAAATAAAACTACTTTCGTAACACTTGGCATTGTAAAACATATTATCATTAATATATATTATTTCACTTGGCATATTTATTCACCGACCCTTTAAAAATTCAAACTTGTGTATTTTTTGCTATTGTATATATTAAAACTAAATTAGAACCTTTAATTTTTTGTCAAATTTAAAAGAAGTCCTTATCATTCAATTTTTTTCTTTAAGGTTACAAAAGTAGATGAACCATCTAAATATGGTGTCGTTATATACAATGCTGAAGATGGCCAGATCCAAAGATTTGTTGAGAAGCCACAAGAGTATGTCTCGAACAAAATCAATGCAGGCATGTACATATTTAGCCCCAGTATGCTGCAAAGAATAAAGGTTCGTACGTTTGGTATGTTTCATATCTTCCTGTGTATTGTAGAGGAATATCTCTATTGGTGTAGTATTATTTGTTTAATAAGACAAAGAAGAGTCTAAACACCGAAAGAGACCAAAAGCTAAATACCAAAAGATTACAATATCACTACAATTGGAAACGTTATTTCTTAAAGTGTATATTTATGTGTGCGTTTGTGTGTTTGTTGTAACTTTTTATTCTTATGACTTCTGCAAAGTCTCAGGCTTATGGCAGTGCTCATAGCAGACGTTCAATGTAAATATTTTAAATGGCCATTTTTTCTTGTGATATAAGATGGTGACACACAAATTTAGGCTGTTTTTGTATTTGCAAGAGATATAAAGGAAATTAAAGAAACATTAGCTGAAATTTTATATTTATTATAAACCCTGCATTTGTAAAGCCCTAGATGTATTTCAACCATAACAAACCTTATTTACATTACCAGTGGCTAGTAACGCATTGAGGGAGGAGAAAACAGCTAAAAATAAATAGCAATAAGCTGTTCACTAAAATTATGACAGCAGAACAGCTTGACACTGTTAACACTTCTCTTGGATTCAAGAATGCTGGCCTAGCTAGCATATTGGTTGAATTGTTTTCATGCAATAAACACAAATCTTGTTCTAGTGCAGGGGTTGGCAACATTTTGATAAGTGTGCCAAAGAATGCTTTTTAATTCATTCAGCGTGCCAACAGCCTAAAACTCAACCTGATCCAAAAATTAAATTTCTTGTACAAGAGACTTCAATTGCATTTTTGGGGGTGTATTCCATGAGCCATTGAAAATCGGTCTGCGTGCCAACTTTGGCACATGGGCCATAGGTTGACGACCTCTGTTCTAGTGTACAGTATACATTTTATGTCGAGATTTTGTTTTGTCAATTAAAAAAAAAACAACAATAAACAAGCTAAATGCAAGCCATTTTCTTGACAGTTGCAACCAACCTCTATAGAGAAAGAAGTCTTCCCTCAGATGGCGGATGACAAACATTTATATGCAATGGAGCTCCAAGGTGAGTCATGACTTTCACAGACCTGCCTACTCTCCCGCATTGTGCGGGAGTTCTACGCATTTGGACCCTGTTTTCCGCTTTTACGCACGCCTTAAAAATTCTTCCGCTTTTTTGTTCCCCGCCTATGGATTTTTTTTCCGAAAATTGTTAATTTTTTTTTCGATCCAGATTTTTCCGACACTTGCAAAAAATGCGAATCTTTTTCTGTCGAAAATCGGAAGTCGGAACTAAAATTTATTTGCATGGACATGCGCAGTATACACATTTCCCTTTATTTTACCATCGAAGCGGCCAAAAAATGGCGGCATTTTCACTTTCTGGTCTGTGCCGGCCAAAAAAATCGGCGGATAAAAACTACGATAAAATAGCGATTTCCAATCCAATGTCTTATAATAAATATAGTTACTTCCTTTTACTAATAAATAATCTTCCGTTTTTCGCTCTTCTGTTGTTTTTTTTTTTTAATTTATTTTTACAACGATGTTTGTCGAACTTGTTGCTAGCAATGCAATGCCTAGGCTAATGCTATTACTATTGTATTTATTGTATTGAATTGGAATAAGCTAGGTCATCTGGCTTACGTTATAAATCAGTTAGGAACCTTTTTAAGGCATGCTAATGCTATGTGTCTCAGAATATAATTTTGCATCTACATATGAAAGACTGTTAGTTTAAAGTTTAGATTTTGAGTCGGAAAGCTGATCCGAAGCTTCAGCCATTGTCTTGACTACGTCATACTCAAACACTGTTATTTTGCCATTAAGTTAGGCTATATCGGGAGAATTATTTTTTTTCCAAAGCCCTAAATAACTGAAACCTCTATGTAAATATAATAATAAATAGTAAGTTTTTTATAAGATAAATAAAATATAAAATGGCTATTACTATTATTAAATTCCATTATAATATTTTTTTTAAATCAAAATTAATAAGTTATGAGTTATGTGCCTTTGAAAAGTGAAGTTTGGGGCAGGGGTGCCACTTTTCCGGATTATCCCGGAAATCCGGATTCGCGGGGCTAAATATTTGTCGGCTCCGGATTCGCGAGATTCAATTTACTTTGGTTCCGGATTCGTGGGTTAACCAACAAAAAAAAATCTACGGGTCCGAAATCGCGGTACGAAACCCGGTTCGGTGAGAATCGGATCCGCTATGAATGGACTTAATACTATTAATAGACCTGGTAGGCGTACTGTAAACCATACCATACCTTGATAGGCCTACACTGAGTAACAGTATTAGCCCATAGGCCTACGCTTAGTTTAGTGAAATGTCACGCTATGTGGTTGGATTTTTTTTTAATTCACTAAAAAATGTTTAATGATCGGAAAATACGGTAGGCTACCTAAATTTTCCAGCCGCCTAGATTTTTATCGTCATATCGGTAATTGATAATTCCCGACTCTGCGACTGTTTCACACCTCCCTCCGTGTAGGCTATACTATTAGTAGGCCTATATTAGGCTAGGCCTAACTATAAGTTTGTAATATGAAAGGTTATTGTCATTTCAATGG
The DNA here is from genome assembly GCA_949126835.1 of Anisus vortex. Classification (NCBI taxonomy): domain Eukaryota; kingdom Metazoa; phylum Mollusca; class Gastropoda; family Planorbidae; genus Anisus; species Anisus vortex. Next base: position 38,914,623 of record OX421496.1, read on the forward strand.
AAAGATTAAAACTGCTTTTTTTTCCTCCATTAAAAATGCGTTTTTTATCAGCCCGCTAAAATGAAGGCGACGAAATATGAATAAATTAATCTATTGGAGCAATGTCACAGTTAGGCCTACTGTTTATTATAGCATATTTATAGGCCTATACGTTGCAGTCATATTTATTAGGCCTAATGAATGGAGTAAAACTGTCAGTGTAGTGTTTAGAACTAGGCCTAGTCCTAGCAGTCACTTATGCTGGTGCATATTTTTTTCTAACAATATCGGACATAACAAGAAAAACATAAAATAATGTTGATTTAAATTAATTTCAAAACGAAGTTTTAAATTGTTAGTGTTGCGCATTCGCGAATTTGCTCATTTTCATAACAAAATAAAAATACGTCATTTCACTGAACTATATAGCCTACCGTAAAAAAAAAATGTGTATTAATCATTCAGTTTTTATTTTTTCCCTCTTTTCAGTTATTAGGCATTTGAAGTTACAGACTAGATTCAATAGTTTACTAGTTAACATGTTATCCTAAATAAACTAAAGTTGCATTTACCTTAGAGTTAAAGTCACTAGGATTAGGATACAATATTTAAATTACATTTATTGGTAACTGACCTAGAAAATACAGAACAAAGTAAATGGGGAATAAAGAAACACATAATCACATAATTATATCTTTAAAGTAGGCTAGCTTAACTTGAAAAAAACAAAAGGGTTATGATAAGACCAATAGGAATGATGTTATTAAATAGTTCAAATAACACATCTTTGTATGTTTAACTATGATTTTAGATTTTTCCATTTTTTTTTAAAGATTTTTCAAGCCATTTATCAATAACTAAAGTAAGCTTAGGCCTAGCAATAAAACAATCACATAAAATATTTTAAAAGACATAATTTTCCTATTATAATATGCAGAAAAATATTGTAAAAACAACATTGCTTATTGGTGTAGCCTATATTATATTAAATTATATATATATACCGGTATATACAATATAGTAAGAATAATATAAATTTTAGGAGTTGTGATAAATTTCAGGGTTTGTAAAATTTTGGAAAGTAGGTTTCAGGGTTCAAGAAATTTTAAGAAAAGGACTTCAGGGTTCACTGCTTCAAGTGAGTGGCACCCACGGTTTGGGGTTAGGGCCTAATCAAAAATTAAAACGACTTTTTCTGTCATGTGCCCCTCCTTCTATAAACTTAGAGAGGAGACAATTTCTGAGATTTACAAGTCTGTAAGACTTTATTTTTGTAAAGTCTGTGAATACTTGGTGCAAAACCTGCCCTTGGATGACCAAGTCCTTGTAAATTCAGTTGTAGTCAACCTTCATGAAAGAAAGAACATAACGTCTTCCCATCTAAATTACTTCTTAGATAGATTTCCAATGCTGATGGGGGATGCTGACAGGGATGTTATCCTTGAGCAGTTCGCCAAGCTGCAGAGTACTGACTTGGATCTGCCAGTAAATGAACGGGTTGATCACATCTGGACAAAGTTGTCCTCCGAGTATCCCCAACTCTCTAGTCATGAAGGGGATACTCACAATTCCCCACTCTAGCGCGCCTTGTGAGCGTATTTATTCAATGGTCAGGAAGACCTGCACTGACCATTGCATTTGGAATGATGTTATTTCATGTAGATTAAATATTATCATATATTATGCTGCAAACCTGTGTTTCTTTATAACTATGATAAAATAGTTTGTGTATAATTATAATTATATTATTATGCATTTTTATTATGCTGCTCTAAATCTCCCTCATCAGTTGGAAAATCTCCCACATAACTAGCCTCTGTCTCCCTCATTGGTCCAGTGGGGGGTAGGCAGGTCTGCTTTCATTCACCAAAAGATGGGTGCTGTTTTTTTAAATCTACCAGATGTTTTGGAAGGCTAATGCACTTCGCATCATCCTTATCAAGCTGAAACATGGCGCGCTGATGTTAAGCCCACATTCTTTCACATTTTCAGCCAATTACCCTATCCCAACACAAAATCTTTATACTTTATGGTGTGCATTAGTAAATCCCTATTGCCCCCCCCCCCCCATGTACATTCCAAATATTTTGAAAATGTAGGCCTTATATAACTATTAACTTTGCTGTGGCTAATTTCTGTTTGTTTTTTTCTTTTGAAGGGGGCCGAAGGGCAAATTCTTCATAAGGCTAATGCACAACTTAAATTTAATTTCAAAATTGATTATTTATTTGCTTTGTGCCTCAATAGCGTGGCTCCATGTTTTACTTTCACTTTCAGTTGTTTTTTCATCTTTAATTATAATTGCTAATAGTGTATGTATTTTGTGTTGGCCAGGTTTCTGGATGGATGTAGGGCAGCCAAAAGATTTTCTCACAGGGATGTGCATGTATTTATCATCATTAAAAACCAAACAGCCAGAGAAGTTACATCAAGGACCTGGCATTGTTGGCAATGTTCTTATAGTAGGCTCTATTTTGTTTTTAAAAAAAAAATTTAATTATACTTTTTTTAACAAGTACATACACACACAACCTGGTTTATCAGTGATTAATTATAAAAATAAACACTTAAAAATTAAAGTTTGTATTTTTTTTTTATGTTAGTACATTACATTGCTTTAGTTTTAAAATACTGTATATAACGCAAAGGAAATTTTTTTTTTTTTTTTTAAACAGGACCCATCAGCTAAAATAGGAAGCAACTGTCGGATAGGGCCTAATGTCACCATAGGCCCAAACGTGACTATAGAAGATGGAGTATGTATCAAGAGATGCACTGTGCTCAGCGAGGCTCACATCAAATCACACTCCTGGCTGGAGTCCTGTATCATAGGCTGGAGGTGTGTTGTGGGCAACTGGGTAAGTTTACTACCGGTTTATTTTTGTAGCAGTATTGTTTCTTTAAACAAAAATCTTATCTTAGAAACCTAATAGTCTATTGAAGCAAAAGCAAAAAGGAACCATTTGCAGATAGTAATATATTATTATGGTGTTATAATGCATAAGACATACATAATTTATAAACATAATATTGATTCCTTTTTTAAATATAAATATCCTCAACTGTGATTTCCAAAATTTTTAGTTCATTATGTGTGATCTCAATAATTAAAAGAACAATATACTGAAGTTATTAGCCCTAAACATATACTTGTGTATAGATTTTTATTTCTGGTGATTCTTAAATGCATTTGACATGGATTATGGGTGCGGCTGAATTTGGAAATTTTGAAGGATTCAGGATAAAGGTGCTAGCCAATGTTGTTGTTTTTTTTTTCTGTGCCTCTGCATGTCCCTGAGACTACACGCCCCTTGATGAATGTCTGATATTTGTTAATGAAAGTTAAGATTGCTGGATATTGTGCTGGCCGCACAATTCTTTTGTAAGCCAGGGCCACATAAAGGGGTGAATTTTGCTTTACTAACCCTATACACCAAATTGTTCTTTAAAGGACAATTCATACAGTTACTGTGCATCTATATATTGTATTTATTGTAACTATGAGGGAGAGCTAGAACCCCATTTTTTTCTTCCTGCAGGTAAGAATGGAAAACGTGTCCGTCCTGGGGGAAGACGTCATCGTGAAGGATGAGCTCTACATCAACGGTGGAAGAATCCTGCCACACAAATCTATAGCAGAATCCGTGCCTGACCCCCAAATTATCATGTGATCTAACCCCCCCCCCCCCCCCCCCCGTCAGGGTTATGTCCCTTTAAATTATCTCACTTGTTACATGTTTTTATTTGTGGGTATATTATACTATGACTGCAGCATATATACATATTTTCTAAAGTGCTTTATGATTATTTAAATTTGAAACCCATTGATATTGATATGAATGTGGATGTGCTTTTGAGTGTGATGAAAATGTTATAATTTGAGAGAATGAAAAGTGTATAGGGCTGTACTTGTTATAATATGGAATGATTTAGTTTATTGTGGTTTTTAAATAAATTTTATTTGCTTTTGATGGTATAGTATAACTTTAGGGTCTGGGTGTTCTTGCCATACACCTCAGCTAATTGAGTTAATAACACATTCAATTGAATTCATTGATTCTCCGCATAGGTATTTAGATCTCTGGAAAAATAATTGTTGACATCAACAAAGGTTGATACTAAATGTGTACATAACTATTTTATTTGTTTCCCTGGGGGAAAAATTGCTAGCATGTATTCTTAGTAAATCACAAGTGTAAACATATTAATTGGCTTTATCTTTTGTCTTATTCTTTGCATATTCTTAACTGATACTGCTTGTGACAATCAAAAGAATTTTGACTTATTTACCCATCCAATTATAGAAGTAAAAAAAAATTGCACACACTTTCTTGTAAAAACAAAATAGTAACAATAATATAAATTTCTTTATTTTCCCAGTGTTTAATTATGCATTAAGTCAACCGGTCCCCAACCTTTGGGGTGCATACAATATAATATTGGTTAATGATGTAAAATAACTTAATGAAAATATATCTGTGACTTAATGAGAGAGTGGAACATTCATAAATGAAGGCCTAATCAAGGTACACATATGAAGTAAAAAGGTTGCAACAGCTGTGTAGCTATTAAATTGTTGGTTTTCTTTAAACTTAAAAAATTTAGCCTATATAATGTTTCAAGTGTTGGGGAAAAACTTATTTTGTGGGGCATAATAACTGTTCTGTTGACGATTGAGTTTTCTACAAGTATAATTATTTAACCTTCATATTGTTGTACTGGAAAATAAAAAGTTTGGTTCCCCTTCTTGACATTCCATTTTGAATGGTCTGTAGGATATGAATGGGAAGCTACTGATCTGGTTAATATTAAAATAATTCATTTAGGGGCTAACGTATTGTATGTTTTCTCTTATCCATATATGAATTAATAACTTTTTGTTTGCATCTCTATTAACTCTATTGATTTATTTCTTTGTTTCTTTGCTTTTTATAATCTCAGAAAATATATTGTAAAAGAAAAGATAGTTAGCTGTGAACATTCTAATATTGAACACTTGAATTTAAAAATATTTTTCTACCCAATTCATTGTAATACATTTTGATAATTTTCTTTACACAATGTCAGAATATTTCATTTGGTGTCTTCAGTTAGTGAAGTGGACGTTTTTTTTGTTTCTTTGTTTAAAGTACTTAGTAAGAACAAATAAGAGGGGATTATAAATAATTATGGGAAATTATGATAGTTTTAGGTTTACTTCTTGAACAAATTATTTACCAATTTGCAGACATGTCATTTATTTTTTTATGCCCAACAACCATGCTTCTAGACATTGTATTGCTGACCCCATAACTTGCCCCTAACCCCTTACCTATGGCTCTGTGATTGGTTTGGCACAGGTAGAGAAATGTATCAACTCCATTCTATTCCATTGACATGAATCAACTCCATTGACAGTGGCGGTTAGAGAAAGGGTTATTGAAATTTGGGACCAAACGATTCAGTTCAATGAGGTGATGCATTGTTCATTTTATATTATACGAGTTTCCTATGTTGAATAACAAAATTTTTTATTTCTTGTACATTCTATACACACATATATATTTCATTTACCTTTTTCATTAATCTTATAAGATTACAGACGTTCCTTCTAGATAGAAGATTATTATGTCCACTAGGCCCAAAACTCCTGTAGGGCGACAGGGATCCGTCGGTGGCAGGGATAGAACCCACGACCTGTCCGTTGGTTTTTGGTAGACAGTCCGGTGAACTAACCGCTGGACCAGCCGGCTTCACCAATCAAATTAAACATTAAGCCTAGTTGTCACATTTTAGTATACACTACAAGTAACACGTCTTTAGATGAGTGGTATTGTGGTAGAGTGTTGAATTACTATTCAAAGCCTGATATTTTTTTCTCAGGCCTGAGTGATTATCTACCAATCTCTGATAACCAGTCAACGCATGAGTAGGCAAATGTAACAAATGACGGGCTAAATTTATCTTCACTGTTTAATGAAAATTTACTTATTGATAGTAGCCATCAAATAACTTGAAAATTGTGCAATGTTTGAAATGAAGAAAACCATTCATTTAGGTTTTCAGGAAGCTTTAAACTCAAGCCCTTGGCTGGCTTAACATACCGTATGTCCTGGGTTCAAATCCTGCTGAAGGATAGTTGTTTTTTTTTACCCAGGTTTCTCTGAGTCTACCCAGCGCCGATGGTTACCATGTTTGTTAGGTGTAAAAAAAGCAAATGTATATTGTTCTGGTCACACAATCCCCTAGTATACCATGACTTTGAAAACTGCTGATCGTTGCTTTACTAGCCTTATGGTGAACTTGGCCCAATGAGAATACTTCACTTCAAACTCTTATGTTTATTTCATATTACAAAGCTTATTGTAATGATTATATAAACAGGGTCCATATTGTAGATCCATAATATATTTAAATAGACACTGTAAGCCTGTGACTTAATTTATTATTATTTTTAAAAACAACTATTCTTCAGTCTGTAGTCTAAATTTACCAAGAAATGTTTGTTGACTTTTGATAAGTGTCATGTGCCATCATTATAGATTTTGTTAGAATTTCAGAGCATTTACTATGTTGTTTGACACACAAAAAATCAATGCATTTTATTCATTAACATTGGCATTTTATTTTAGCCTGCATTGATTTATGTTGTTGCTTTATTCTGATTGTGACACTCTGATTGTGACAAAATGTAATTTGATCTTCTCGTGGGTTATTTGCTCATTAACATGTATAAAATGGTTTTTTATCTAAACACTTGCATTTGTCTTTTTTTAATATAATTTTTTCATTTAAATTAAAGCACTAAGTTGCAAACTATGCAGGTGCGGGGTGACCTCATTTTGTGATTTATCCAGCCAAATTAAGATGTTATATTTAGTGATTACTATATTGAAAAAAATTTCATTATTTACAATTTTAAAACTACTGGTAATTAAAAAATTTTTTGGAAACATGAGCATGCAAGTTTTTATTAACCCTTCCCGTACCGACCTACTTATCTGCGATGTATACCTTCAGTACCAGCCATTATTTTATCCCCTATCAGGCTATGTCTCAGACATTATTTTAGAATGGCTGAGACACCGATAGGGTTCTGAAATTATTTTTTAACTTTTTTGTTGGTAAAAATTTATAACACGAAGAGAGTAAATTGCTAGAAACTTAATAACTTAGCTTTTTAAAATAATCTATTTCATAAAGTAATTGTATTCATTTGTAATATTAATCCATAAGAAAAAGGCTCATCAACACGTACCGCCATAATAACGGAAGGTACGGTAATTTGGTAGCATCCATTAGGACCGCACTTTCAATTTAAAAAAAAAACAACTGAGTAACTGGTCAATTTTCATAATTTAAAAAGCGAAATAAAATTGAACTATTCAGATATCGAATAAATATTCTGCCTGCGACTATGGTGATATATCAAATCCTTGATTTTGATCTTTAAATAGACACCCTTCCTTGAGGGAAATATACGTGGCTGGGTTCCAGGAGATTTCGTATTTGGAGGAAAATATGCGCTTCTGGTTCTGAGGTCAAGAAATAGTTTGATGAAAATAAACGCAACTGGGACTGTAAGGGTTAATACCATTAATGACCTTAAAGACTATCCACTCTTTCTTTGCTATCGGAATACAAGTTGCATAACAGACATGTAAGACTTTAAGGGATCTATATAAAACTGATGTTATGCAACACTAGCTTAGTCATTACAAAAAATAAAGTATAATACAAACACACCTTTGATTACAATGATATCAATTTCATACATTTATTCACATCATACTATAATATATATAAATATGACACAGTGTATATATCAAGCTATTAACTAAAATCTTGTTCAAAATTATAATCCGAGGCTCCTAGTCCTTCCAAGGCTGTCTCTAAAGCATTGGATAATTTCCCTGCCATGGCGTCTAAAAAAAACAAGAACATAAGGACAATCAAAATTATAGTTTAAAATTACCATTCAATGTAAACAAGTAAAAATATATAAAATTGAATCTTTTAAAATAGCAATAACAAAGGAATTGACATGAGGCAATGTTCAACTTTGAAATTGCTCATTCATTAAGTATTTTTCTGTCAGGGTACATGCTTATGTCACAATATTTAACATTTTTGTTATTATTATAATATAAACCTATTTCTACAAGAGGACTGACTGGATTGATCCTTTATAAAGAGTGAACTCTAGGCATGTCTATTTACTAAGTAAAACATTAGACTTCTTCAACAGTATCTTTCCTTTCTATACTAGTATAACACTACTAGTTTAATCTTACAAATAATGATTAACATTAAAGGATTATTTGATGAATCTGAACAGAGGTTATAGTCATGGAATTGGCTGCCTGAACAAACCAGGAAAACCAGTAACTTATCATTCAAAACATTTTTTAAAAATGCAAGACTAGACTCGGACCACAGATGAGCATAGGACGCAATAATCTTCTTTATAAAAGAAGTGTCTGTAATATATAAGATTAGTTTTTTTTTAAAGTCCGTTTGTTAAAGTATATTTAAATTAGTAAAACCAATAACGCAGCATTAAAAATAGTCTATATAATAATTTCAAACCGTCAATGCTCAATATTTAATTCAGTGAAATTTAAATAAAAATCTGGTTACGCAGTAAATCTTTTACTGACCTGCTTTCTTCTTTTTCTTCTTCTCTTTCTTTTCTGCCAACTTCTTGCCTTTCTTGGTTGTAAGCCCACCAAATGTTTCCAGCTTGACTTTTGGAGGAGGTCCCCTGGGTCGAGCTGTAGTGTTTGTGGTGAGAGTAGTCTGCCCTTTGGCCTTTTTAGCTTTGCCTTCGCCAACTGACACTGTCACACCTTTGAGCTGGGGAAAAAAAAAAAAAATATTATGAAGCAACACAACCAGCTCAAATGAAGAATTATAACAAAATATATTGTAAAAACAGCTGTTGAAATAAAGGAAATGTTTTGCATGTGAAAAGAACCTCCTTGTGAAAGCATTAATTGAAAGCAAAATAGATTCTGGCTTCATTGCCGTGTTCCATGAAGTTTTCATCCTATAGGTTTTGCTATCTTATCTTCAATCTTCAGTGAACAAAAGAATTTTTTTTTGTGTTAAATATTCATGTAAATACTTAAATACTATGACAAAAAAATAGAAATTTATTGAAAGAATTTCATTGTGACACAATAAGATGTCCCTTCCCCCCCCCCACCCCCCATAAAAGGTTGTAAGAGCTAAACATTACAGTTCTAAGAAACTCATAGCTTGGTCGTTCAATTGACCACTGGCACTGCCTTTGACATTTCAGAAGCATTACAAGCCTTTATTTCTTGCTATAATTATACTATGGCCCACTACTGGAATTTAAAACCAGAGCCATGCCATAATAATAATAATAATAATAAAAATCCTACACTGGCAAGATGTTATTTATTAGTGAGCTAATGCTGGTCCTGCGGTTAGTTCACCAGACTTTCAACAAAGTGGTCCGGTTGAGATTAAGATTAGTGATATACACAAATCTAATGATAAAACAGTTTATTTTTATTTTTAGCACATTAAAAAAATCATTTTTTTTCCTCTTAGCTAAATTCACACTGAATATTAGAGAATAATGACAGGCACTGAATGTTTCTTAATTTCAGAGAAACACCACAGCTAGATGGGCTTTTTTTAATCAATTAATTAATTTATAGGGAGTTACCTCTTTGCTGGCTTCATCTTCTTCCATTTCCTCATCACTATCTTCTCCTATTTCATCATCCTCTTCCCCATCAGACATCTCTTCATCACCCTTGACCTCTTCAAAGTCTGCCTCGCTAACTAATGCCTTCAGGGGGCCCATGGATGAGATCTGCATTGGCTGTTCCTTTTTCTCTAACCCTGAAATTCAGTTTAATCACATTTTTTTAAACAAGCGTCAAACTCACACAAGTACATTCATGTGATTTCAAACACATTTTTCTCTCATAAAGGAAGAAATTTACAAATAATTTTACCAGCAACTTTAAAGAGGACAAAAAAAAAAAAAGAACATACAGCTTTATTGATCTAAAATATTGGAAATTTGTTGTGATCACGCTATAATAAGCATTAACTAAACACAATACAAATAGCAGGCCTAGTAACAGAATCACAGAGTATGACATTAAAACATTAATTAGCAACACATCACTTTGTTACATTTTTCTTTCTATAGAAGCCTATTTGAAATGCGTAGCTACTCTAAATGGAATCTGCATATCTTGTAATATGGCTATTGTTAAAAGCTACATACCACTAAGCACTTGTAATATGGCTATTGTTAAAAGCTACATACCACTAAGCACTTGTAATATGGCTATTGTTAAAAGCTACATACCACTAAGCACTTGTAATATGGCTATTGTTAAGACTACATACCACTAAGCACTTGTAATATGGCTATTGTTAAGACTACATACCACTAAGCACTTGTAATATGGCTATTGTTAAGACTACATACCACTAAGCACTTGTAAAATGGCTATTGTTAAGACTAAATACCACTAAGCACTTGTAATATGGCTATTGTTAAAAGCTACATACCACTAAGCACTTGTATTATGTCTATTGTTAAGGCTACATACCACTAAGCACTTGTAATATGCCTATTGTTAAGGCTACATACCACTAAGCACTTGTAATATGTCTATTGTTAAGGCTACATACCACTAAGCACTTGTAATATGGCTTTTGCTAAGGCTACATACCACTAAGCATTTTTGTTTCATCAGCCAATAGATCATCAATGTTGAACTCCTGGCCCCACTCTGTGACAATTTTAGATTCTATATGACTAGAGGCTTCTGTGCTTGGTTCTGGCGGGACAGTGTAGTAGGTTATCTTACCACTGCAGCAAAATAAAAAGATTGTCTGGCTCACAAGTAAACATGGTTTTTTGCACAATCACAACAGTAAAGCACAGCTTACAAAATCACAAACTTATCTCACTTTTATCAGTAGTATTAATATGGTGTGCAAACTTTTAAATTTAATAACTACATCACCATTAAAATCAAGTCTCAAGCAATGTATGCTTCATTTAGCCAACTTTATTAATTATCACAATACAAAATCAGTCATCAGTAGGAATATTATGGGATAATCAGAAATTCAATTATCGGTTTTAAAAGGAGTAACTAGCTTTAAAAGAAATATTTTTTTAAAGGTAATCATGTACCTCAAGGCGCTAACAATTTTATTTGTTCTAAAGGCACAGTTTGTTAAAAATTCAAGTTTGATTGGCATGAATCAAGCCATTAATGTCTTGGATAAGCTAATTTTTTCAATATATGATTTCCAAAAATAAATACATTTAAAAAAAAATAATTTTCTTTTTAAAGATAATGAAAATATTTGTTTAAAATTGAAAAAAAAAGCTAGTCAAATATAAAAAAAGGTACTTACCAGTTCCAGTCATTAAGCATGTGTCGGGCTGCTCTGTTCACATCTGGAATTCCACCTTTCCTCAATTTCCCCATTCTAGAAGCCAGCAAAGTCAGAAACTCCTGACTATCTTTATAGTCTGGGATGTTGTAATGAAGCATCATCTGAAAACATTTCAAAAATGATTTTTTTTCTTTATTTTACATTACACAAATCTGCCTTATCGATATGTTTTCAGATTGCTGGATTAAATAGTTATTACTACACATTAAAAAGGGGACCATATAAAGAACCTCTAAATCTGAGATCCCAGCATGAATAATTAAAATGATATACCACATAGAGAGCTTCTGTTCTGGGTCACTGCATTAAATACCTCATGCTTTAAATAAATATAATAATTTTATGTATGTCAGGCCTGCCTACCCATGATTTCAAACTGCAGGAACATTTTGCACATTGCGGGGGGGGGGGGGGGGGGGGGGGGACTATAGCGACTATAGTCTAGTAGAAAGCCTAAATAGTAATAGTAACTAGTAGGCCTACTAAAAATGATAGTAGCAGGCCTAAACATATTGATACCGTATATGGCATATACTCCCGTACCTAACCTAGTACCGGTACTAGATAATTGGGAGCAACATGATAGGCTATGCTTATGCTATAGGCTAGGTCTATCCTATGTACATGTACTATGTATTTTTTAATAAATTTTTTCCGTAGTTATTTTGAAAAAAAAAAAAAAAATTTCCTTAGTATTGTAGTAGGCCTAATCTTATTTAGTTTTTCAATGGTCAGTATAAAAAATAATAATATGCGTTTAAATTTATAGTTCAGAGATGTAGGCCTAGGGCCTAGAGCTAAAAAATGTGTCGGTTTTCAAGAAAATATTTGATCTAGTGATTCTAGTCTAGTCTAGGCTTACTTGATGTCTCGCAAAATTGTATTGTTTTACAAATGCGATAACCGGTCATTGGGTAATCATTCATATGGCATTGCATCGGTAGGCCTAGAGATTCATTGTTGTTTTTTATTTCAGGTTATTTTTGAAATCGCAACATTTTTTTATGAAAATAAATTCATCATCGGTCCCGTGTAACTGTTTACGTTTTGACGCCATTTTTAATAGAAAGGTTTTCTATGCGGAACGCTACGTCATCATCGTCTGCTGTCACTTCGGCTACCGTCGTCTTTATTTTTACACACGCACGCTTGGAAATTGTGTTACAGATTTCTTTTTTTTATCCGGGACGCGAAAAAAATGTCCTTATTTTTCTGATCCGATGTTAATATTTATTTATTTACGGGACAAATACGGAAATTCCGGGACGATAGGCAGGCCTGGTATGTTATATACATGGTTCGTACTAATTATTGCCTCAAAATTCCAGGAGTTTTCCAGGAGTGTTTCAGAAGTTTTTCAGGAGTAAATTTTTTAAAAAGGCCAAGCTGAGCTCTTTAAAAAAAAACAGACGCTACAGACCTTTTTTTTGTGTTTTACAACATTACAGGGACTTATATAGCTTACATCCCAAGTTTGGATCACGAAAAAAAAAAAAAGATCTGGTAAAAAAAAACAAGAGTGGCATCACTGGTGTCATCAACGTTTGCGCGCGGAAATAGAAAGTGGCAAAGCGGGTTAACTCCAATAGGGCTTTCTGGAAAAGTGAAAGTACAATCTAAGAGCAGTGATTACGATTTTTTTTATTAATAATTAATCTCCCTTGAAAATAAAGGAGTTTTTAGTATTTTCCCAGGACTAAATGCAGTTTTTCCAGGAGTTTTAAGGTCCTGGAACACAACTTTTTGTTTTCCAGGAGTTTCAAGGAGCTGTACGAACCCTGTATATAGAAATTAATGAGCTTTAACACACACACAAACACAAAAAAGTCAAACCTGTAATTTTTGACACCGGGATAAAATGGCCTCCACACATGGAATTGGATCATCCAGATCTTCAAGCTTGAAAGAGATAGAACAAATTTGAGACGTTGATAAATTATCAAATTTGAATAGAAGAAGCACAGAGGCATGTTCAACATTGTTAAAGTTATTTTTTCTCCAAGTAATTCTTAGTTAATCCTTATGTTTGATAATTTTATAATTTTTCTAACCATAAAATTTAGATGGTCGACATTGTAAAGTACGAATTGCGAAAAAAACAACAAGATAAATTATGAACATACTTTCACCACATTCCTTAAAACAGCTGATACATCTGATGAATTGGTGCTGAGAACCACACCTGGGCTGTCTAACAGCTTGATGTGTTTATCCAGATGGACCGACTGCATTTGTCTAGGGAAAGAAAAATTGCTCACACACAGTTAAAAAAAAAAACAACTACTTGCTTCGACAAGTAACCTTTTCGTCAACAACACATCCGCTAAAAGATACCTTGTAATCCCTGGAATGGCCCCAACTTCACACGTCTTGGCTCTTTTCAAACTGTTGATTAAACTACTTTTGCCAGTGTTGGGATATCCTAACAGAGAAAAAAAGGGAGAAAAAAAATTTATCATCACAACAAACAACTTTTGAAATAAAACGGAATACAAATATTATTATTATGACAGAAAAATTGTCATTGCAATTTTGGGATCCCTTACCAACAACTCCAACATTGATTGCCAGTTCTGTTGTGCGACAATAATTTTTTAACAACTTCATGAGAACATCAGCCCCTAGACAATTACTCGACTTGAGAAGTTCATCAGTTGCTTTACTGTAGTCAACCTTTGTTTGGGTCTTTAAAAAAAAAAACAGCAGAAAGAACACTCATATGGTTTTCAAGCTTCAATGCATGACATTCAAATTCAAGAATCTATATTCTACTAATTGAACTCAACTTACAAGTCTGTCCCTCTGTTGTTGTGTTGATGCCTTGAATGCTATTGCTGGCAATTCCTTCCTTAAATATTTCAGCCAAGACTCTACAATTTCTTTGGGTACAAGATCTGTATAAAAATAAATGTGAGCAATCAACTTCATACTTCCAATGCTTTTAGAGATTAATTTAGACTGCTACATAAAATGGTGGGATGGTGAAGTTATCCATTTGGAGGAGAATCCTTGACCAGGTCCACCCAAGACAGAAAGGTCTTAACACTAGCAAACAGAGCAAAAGCCTAGCCACAGAAAAATAGTTCACTACCTTGGAGTCGTAAGCCCATAAAGGTAGCACATGAAATTCTGGTTAAAAGCTCAACAACAGAAATCAGAAGACAATAGCCTAATAGACTGTCTAAATAACAATGACTTATAGTCATTGAGTCAAACAACTAAAATCTAATGAAAGTAAATAAAATGATTACCAATTTTATTGAGAACCAAGACAAGTTTTTTGTTTCCAGGTGCTGTCCGCACTGCTTCTTCAACCTCTAAGCAACGGCTTCCTAATGGATCCCTGGCATCCAGAACCTCCAGAACAACATCTGCAGCATCTATAACCTGTTGAAAAAAGTTGCTTTTTAAATGGAAGTTAATAATATAATAATGATTCTATATGCAGAGCGCTGTCAACAAACACAATGTAAGCTCAGGGCGCATTTAACATTGAACAACAAACAACTAAGAACACAGATATAATTCTCTATGCTAAAAAATATAAAGCTAATTAATAATATAATACTTTAATGATCCCTCATTTTTATGTAGATGATATACAATGAAACCAAGTTGTCGGAAACCTCAATAGATCACTTTAAGGTGTTTGATAAAGCCAAGGATTATGATATATGATACAACACTTTGTGAATTTTACTGGGGTACACAGTATTAGGTTTGACTCAGCGTTGAGAGAAAAGACAGAAGTTTGATGCAACAATGTTGAAATAATATTGTTTAATTGCAAGTATTTTAATAAATCAATATATTTTATATTATACTAGAACTGGTATGTGTTAATTGTCTTAACCCTTACAGTCCCGGGCGCGTATATAGCGGGACTGAAAATAGCATAGATTATTAGATAGAAAGTAGGTCGTACGGGAAGGGTTAATGTTATCCACTAGTTTAGGGGTGGGCAACCTATGGCACACTATCCAAACTTGACACTTACACTATCCAAACTTGACACTTACACTATCCAAACTTGACACTTACACTATCCAAACTTGACACTTACACTATCCAAACTTGACACTTACACTATCCAAACTTGACACTTACACTATCCAAACTTGACACTTACACTATCCAAACTTGACACTTACACTATCCAAACTTGACACTTACACTATCCAAACTTGACACTTACACTATCCAAACTTGACACTTACACTATCCAAACTTGACACTTACACTATCCAAACTTGACACTTACACTATCCAAACTTGACACTTACACTATCCAAACTTCACACTTACACTATCCAGACTTGACACTTACACTATCCAAACTTGACACTTACACTATCCAAACTTGACACTTACACTATCCAAACTTGACACTTACACTATCCAGACTTGACACTTATAGCAATCTTCAATGGTATGTGAAGACTCAAAAAAAGTCAATTTTTTGTAGATTTGAATATTTTTTTTACAGCTCATAAGACAGTTTTTGAACATATTCCTAGAAAGAAATCTTGTTAAGGAATCCTTAAAAACATCGTTATTAATTTTTGTTTTATGTTTAAACCATACATGTTTTTTGTTACTGTTTTGTCCATTCTCTGAAAATTGACATTTTTCCTACAATTGTGTTTTCCCAGCCTTGAAAGACAAACCTGTTAACCCAAAGTCTTCAAGCCTGAATGAACCCTATCTCTAAAAAAAATAAAATAACAAACATGATTTATCTACTAAAAAGGTGATACCTTTTTGAATTCTTTATAAAAAGTCTTTCTTGAGTTTTCTAAAACTTTACTCGCTTTGTTGAGTTGTTCTGGTTTCTGATCATGATTCTAGAATATAAAAAAATTTCAAACAGAATATAAAAGCAAAAGTTATAAAATAGCATGCAGAATGGAAACTATGGTATGCATTCAGATATACTTTGCGTTTCTTTTCAATTAAATACTTTAAACATCTACCATTTTCTATGTCATCTACAGTTTAAGATCATTGAAATATTCTATTAGGCCAATTGTTTGTTATTAGTAATAGTTATACACTGAAACAGTCATAGAAAATATTTAAACAGTGTTTGGAAAAAAATAATTCAAAAATACAAAGAAGAATACTCATGAATACAGTCTTAACTAGGAGGGTACGGTGGCCGTGCGGCAGCGTGTTCGGCTGGCGCACCGAAGGTCCCGGGTTCAAATCCTGGTGCATGCTAGGATTTTTTACCGGGTCTGGAGGGTGTCCCTGAGTCTACCCGGCTGTGATGGTACCTGACCTTAGTTGGGGTAAAGGCGACTGTGCATAGTGCTGGCCACACAATCCCCTGGTATGCCGTGGCCACAGAAACTGGTAAAGGTTGCTTCACCGGACCTATTAATCAATTCGGTCTGACTGGTACTTTACTTTACAGTATTAACTACCTGTCTATCGTAAGCCTTTTGACGCTTCTCTCCATCCTTTATAATATCTGAAAGATTTCTGTTCTGGTTTTGGAGTTTTTCCCTAGCCTTTTTCCTGTTAGCCTTTTGCTTCACCTTCTCTTCTTCGCGCTAAAAAAAGAAAAAGATTTTTCAAATCATAAGACATTTGTTGTTTATTTAATCTCTAAAGTATGAAAAAATTAAATTGCTGAGCAAATAAACTTCTGAAAAAAAAAAAATGTGAATCAACAAATGTTAGCAGGATCTAATTCCAATATAATTCATAATTTAAACTGTGAAAACGCAATTGCATTACATGCTCTGTTAATAAAACTCATATTAAAAAGTTCTGCTCTGCAACTTACTTTCTGTTTGTAAGCCTGAACCTCTTTCAGAACTTCTTCTCTAAACGGTAAGATGTTAGGAATCCCTGGATCTTTTCTTGAAGATGCTTAATATAAACATACACACAAAATATATTTTAGAACAATTTAATAGGTCTCAATTCCATGGCTATTTCAATCAAGAGTTGTGGGAGCAGTGCCATTTTGTATGCAGTGGATCCTTAGCAATGCTATCAGAAACATTTACTGCTTCACAATCTAAAAATTATTTTTTTTATTAAATTATAATGTTTCTATAATTTTTTTTATTATTATTCTAAGCTTTACACTTAAAATAAAGTTTTAAAAATTGTACAATGTATATTTTTATTTAAAATAGATGTTTTACTGGTTCACTTCAAGAACAAAATGATGATCTATCATAATTTCATAATTTGGCTTTGTATAACCGGTTCTATTTAAAGTTGAAAGTTTTACTTTCAATGATATTACCTTTCTTGGGATTTTTCCTTTCTTCTTTTCTCTTTTTCTTATTATGCTCCCTAACCTATAAAAAAAAGAAAGATCAAAAGAAATAAAAACTGTTAATGAAAAAAAAATTCTTTGTAAAAATAAAATAATAATTTTCTATTTAAAGTCAGAAAAAATGTCCCCAATAGAAGCTAAAGGCATCACAACATTTAAGTAAAAGCTACTGGAAACTGTCAAACAAAGTGGTGGCTTAATTTCTGCTTTACATGGGCATGGGGCATTTGTAGTCATTAAATAGGACATTAGTATGTCCCGGGCAAAGCCTAAATTCATGCTATATTAATAAATGTGTTGAATAGCTTGAAACTGTCATAAACTTAAGAAGCCCATTGGCGTTTCATTTTAATTATGATAAATAATTATTAAACTATATCAACTATATGACTATATTATTAGCTATTAGCTACACCCAATTTATGACAATTTTTTAATTCATTGAGAATGACAATGAGATGTCATTGGAATGAGCTCATCTAATTCTATCTCAAACAGTGTAGATTTTGTAGCCAAATTATACATTTATTTTATATTGAAGTCCCTATTTTAATCTTATATCTCTATCAAACTATTTAAACCATCATTAAAATAAATGCATAGCCCATAATCATAATTATTGATTAGTAATTAATGAGATTAATATTTAAAAAGTGTGCATATAAATATATATTAATTTACAGGTATGGCAATACCTAAAAAGATCACACACACAAATATAAAATTATAAATAATTATAATAATGAATAATAATATTAATACTAGTAATAATAAAGCCTACTTTTCTCTCCACTTTAACTCGATGCTTGGTTGATTGCCTCTTACTTTTCGATCCTATATAATAAAAAAAATTGATTTTGATTAGACTGTAATTAATTATGAAAATAGATAACTATATATTCAGGATTCTCACAAATTCACACAACTTTTCAGAACTAAAACTACAAAATTCCTGGTCATCAACCTTTGACAAAACAGGCCATAAATACACATTAAAACATGCGCAAGCACAAAAATCATTTCACGATATATTTATAAAACTTTATAGACGTTATTTATGTAATTTTTTTTTCCAATTTTTTCATTAACTGTTTTTAGTTCCTTAACCTTAGCTCCTAACACTCATTATAGCTTTGCTCAAATACTGATTTTTTTTTCTCCTCTTAAGAGTAGTTTTATCTGATCATTTAGATATGCTATGTCTTTTTCAATTAAATTCTCTGTCTTTTAGCTTTGATACTGTCAAGCTTTTCCTCTTTTGCTTTTGTTATTGTTTTTTATCTTTCACTGATTCCCTCTTTTTTTTTTTATCTAGGAACATCTGGTACATAGGGCTGGTGAAGCAGCGTTCCCCAGTTTCTGTAGCCACGGCATACAAAGGGATGTGTGACCAACACAATGCCCAGCCGCGTTTACTTTACCCCAACTAGTTCAACTAGTGTTATCAGTTTGGTCCAAAAAAGTACTTTTTACTAGAGCTGCTACTGTTGTCTTCTTATTTGTGCAACAGCTAGAAGTTCTTTACTAACAATAATGACTGTAATTCCACCAACATGTTCTAGATAATCAAAAATGTAAGTCCTTTTGATCCCGAAATGCAATATCACACGGGCGGTCCGTGCGATACACAGTCTGCCCGTGCAGTACAACGGTCAAGGTAAGACACTGTCACTTTTGCTTCAACAATGGAGAATAACAGACCTGCCAACGCTACTTCTGATAGTGTTCATATAAGTGATTCCATTAACGTGTGTTCAGACTGCCGGTGGAGTTACGGTAATTTTAGAGACATGTTGAAGGACAAAGACAGATTCCTTAGCTTTTTATACAGTCACAAAGTTATTCCCCAAAGTAAGTCTTGTCTAAAATGTAGCTCCCCCATGTGCTTGGAGGATGATTTATTTCACAGTAATAAATGGTCCCATGTGAGCAAGAATAAAAAGAAACGTATGTATGTGCAGTTCCGTTACCATGTCTCCCAAAATCAGTATAAGTGGTTTCTTAAGGCTAGGATTAAGGAAAAAATGTGTGCCCTTGTGGCGTTGTGGGCTATTTACCATCCCACAATAGACGTATATGGTTTTGAATTAGTGGTTAGTAGCGCAACCGTCATTGACTAGTTGTCTTTTTTACGGGAGGTTTGTGTACACAGGATGGTAGAGAAACAAAATGTCATTTTTGGGGGTCCGGGCAAAATTGTAGAGATAGACGAATGCAAAACTGGTAGGAGTAAATATAATATAACAGGGGTAGCTATATAGAGGGTACCTGGCTTTTTTGTGGGGATTGAGAGGGGGAGTAGAAATTGTTTTTTAGTTCCCGTCGCCACAAGGGACTCCCAAACCCTTCTTACAGTAATTAAAGACAAAATTATCCCTGGAACGACTGTGATGAGCGATTGTTGGAAGGCGTATGATTGTCTTGGAACAGAAGGATATACCCCCCTCACTGTAAACCATACCTATAATTTTGTAGACCCCCTCACCAAGCCCACACTCAAAATGTTGAACGGATATGGAGGGATGTCAGGTCGTTGTTGCCTACTTATGGCAAACGAAATCACCTCCATTACCATTTAGCAGAACTTTGTTTAAAAGGTCCCACCCCTTTAGGCAGTAGAATTCACTCCATTTTTAGATGTATAGCTGATCTCTATCATTGGTCCCCTTATCCCGAGGTTGACAGTGATCACGAGGTTGAGAGGGGACAGAATAAAGAAGAACGCGAGTAGTTTGTTTTTGTTGATGATGTTGTTGTGGTTGTTGTTTCACGTTACTGTGGGTTAGAATGGGTGAAAGAAAACTATCTTTCAAGCCCCCCTTTCCAGGCCTCTTTCCAGGCCTCACATGACTAGGACAGGTAGTGTGACGTAGTACTGTCATGGCCACCGGCAGTCCAACAAATGTGCTAGCACGTTGTTTTGTGTTATTTCATATGAAATACATTACGATTATATTTATTTTTTTATATACATTTTGTGCTATTTTGCCCCTTTTCTCTTTTCGGTTCTAAGAAATTCTGACTGAAAATTTTAGTGCGTGGAGGTATTGATAAGTGCCTATTAGGAAGCGCGGCAGACATCATGTTTAATAGGCGTATGACGTCACAAGCCTATTGTAAACACAAAACAAATGATTTTTCGGGGGGTAAAAAAATTTTTGTTTTTATTTTTAAATAGTCTGACGCTTTTCTTAAGACACTTATCAATAGCTCGACGCGAACAAATTTTCAGTTGGAATTTTTTAAAACCCTACTTTTCTATAACCAAGTATCCTACACTAAAGTATTACCCTGGTTTTAATGAACATAATTATCATGAGTGGACATTAGGCTTAGGCCTACCCCCTTCCCTTAGCCGGCTTAGCCTTAGGCCGTTGTCATTATTACTAATATTAATTAGGCCAATGATTTTTTCTTAATTCATAATAATTCCTGTCTGATTCATGGTTGAAGTGGTTGTGCGAGAGCCCTTCCCTTTGTTTGTCTTTTATTTTTATATTTATACTTCTATAGGCCCTATTAAAGACTAAAGTTAAAGAGGTAATAAGCCCTACGTTTAATGTCTTAAGTTAAATTAAGGCATTTGTTCATCGTAAAATACAAACAAATCTTTTTTTATTTTTAAATTCACATTCACTTCAAATGACACATGATCATTTATCATCATTCATGATGAACTGTCCGAAGTGACATGCAGCAGACATGCGTTCGAGTTTGAGAATTTGTAACAATTTGTTGAAGTTGAATTTATTATTATTTGTATTTAATATATAAATATTAAAACCACTTGACTGAAGACCAGGTGGTTCATTGTTAGACTATATAGTACTGAGAAATTTAATTTTGTAAATTACTTACTGATTTTTACCATTCTAAAGTATTATTGTTAGGTTACTGGAATATTTTGTGTTTAGTAAAGTATATTATAGTAAGATCACCGGAAGTTTATGCCATGTGTTCGTGTTTACTAATCTCTGACCTATGTAAAAATTCAGTAAAAAATAACACGCGATTCAAAAGATTCGAATCCTACTTGGCAATCATTTATTTTTATATTCAAGTGGAAATTTTTATTTTTCTCTTAAATTATCTTCTTTTCTCTTATATTATTATGTTTAAATACTCATACCAAACATACGATTAGTGCGTCATTTGAAACTAATGGACATTTTGATTAGGCCGGGTTTTAAACGATACATTTATTAAGCCCGTATAAGCTTGTTCTTATTAGAGAGCCCGCACACCGCAGTGATAAAAATTCAGTAAAGATTTAGATAGTTCAATGTAGTTGTATTAGACTAGGGTTGCCAGAAGTTCGACAAAAGGAGGACATGTCCTCCTTTCAGGGCCCTCACAAGCCTATGTAGCACCCCAGGGCAAAAGCTTCAGCGACGCCCCCTCGCATACTGTAATAATTGCTTTGTTTAGTCCCTGCGCTTATAGTTAGTTAGGCCTATTATGATTAAAGAAATATTAAAATACAATACTTGTTTAAAGAATATTCTAGATGAGCCTATCTTTTAGGATACATTTGTGAGCCTATGAAAAGTGAAACATTTGTCTAAAACAGTTTGAGTGTAAATAAATAGGCCTACGAATTTAACTTCTATATTAACCCTTCCCGTACCGACCTACTTCTATCTATGCTGCCTTCAGTTCCGCTATATACGCGCCCGGGACTGTAAGGGTTAACTAGATCTATCTTTATTCACTATTCATTCCTTTTTTTTTCATAATTTGTCTTAAACTTTATTTCCCCTTCAACTCTTCTAAAATTTCTGGTATGAACTTAGGCTATATTTGCCCCTTCCTAGAAGTGTCGAACCCGGGCATACCCCCCATCTGCCATCCCCTATGTGATGCCTAATGTCCTCTTATCTTATCTTATATTGCTCCTTCTATAAAGAAGATAATTGCGTCCGACGCTCATCCGTGGTCCAGATCTATTCTTGCATCTTTATTAATTAGAGTTCTATGCCTTAAATTATGTATTATTACTACTTTACTCGGTGCTTAAGTTATGAACCTTGCAGCTCTTTTCTGAATTTGTTCTAATTTTTTTAATGTTTTCTTTAGTTGATGGGTACGGCAGACAATGCCTAAAACCTTTTAAATGTCCGGCTTTTGTGACATCATTTTATGTTTTGTAGGCCTACCGTTTTAAAAATAATATTAATAGTCCTAGGGGACGTCCATTAATTACGTCAACAATTTTTAGGTGATTTTTACCTCCCCCCCCCCCCTCCCCCTTGTCAACAACTGTTAAACTTTCAGAGACCCCCCCCCTATATAATTACGTCAACAATTTGTTACCCCCCCCCCCATAACAAGTAACAATATTTTAGACGCTGGCTTTTATGTATATAACATATTTGAAACGGAAAGATCTATACTATAGTTAATTGTAATACAATTTAAAACAAGTTTTAAAGATTTTAAATTGAATATAACTCTCATAGGCGTAGCCACGATGGATGGGGTAAAACATGGTTCCCCCTCCCCACTCGCCCCTTCCACATTGTTTTTCCAATCCGAGGATTTTAACAATATTTCTTTTCTTTTTGTTTACTATTGTTCTTTTCATAGAAATATTTAAACCTAATCTTTTCTAATTGTACGTTTCACAAATGAGCTGTTGGTACATTGTTTATTTTTAACTAGTTATGGGGGGTAAATGTGCACCAGTTTAAATTAGCCCTCTATTTTAACCATATGTTCTATATTCCTTCTTGCACATAAACATTATACACACGGTATAGTTGCCTTCCCTGTCTATTGTTGCCAGACCACCGTCAAAAGGAGGACAATGCCTACTTTTTAGACTATTGTCCTCCGTCCGGCAGGAAAAGCTAAAAACCTTTAAAATATCCGGCTTTTGTAGTATTTTATGTTTTGTAAGCGTACCGTATTAAACATAGGACTAGTATTAACCTCTTAAGAATATAATTCATAAACAAGTGCATGATTATTTGTACAAAACATTGTTCCCAGAAAATTAAAAATAACAACTAAAAAACTACTAAAGAGATCTATGTAGCCTAATCGATCTAATTTAAATATTTCACATATTATAACGTAGACAGCAATATAGGTCCTATATTAGTCTATATTAATCAGAATTAAGGATGTTAAAAGGAAAGGTATATAGATCTAGATCTAAGTATTTCGGACTTCATGACTTCATGTGGTGGGTCACGAATTATATTTCTAAAGGAAATATTTTAAAATAGCCATGTTGGATTCATACAATACACTTCATTCAATGCTTTGCAAACATTAATTAAAGTCTCAGAGAGGGCCTATGGTTGTTTTTAGTTATATTGCCAGTCCCAGCTATCGCTTAAATTAGTCCTAAATGGCTTACATAACGAACACCAGTCTCTGGCGCCTAATTTAGATGTACTGAACGGCAAAAAAAAAAGAGTTTCTGAACGTACTCTGCAGACAGTTAGTTGGTGTGTTTGTGTTCCTTTGTTATTCCAGACATCATGTCTCGCTACAATTTATTGGTCGGTCACTTTGTCTTGCTATTAATTGCATTAGTTTCCACCCATACATAGATCTACAAACTAACAAGATGAACACAAAAAGGACGTGTCATATGTAGTTTCCATAATTGATATATTTGTTTTAACGTAAAACCATGTTTTTACATGTTTGCTATGTAAGTGGCACAGGACAAATGTAGAATTTTGTAATACATTTTTATCATTATTTATTTCACAAAAAGTATCATTGTTGACGACAATTTTTCTGGACCTCCCCCCCCCTCCCCCATGTCAACAATTGTCAAACTTGTTCAGACCCCCCTCCCCCCTATTTTGTTGACGTAATTAATGGACGTCCCCCTATGCTTAAAATAGGATACCATTAATAAATAAATTATCCTTTGTTCAAGAGAAGAATTAATATATTTTTTTAAACATTCTTGACTCTTGATGTTGGCACTAAGAATTGTAAAATTTATTTTTCAAAGTTGCCCTAATGCAAATTACCTTTCAGCATGCTTTGAATTTATATTACATATGGCATCCGTCCATCCTCAAAAGACGATGGCGCTGTCTCCTTTTCCTAAGTAGAAAAGGAGGCCACGATGGCCTGGGTGATGCTTTTTAAAAGGCTAGCTGTTGCCCGTGCAGCAGGCCCTCTCTCTCCACGCTTATGGTGATTCCTGCTAAGCTGATAGAACAAGGGACCATCTGCGTCGCAGGAGTTGCCAGAAAGATAGCGTGTTTGCTATAATAGGCCTACTGCCTTAGGGACTCCATCTCCTGATTTTCTGTTAGGGTTTTCTCCCCTAGCCTCTCCATAAACAGGTGTAGCCGCGAGGCAGCGAAGGTTTGAGATCGGAGTTTCCCTCTCATCTGCCCGAAGCTGCTGGCGCTAGCGGCCCGCCTTCACCCCTTTTCCTGTTAGTTGAAACATGATCCGCCAGACTTGGTTTCAGGTCATTCGAAAATGCCAGAAGTTGGACTTTGGTTAGCAGAGGCTATTTGTGACGTAAGCCATGAGGATATTTCGAGAGAAATGGGTGCTATTTTCCCACTACCATCCCCGCCCCATCTCGGCATTACTAACCTTGGACACTTGGACAACAAACTATGAATTTATATTAGGCTAATATTTTAACAAGACAGTTTCTTGGTCGGTTTACACAATAATATTATCAGTCGCTATTGTAATAAAATTGTAACGATAGCAAGTTACATCCTTCGAATTCAAATGAAATATATATAATGTCCTCCTTTGTCCTCCTTCTTGTCTACCCATGTCCCCCTTTTGATACCCATACAAATATATCTGGCAACCCTATGTAGGACCAATATAATAGGCATATAATATAGACCTAGCCTGGTGCCCTATCATAGGGATCGGCAACCTAAGAACGCGAGCCAAACTTGGCACGCAGAGCGATTTTCAATGGCACGCGAGAGACCCCCAAGCGGTGTTTTTTATTGATAAAAAAAAATAATAATTCCGGTTCTGAATGAGGAAAATCGGCTGTTGAAGCCTATGTTTCTGAATGACATAGCGACACATTTCAGTGTGTTGAACTTGCATTTACAAGGACCACTGAAATGGATTTGCATTGAAACTAGACATATATTGCCGTGAAATCAATTTTGCAGGCGACAGTTACAGAATACAGACAGACAACGAAATATGTAGTAATACGCTAATTCTGCTGACGAAATAGGTGAGTCTTCAGCCGGCTCCTGAAGGTGTCATAGCTAGGGCTCCGGCGAAGCTGTAGTGGGAGGTGATTCCAAGCGGACGGTCCTGCATAGGAAAATGAACGTTCGCCAGCGAACATCTCTATATTAGGGCATATATTATTAAGATAGATAGTTGGGCTTTTTCAGAAGTACACCGAACCACTCAAAGCGGAGTTTTCTAATCAAAGCCAAGACTTTCAAATTGATGGACTCATTTTTTCATACCACATCAAGCCTACTTGGTTTGATATTCTTAGTCTATAACATTCTTAGATGTAGATGGTTTTTTAAAGGAAGGGAATACTGACAATTTTAAAATGCAGTTAGTTGAATTTTAAACATATATGGGCATCGAAACGTGCCCATTTGCGGGAAAAATCTAGAAGGAAGCTGCTTAGGAAAGTCGTCTGCTATTTTCAACTGCTAGACATTCACTCTTTTACTTTCAACTTTTGGTTCAACTTAACTTGTGAACATATTTTATTGCCCGTGAAAGCTGTACAAAGAGGTCACTTGACCGCTCATTAATTCATACAGACATTAAAAAGAGATTGTGTGTTCATCTTCTTTAATGAAACATAAATATAAGTAATTCTAAAACAAACTTATTTGTATTATGAATTTAATAAATATAAGAGACTTTTTTAATAGCAATATATTATGTAATTTCTGTACTTATTAATTTTTAATTAATTATAAACTCCTTAAATGGACAAACAATTAACGCAGGAAATGTTTTTTTGTTTAAGGTAAATTATTTTAATCCTCTAATAATTAAATCTTGCAATGAATACCATAATTTGGATTTATATAAAGAAATAATAATTAGCTAGTAATATTTGTTATATTACAAAACATAACTTTTTTGGCATTACAATTAAATCAGATGTGGAAACGGTTTTTTATTTAAAAGGGAGGTAGTTAACCCGTTTTATTTGAGCTAATATTTCTAATACGAATATGCTTTTTTCTTTTACAAAAAAATAGATAGCTAACAATTTTAACTTTAAAATGATCAAACTGTAAAAAATAATTGAAAAGTATATAAATATGAATAAACTAAAGAATGTATATGTATATTTTTAAACATTACATTAAATACTTAGTTTGTATGATTACTTCGTATCAGTTCCAATTAATGATGATAGATCGGTCGAATTAGGCCTACAATGATGTGATACACATTAAATAATTAAATAATTAAATTGAGATAATTTGAAAATAAAAAAAATAGAGATAAAAAATATACAGATCTAATCAAATATTGCCAATCTAAGATAAAGAGTAGACAATACTTACCATAAATGTGAAAGTTTAGTAATAAAATATTGTATTTGATATAAATGCAAATAAAGAGGATGAAAATCTCAAACACGTAAACTTTGTATTTACCGGTAATATAAAACGCTTTAACGATTTTCTCTATGAAACTCCTTTGCTTTTGGCCTTGGTCTTGCTTCGGAGTTAAATTAAAATTTAATTTATTAATAATTAAAATATTATATAATAGTAATGAAATATTTTTTTAAAGTTTGAATAATAGAGCAAGTTGACTTTTGGGCTGCTTGCACGCTGACTGATTTTGAGAAATCCTAGTTTGGCACACTGTTGACAAAAGGTTGCCGACCCCTGCCCTACCATACTATACTATAATATAATTATTGTAATGCCTAAAAAAACTGACGAGCTTTCCGGCTCTTAATTAGCTTACGTCCAGGGCATGTTATAATAATATTGTTCATGGGTGGACCTAAAAGGGCACACCATAAGGTCCTGTCCGGGCTCCAGGCACACCATGCCGATAAGGCGTGCCGTGTAACTTAGTTTACGGTCTCCGCAGCTACACGCACTACACCACCGTTCCCCACTGCGGAATTCCCCCTCGGATCATTATCGTGGTTGCTCGCCCGCATACATGCAAAGTCGCCCGGTAGCACAAATTCCATCAAACAATATGTAAGGGCATCCAGGCGCCAGGGCAGGGTTGAGGCGGGATTGCTGTGCACATTGCTTCCTCCCCACTGAGGCTCGGAGCCTCTCGGTGCCATGCAATGAGACCCTGGACGCACAGAAGGGGCTGCATGTCTCCATGCGTTAGCACACCGGTAAGCAGGGTCGTATTTAGGTTTGCCCTGTTCCTAAATGTATGTGGTGGCCCCTCGTTACCTCGCCCCAGCTGCTTTCCGACAATGCTGTGTTAGCCTGTGTACAGTGTTGCTGATGCTGAATGATAACCAGTAACCTACTCTGACTGACAATTTGGCGAGCAAATTAGTATTTCACTTCATTTAACTTCAGTTGCTCGTTGAACACTCATATTGTTTCATTTTTTGCTTGCTTAATCTCAGTCTCTATTTGACTGTTTCTGACAGTTACATGCCCGCTACAGTCTTTGTGATTCATTCAGTTCTGAGTCTTAAAAAGTAATGTAAAAAATATATTTGTACTTGTGTTTTATTTCATGTTTTTTTTTATATTTTGTGTGGGTTTTTTTGTAAATACTTTATAAAACATTTTTTTAAACATTTTTTTAATTGCATTAACATAACTTAATCAATACAATATATATAATTTTTTAGTAAAAAAAATAGTTTATAAGCCTTAACTAAAAGGAAGAAATACGTTAACATAACATTAAGTCTTCGTGCTTTAGGAACAGCAAATTCTTCAATGATGTTTTTAAAGTCCAATTCACGCAAGATGTCTTATTCAATACTGAGTAGACTTAGGGCAGAAAGCGTCTCCTGAGTCATGGTTGTTCGCAGCCTTTTTGTTTTATTAAACCAATTTGGAGTATGATCGTTCACTAGATGCATTGGCAACCATAAGTACCCGATACATTTTTAAGGCAACTTCAATGTTCGAAAAAGTATCTGCCAGACGTTGATCAACAACCAATTTGTAAATTAACGGTTCATATCCAATGCCACGCTTTGTTTATCCTTCATTAAATCAGCATGCTGCTTGGATAATTTGGCAAATGGAACCAATTCATTACCGAGACAATCGTCCAAATCTTTGTCATACTTTTGGGCACATTTCACAGCTTCATGTTGAATTTCATCAGCTGACACATTGCTAAGCTGACCAAGGAATCCAAATCGTTCACAAACAATAATGTATGCATTGATACGCTGATCAAGTGATTGTTTCGTAAGGTCCATAACTGGCAGAAAACTGTCCACTCGGAACTTCTCTCTTGGTGATAACTCTGCTTCTTGTGCCTGTCCTTAGTCCAGTGATGTCACACGAACACTGCAACGGCGTTGTCTGACATTCATTTTAACAGATTAGACTGTCGCAGACTTCACTTTTCCTTGAGCTACATACTCATCAAAGCTGTTTCGCTTGGACTCAACAAAGGTTTTCAATGAGAGATTTGAGAGAGTCAAAGGCCTTATTGAGGCTCATAGGCCTATGTGGATCTTGAAGGGCTTTGCGTGTGGCATTGAAACGTTCAAAAAGATTATGCCAAAATACAGCATAATCTGTTCACCTCCAAAGATGATATTGGGTTAAAAAGATCATCAGTGGCATCATACCGGCAAGACTAGCGTGTTTTGACAGATTCTTTGTTACAAAAAGTATATAAAAGTATTACAATTTCTGTGTTAAAACTTAAAACGTCGTAACGCAAGTATAACAACGTTGCAGTAGATAAAAAATGACACATCTGATGAACAGCTTTCAGCTTCTGTTTTACCAACTAAGTTCAGGGAGTCTGTGGTGCGTGGCACCCAGACTGCTGACGGGTTGCTGTTCAGAACCAATGCACGAAGTCCATTGTATTTACCACTCATTGAAGAAGTGCTATCATATGACCAGAGCCTTTACAAGCTTATGTAGCACCCCAGGGCAAAAGTTTCAGGGCCGCTCCTTTGCGTACTGTAATTGCTTGTTTAGTGCTATATTTGCTATATTTAGACTACATTTGCCGCCCCCCTGGAAGTGTCACCCCGGGCATGTGCCCCCCTCTGCCCTCCCCTATGTGAGGGCACTGCATATGACTGCTCACGACAATAATTAATTTCAATCCTGAGCTCTTGCAGGACTCTTGAAGTGCAACATTTCTACAGCATTGTGACCTCTGTTGGCCATAAATGTTAAAAAACTATTCTAACTGCCAAGAGAAAAGACTAAAAAAAAGTGGTGTGGGGGCCTTTGTTGTGGGGGCCTCTGTTCCATATAAACATGTGGAACATGCCTAAATACGCCACTGCCGGTAAGCCCTTGGTACACGCGTACTGGTAATTTCCACACTTCGCCAGCGATGATGCCCATACGTACAGAAGTAATTCATGGTATCAGGTGAAAACATGTCACTATTGACGTGTGTACCTATTGACGGGGCACCAGCAATAAGCCCAGGCTACCGTTCTGGATTTCAAACGTTGGTTAATAAGCGATAACCATATTTCTTGAAATTTAACCCGGGTCTTTAGTTTGTACGCGTTTCACCTGAAACTAAAATCATTGCCGTCCCTATAGGTCTATAGGACCCAGTTTGAGAACTACTGTAGTAAAAGGATATGGGATTATATAATTAGCTTACTTAGTAACGTACGCCCGTCAACCCCTGTCGAAGTATGGGCCACCAACAACAGTTCTCCAGATTCTCATATCCTGTGCCATCCTCTCTAACTGGTTCCAGCTGAAGCCCATCTTGGTGATTTCGGCTTCCAGGTCACGCCTCTTTATTGGGCGTCCCCTCTTCCCTTTTCCCTGGGTATTCCATCTCAACGCCTGCCTTGTAATGTTGTTTGTTGATTCCATCTCAACGCCTGCCTTGTAATGTTGTTTGTTGATTCCATCTCAACGCCTGCCTTGTAATGTTGTTTGTTGATTCCATCTCAACGCCTGCCTTGTAATGTTGTTTGTTGATTCCATCTCAACGCCTGCCTTGTAATGTTGTTTGTTGATTCCATCTCAACGCCTGCCTTGTAATGTTGTTTGTTGATTCCATCTCAACGCCTGCCTTGTAATGTTATTTGCTGGTTTGCGTCGTGTGTGACCTATCCAGCCCCATCTTCTCTTCCTGATCTCCTCTTCAGTTGGGGCTTGGCCGGTCCTTTATAAAATGCTGACATTGCTGATGGTGTCGGGCCATCGTATTTGCAGGATTCGTCTAAGGCAGCCGTTGGTGAATGCTTGGAGTTTCCTGATTGTAGTCTTTGTCATCCGCCATGTCTCCGCTCCATATAGTAGGACTGACTTCACGTTTGAGTTGAACAGTCGGATCTTAGTGTTCCTGGACAACTCTCTGAACTTCCATATGTTATTGAGCTGTATAAAGGCTGCTCTTGCTTTTCCAATCCTTGCCTTGACATCTGCATCTGTTCCGCCATGTTGATCTAATATACTGCTCAGATAAGTAAATGACTGTACTTCTTCCAGCTGGCTTCCGTTAAAAGTGACGACATTCGTGCTGGTGGGGTTAATTTTCGGGATCTTGGATTTGTCTTTGTTGATGCTAAGGCCTATTTCCATTGCTGTGGCTGACACTAAATTATTGCATCTGGTGGCTATGTGACAGGAGCGCAAGATCATCCGCAAAATCCAGGTCATCCAGCTGTTTTAGTAAAGTCCATTGGATTCCATTCTTTTTTTCCTGGTGGATTTCTTCATAATCCAATCTATAGCAAAAAGGAACAGAAATGGTGACAGCAAGCATCCTTGTCGGACTCCCGTTCGCACATGAAAGCTGTTTGTGAGTAGCCCTCCATGTATAGACTAACTTTGCTTTACATACCCTAATATGATTTCCTTATCAGATTAAACTATCTTAGTGGGAATGCCGTAGTGTCGAAGGAGCTTTCAGAGCGTCTCTCGATCCACACTGGCGAATGCTTTTTCGTAGTCGGTGAAGTTTACATATAACGACGAGTTCCACTCAAGGGACTGCTCCACTGTAATACGGAGCGTTGCGATTTGGTCTGAGCATAATATGTTTTGCCGGAAACCAGCCTGTTCATCCCGCAGCTGTGGGTCGACTGTATCCTTCATCCTCTCCAAGAGTAGGTACCCTGTTGAAGACTTTACCTAGCACCGATAGTAGACTCTAATGTGATACCCCGATCAGATGGGATAAACCAAGTAGAGATGAAATCAGAAAAGATATCAGTGGATATCACCCTGATGAAAAATGGGAAAGGAGCTGGACCAACTAACATACCAGTGGAGGCACTAAATGTAGACCTAAATGCATCAATAGAGATGCTATAACCCTTCTTTGAAAGGATCTGGGAGGAAGAAGACATACCAACAGATTTGAAGAAAGGCCACCTCATCAAGCTTCCCCCCAAAAAAGTTGACCTTGGAAACTGTAATAATTACAGGGGTATCACATAGGGTATATAAATTAGCTAATACACCAAATTAGAAGCCTAGCGATTATCGGAAGGATGTACACGTTACACCATGTGTATATAGTTAAACTCCGTCGTCTCTCGAGACAAATGGAAGCCAACAACAACAAACATACTTAGTGTACATTCCCACTTCCCACACACAAAATGTGGACACCGAATACGACAGTGATGTGCATTATGGGATGTGTTAGATTAGCAGGAATAATAGGATAGTCCTATATATTATAGGGCCCAGCAGGTCTTAAAAAATGTGCATTAAGCAATCGGCTATAAAAGAAGAGCGTTCAGAAATTTGATACAAAGAAACATAAAACACATAGAGGCATATTAGACTATCTCCAGTGAGATCTGATTCCGACACGGCACGTAGGCCTAAGTGTGCACTGCGTCTAATGCAACAAGAACTTTGCTGCTTGTTGGTATACAGCATATTACGTAGGCCACACACAGCAAAGGACCTTAATTATGTTAATTGTTGTGCCAAGACCTACGAAAATACTTGGTATATGGCACTCTATGGTCATGGTTGTGCAGACAACAGGCTTGTCCTGCCGCTAGTAGGCCTACAGACTGATAACATAACGGCCCGGGTTCTAGCCCTGCCACCGACCAATCCCTGCCGCCTTGCAGGAGTTTTGGGCCTAAGACGTTATAATAATCTTCTATCTAGACTCATAATGATAAGGAACGCCTTATAAACTAATAGGTATATATTATTTATAAATCAAGACATTTAAAAACCGCGGCCGCCACCTGATCTATAGCGTAATTTGGTTTGTTTGACGATTAAAAATAAATTTACCCTTCCATGGACGTTAATGATAGAATTTATAGACTATAAGAAATGCTTGAAATGCCCCCACCCGGACGAAAATGTTTTGCTCAAAGCCTTTCATTTAAAAGCGTATTCCTCACTTTAATTAGTTTTATTACATTGATAAGAATAAGAATGGTTCGCGAAAAAAAAAGCGCGGCGCCGTCTTAAAAAATTGAAATAACTGGCCTAAAGTTTAGGCTAAACCGCGTTTGAAAATGAATCAGATAATCTAGGCCTAATGCTTAGGTTATATTTACTTGATTAACCAAATAACATTGTACTAAATGTCTTATACGCGTTTTATCTAGACTAAAAGTATGCAAATAATTTGAATACCCTTTTTGTCCTAATTTGGATTAATACTAGAATAGCCCGAATAGGCTCTAACAGGCTACTCGCTACTCTAACTGGTTAAGAGTTAAGGTAACCTAGCTTGATCTAAAAATAGCACCAAACAAAATGAAAACATAGTTTCAAGTTGCAGGCGACACCGAAGCTTCGAAATGAAAGAGGAAATATCTCTAAAATAACTCAAAATGGGTCTTGTTTAAGGTTTTACGTGACATGCTGTTGATAATAAAACTAATACTGACAAGGTTGGTTACTGTGTTTTTATCTTAATAATTAATTTTTGTGTCATTTTCATTTTGTAGGCTACCATTCGACTCATTCGTCGTAACAATCATTACAATCTCACCTGAATGGAAATGTCAGTCAACACTCAACACACGAAAAAGCGACACGGTGTACCTGTGACACTGTGTAGTATTGTCTATATATCTATATTTATAAGCATATATATTGTGCAAAGAATTTGCAAAACGAATCCACTTGATTAATACATAGTAACATAGGCTACCAATGTTATTTAACATCTTCGAATTAGACACATTAAATTATTAATTTTGAAAATTCATTTTTTGTTATGGATGTCGATGATACAATTAATATTGAATTAAGATTAGGCCTACCGTCAATATTGACTATTGACTTTGATGATAGAAATTTTCATAGCCTATTCTAAGTCGATACATGTAAAGCATATATTTATCTATTTATTTTTTTTTTGCTATGAAGTTGTAATGAATGTTAGTTATTGTTAGTCTAAGCAAAAATTAAGATAATTTAATACAAGTTAGCATATCATAAGGCATGATAAGGTGTTTATCCTTTAAAAAACTTTAAAATACCTAGATCTACTTCTACCTGAATAAAGAATAGAGAATGATGAGCTTTTAAAAAAGTAAACTTTATGACATGAATGTGATGAATTCACTACACTGTCAACAAAGTCAAAAAGATTTAAATTAAGAGTAACTAAATAATAAATAAGTTAGACTTAAGACATACTTTTTTTGAATTATTAATACTAATACGCTAAAATACTGTCAAATTATAGGCCTACCTAAGCCTTGGCCTAAACCTGAATACATTTAATAATATATAGCCTAATATACCGTATATAAGATGTGTAGTAAGTATAATGGGCATACCTACACTAAACTATGTACTAAAAGTAAAGAAGTAAAGTACCAGTCAGACCAAATTGATCATAAGGCCGGTAAAGCAGTCTTGACCAGTTGCCATGGCACAATAGGGGATGTGCGGCCAGCACAATTTCCATTCACCTTTACTTTAACCCAACTAATGTCAGGTACCCATCAGAGCTGGGTTGACCCAGGGATACCTTTGAGTCCCGGGAAAAAATCCTAGCCTTCACCAGTATTTGAACCTAGGACCTTTGCTGCTGCTCGATCACTATGTCCATAGACTAGGTACTAGCCTACTTTGAAATTGCCAAGTCTGTGTACTGTTGGCTTTGGGGTCTAACAAGACAATAAAAATACTGTTTTGTAAAGTATAAATTGACAGTTTTTAGACTGACAAAACACAGGTAGATATTTGTATAATATAGAGTCAATATTGCATGTATATAGAGTATAAAGGCCTATTACATGACTCATAAAAGTCTTTTATATTTTAGTAGGTAGGCTATATGGATTTCTTTAAGTTCATCCATTATAAATGGCATAATATAACATCGCTCGAAGGGCTCTTTGCAACAATCACATGCCTGTAACAATTTCTTCTTAGCTCGACATGTTCAAGGTGTCTCTATTTTGTTGGTTGCCACAAAAAATTATCTCACCCAAGCTCATTAATGTCTTAGACTGATGTAGGTGAAACATTTTAACGGCTCTTTGCTTTGGTTTTTGTTAAAAAAGAAATGACTTTTACATTTTGAAACTTTTAAAAGCTTCAAAATGCTAAGCTGGCCGTAGAGTTTGCAGATTTTCTGCATACTTTTGTTGTATGTTACATTTTCCCTTGAATATGTTGACCACACGCCACACTGTGGCTGCTAGGTGAATCATTTATTGAAAAGCACTGTGTTTATAAGAAATGACGCTTGGTGAGCACTTCATTCTGAAAATGTAATGCACTGTGAGGTTTCGCTCTGTAGAGTAGTTTAGGACTTCAATGTTTTCGTCTTGGTTGTCAAAAAGCCAGAGGAAATATAATGCACCATCATAACAATATATAGCCTAGGACCTTAACATCCATCTAGCTCTACAAATGATTCCTCAGTTCTAGTTCCAGACAAAGAATTTAAAACGTTGTCATTTATTTAAATTCATATAAAAGATGTGTTTTATAGATGACCACAATGACCATAACAGAGTTATTGAAAGTTGGGGAGGAGCAATTTGACAAGGCTATCAAAGAGATGACCATGAAGGTAAGGAAAAATAAAGAATTCATTTATTTAAAGTGAAAATTACACCAGGATCAGATCTGAGCAACCAGTGTACTTAACTTGGCCAGCCAGGGTCTCTAACCTGACCTGCACTACCAATTCTGTGTAGTGTGCTAATGAATTCTTTAAAGTATTTTTAAACATGTTTACAGCACCCCCCCCCCCCCCCTATTTGCAGACAGTAACTTTGGAACAGAGAATTAATCATAAAAGAAAATTGAGGACTCATGACCAAGGAAATCAAGGAATCAAGGAAATCTCCATAATTAATGACGCCTATAGTAATTACATGTAATATTTTCCCTTATCCTTTTAAAAACTCACTTTCCATTGGGTAGATAAATTAGTGTTGACCTATTTCAGTAACAAACATTCTGAGGTTGATGAGCTCTAAGTCTAGAGTTGACCAATTTTAGTTCAATGTTGTAGCCTGAAGATATCTATATCCAGCTGAATCAGTGCTTTTTTTCTGACGGTACCGGCACCTTTTTCAATGTGGGGAAAAAAATATTACTTTTCTTGTATTTTAACGTTTATTATTAATTTATTATATTATTAATTTCTTAAAATTGAATTATTTTAAAATTGTGCGCAATAAGAATTAAAGTATAAAATGCAAAACTGCTTTAAAAGTTAGACAATCCATCACTGAGTACCGGCACCTATTTTTTTACAAAAAAAGCACTGAGCTGAATATATACTTGACCTAATAATTGGCAGCAGGCGCCTATTAGAATTGAATGTAGGTGGTCACCACTGGTGCATCCTGACCTAGGAAAAAAATGGTTTTGGCTAGAAGCTAGCATTATGTTCCAGGGTTGAACAATTTTAGTAAAAGGTTGTTACCCAAAGAACTCTATGTCAAGCTGAATATTTTACTGACCATAATTGGCATCAGGTGTTCATTAGAATTGAATTAACATGAGGCATATTCATGGGTGAAGCTACGGGATTGGAGGTTGGGAGGGGGCTAGGGGCTAACTAAGCCAATTTGTGGCAAAAAACTTTTTTAACAAAAACTGTAGTAGATCTAAATTTTTGAAGAATTTGGTAAATGTTGTGTGAAACTCTCCCCCCCCCCCCCCACACACACACACCCTGAACAAGAATCCTGGTTTCAAAAAGGTCATGATGACCTATAAAAAAATGCTTCTAGTTATAATCTGACAT
Source organism: Anisus vortex (assembly GCA_949126835.1). Taxonomy (NCBI): domain Eukaryota; kingdom Metazoa; phylum Mollusca; class Gastropoda; family Planorbidae; genus Anisus; species Anisus vortex. Next base: position 38,951,671 of record OX421496.1, read on the forward strand.
TTTGTGTATCAACTAACATACATATTTGTCTGTTAAACCAAACAGAATTTGATGGAGACCATTACAGGCCTGCAGAAGGAGATGGCCAGAGAGCAGGAGAATTTCAACTCCCTAAGCGGAGAGCTCCAGAACATCAAGGAGCGCAACTCACACCAGTACAAGCAAATCTCCAAGGACCTGGTCACATCCCAGCAGCGCCTCAGCCACCTGATGAATTGGAGCATGAAGTGTTTTGCGCAGGTAAGGATTATATCTGACGCTGTCAAATATTTTCTGGTAAAAGAGCTAGAGTTTTTTGTTTATTTCTGTTTAAAGTTGCATAGGATGTACATCCTAAGGATGTTTTACAATTTATAAATGATGTATATTGAGAGTTTTAGCTCTGTTACACACGTGTTTAAAAAAGAAACTTAAGAAAGAGAAAAAACTTGCAGGAAAAAAATGAGATACAAAGCACAATTTAAACATCAATGTTTTTTTTTTTAAATAAATAATAAATAAAATGTAAAGTATGCTTCCAAATAAGATTCTTTTTATAGGGCTGTCAGGGGCAAAGCCATTTAGGAACTGAGGATCGCCAAGCCCCCCCATAAACTTTTGGCAACAATTTAAAAAAAACATTGTATTAAATTTGCAACAAAATTTAGTAAATATTTGTCATTTTGAAAGTTCAGCAACCCCCAAATCCTGGAAAAAAATCATAGGTCAGTCCCTTTTAAATCAGCTGATTGCAGAATTTCAAGAAACTAGACCTACATCTATAATGAGGCTAGTCATTATTCCCATTATGTCACGTGACAAGCGAAGCCTTCTTCTACCTCTCATTTATTGGAGACATTTTACCTTAACAAACCAAAACAAAAAAAAAGCCAAAGAGTTGAGAGTATTCACCTAAAAGGAATGCTCAGGTTAACAATTTGGGATTGGGGAAGAAACATGAAACTTACTGGGGGGAACTGGTGGACCAAAACACTCAGGCAAGCCAAGGGAGATAATTAGCACATAATAGAAATAGTGGATGCATAAGTTATCTGTCTTCATCAGTGTTTTTTTCTGAAGTTCACTCAATTTACATTTACATTAGATCTTTTTTTTTTAATTCTCTCCTTTGAAAGTAAATTTAGTTGTTTTTTTAAATATATATATTTGATCACTACTCTTTTCTTTTTGCCTATTAAAGATTAAAAAAAACAACATAATTCCTGAAATAGATAGTTTATCACCATTAAATTATACAAACCAACTTTTGCTTTGTCAAAGATCCACATAATATTATAATAAACAGTCATAAATATCTGGAGGCCCTCCTGTGGCATAGGATTTTTCTAATTACTTTTTTAAAAAAATCAGCTCTCTTTTTTTTTAATGTTTCAACTGTTTTATTTATGAAAAAAATTTTTTCTTACACACAATATTAGCCTACATGAATTTTGTTGTCTTTTATGCACATGTTTAAAGTGACATAATACAATTTCACTCAATGTAGTTATAATGCATGGGTTCTATTTTTACTTGATATTTGAGTCACACAAAAAAATGCATGTTATTTTTTGTGTGTGGTAGTATGTCATAGCAAGTAGCTAGGTTTATAATTTTTAAGTTATGAGCTAGCAAGTAGCCAATCTGTACACTTGTGGCACAGTGTTGGGGCATAACCAGGCTGTTTGCTTTATCTACTTTAACAAGTAGCCACCGTATTACACTGTACCCTTTTAACTAAGTAACAGTTTTAGACTTAGTCAAGAAATTCACATTCAAAGCCGATATAAACAAAAATGTATTGAATTTGTTTATACTATTGGAAGTTTGATATATATTGAAATTTTTTCATTTAATATTTTTTATTATTACCTTCCCCCTTTTTTTTTTGTTTGCTGTTGCCATATTATGTTTAGATAAAAGAGCTGAAGGAATTGGTAAAGTTATTTTGCATAATTGTGTATAACATGATTCCCAAATTCATTTTGATTTAAAGACCAAATTGTTTTATAATTTTTTCTTATTTTTGCGACAGTTTGGGTGTTTGTAATTTTGTGCTGGATTTAATTTATTTATATAAAGTGAATTGCCCTCAAAAGCTTTCACAGTAATGTAGATCATGATGGCATGTAATGAGAGTGGGTTTAAATATTTCACCTGGCGGGGATCATGTTATATTTAGAATTAAGATAATATATTCTATACATGGGTTTTTGTGTATTTAAATGTGTAAAGGTTTACTTGCATGTGGTCGGTCATAGGTGGCACACTGGAAAGAAAAAAACAACAAACTCACTCCAACAAAGTGGCTATGAATTCATTAGAGCAGTTAAGCATACAAATAATACAGTTCTTGTTTTATTTATTTATATTTTTTATTTTCTCCAATAATTAACATTTGGATAGGGTTAGGTTGGGAGCGGCAGCGCATTCTGTTAACTTACCAAAGGTCCCGGGCTCGAATCCTGGTGAAGGATAGGATTTTGGTTCCCTGGACTGGAGAGTATCCTGGAGTCTACCCTGCTGGGATGGGTACCTGACATTTGTTGGGGTAAAGTAAGAGCAGCTGGGCATTGTGTTTGGTCACACATCCCCTTGTATTCCGTGGCAACTGGTGAACGCTTTGGCCCTACGGGTACTTTACCCATACTAGGGGGAGCTGAATGGGTTTAGTCTTGTGAGTAATTTTCTTCTTCTCGGTCTGCACCTGTGCCTCAAACGTGTTACAATTGTTGGAGAGGTGAAGGCGTGATGATGGTGGGGGTGCGGTGATGCATGGCTTGTGTCTCTGTGTGTGTGTGTTTGTGAAGCAGTACCAACTTAACCGTGCATGCAGCATCATTTCAACTGAATGTTATCTGTTGTTTATTCAGTCTCAGGCAGTGTTTTTCAAAACCATCATCACATGAGCTATATCTAGCCAGTAAATAAAAACAAGTTTCATTTTCAGCACCAACTTTTTGTTGTTGTTTTGTTGTTGTCCATTATGGTTAGCGAGGGTGCGTTCGCTAGGCTTTTGTTTATCGTGGTGTTCAATGAGATTGCGTGGCCAGCACCATACCTAGCAACTTTAAAAAAAAAATTAACTGATCTACAGGTAGCACATCAGATCCACGGTTGAGCTACACAGATCCGAAAAAGCGGGACCGCGTTCAAACATAATTCAACAACTCAAGGAAGGTACCAACAGTAAAAAAATAAATAAATACATTTGCAGCTTGCTTCTGCAGTCGTAGCACCTCTGTTGTGGAAGGAACTCCCAAACACAACAAACAAGCGGACAATATTGACATTTTTTAAACAAGATTTTAAACATTCTTATTCTTTATATTTTTTTTTTAATGAGGGTCAATGTAAAGCGCATTCGAACACTGTTATGAATAGCCCTAAATGTATATAAAATATGTAATTTGTAATACTATTATACTTATACGGAGAAAAATAGGAAAAGCAGAAAAAAAGAAACATATCAACAATAGGGTTATCGGATAGGTCCGGGCACTTGATTTCTTCCTATGACGTAAGTCTTCGAAATGTCGCCCTTTAAATGTTCAAATAATATATTTATTTTTCGTCGATTATGCCACCCCCACCCTTTACGGTGCCGCCTGATGCAGCCGCATCCCTGCATCACAGCACGGCACTTGCCCTGATATCAGGGACTGTGGCACCCTTCGCCCGCCCGTCAGAGACTTTGACACCCATTGCACACCCCCTCCTAAATTCCGTGCTCCGTCTTTTATTTGTATGTTTGGTTTGAAAAACACTGTGTCAATGTTGTTTCCTAATTGCATGAGTCTGTATTGGTAGGTCTAGTCTATACTTAAAATATTATATCTAGAGGGTAGGGTGGAGATAGTTTATCCGTCTCAAGGCAAAATGCATGCGTGGCTATCCAGGGAATTCCAAGAATTCCGGGCACACTGGCATACTTTCAATGGTCTTAATGATATCTATAATAAGCTTGAGAAACCTCCACGTTTTCCTCGAACCGGTTCTTTTCCCTAACGTAGTCCCGTATGTTAATCATTTCACGTCTTAGGGTAAATTTAGTAAATAGCGTAAAACCTTGACTCAAACGCGTCCGTTAAATGATACACATTGGATTCACTGAAATGTGTTTACACCGTTAACTCGATTGATTGTTGTTAATTGTGACTACGTAACAATCTAAACTATTAGAATAGGCCGTAGCTTTTTTTTTTTATATATAAGTTTGTCATTTAAATCTAAGGCCCCTTCAAATCGAAGTCTGACAGTATACACCTGCTTGTTACTATTGTAACTATCTTAAACCTCCATCATTTACTTAATGTTGTTAAGCATGCTACCTTTGATTTTTGTAGTTGTTGTCAAGGTAAATCTTTTTTGTTAAGAGCTGCCAATTCAAAAGAGAGAGAGAGAAAAAGAATGATTGCTAGTTGGCATTTACATCACCTGCTATTTTTAGATAGTTCAAAGTTGATGTTTAATTAGTACCAAGTATTCTCTTTTTTTCTTTCTTTCTTACTTTATTTTTAAACGTCTCAATAATTGGGTGAGAGAAAATGTTGTCTCTGCGCACACGTGTACGTGCGTGCGTGTGTGTATGTAGGGTGATGGTTTGGAGAGCTGTTTAAATATGCTAACCTTAGCTGGCTGGGTGTGATGATGTGCCAAACGCCTGGGACACACACACACATACACACAGACACCACATCACAGTGTGTCTGCTCCATCCCTGACACATGACACTAGTGCTGGCCAAGATCAGTAGATATGCCGAGTGTGTGTCTGTGTGTGTGTTGTTCTCTTTGTTGTTGTTGATGTTGATGGACGTGTGTGTCGCCCGGAGACCTCGCCCCCGCCACCCCGCATTGGGGCGTCTCTGGGAAGGAGCTCATCTTGCTGGGCACCCGGATCGTGTTTCTTGGATAACCCTGTTTGTGTAAAGTTTTTATTTCGCGGTGTGTGTGATCTATTCCTCATGTTAACTTGGGCTGCTCACTGACATATATTGTGGATTATGTGAACTAAAGTACATTATACTTATACACACTAAAAACATTTTTTAAAACCTCGTAATTTGTCATTTAAAGTATAAGTAATTATGTTTTCTTTCATAAATATAAAAAAAAAAAAAAATAAGAAGATATTTTAATAAGTGCTATTAAAATATATTTATTATTATTGAAATATATATATATTTTTTTTAAATTATAGTAATAATATGTCGTCTTTTTGGTTAGGCGGTTATACATACTTTTATTTTAAGTATTTCATTTTATTAACGTACTACACTCAAGAAGTATTTCCAGTTTAAAAATATGCTAAAGGAGCTCCGGATAAATATGTATACGTTTTTGTTTCAATCATTAACGGAATGAGTTAACTATATTTATACACCTTTTGCTTTATTCCTCTTGTTTCCACCCTCTCCCCCTTTTTTCCCACCTGCATGCAACCCTAACCCGCCACCGCCCCGTGTAGCAAAATGTCACCCAGAGCAAAGAGCCTTCACCTCTCAAACGGACGAATTCCGTCAAAGGGCCCCAGTCTAGCGTTAACCCTCCTTCGAAATTCACAAACATCCAAAGAAGCAGGTCTCTTCTATCTGTCAAGCAGCCAGACGAGCCCAGAGGGCACCCACCGCCGCTGAGCGATGCCGAGCCAGGGAGCGCAGCCCCGCACAGGCCCGTCATAAAGAACGCCACCATCTTGCACATAAACAGCCAAGCAGACGTGAACCCGGTGCCGGATCAGATGGAGTCGAGGAGGAAGTGGGTCGGGAACAGCGTCGGCTCGGGGTGGGCACAAGACAAGCGTCAATCTGCAGACCCGGGGCAGAAAGCCCCCGCGGAGAAGGATAGGACAGGGGCTGATTCGGCCTCTGCGAACACCCCCAGGGCCGGTGGTGGTCTGTACGTCAAACGAAGCCAGCCGTCGAGGGTTATCACAACCACAAACATAAGCTCCACAAGGATACTCCCCAGCTATCTCCAGCCTGAGCAGTCTGTTACTGTTTCCAACACACATCCAGCAACACACCAAATTAATAACCCTACTTCTACCTCTTCCGTGGTTGTCATTTCTCGAAACCAGGCTGTGAAATCCAGCGCCCCGACACCCGCCTCCCCTAGCGCCGCGCCCACGATGCACCCTCTCCAGATTTCCAGCGCCAACCCTGGGGTAAGTAAGTCACAGACGATAGCTGGCGACCCGCCTTCGTACAGAGAGTTCAGGGCCCTGCCCAGTGTCAAACTGCTGGCCAAGTCGTTCGGCAGCACCACGGCTTTGAACACTGCCGGTACCACCGGGTCTGCCCTGAGCACGGGGCCGCGGCTTAGCGCCAGCCAGTCTACCTTGTTTCACGGCAGCCCGTTAGCTCGTTCGCAAAGCAGCATATCCTTAGCGGATTCGCCAAAGAAGACTTCGTCCAGCCATATCGTTCTTGTCAAGGGCAGCGCCCCTGAGCAAAAAACCCACACGGAGCAAGCACCCGCGCTTGTCAACGGCAAGCCTCCCTTGCCGCACACACAACAAACAAGCAGGGTGCATGCTGTGAGCAGGCCGGCGCCATCTTCGGCTTCCACCAGCGCCGGCAATGGCGCCACGGAACTCGAGCTCGCACGCGCCCGGCTGAAAACTAACAGGACCTCAAGGGACGTAATACAATACTCTCTCAACGACGGCCACGCCGACTCCGGCGCTTTCGTCCCCGAATCGTCTAAAAATCCGGAATCTGGAATCTCAAAAGCGGAAACTCAGAAGTATTCCACTTACTTGAAAAAGAAAGACAGCGCCTCCAATAAAGTGAACAGTACTACTTCTAATTTAATAGAAATATCTAACGGTGTCTCACGGATTACTAACCAAGTGAACAAGCCCTCAGAACACAACGCCACGCCCTCCACCAACTTCGCAGCGCCCGTTGTTACCAGACAGTCCAACAGTGCTTCCGGCTATCCGAAGAGACTGTCACATACCCACGGGAGCGACGCTCAAAGCAAACCGGGCTCGTACTCCACCCTGCCTCCCAGCGCGCCGCCGGACCCTTCAAACCGCGTGGTCTCCACGGCGACCGTGATAATCAGGAGGGCCAAGTCCAGGGAGGAGCTGCAGGACGAAGGGCGGCAGGCCGCGAGCGCCAAGGACTCTCTCCTGAAGCAGATCCAGGCCAGGCGGCGAGACGACGGCGAGGTCAGCAACTTCCTGTCCATGTCCACCCTGTCCCAGTCGATGCCTTCACTGCTGCATGACGGTAAGTCAAGATTGTTTTTTTAAACTCATATAGCTTCTGTCCTTGTCTGAGCCACGCACACCTCAACACTACAGACGAAACTAATTCCAAAATTCTTTCATCCAAACCATCCTTGATACAATTTTACCTAACTAATATATAACCTAAATATTGTTTAATATGCTTCTCACTCCACAGGTTATGTAAATAGACAGCTTTATATTATTATTATGAAACATTATACAAAAAACAAATGGTAACAAATATACAGAAACATCAGAAAATGTGTTCTTTCTTTACTTTAAACTCCTTTTTTTTTTGCCCCCACAAATCACATTAATCCAATTCATTATCATAACCTCCAAATCCCCACGTTTCTTTGTTTTGTATTATTCCCTCTTATCCCTTTTCAACCTTTGCGCAACTGTACGTTATGCTTCATTATCATGATAAATAACACCATACGCTAATAATTGATTGTTCAACACACACGAAACACGATGTAGGCAGCTTTGCCAACTGTTCAGTTATGCCTCATAATAATTATCATGACTACCAGCACACCATAACATTATAAATTGTTTGTTTTTTTAATTGAAAGATTGTCAACACACGAACACACAATGTAGGCGTATACCGCGTGTTGAAGCGAGCCCTTAATGTGAGGCTGTGTGTGTGTGTGTGTGTACTTTGGGCAGACTTGTTTAACACTGCACTGATATCACTTGATCTTCGTTGTTGTTTTTATTTTGTTGTAATTACATAAATATTCTATGTGGTAGCTGATAAGTAGGTTAACGAGACGGTAGGATCAGACAGTCGTGATCCTTATTCCAAAGATATACTAGAAGCTTCTAGACCAGGGGGTCGGCAACCTAAGGACGAGTGCCAGACTTGGCACGCAGAGCGATTTTCAGTGGCATACCATGAAAACCTCTCAGAAGGCTTTTTTTTTTCTGGTTGGGGGTAGGGGGGGTGCGGTATATCAACTATTATAAAATGCAGCAAGTTGAAATTTGAACATAAAAATAGACATCAAAATGTGCCAAAGTAGAATTTCTAACTCACTCGGCGTGCCCACAGCCAAATAGTCAACCTCTGTTATATTTATTATTTTTAACAATAATTATTAAATGTGTGTATCATGATAAAAAAAAATGCGTTTTACTAAGAAATCGTACAAAAGTCAACACAGATTAGTCACATATTGCAATAATAACAACAATTACGTATTATAATGCTCGTATATACACTTAAGATGTTGTGTTTAAAAAAAAAAGTTAAAACAAATAAATTTGATCTCGAATTATTTTGTGTGCTTATTTAAAGAAGATAAAAAACATTTCAATGCAATTTGTCTTTATCAATTAATGTGTGCCTTCCTTAATGCTTCAAGAGTTAGGCGACTTTTTTATGGGGTGTAAAAATATTTATAGTATGAGAAAATCTTTTATGAGAAAATCTGTTTACAAGTGTAAGTTGAGCCAATAGATGAAAGTAAAACAAATGCCACGTTTTTTCAAACAAAGGAACGGTCAAGTATGGCTGACGACCTTTCTAAGCAGCTTTTTTTTTCAGATTTGTTCGCAATTCGGCAAATTTTAATGTCCTTAAATCGGGATGTTTGAAATTCAATTTGCTGCATTTCAAAATAGACTTCTACCAGAAAACTTCGCTTTGAGTGCTTCCATATATTTCTTAAGCTCAGATATGTGTAATGTATAAAGATCTGAATGAGTTTATAGGGGAAGTACTATAATATTTTAGTAATATCACGGATAAATATGTCCAATGTCCAGTTTCAATCCAAGTTCTTTCCAGTAAAAATGAGTAACAAACAGTTCAAGAATTGTTTTATCCTGTCCTTGTAAACACAAGTTCAACATTTAAATGAGTCAAAATGAGTCAATGAGTCTGTCAAAAACATCAGTTTCATCAGGCATTCTTCATCATTCAATTATGAAAAATATTGTTTCATCAAGAAACATCGTTTACTGCTTCCAGACACGAAACGAATCTATTGAACACTTAACCTTGAATAAGCCAGTTAACACTGGCTGTACAACAGGAGATCTCCATATTCACTTTCAATTTCTTGTAGTAAAGATTTGAATTGCCGGTAAATCAACGAAGAGTGGGGAAACTATAAAGTTGACTATTTTAACAACAGTTTCCATTACGGGGCGCAAGTACAATAAAGATACTTTCATGGTGTATAATGCAATGGAAACTTAACAGCAGCCTCCCAATGTGGTTTACAAGAAATTGGACAAATCTTTTCTGTTTTTGCGTTTTTGTCATTTTCGGACATTTTCTGGGCACTTATAGCTTGATATCTACCGCCGCATAATATAACATTTTGAATAATTGTAAACGTTTTCTATATATGCTATATAGGCCTACAGATATGGTGAAACTATATTAATTTTAGGGATATCCTCTTGTTAAGATACATTTTAAATATCAAATTGGAAATCTGAAATCGATCAAGGTTGTTGTTTAATTTTTTTATTAGGGGGTGGAGGGGTTCATTTCGGGGGCACACTCATTTGTTTAACGTTAAAATGAAGGATATACTTTATTATAACATTTTATTGGAATCGCGAAAAATAATTATGTCAATGGTTTGCAGGTACTAACCTGCGACAGGGCTCTCACACAGTCGGGAAAGTCGGGAAAAGTCGGGAGTTTCAAAAAAACAAATCAAGGCCTGGACAACCTTGAATATTGGCATTTTAGCCTGGAAAAATGGCCTGTCAGTCTGGAAATTTATTATAAAAGATTTCTTTATAAAAATCATGGTTAGACAAAAAACGCCAATCCCATTTGTAAACATCGTAAACCCCCGCTGACCAAGCCTTAAATTAATTTTTTCCCCAATCCCCAAATACCTTGGCTTTTTTTCTAGGGCATGCGCATTGGCGAGTTTTTATCCAATCCTAGATTTTACCTTGTGTATAAAACCCCGCTTCGAAACCACAAAAAAGGATTTAGTTACAAAACTACATTAACGAAATACTTTCAATACCAGTGTAACAATGTAGCTCGGTCCGGCCATTTTAATCTTTAGTTAGAAAAAAAATACACTGCAGACTGCAACGCTCTAACAATAAACAAAGACCCGGCCAGTTCAGTCACTAGTGAAGGAAAAAACTATACAGCGCGCCGCTCTAACAAAAGGAGAGATAGAATTTCTCAGTCAAGGGTAGGAAGGTTGACAAAGTCGTCTAGTGTCATGGAAGATTGATGTGAGGCGGCACCGTCTTTAGCACATCCTTTATGGTTGAATGGAAGGAAGAGAGGTTAAACTTGTTGTTGCTAGAATAATGATTTTTGCCTGTAAACAGATCTGTACATCCTTACGCTGTTCACCCTGTTTTAACCTTAGTGTAGCATAAATAAGAGGGGCTCAGACTCCCCTCCCCCTCTCACCGCCTCCACCCCACAAAATCCTCTTCTGAATTTAGCCTACAACAATCCCATAGCTTAAAAAATAAATTAACACTTTCTGTCCGTAAGAACGCCACTGGCGTTGATTTAGGTAACATTGTTTGTTTCGCTATTAAATCCAAACCAGCTTTCTAAAATTAATTTTAACTTCCTCTGACTATTCATAGATATCAGAACTCTTTTTAGCATAAGTTTAAAGGGGATTTGACGAACTTTTATGCTTTTTTTTTCATTGTTTATAGTGGTGAATATTGATTTGTTATGACGGTCGCAAGTAGGATAATGGGGGCCTAGTAAAGATCATCTAAAATACTGTCTGCCAGGCTTTTTTGAAGACATTATTCAATAGAAATGATACAAACTCATCTGATTTTATTATAGACATACATTTAATAAAATTTAGAATCAAATAAATAATTATATCGGTCTAAGACTACATCGAGTTAGGAGCATCAACCGGAAAAAACTTGTAGCCTACCTAATTTTAAAAACAATATATTTTTTTCTGAAAACATAACCACTCCTAGGCCTAGTACTAGTACTAATAAGAAATGTGAAAATATAATGTTTATCTATGTTTTTTCAAACGGTAACAGACATTAATTAAAAGGATTGCTTGTCAATTTTTGTAATTATGTTGATAGCGTAATAGTATATAATTGATTTAAACGTGGATTTATTTCAATACTTATAGTTTGTACTTAGCAATTTTTTTTCATTTTTTTTACTACCTCTAGAATAATTTCATTTTTTTATTTATTTTTACTAATATATATTTTTTTTAAATTTATAGTCTGTTTATTGACTTATGAATTAATTTATCTGTATTGTCAGTTTATGTTATGTTACACTTTATTTAAGTATAATTGCACTAGTAATATAGTTAATATAATAAATTTTAACGTGTCCCGGTAGTCTGGAATTAGGCTCTTATAGCCTTGAAATAGTCTGGAAGCAGCCTTGAATTTTTTTAAAGAAAAAATGTGAGAACCCTGCTGCGATATAATACAAACAAAACCAACCAAACGTAGAATAGTCGGCACATTCTTTTAATGTAAGCACAGGAGACGCAAAGACTAATTTTTATCCGCTGAAACTGAACGCTTTCGAACAGGCCAACGACAGAATGATTTATTTTGATTTATTTGAAAAAGATCAGCGAGAGCTAATAAAAAAAAAGGACATGCCCCGCAGAAGCCATTAAAAACACTCTTTTTTCGGGGAAAGGGGGGGTCCTCCGCGTGCCAATGAAAAGGGCTCCGCGTGCCAAGTATGGCACGCGGGCCGTAGGTTGCCGACCCCTGGTAGAGCATTTAAGGACAAGGCTCTTGTTAATTGATAGGCCTAGCCTACATGCTAATTACATTCAAACGAGTTTTTATGATTGTCTTCTTTAATTAAGAATGAATAGTCTATAATTGATTCAAAAATTTTTTACAATTAGTTTTAATATTTTAATAAATACAAGAGGCTTATAAATTAGCATTATATTATGTAATTGTTTGAATTATTAATGTTTTAAAAAATCTCCTTAATTCGACTTAAACAATTAATGCAGGAAATGTTTATTTACAACTGGGAGTTATATTCCTTTAATTACTAGTTGAAATACATATCATAATGCTAGAATTATAAAAGGAAATACTAAGTAATAAGTAATATTGGTTTTATTACAAAACATATCTTGTTCGGTACCTGCGGTATCACTATAAAATCAAATTTAAAAGTGGAAACTTTTATTAAAGGGAGATAATTAATTCATTTTTATTTACGTTAATATTTCAAGATGTTTTATATTTTCCCTTTATAAAAATTTTTTTCGTAGCTTGCAATGTATAGTTTTAAAATGATAACACTATAAAAAGATAGTTGTAAATTTTAAGCTTATACATATTATATTAGTGAAGAAATTGTATGTAGGCCTACATTTTAAAACTTTAATCAGTACATTAACTACTAACGTTGTATGATTACTACCTATCTATTCCAATTAACTTCAGGTGAAGGTTCTAATGTCCAGCCAGTCTAGTCACTGCGATAGCTTCTCGGCTTCCTGGCTAGTATCTGATTGTCCTACATTCTCATCTCTGAGTTCGCATATGGTGGGTACGGCCTGGACAATACACCCGGTAGCGGTATGTTGTCCGAGCCTTGCGAGACTAGGAGCTTGATTTTTTTCTCGCATTGGCTCTCATTCATGGTCGGACTGGACTACAGCTGGTCTGCACTCGGCTCTCATGCTTGGCGTAAGAGTGATTGTGCAAAGAGGGCGGAACTAGCTGATCCACGACTGATAACCCGCCTTTCGGGGTGGGAAGTCAGTACGGGTATTAGTGAATTTGCCGACACAATGCGACAGTTAAACGCCGAAAGGCCCACAGGAGTTCATAAGAGCTCCTAGCGCCTCCAAATGAAAAAAAAAAAGAATTTTAGCAGATGCTAGAATTAAACCTGATAACTAAAATAATGTTCAAGACATTAACCATTAACTGTTCAGTAATTGAAATTATGCGTTAAGCTATAAATGTAAAAAGAAAATAAAGAAATTTGATAATAACAACCATGTTAATCTTTAAAAATTAAACACTAAACTCTGAACGATTTATTCTATTTATAAAGTTAGTTTGCATTTGACTTCGGTCTTGCTACGGAGTTTAATAAATGTTTAATTAGAATGAATAAAAAAACATATAGTAGAGCAGGTTAATTTTCAGGCTGTTGGCACGCTGAATGATTTTGAATTCAAGAGTTTGGCACACCATTAGCAAAAGGTTGCCGACCCCTTTTCTAGGTAGACTACAAAAAAAAAAAAAAACAACGTACACTTACATAAAAAATAAAAAGCCCTAGATATAGGTCTTCAAAGTTAACAAAAGATTCCTTCGTCCTGTAAGAGCTGTGTTAATTTAACTGTATAATTTGTGTGTGTTTTCATCTGCGGGGCACACACTGGTAACCGGTTGGCGGGACAGTGGTAGCGATTGTACTATTGACATCATGACAGTGTACATTGTAAAGGTAGCGCTAAGGATGTAGACGCCAGCCAGCTGTGTCAAGAACGCTGGAGGAATTATGGCATGCAGTGTTGTGTCTGTCATCGCTGAAAAAAAAATATTTTGCTTAGACTTTGCGATATACTTTTTTTTTTAGGGGGGTGGGTTGAATCTGATGTATTTTATTATTTTACCACGACCGTTATTATGTTGATCAAATATAATATGTTCACTTCTTTATTTAGTAAATTTGATATAAATAAACAATGGTGAAGAGCAGCTGGGGAATTTTCTGTGGGCATTATATCTCTTGGTGTCAAAGTAAATGATGGAACAATGCCCGTTGGTATCAGTTGTTCGTGTTTACTTAACGGCTTTTAAAGAAACGTACCCAGACACCGTGGCCGCACCGAGGGCACGGTCTTACGATAGCTTTTGTCAAATTTAAACTTGTGTGCAAATATTTATTTGTGTGTTGTGTGTGCGATACGATAACGGTTTTGAGAAATACAAATATTGCTTAACGTTGACGGTGTTAAAAAAATGACATCCGCGTTATGGTTTTGGGTATTGTTTCAGTACAAAGACACAAAGTAATCGGCATTGTTATATTAATGTTTAATTTGCCAATGCATGTATACGTATATACATACACACAAATAACGAAATGCTATTATACTGGAATTTTTGGGAACTATGTCAAGAATGCCACACTGGTGAAACTTTCCGATGAAAAAAGCAAGGACTGTTTCCTACCTCTTGTTCGTTTGTGATATAATTGTAATTGTAATACTGAGCATGTGACCATGACATACATACCTCCTGCATATCTGTCTATCTTTATATAGGTATATCCATCAGTCTGTGTATCTATATATATATTTATACCTATCTCTCTCTCTCTCTCTCTTAATATCTATCTTCCCGGTGATTGCCAGTGAAGGAAGAACTACAGATAGTTAGAGAGGAAGAGAGAAAAATGGATATAAAACGATAAACAGATGGACCGATGGTAAATAATTTGGAATGTTGCAGAACAAAACAAAAAAGATGTAGGTTTAGTATAGATTCGCAAAGAAAAAAATAAAAGGAAAATTAACCCTTCCCGTACCGACCTACTTCTATCTATGCTGCCTTCAGTTCCGCTATATACGCGCCCGGGACTGAAAGGGTTAAAACAACTTAATGACTTAACTGCTGATACATTTTAAAGCTTCAATCACATTAGAATTTTTAACTCTTTTCAACATCATTTATGCACGCTTTCGGGTGTAACTCTAAGTTTTAAAATATTATCGAGTATTGGATTTTCTTTTCACCCATTCGCAAATTCGAATTAGAAATAGGCTAGTTTCCAATAGATCTAGCACATGAATGGTGGGGGGGGGGGGGGGGGGGGGGTTAATAGGCGGCTCGGACGGCAAGGCACGTCAAGCCTTTTACTGTAACTTCTGACAAAGCTTCAACTATCAGCAGTTTTCTTAATTCATTGTATATAGAGCATTTGCAATCACGTGACAAAAGTCACGTTCTGTTTGCTTCCTCTGTCTTGTGGTGACAAATCTCAGTATCATTACTATAGGCTTAAGAAGGTTTTTTTTTAAATATCATTATTTCAACAATATGATGTAAAAAAAAAATATAAAACACTGTCATGCGATAAAAATTAACACTCAAGGCTAACATTTTAAACTTTAAAAATCAATGAAATAGGTTCCGTAAGTGCAGAATATTTAATTGAAGATGTCGATTGTCGGAAGTTAGCCTATCTGTTAACTATCTAAAAGTAAAGCACAAGGCAGGCTGTGCTATGTTTCACAAGAGCTATTGAAAAACTATAAAAGCCTCAAATCTTGTTTACTTCGTGGACGGACTCCTATGGACTAGTCTAGTATCATAGTTAAATGTGAAGATTTATGCAAACAAATTTCTTATATTTTGCGTGTAAAATAGACATGGTAAAGAACAATGCTATTCACCATTACCACCATCATGGCCGCTATTTACATAATTACGTCACCAAGAAACCTAAGCCACGCCTAATGCAAATGCTCTATATTGTATTAATAATGTTTAAAAAAAATAGTTTAGAATATTTGGCCGTACCGGTAATTTAGATTTATTTGAACTTTGAACTGATACTCCGATTCCAATATATTGTCACACATTATTCAGTGTATGTTACCTGTCTAGAGACTTAGAGACGTTTATGCTAAGCGCAGAGCACTCGGGAATAAACAGCCCCAGCGCGTTATTTCCTATGATTACTTCCCCTGTGTCGGATTGCCATTCGTGCATTCAAAAGATAAAGCAGTATAGTTTTCATTCATTTGAAATAAGTGAACGTATGATACATCAGACAAAATATTATGTGTGTAATATATTTCATAGTTAAAAGCAAAACAAAATTTTTTTAAAGTATTTTATAGCTATTTATTATACATATATATATGTTCATATATTTTTAATTTATTGATAGACGAACATTTAAAAAATATCGTGACTGTTCTAAGCTTTAAGAATTGCAATTTAAAAAATAGAACTTAAATAGACGATATTCAAGCAAAGACTACAATAAGATGGGCGGCTTGCTTTAATATTTCTGCTAATTGATGACTCGAATGACTTCTTTTCGGAATTCCCGATTCCCTTTTGTACTGTGCACTTCCGTTTTATTTATCGCTATGATTTTCTCAATATAAAATTAAGCTCGAAGGTGTATACCGTTCAGCGGAAACCTTTAGGCAAACGTAGAGGCGTAGAAGTAATTTAAGACAGCGTTATTGGATGCGCAGGGAAAAAGAACATAAAAGCTCTAAAAATAGAGCGAGGGGTCCATCTTGTTATAGTCTTTGATTCAAGTAATATCATATGTGTGTCCCGAAGCACTAAAGGTAAAAGCATGGAGCGTCGCGCTTATACAAATGATCATCATTATCATTACATATGTACACTGCCATTAAACATTAAGAACTCTACACATGCCATTCAAAATTGGCTTTGTGATTTATTTTTTGTTGTTGTAAAAGTTTGGGAAAAGATTCTGAAATTTTAAATGATTTTATAGTAAGAGCCCCATTATCTGATGCAGTATAAATTTAGTTGTTTACTGAGACATTTCAATGGTTAAATATGTACTCATGCGTGTATTAATATGTATTTGTATTAATTGCTGCCCCCCCCCCCCCGGTAAAAAGATTTTTTTGTACTATATAATATACAAGTTAAATTACCCGGCGTTGCCCGGGGAAAACAAATGCATACGCCTATGTTCGCCTAGATACAAATTTTATAAAACTATTAGATTTTACTTACTGAAAACATTTTAGCAAAGCTTTAAATCCTGAGATTATTTACAAGCTTTAAAAAAAAAGTTATAAAGTTATATTAATGGAATTTTTTAAAGTAGCTTTTAGAGAAAAAGAAAACAAAAAGTATCGGTAGGGAATAGAACCCAGGTCACGCTAACCACTCAGCTAGGGAGGACACATTCAGGAAGCGAGCTCGCAAAACTAAAATATGAGAGCTTAAAGGCCTCGTGTCTTTAAATTAACCAAGGGGAGTCGGATTAGACACACACTTTATACATATATATAGATAACGGCATTAATCTCCTACGTCCTACACAATTACATCTTCTTTTCGTTTCATTTAACTCTCTCTCTCTCCCCCGCCCTCCCCCCGCTTTTCTTTTCTGATCAACTATCCTATCAAGCCAATTATTAGACTCGTTGATTAAATCGACTGCTTTATAAAATAAAAAACACTAGGCCTTATACAACACTGTCCATTATCTGTATAAAACGTTCTGTATACGTTAAATACGCTAATGCGAACTACTAGGTAATTAAAGTACCCGTCGGACCGAATTGATCCATAGTTCCGGTGAAGCAGCGTTCACCAGTTTCTGTGGCCACGGCATACTAGGTGATTGTGTGACCAGCACAATGCACAGCCGCCTTTTCTTTATCCCAACTAAGGTCAGGTACCCATCAGAGCTGGGTAGACTCAGGGACACACTCCAGACACGGAAAAAAAAAATCTTAGCCTGCACCAGGATTCGAACCCGGGATTTTCGGTACGCCAGCCGAACGCTCTGCCGCACGGTCACCATGCCCCCCTGAACTACTAGGACACACTGCTTAAAACTGCAATGTGTAAACAAAACCACAAAAAACAACAACAACCTCTGTTTGCTCACCAGGGGGGGGGGGGGGGGCATGACAACCGCAATAAAAGAAGACTATAATAATTGATTATAATATAGCGATGTGCTTCAGTGATTTGCAAACCGGAAAAGAGAACTACAAAGCGTGCGTCCGCTTAAAACGAGGGCTTATATAATTTGGTGTGGTAGAAAAGGAAGGGGAGGTAAGTCAGGACATAGATCTAGATACGCATACGTACAGCTTTACATACACCTCAGATTTAAAAAAAAAAAAAAGATTGACGGTAAAAGTGTTTTGATGAAAAATGGGAGGAAGAGATGGGGAGGGAAGGGGTAGGGATTGCTTTGAAGAAGAAGAAAAAACAACTTGTCAGTTTGTTGAAATTGTTTGACGTTGCTCCGACTACACGAGGGGAGACAAGTTTTTGGTTAAGTCTGTCATGGTGATTCTGATGTTTTGTTTTTGAAATGTATATATAAAGGTGATGTTAGTTTTGGTGATTTTTGGTATCGTTGATTTTCTCTTGATGCAAAACAAACGAAGAGGTTTTGTGGACTTAGTGGAAGTGCATTCTTTGATCTGAAATTTAGTAAGTTATTTTTTGTGTGTTGTACTGTTACTGTATGGGGCATGGTGGCCGAGCGGCAGCGCGTTCGACTGACCTACCGAAGGTCCTGGGTTCGAATCCTGGTGCGTGCTACGATTTTTTTTTCCCCGGGTCTGGAGTCCCTGAGTCTACCCAGCTCTGATGGGTTACCCGACCTTAGTTGGGGGTAAAGTAAA
Organism: Anisus vortex; assembly: GCA_949126835.1. Lineage (NCBI taxonomy): Eukaryota > Metazoa > Mollusca > Gastropoda > Planorbidae > Anisus > Anisus vortex. The sequence continues at coordinate 38,970,264 of OX421496.1, forward strand.
GGCGGCTGTGCATGTTGCTGGCCACACAATCACCTAGTATGCCGTGGCCACAGAAACTGTTGAACGCTGCTTCACCGGCCCTTTGGATCAATATGGTCCGACGGCATACTTTACTTACTACTACTGTTACTGTGTGTTGTTTACTGTCATGTGTATGTATGTGTGTAGGTGTGCATTTTGTCTTGATATTGATACGAGGCCAAGAACACACAAAATGTGTAATCTGAGTATAGAATCTACTGCTCTATTCGAAGTCTATTATTACTTTACTTCGCGACTATCTTGACCTTGCGTGCTTTCATGTTATCCGATTAAATAAGTTTAAAAAAAAATAGTTTAGTACAGGAGTCGGCAACCTAAGGCACTCGTTGGACAGACTTGACACCCAGAGCGATTTTCAATGGCACGCGGAAGACTACAAAAAAAAAAGGCAATTCAAGTGAACTACAAGAAGTTCAAGAAAGCAGGATGACGCTTAATGAATTAGAAATCCTACTTTGGAATGTAATCAACCCTAGGCTATAACTGGTTATCCGTACGAAAGACGGGGGAATATTCAATTTGGGAACATTGTAGCCAGGATTATACTAGTTTTTTGTGGTTTTATTAATGTTGTTTTTTTGTCTTGTGGAAAAAAAAAAAGGGGGGGGGGGCGCTTGTATTTTTAACGTTGAAAATTCCAAATCAACGATATAGCCGACGTTGTAAAATCTCCATCAGACATTAACTTCAGTGAACTGAAAAGTATCTTAGATCAATATATTCAAAAAGTACGTGTGCAGAGGATTTTCCGGGTCTGCGGTCCTTGAGCCTGAGTAAGTCTCTTTGTCAGACACTCTCTGCTTTGATTTGCTGGTGAAACTTTAATCAAACGAATCACTCGAATACCTTTTGCATACACACGAACTTGTTTTGCAGTTGACTTTACATCAAAACACTAGTAAACTATAAAACAACCTTTTTAAAAATAAAATTTCGACTGTTTCAACTGTAGGCTACTTTAATTTTCTTCAACTTCGAACTACTTTTTAAAACTAAAAAAAAAATACGGATGAATTTTTTTGTATTTTATCAGTGATTAAAAATTAAATGTATGTATACGTGACATCAGTTTTGTTTGTTTACAGCCAATGCACTCTTGTGAATACGCACTTTATTGGCAGCTCGTTATTTTGACATTTCATTTTTGCTTATTAGCGCTCGACTGATTGTGCATTTTAAGGGCATTAATTGGGAGGGGGTTTATCTCCCTTTGAGAGTAGAACGTTGGTAGGCCTAAAGGCCTAAATCTTTAGAGTGAGTGGGCCGGAATGGGAGGGTGAAGTGTGCGCATTTGTTTAAAAATTGTATCTCATATATTCTAGTTTCTTTGTTTTTTGTTTACATTTCCTTACTGTTTTGTGCACTATGTCGGATAGTGCAATATTTAGTCTTATATTAATGTATACCTGACCTAAAGTTAGGAAGAAAACAAAGAAAGACGTTTTGCCTTGTGCTTGTCTAGATATTATTCTCGTAGCCGGGGCTTAACAAAAACTGTCAGCTTCTGACTATGCCCACCTCTGTGAACTGCTGTATGTTTGACAGGAGACAATAGAACTGAAAGAATCTATTCTTAACCAGCATTCATTCAAACGGAAGGGAAGGGTGTAAATAAAGTCCTACAGTACTAGGGCGGATATATGTTGGGGATGGGACATGGAAAATAAACTATTAATGTGCTATACTGGCTATACTGCAGTGTGGCCCAAACCATTTTTTCTCTTTTTTTTTTTATTCGTGGCTCATTTATCTTTTTATTTTTACTTCATGACCCACTCATTTTTATATTTCTGCTTCATGACCCAGTTCTTATTATATTTCTACTTCGTGACCCAGTTATTTTTATATTTCTGCGTCATGACCCAGTTCTTACTATATTTCTATTTCATGACCCAGTTATTATTATATTTCTACGTTATGACCCAGTTCTTATTGTACTTCTATTTTCATGACCCAGTTATTTATGTATTTCTACTTCATGACCCACTCATTTTTATATTTCTACTTCATGACCCAGTTCTTATTATATTTCTATTTCATGACCCATTATTTTTATATTTCTGCGTCATGACCCAGTTCTTAATATATTTCTATTTCATGACCCATTTTTTTTATATATTTCTACTTCATGACCCACTCATTTTTATATTTCTGCTTCATGATCCACATATTTTTATATTTCTGCGTCATGACCCAGTTCTTATTATATTTCTAAATTCATGACCCAGTTATTTCTACTTTATTACCCACTATCGTTTATATCGCCTATGAACTTCCACATAATTTTCGAGATTAGTGACGTTTATACTATACTCGAGGGCTGTAGTTAATATTGGATTCAACTATTTGAAAATGTTCACTTGTGTCGATAAATACTGTTTGAATTTGAATAAGTAGGTCAATCACTAGATCTAGTACTTGAAGATAATCTGATTTAGAACTAAATTTCTTTATTTTTTATTTTTTTGCGGCCGCGACCCGGCATTCAGGGAACCCCGTTAAAATATATATAATATATATTATCTATATTACAATGTAAACGTAGCACGCCCGCCACCGCTCTTCATTTTCTTTTCAAACATGAGATCCGCCTATGCCTTAGGATGTTGACGTTATGAAATGTGTCATATTTACAATGCAAAGGTATTTATTGTGTCTCCGTTGCCTAAAGACCTAGGTGTGTGCGTGTGTGTGTGTCAGTATGCGTGATTAGGTTGACGGTTTTGGGTGTTGGTGCATTCAATAGCATACGAAGTCTCCCGACTCTCTCTCACACTCCCTTTCACACTCTCTCCCTCTCGCTCCCTTGTATAAATCTCTCTCTCTCTCTCTCATTTCCAGTTCACACTTACACTTCACCATATATGTACAACACACACTCGAGGAGGGGGTCGTTGGGGTTATTACACTTCACCATATATGTACAACACACACCGGAGGAGGGGGTCGTTGTGGTCAGGGGTGTTCACTGTGCACCTTAGATACAGCCTGAGCGTATTGGTGTCTTGCGTCAAATAATAATTGCAGGACAACATTTTCTCCCCCCAGAATGTCATGTCAAGTTGATGTAAATTCAGTTGATGGCACGTTCGAAAGAAGTGCTCTCCATGTGGAGGACTGCAATTCCAACTTCCCACCCAAAGTATTCTCTTAGCTGCCGCTCTTCCCATTGTGATTTACAGTTGTTTTTGCTACAAAAATTTAAAAATAACTTAGGCCTACTATCAAAAAGCTTCCTCACCCCAAAATAAACAAATTAATACCGTTACCCCCCTCTTTCTTGTGTTTCTGGGAGGGGTAGAGCTGCAAGGTTCATTACCATCGAATATTCACAACTGACAAGAGAAACACCAATAGTACAATCACTAATCCTAGAAACACTAGAGAACGGGTCGGCAAACTTTTGCTAACAGCGTGCCAAACTAGGATTTCTAAATCATTCTGCGTGCCTCACCTCCTCACCTCACCTATCCCTTAACCCAGGGGTTGGGAACCTATGAGGCTCGCGAGCCAGATGTGGCTCTATTGATGGCTGCATCTGGCTCGCAGACAAATTTTTCGATTATAAAAAGAAATGTTTCTTTAGACAGTTTCTTTAGACTCCTTTGATCTACATATTAATTGCTTATCAATATTTCATTCTACAAATGAGCTAAAGTCTACTTCAGCTCAGCATCAGAAGAATTCAGAGGCATAATTATTGTACTTTTAGTGTTGAAATTACACAAAATGCACACATTTACTTGAAATTTTAGTTTTAAACATAATGTATGGCTCTCAAAGAATTACTTACAAAATATGTGGTGTCCATGGCTCTCTCAGACAAAAAGGTTCCCGACCCCTGCCTTAACCAGTGGGTGGGACGTTGGGGCACCATCGTTGACTGTTCACTATCTCACGCCATTTGTTCCGGTCCTGTGATGCCCTTTGGGAGTCGATAGGCCGGTCCACTCCTTGATACTGTCTTCCCATCTCTTCTTTTGCCTGCCTCTTTTTCTTCCTCCCTTGACTGTGCCCTGCATTATAGTCTTTGAAAAACCTCCAGATCTTGCCACGTGTCCATACCATCTCAGTTTTCTTCTTAATTGAGGTGAGAAGGTCCTCGTATGGGCCGATGACAGCAGCAAATTTCATTGCGGACCACTTCGTTTGTGATATGCACTGTATAGGAGATGTTCAATATCTTGCGGTAACATCTCATCTCTAGCGCACTGATTCTTCTTTGGAGGTCTGCAGTGAGCGTCCAAGCTTCGCATCCATTCTGCGTGCCAACAGCCTAAAAGTCAAACTGTGCAATTATACTTTAAAAAAATTATTTAATAGGACAATTAATTTAACTCCGTAGCAAGAACAATGCCAAAAGCAAAGAAGATTATTATAGAGAAAATAGTTAAAGCGTTTTATATTTAATAAAAAAAATTTGTTTGTAATGGTCATCCTTTTTATTTGCATTTTTATCAAATACAATATTTTATTAGCCTACTTAATTTACACAATTATGGTAATTATTGTCTAAAGTATTTACATTATTTTGGTACTCAAGATGAAGATCTAGCACTAATCTTAATTATATTGTGATCTCAGTTTACTGAGATGTCCTTTAATGTGATTACTAAAAGACGACAAGAAACAGTAACAATGAAGATATAGATACGTAGTAATCAGACTAACTAGGTGGTTAATGTAATGTTTGAAAATATACATATAAATTCTTTAATCATAAAATATTTATACAATTTTCAAATACTTTGTTTGTTTGTTCATTTCAAAGTTATAACTTGTTAGCCGTTTTTTTTTATAAAAAAAAAAAAAACATACTAAAATTATTAGCGCAAAACAAAATTTATCTCCCTTTAATTAAAACAAAGTTTCCACATTTGATTCAATAGCGATGCCAAACAAGTTATGTTTTGTAATATAAAAAATATTACAGACTTATTTTTATTTCTTTATAAGTGTAAGTTGAACCAAAAGCTGAAAGTAGAAGAGCAATGCATATCAGTTGAGACTAGCAGATGACTTTCCTAAGCCAAGAAGCTTCCTTTCAGATTTTTTCCGCAAATTGGCACATTTGTATGCCCATTTTTGAAAAGTTTTTGAAAATCTTGCCTTTGGTTAGAAAATTTTGAATACTTCTATGTAAGCTTACTTCTGAAAAAGCCTTAACTATCTATTGAAATATATGCCCTGATTTAGGGATGAACATGCAGTAAAATGTTTTGAAATTGATTTCACGGCAAGATATATGTCCAGTTTCATTGCAAATCCATTCCAGTGGCCCTTGTAAATGCAAGTTCAACTCACTGAAATGTGTCTCTAGTCTTTATGTCATTCATAAACATCGGCTTCAACAGCCAGTTTTTCTCATTCAGAACCAGAAACTGTTGTTGTTTGTTTTATTCGTCAAAAAAAAATATTCTTGGAGGTCTCTCGCGTGCTATTGAAAATCGCTCTTCGTGCCAAGTTTGGCACGCGTGCCTTAGGTTGCCGACTCCTGCACTAGAGGACAGAAGGGAACGAGTAAAGTAGTAATAATACATAAGGCATTAAACTATAATTTAGAAATACAACCCAATAACTTGTTGCAAAGCTCAGATAAACATAAGGATAAAAACCTTTCATTATCCCTTATGTGAGAACAAATGCATGTAAGTACTCTAAATTCCCGAATGCCGGGGAGTGGCATTCGGGCATGAAATGGGTTTCCTGAACAAATCAGGAAAACCAGTAACTTAACAACATTTAAAACATTAATAAAGATGCAAGACTAGACTCGGACCACGGATGAACGTCGGACGCAATAACCTTCTTTATAGAAGGAGCGTCTGTAATATATAAGATAAGGTAGGGCAAGCTCCAATGTAGGAACCACTGTCAGCCTATAGGGGGGAGTTTGTTGACTAGGGAGGAGAGAGTTGGTTCGATCCACATTTGGGTGGAATCGGGTGGGTGGGGGAGGGGGTGGTGAAGAGGTACAGTTTATGTCATATAATCACGAATGTGCGTTTGTGTGTGTGTGTGTGTGTGTGGGGGGGGTGATATGCCTTACATTAAGTGGCAGAACCCATGTCTCCTATAAATTCCTCTATTGAGCTGTAATGCAACTGACGTCAAAACAAACACATGGGCCTGTAAGTAGGTTGGTATATAAAAGAAAACTCTCCGGTATATGTAAAGACAGTGTCAATGTTTCTCTCCTCTCCACCTTTCCCAACACCCCCCCCCCCCCCCAACCTCGTCGGGTTTCACACATGACTTTCGTTTGGAAATATTTCATTTTATATTTAAATCACCGAAAAGACAAATGGATGAGAGACGATTTCTTTCTTTTAATGGACGAAAAATTGTTGAGAGTTATAATAATGACTTGAATCAGAAGATAGTTACTTTTAATGTTTATTACTACCCTCACCCCCCCCCCCCCCCCCCGGGGTCGTTTTTTTTTTGTTTGCTGTTGGTGGTCTTTAATTAGTTAGTGATCAAGATACACTTATAGTGTGTGTGTCTTTTTAATGGTGTGGAGTTGTTATTATCTTTTTAAATACTTGACATAGCACATTGTAATTGTGTGTTTTTTTAATGCCAAGAAGACGTCAGCTTTATCGATTTATCTATATTGTTCCACCAGCTCTAGGTAATTAATTCCAATCTTGGCCAGCCGTAAGCAATCGCTTACTCCCTCCACCCCCCTACCCCCGTCCACCGACCTGTACACATTTCAAGGTCTTTTTTTTTAGTTGTTGTTTTTTTACGGTGACATAACATTAATAAGTAGGCAAACGATTTACATCGGCAAGTGCAGTACCAGAAGTATACGACTAATACATTATTCTTAATCGTTAATTACTATTTTTTTTATTCATAATCAAATATGTAGCCTGCATGAAAGCGTTCACATCCGCACATTTTAATCTACGGGTCAGCTTTAGGCAAACGATGCCGAAACAGACGTAGGCCTAATGTTGTTATCAACAAACTATCGAACAATGTTCAGAAAGATATTTTTTTACCCTACTTCTTGTTAAAGAAAACACCCACTGTAGACTTGTAGGGTTTTCTTATGACAGAGAATATTGCAGTTGTGTTGCCTATAAAGCAGATATTTTGGACATTTTCTCTCTCTCTCTCTCTCTGCTTTATAACAGAGAATATTGCAGTTGTGTTGCCTATAAAGCAGATATTTTGGACATTTTCTCTCTCTCTCTCTCTCTGCTTTATATCAATGCGAAAACTTCTATTTCGTTGCATTAGAGTATACTTTTTTATGAGTTATGAACTAGGGCTTATTAACCGTAACCCAATAAAGACATGATATTGGATATCTGTTTCTAGGGTTTTTTCGCTTCCCCGGAAAGACCCAAAATTCGGTGTGAAATTCCGCGGGACGCGGTAAAACCCTAAATTCCGCGGCGTGGTGTGAAATTCCGCGGGACGCGGTAAATCGTGAGTCGTATGAATCTTCGCATAAGCATCTTATTATCAATCAGTAAACTGCCCTTTGTCTGACGTGTACATCTTTGCACACTTGTTTATTGTTAGTCTTTACTATACCCCAACTAATGTTAGGTACCCATACCATCAGAACTGGGGGAGGACCCAGGGACACCCTACCAGTCTCGGGAACAAATCCCAGCCTTCACCACGATTAATAAACCCAGATCCTCCGGCCCGCCAGCCGAACGCACTGCCGCACACAATAATTTATTACGCAGGCAAGCCTTAAAAATTCCTCGCATTTAGGCGCAGCCCAAGTGACAATTCATTTATGTGCCCCCGCCCCCACCCCCACCCCCCACCCCACCAGTTAAGTTACCGTTGGTTTGAAAAACTCAAATTTTAGGTAAAAAAAAATTGTAGATAACGAAAACCAAACGCGCCTTGCAGTTATGAAAGGTCTCCAGCTATTTAAGTGTCAACTATAATATAAACCAATCCTAAAGTTTCCAGTGACCGTAACTTATTGAAAATTCCGGACGGCAGGGGATACACAAGCTTAACTATAATATATAACCTCTGTTATCTACATAGAAATAACTACACCTCCAAACATAGTCTCTCTTCCTTCCCCTCTCTCTCTCTCTCTATGTCTCTCTTTCTCTCCCTCTCTAATCAGTTTGTTCATGACAAAACATGGAACTTAGAAATCGCACCCTTGGTTAAATTGACTAACGTGCACTTTGAGAGCTCCCAACCTCGCCCTCGAAAGAGTCTCCAGTTACAAGATCTCGCTGAGCATGCTTGCACTTGGCTGTCTGTGTCAGTGGGCCCTGGTCCGCCAAAGTAGTTGGCTTTAAGTTTAAGACCCTGTATCGAATACACATATAATTATGTCAACGAAGACTTATTAAATGGTCCGTATTTTAATCCTGTGAAGAAAATGGCTGCCATAGTTGTTGTTGTCTTAAGCAGCGGCCATTCCCACCCCATCCATTTCACATGGGTGGTCAACAATATAACGATATATATCAACTCCTTGGATCGCTTCTCCGGTGGTCTCCGGTTCAAATCCTGATAAAAACGCTGGCATTGTTGTTCTGGTCGGGCGCGTAAGACACCGTTGAATCTGCCCATGTCTGGGTAAGCTACCTGATGCCAGTCGGGCTGGACATTGCACTGACCACACTGTCAGCCATGTGTGTCTTTATCAAAGAAAGGATTTAAAAGCGGCTATGAAAAAAAAAAAGGTATGAAATTAAAACTCTTATATACAACAAGACTTAACAATGTTGCCCCCCCTACTACCCCAAAATTCTTTTCAGCCCCTTCCTCCACATTCTTAAAAAAAATTCCTTTCTCTTTCCCCCCACCCCTCCCCATCACACTTTTGAATCTGTGCGCGCCTGTTAGTCACTTATTGTTCCACTTCCTGCTAGTATCTATTGTTATAAAGTCCACTGGATACATTGTACAACCCACTCCACAAGTTTTTTTGTTTTTTTTTAAAGGAGTCCCTGATATAGTCTTGCCAAGTTTGGAAAGTTGAAGTACGGGCCTTATAGGTTATTGTTTAAAAAAAGAGCGCCCGAGTCGGGGAGGGTGGGAGAGGCCATATCTTGCTCAAGGTTTGGCGATTTAAAGAAGAAAAAAAAATATTTTGTCCCACCGGCCGTGCAGATCTGTAAGGTCAAATAGCGTCGTGGCCGACGCCCGACTATGTCAACATAGTAACTAAACAACATATTTCCACATTCTCAACCTTAGGGTTCTCTCTCTCTTTCTTTTTTCTTTCTTGGCTACCGTATTGGGTTTCAGTTGGCAACTTATGGACTATAACCTCAATCGCCTGTTTTTTCCCCTTCATATTTTGATGTAGTTTTTTTTTTGTTTTGTTTTAACCCTTACAGTCCCGGGCGCGTATATAGTGGAACTGAAGGCAGCATAGATAGAAGTAGGTCGGTACGGGAAGGGTTAATTTTAATAACGCTGCAATCTGACTTATTGATCAGGGTTCTAGAAACTGCCACTCATTAGTTAATTAGGTGTCGTCAAGTGAAATTATCTACTGTTCTACGTGGCCCCGGGGTATCTAGCTGCTTGTCGGGGCGCTATGCGGGTGTGGAGTGTTTGTGTGGTCATGGAATGCCGCATTCCGGTGTGATTGGTTTATTGCCCTTCCCCATGGGCTGGTGGGCAGGGAAGGGGGCAGGGGTGTTGTGGTTTTATCAGGGGAATGGTGTAACCTAAAGGTTGTGTGACACGATGTCATTTCACAATACAGTCGGGTGGGCACTCTGTTTAATCAAGCCTTTGGTACCTTCTAGTAATGTGATCTATCGAATGATTGATTTTTTTTCTTCTGGAAAAAAAATTAATGAAAACGTTTTTTTTTGGCCAATGCCCAATAATATTTTTTGCATAGTCTTTTCCTCGACTGTACAATATGAACTTATATTATTATAATAACTGATCGATTACAATATCATAAGGTACCCGTAGCTGAACTCTAGCAAGAGTTGGATCATGGGGCATTCGTTATTTGCATTAGTTTTGATCACCGATTCTGTCTCTTTAAAATCGGATGATCTTACCTGCTCTCAAGTGCAGGGCGTAAAGAGAAAGGGGTCGGTTCAAGATGCATGCTAGGTATCCCGCAGGTACATGCTCTACACTTGCCCCCCCCCCCCCATCCTTTTTTTTTGGTATTCCCCTTAGATCATTAACGAGGCTGCATCACCTCCTCGTATAGGCCTATACGCACTTTCACCCGGTTAAAATATAACCAGACTATAGGCCTGGTCCTCCAAGCTTGACGAAATGGCTGCCATAGTTGTTGTCCATTCCCACCCCATCCATTTCACATGAGTGGTCAACAATATAACGATATATATCCAATACTCCTTGGATCGCTTCTCCGGTGGTCTCCGGTTCAAATCCTGATAAAAACGCTGGCGTTGTTGTTCTGGTCGGGCGCGTAAGACACCCTTGAATCTGCCAATGTCTGGGTAAGCTACCTGACGCCAGTCCGGCTGGACATTGCACTGACCAGGATTTTAACGCTGCTATGAAAAAAAAAAGTATGAAATTAAAATTCTTATATACAACAAGACTTAACAATGTTGCCCCCCCCCCACCCACCCACCCTACTACCCCAAAATTCTTTTCAGCCCCTTCCTCCACATTCTTAAAAAAAATTCCTTTCTCTTTCCCCCCACCCCTCCCCATCACACTTTTGAATCTGTGCGCGCCTGTTAGTCACTTATTGTTCCACTTCCTGCTAGTATCTATTGTTATAAAGTCCACTGGATACATTGTACAACCCACTCCACAAGTTTTTTTGTTTTTTTTTAAAGGAGTCCCTGATATAGTCTTGCCAAGTTTGGAAAGTTGAAGTACGGGCCTTATAGGTTATTGTTTAAAAAAAGAGCGCCCGAGTCGGGGAGGGTGGGAGAGGCCATATCTTGCTCAAGGTTTGGCGATTTAAAGAAGAAAAAAAAATATTTTGTCCCACCGGCCGTGCAGATCTGTAAGGTCAAATAGCGTCGTGGCCGACGCCCGACTATGTCAACATAGTAACTAAACAACATATTTCCACATTCTCAACCTTAGGGTTCTCTCTCTCTTTCTTTTTTCTTTCTTGGCTACCGTATTGGGTTTCAGTTGGCAACTTATGGACTATAACCTCAATCGCCTGTTTTTTCCCCTTCATATTTTGATGTAGTTTTTTTTTTGTTTTGTTTTAACCCTTACAGTCCCGGGCGCGTATATAGTGGAACTGAAGGCAGCATAGATAGAAGTAGGTCGGTACGGGAAGGGTTAATTTTAATAACGCTGCAATCTGACTTATTGATCAGGGTTCTAGAAACTGCCACTCATTAGTTAATTAGGTGTCGTCAAGTGAAATTATCTACTGTTCTACGTGGCCCCGGGGTATCTAGCTGCTTGTCGGGGCGCTATGCGGGTGTGGAGTGTTTGTGTGGTCATGGAATGCCGCATTCCGGTGTGATTGGTTTATTGCCCTTCCCCATGGGCTGGTGGGCAGGGAAGGGGGCAGGGGTGTTGTGGTTTTATCAGGGGAATGGTGTAACCTAAAGGTTGTGTGACACGATGTCATTTCACAATACAGTCGGGTGGGCACTCTGTTTAATCAAGCCTTTGGTACCTTCTAGTAATGTGATCTATCGAATGATTGATTTTTTTTCTTCTGGAAAAAAAATTAATGAAAACGTTTTTTTTTGGCCAATGCCCAATAATATTTTTTGCATAGTCTTTTCCTCGACTGTACAATATGAACTTATATTATTATAATAACTGATCGATTACAATATCATAAGGTACCCGTAGCTGAACCCTAGCAAGAGTTGGATCATGGGGCATTCGTTATTTGCATTAGTTTTGATCACCGATTCTGTCTCTTTAAAATCGGATGATCTTACCTGCTCTCAAGTGCAGGGCGTAAAGAGAAAGGGGTCGGTTCAAGATGCATGCTAGGTATCCCGCAGGTACATGCTCTACACTTGCCCCCCCCCCCCCCCCATCCTTTTTTTTTGGTATTCCCCTTAGATCATTAACGAGGCTGCATCACCTCCTCGTATAGGCCTATACGCACTTTCACCCGGTTAAAATATAACCAGACTATAGGCCTGGTCCTCCAAGCTTGACGAAACGGGTATTGTTGCGCCTTGTCCTTCCTCGCCACCAAGTCTCGGTGGGCTCTCGCCTGCGCAATGATCCTTGCATGTGCAACGGGGGACATACCACATTCCTTAGCCCACCGATGTACTACTCGTACTGGGAGCGTATCCGAAGTATCGGTAGTTTACACCAATTCGCCATTGGTACCGAAGTTTTTGGGTCACCAGATAATTTTGCTGACCGTGTATGTTTTCACGTACGAAAACTTATCAATATAATACTTATTTCCATTTATTTCTCATGTCTTTATCTATCTGCCTCCTCTCTTACTTTCTTTCAGCCACTATTTTCTCTGGCTCATTCGAGTCCTTCGTTGGTTTCATTGTTTAGATATATGTTTAACATCCCACCATTGATTTTACTATTTTACCTGTGCCGAATTCCTTAAGAATGGAAGCCATTAGTAAATATTTGCCTTCTGTTATAGGGAAAATTATATAATTAAAAAGTAATCAATACTGCTTTTTTAAAAATCGATATATAAACATTGAAATTCGGTTCAATCGTGTGAGCAAGAAATGAAGTAATGCATGGTTCTTTTGGTTTTGGGGAACGCTTGTTTTTTCAAATTGGTGTGAAAGTTGTTGAAAAATAACCGAGTTTTATACAGTTGTGTAATGTCATTGTAAATGACAACTTAAGGTGTAAAAAAAAATATTTGAAATGAAGAACACATTAATAAAATGCTGTTCATTTAAAGTTTTCATAACATCCAAAGATAAATATTGATTTTGTGAATTTTTGTGTAACGTTTTGGGAATTTTGAAATGATTTTAGAATAAAAATCATGTGTGGAATATAAACAAAGTAAGAAAAAACATCTTATAATCAGGGTTCGTACAGCTCCTGAAAACTCCTTGAAACTCCTGGAAAACAAAAAGTTGTGTTCCAGGACCTTAAAACTCCTGGAAAAACTGCATTTAGTCCTGGGAAAATACTAAAAACTCCTTATTTTTTAAGGGAGGTTCATTATTAATAAAAAAAATAGTAATCACTGCTCTTAGATTGTAATTTCACTTTTCTAGAAAGCCCTATTGGAGATAAACCTTTTTTTTTATTTCCGCGCAAACGTTGATGACACCAGTGATGCCACTGCATGGTTCTTTTTTGTTACTAGATCTTTTTTTTTTTCGATCCAAACTTGGGATGTAGGCTATATAAATCCCCGTTGTGTCGTAAAACAAAAAAAAAAGCTATGTAGCGAGGTGTCAGTTTTTTTTTAAGAGCTCAGCTTGGCTTTTTAAACAATTTACTCCTGAAAAACTTCTGGAACACTCCTGGAAAACTCCTGGAATTTTGAGGCAATTTTTCTGTACGAACCCTGTATAATACTAAACATAAGAGCGGTGTGTCAATAATGTTAGATAGGTTATATATATAATGTCTCTTTCGAATGACTCCCATTTTAGACTTAGCCAAAGTTCATTAAAATATGTTGTTGGTTTGTCGGTTGTATTTAGTTTCCATTAAATTTGTTTCTCGTTGTTGTTTTGTTATTTGGTGTGTGTGTGTGTATGTATGTGTCCGCGTGTGTTGTTTTTGTGTGGATTTTTTTTTTAAATTGTTGTAACTGGACATATTGATTGGAAAATCTCGGTTTTCATCGATTTCTATAGCCTATGACTGGAACTAATTGATTACAAGATTTATCATTCGTCTCACCTTCGCACTCTCTCTCTCTTTCTCTCTCTCTCTCTCTCTGTCTCTCTTTCTCTCTCTTTATCTTGTAGAGAGAAGGGAAGGGGGGTAAAGAAGAGAGAGAAAAATATTGTTTTCTTCTTTTCACCTATGCATAACATGGTTTGTTATTATGAGCGCTTCAAGTTGGTCACGCTTAATGTCAAAGTCTCTGGTACATTTCACTTTGACTTTTAAAGTATCGCCCACCTCCACCACCACACACACACACTTATATAGCCTACCCACCTCCACCACACACACACACACACACTTATATAGCCTACCTACTCGCTCTTTTTTTTTTCCAACCCTAATTTCTCTAACGACATGGATGGATCTTCAGTCAGTCCTCACCGCCTTCCATTCTTGAGTGAATCTTCACGAATGTCACAACCTTCGTCCAATATAAAGTGTAACTTCGTCTAATATAAAGTGTACCTTCGTCTAATATAAAGTGTACCTTCGTCTAATATAAAGTGTCCCTTCGTCTAATATAAAGTGTACACAAAGTGCTCAGGTTTTGGGCCCCAGGCAAAAAAAAAATATTTTGGGAACCTTTACTTATCTGATCATTTGGAAGTCTATATGTAGTATTAAACCTACCTTCACTTAGTACCAAATAATAAAATACCAGGTATGTCTCCTGCGATCATTTTTTTAATGTGTGTTATATATACTGTTACACTTTATTGATTCGTGGGTATATATATTTGTGTTTTAAACTTCAGCGTTCAGTTCCCCCCCCCCAAAAAAAAATACATACACTGTTGGTCATTGGTGCTACCAGGGGCGAATCCACAGGGGGGGGGGCTGAGGGAGGGGGATAAGCCCCCCCCCCCCCTGGAATTTTTTTTTAATATATTTTTTTTCAACTGATTTTGTAAAAATAAGTAGCCCTACTAAATTCGCTAAAAATTAGGTAAATCTTTGTCACGCGAAAGTTCAGCCCCCCCCCCCCCCCCGCCCCTGAGTGCTACCAGTTAAAGAACACAAGTTTTAAGTGTCACCTTGTCCGATTTCTTCAGCTGGCCACGTTCATGAAATTTTTTTTGTTGACATTTTCTTTTCTATCTGGGTGGGTGTGGGTGCTATGTACCAGCTCCTTCCTTCCTACGTCTTAGAACTGACCTGTTGGCTATTTACCCTGGTAGTGAGGGAAACATCTCGGGTATTTCTGACACATTCCGTATTTATTACCTTGCCTCTTGTTTCTTTGTGGCATGTTTCTTTAAAAAATCCTTCACTAGCGATTTCTCATTCTTTTTGCATGTAATTATTAATTTTTGTTTAAAAGACTATTATTGGTTGTATCGATATACAGGAGATATCGTTCTAGTCTACTGTCACTCAATTTGATATGTAACTACTTAGTAAAAAATAAGGTGTATATGTGTTCGATCGACTATTTCTACTGGCGTCCGTTGGTAAATTCCCCCCCCCCCCCCCAATTTATTTTTCTCGCACATTAATAAAAAATGTATAGAATTTTCGAAAATTGTGTAATCGTCCCCCCCCCCTCTCACTTTTCCACATAAAATCCTGGCTTCGCCCCTGATGAGGCTACATGTTGCGCCAGACGTCCCATCCATCTTCCAATCTCCAGCTCCAGCCCTCGCGTAGCATAATTTACACCCCCGCCTGATTGCCTTTTTATAATAATTGTTAGGCAAGGAAACCCATCTTTTTTTCTTTCGTTACCCATATAATGACATAATTTGAACATTGCGCTAAATCAGCAGTACCGTTTCAACAAAAGCGACCCTAAATCAACCACGCAGCTGGAGTTTACAGGGCCATAAACACCCCCAGCCCCCCCCCCCCCCAAAAAAAAAATATATAAAAAAAAAATAATAATAAAAAAAACACCATTCGCGTGGCACCCCCTCTACCATAACCACGTAGCCGCTTCGAATGGTGCCTCGATAGATTTTTAACTTGAGAACCGATCACCGCTTCGAATGGTGCCTCGATAGATTTTTAACTTGAGAACCGATCACCGCTTCGATCGGTATCCATAAAAAATAAAAACACAACCAACTAAGTAGTCTGGCTCGCGGCCAGAAAACGGAACTGGTTGTTTTTTTTTAAAGCGCCAGCAAATTTGAAAGCGCGTCATTTCAGGTGCTTCCTCGTATGGATCAGGTAGACTGCAGGTAGGTAGTGGCTAAAGGTAGAGATCATTGATATGTTCATGTTGTGTTGACAGCTGTTCGAATGTTTATGTCGCCAGTGTCATTTTTGTGGTGTGTGTCTACACCCATTGGGACATGCTCTCTTAACGTTTATGTATGTTGATCTAATGTGCTCAACTGTTTATCATTTGAGCAATGTTTTAAAAGCACATTGCTGTGACTAATAATGAACCGTTGCGATCAGCGTCTCCTTGTTCATTAAATATTTCCCTTTGATCAATTACCATTTCTCTTTGAGCATCGAGTAATTATATGCTATGCAATGAAAACAACACGTAGTTGTTACGCGTATCGTTCTCGAAGTAAATGTTACTCTCACGATTGATGACAATGTTTTCATTATTGATATGAAACCGTGCAGAGTTGTCTGTAATTGGCAGTTTTATACCATTCCTTATTCACATTTAATTAACGAACACGCATCGCTCAATGTTTGTTCTTAAACAAGCTTGCTAAGTAAACTTTGTCCAATCCATTTAAATGTGAGTATTTTCAATTGATTACATTCGATTAGAAATTGTCTTATTGAGTCCTGATATATATAGGCTAAATATATATTACTTCTATATACAAATCTTTGTACAATGTGTATGCTTTGAATGATATTAATGAACATTCATGTTATAATAGTTCATGGCAATAGTTTAACTATCCTCGCTGTTCCTTGTCGAGAAACTCAGGGATAAACAAACCACACCTTTCTTGTTGGAATCTTTGATGTCCTTAAAAATTTGGTTTCTAGTATTTATTCAGCTAAGAAGCTCATTATGTACCTGACGATGTGGAAGCTAGGTGAAGAATTAGGTCAGTCCCCGTGTCTGTTTATTGAATTTCTCTTGTTGATTTGGCATCGGAATCTCTACACCGCAATCAATAAATCTTTTTATTTTATTTTCCCCCTTCCATTTACGGCCGGTCGAGCAGATCCGTGAAGGCATTCATTGCCAATCAGGCGCGACCTATTTCGGATACGTATTAAGGGGACGTTTATTATTGGCCTCGTATCGCCACCACCCTGTCTGTTTTTAGCAAGTTATATGTATGGATGTAATTGAACACTACACCCTCGTTTAAAACACGAACGGTCTTGTCGTGAAGTCTTGAAGACCCCCCCCCCTTCCAGAATACCAAGAGTGTAAGCTGTGTTTGTTAGGGCGGAAAAGGAGGGGGGGGGGGAGTAACAACGGTTCTCAAGGGTTATTGAATTCGCCAGAAGTAAAGTTTTGGTAGGGCTTCATTTGAATTAGACTTTGAAAACCGTACAGCGTAGGAGCCTACATTGAAGGTTCATTATGTGTGTTAGACAATAAAGCCGACAAAAAAAATATTAATGCCAGTCTAGCGTGAAAGGGTTATCGTAGATAAAATGGCTGTTATGATTTGTGCGGTTGTCTCGCAGGATGGACAAAATGCAATAATAACACAATGACAGTATCAAACTTAAGGACCGGGTCGTCACGGTGAGCTTTTAAAAAACAACAACAACTTAGTATAGATCAGGGCTGTGGAGTAGGAGTCGAGGAGTCGGAGTCGGGGGACATTTTGGGTACCTGGAGTCGGAGTCGGCACACAATGCACCGACGCCGACACCTACCCCTACTAAATTTAGATTGGAATTAAAAAAAAAAGCAAGTTTAAATGTCCCAATTCACAAAAAGTTATAATTAATGACATCTCTACTGTAAGAATAAAGACCTATGCATGCAGTGCCTCATGTAATCGCAAAACAAATACGTTAAGTGACCGTGAAGAAGTATGCTTTTTATGTACCTCACTATATGACAATACATTTGCATATTAATACAGAGGAGTCGGAGTCGGAAATACACTAAACTGAGGAGTCGGAGTCAGAACATTTATGTACCGACTCCACAGCCCTGGTGTAGATAAGTGGTACCAAAATGTAAGCCATTCATTCGCCTTACACGAGAATAGGGCTGTTTGTGGTTTAAAGGGGGTGAGTAGGGGGTGGGATAGATGATTTTAGGTGAATGTCACTGAGATGATTTTAGGTGAATGTCACTGAGATAATTTTAGGTGAATGTCACTGAGATGATTTTAGGTGAATGTCACTGAGATGATATTAGGTGAATGTCACTGAGATGATTTTAGGTGAATGTCACAGATGATTTTAGATGAATGTGACTGATATGATTTTAGGTGAATGTCACTGAGATGATATTAGGTGAATGTCACTGAGATGATTTTAGGTGAATGTCACTGAGATGATTTTAGGTGAATGTCACTGAGATGATTTTAGATGAATGTCACTGAGATGATTGTAGGTGAATGTCACTGAGATGATATTAGGTGAATGTCACTGAGATGATTTTAAGTGAATGTCACTGAGATGATTTTAGGTGAATGTCACTGAGATGATATTAGGTGAATGTCACTGAGATGATTTTGGGTGAATGTCACTGAGATGATATTAGGTGAATGTCACTGAGATGATTTTAGGTGAATGTCACTGAGATGATTTTAGGTGAATGTCACTGAGATGATTTTAGGTGAATGTCACTGAGATGATTTTAGGTGAATGTCACTGAGATGATTTTAGGTGAATGTCACTGAGATGATTTTAGATGAATGTCACTGAGATGATTGTAGGTGAATGTCACTGAGATGATATTAGGTGAATGTCACTGAGATGATTTTAAGTGAATGTCACTGAGATGATTTTAGGTGAATGTCACTGAGATGATATTAGGTGAATGTCACTGAGATGACTTTGGGTGAATGTCACTGAGATGATATTAGGTGAATGTCACTGAGATGATTTTAGGTGAATGTCACTGAGATGATTTTAGGTGAATGTCACTGAGATGATTTTAGGTAAATGTCACTGAGATGATTTTAGGTGAATGTCACTGAGATGATTTTAGGTGAATGTCACTGAGAAGATTTTAGGTGAATGTCACTGAGATGATTTTAGGTGAAAGTCACTGAGATGATTTTAGGTGAAAGTCACTGAGATGATTTTAGGTTAATCTCACTGAGATGATTTTAGGTGAAAGTCACTGAGATGATTTTAGGTGAATGTCACTGAGATGATTTTAGGTGAAAGTCACTGAGATGATTTTAGGTGAATGTCACTGAGATTTTACAGAAACCTAAATTGTTGGGCTACACCGCAGAAAGTTGGTAATCGTATTCTACATAGAAAAGTATAAAATAACTTCAAGCTGTATGGCCAGATCTCTATACAGATTGACGTTACAGATGTCGCGGTCTTGGGAAAATAACTTTTCATTTTATATTACATATAATATAAGGAGTTAATTTAGTGCCGCCGTTCTGTTGCAAGACAGTTTTTCTCCCATACATTTTCAAATGAATAGTTTTAGGGTCTTTATATTTTTCTTGTTCAAATCCTGTGGATTAACTTATAGTACGCGACATAATGGGATCAATGTCTAGGCGTAGTCCATATAAATAGATAGTTTAAAGTTGTGTGTGTGTTTTTTTGTACTCTTATCTTTGTCCGCGCCCCAAAAGTATAAATCAGTTCACAATAGAAATGTATCCGTACCGGTGTAAATGACTCAAAGACTCGTTTTGACGCACACAGACAAAAACGTATAAAAAAATATATTTTTTTATTTCATGGAATATCTATTCTTTCATAGCGATTCATGACATATCGATTGTTAACACAAGCTTGATAACCGTGAATCATTTCTACGAGAATTTAAGGCACTTTTGGTATGTTGTAATTTTCTTATTGGGTCGACCATTATGCACTTTCGTATACCACTCCAGTTAAGATCTAGGTAATGGAAACATTTCAATAGCTTTTAACTAGAAAGTATAGCGGTACTTAAAAGAGATTTAGACAGTTGAGTATTATACATCATACGATTTTAATGAAGACTTTTTACGCCTAATGGTGTCATGAGCCTGCATTTTAAGTACGTCGGAAGTAAGAGTGCTTTTTCAGTATCAAACAACGCTTGTGTGTAAGCAAATCTTCAAAACTTTAATTTATAAGCTCGTTTATCAACTCCTGTTGGAAGTTTGTAGAAAAAGTTCACCCACCTCCGTTTGGCAAACACAGACCCGACATCCAGTTTTTTAATTAAAATGGAAGTGAAAAAAAATTGAGTAACATCTTGCAAATTACATTCCATCAGTTACTATCAAAATGAAGAAGGAAGCTTTAACCGACAGACGGCGTCTAACAACAACCAGAAAATACAACAAATACCAGAAAATACTACAACCACAACCTACGAATCTCGTATCTTTCAACTGATTAAATTTCAGTGTTAACAAATTGAAAACCGTTGTCGTTTACGGCATAGTTATTGTAATTATAAGCTTATAATATTTTATAGACTGAATAAGACTGAATAATACCAAATTAAGACACAACAGAGTAATGAAAGTTGAGCACAGTGGCCGCGCGTATTGATTGCCTTCAACTAAGTTGTGTTTTATGCGGGGGGGCCCACCATCTGTTGACAACTCATGTTGGCCTCGTATATCCCAGTGGTTCCTAACACTGAAGCTCTAGGGCGACGTTGTGGACCTCTTGGGAAGGGGAGGGCAATCTCGTAAATTGACGATTCACCTTGATTGATTTGGAAGCAGTTACAAGCAGAACCGTGGGGCAGGTATCAATTATTGGAAAACCGAGATTGTCACTGACTTTGTCGATGTAGTGAAAAAATTTGGAAACCATCGGTCGGTACATGGAGCTCTGTGTTGCATTCTGTTGATGAGTTGACACACACATACACACGTACACAAACAGCTGCGTCCATTTGTATGAAAATATATCAGACATTGCCACCATTCATTGTGTCGTGTTAACGTTTTGGACGTTAGAAAAGGATTTTCTAGACAAGTGTCAGTGTATTCATTTAGTAGTGAGTTGCAATATAATACTCAGTACACATCTATTGTATAGGCCTTTTAATATTTATATTTTTACTTTCTTTTTGTTGTTTTAGGGGCGCATTTCGCCGCAGTGTTGCAATCATCTCTCAAATTAAGCTGATTCATTTGGTTCCTCTAAAAAAAATAATGAGCTCCAAATTAATAACTATATTTTCAATCTTGAGTGTTACATTATTCCCAATCAACCCCCATAGTTTAGGAACCGCAAGTATTTCTTTATTAATTTGTGCGTTAACTTTGTGGTCTTTTATTAGCGAAGCCACAGTCTCTTTTAAAAAAAAGAATACAAGAAACCAAAAGTAGCACTATATCTTTTATAAGCTTGTTAGTTTACCTAAGAAAGTTCGGACATTAATGTTTCTATGCCCAAAGTCTTAATGCGTTAGGAACGAAAGGCGTCTCTGTAAAAAAAATTCTATTGTGCACTTGAGCAGTTTTATTAGCCCTCGACGAATTTCTCGGTTATCGATACACAACGCTGTGGAGTCAATAATGTTGTCATACATTCAATGAGGTATCGAATACTTCTGTGGTGAGTGTGTCCGAAACAATGGCATATTTCTACATTGTCCGTCTGATTGGCAGTGTAGTTGCACTGTAGCATGCTGTTGTTATTGTATTCTTTTTTTTTATGAAAAAGAATTTTCCATTTTTAGAAAAGCTAAGTATTTGAATGAGACCTTTTTGATCTCAGCCTCCATTGTATTTCTTTGAAAAGCAGCTTAAGACACATGTATCCGTCCAGTGAACAAGTTCAAGCGAACTTTTTTTTTCCATTATTAATTTTTTTTTAAACTCTTGAAGTAAGTCTATAAAAGCCCTGACCCTTTTTTCTTTCTTTTTTACTTGGCAAGCTGTTAATGTCGATTATTGGAAATTAAAATTTGGTTGTAAATTGTCTCAGTTGGCATCTCAGCCCTTTAAAGGATACGACCCTGGTGTAAAATGTTTATTCTAAAACAATTTTGTGTCTAGGGTATGTTTCACTTTAATATCTTTCTCTCGTAGTCCCAGCAGGATTATGTTGTATGTTGAATAGAAAGGACGAAAGTATTGTATGTTTGTTGTTGTGTGTTCGGTCATTGTTAAAAATGTTCTTTTTAATTATTATATATTCGATGTATGGGGAGCTATGGGCAAGACGTAGAATAGTCGGAGCCCTGTACGGGTGGTCTCGTGTTCCTGAGACCTGTATTTGTTTTTACCGGAATTTGAGGACGCCCCTGGATCCACGTCCAAGCGGCCCCTTTTTTTTATTTATTTAGGAAAAGTATAAAGAGATGGGCAATCCTTCATAAGCAATTACCAATGTAATAGTTGAACTTTGACTTATCAGCCGTAGATAATTTCCATTCCGGCAAGAATATTTAAAAACTAATCAATGATTAAGGGATTAATGTTAATAAAAGGGATTAGTGTTCATTGCTTGTGTGTTTTTGTGTTCTATCTTTTGTATTATTCCATCACAAATATAGAAGTGTCAATAAACTTTGTTTTCGCAGAAAGAATACGGTGATACTTCGTGCTTTCAGGCATTGCAGACAGGCCACCATCGGTATCATGTGACAGTGAACGTAAGTCAACGGATCTCAACCTCTTTCGCCAGTTGGGAGGAGCTCGCAGATCTTACCGACAGCCTGAAACACCTACAGTAGAAGAAAAAAAACGGCATAACAAAAAATGAGCATGGATAGACTGTTTAGTCGAAGTGTGCCTCACCTGCCAAGGTACCAGTCGACGTCGCCCGCGAGGTCACCCCGGCTGGAGTCTCGCCGTTTCGCCTCGCTGCACAGCGTGTCTAAGATCAGCTACATCGAGGGCGAGCCCTCCAGGGGGATCCACTCTTACCACCACTCGCCCTCGCCGAAGCGAGCCTACAAGGTGCACCTGATACCGTCGAAGGCGGGCAACCATCTCGTGAGGTCCAGCAAAAGTCTGTCCCAGAGCGACCTCGGGTCGTCTCACGTGTACACTTCCTTGGAAGACCTTTCAGTTAAAATCTTGCAAGGGGGAGACGAGCGCGTGAAGGTGACCAGCTGCGAGGACATCTACCACAAGAGACCTTTCTTCCCGGACGTCACGGCGTCTGAGAGCGGCGTCTCCATGGAAGGTTGGGAAGACGGGTCTCAGTTCGGCGATGACTCCTCGCAGCACTCGTTCGGCAGCTCCAGCGCCATTTTTTTCGACGACGCCACGCCGGACGGTGAGCTGGGCAGCGAGGCGGGCGATGGTCGAAGGTCCAAACGAGTTGTTCGGCGGTCGAGCGGCGACATGTCTGGCACGGACAGTGACCGCAGCAGTCCAGTTTCGTACACCGAGTCCAAGAGGAGAGAGCTGATGATGAGGGAGTATGAGAAGTCCCGCTTCGCGGGTCTCAGAGTTCACATTCCGTCGGATGACAGAGGTGGGCTGGCGCAGGGACAGAACTCCGAGTCTAATACCGGGCGCTCGAAACCCCTCGCTCAGTCAACGCCGCACGTGAGCCCGAGAGGAAAGCATGAAAGCAAACTCTCTGTGAAAGCCAGCTGGAGTGTGGACGACCTGGACAATGACATTGACTCAGAGCACAGGCTTGTCAAGTCTCCAGCTTCAAGATCCCTGTTCGACGTGGACATGTCAGACGCTGATCTGCAGAGTCTGTCGCGGTGTGGAGAGTCCAGTTTCAATACGAGCTTTTCCGAGGACACTTTCTCAGACGTCTCCAACTCAACCATTGTCTCCCCTGTATTTAAACGCACGGACCTTGAAAAGCAAAAGACCAAAAATAAGTCAAAGTCGTGTGATAACATTCGCGTGGATCCCCACAACTTCGACCAGGACGACTGTGGCTACGGCACTGACCACTATCACAGTCAGATCGATTTGCTGGACGCGAAAGGGCGGCCAGCCGCCCCCTTGAGCGCGGAGTCTGTCGCGAAGGCGTCGGCGTGGAATGAGAGCTGGGCTTTTATGAGCATAGGCGTCGCCGAGGAACGTCAAAACGATGCATACTTCGGTGGGGGCGATGCGCCGAGCGTCTTGAAACCAGTCAAGATCCCGTTGATTGTAGCTGGTAAACAGGGGCAAGAAAAGCTGAAAAGGGCATCTCAGACGTCTCCGCCTTTGAATCGACCTTCACCCGGATTCTCGGGGCCCACGAGCGCCTTTTACGCCTGGGAATCGGCCACACCAGGGAGCGGCCAGGGCCCCGACCAGACCGATCACGGTGCGATCGAAACCGGGTCGGGAGAAACACGGGGCACCCTGGAAATTGATGATAATGTAGCACGCGTTGTGGAGGTTAATGTCTCGAAAACAGTTATGGCAGATCACATCAACGGACCAGTTAGTGAATACGGCACGACCAAAGACCAAAGAGAGAAGAACATTACGGATGGTCCGTTAGTGGACGATCGATCAAGCCTTAATGACTCTGGTTTGGTTTTATTAGATAATAGCAATAGCGAGGAAAGCGTATCGATTGAGCAGAAAGGAGGTGAGCTGAGTATAGGATACGTTAGAGTCGATCAGAACAGTATATTGAACACTGATGATACCTATGTAAACGCGTGCACATTACATGAGGGTTTTGGGGAGGTGAGCGGCAGCGATTATGGTCATGCGCAGTACCTTCTCGAAAACGTTCCCACCGCCGCTGCAGCACGCGAGGTGACGGTCGTCACGCGCTCGCCCTGTGACGACGCGCGCAAGCACAGCTCACGTCATGGGCTAAAAAAAGAACTGGGAATTCTCGCAACCACTGGTGAAACACCCGGCCGGCCGGATGACGCGAGCGCGTGCGATGATGTTGATGATGATGTCATCTCTGAAACGGCGGACGTGTATCGCGGTGAGACGACCTTCAACAGTTGGGATTCGCCAATGAAAACAGCCCGTTCGCTCACGATGAGGCAACCCGTTGATGGCGCCATCGATCAATCGAGAACGAGTAGCGGCGAGGACAAAGAACGCCAGCGGCCAGAGCCCAGTTTAGCGAGCAGTGCCCCGGTGACAGAAAACACCCACACAGCCCTCTCCTCCTCCGCGCGCAGTAACCACGGGGAAGTCCCCGCGCCAGCTTGCGACAACACTGCGTCGCCGAATTTCCACAGCCTTGAGTCTAAAAATAGCCACGCGACTGGATTCGATTTACCCACCCTCAAAACAGCCAATGATTACTCATCTTCTTCTCAAACATCCCCAGCTGACGTTGGTAATTGTTTAAACATCTCTAAAAATAGTATTACGGAAATTTACAGCTGTAACATTTTAAATAGTAACAGTGACAAAGATTCGAATGTGAGTATCGTCACGTGTGGTGTGGGCGCAAACGATTCCTTACAAGCTGATGAGAACACTGATGGAACGTTCGATACCGATGTTGGGCAACAGGGCGGAATCGGTGGGAATGTGCGCCACTTTTCCATGCCAGTTGTTGAGGGAAAATCAATAATTGAAGGCACGGACGCCAATCTAGAGTTGAGAATTAGTCAAGTAGAAAGCTGCAGCACAGTTAATAGACAGTTGGCCCGCTGTGAGGAGGGGCCTGCGTGTGAGCCGTATTTCAAAGATCAGGAATTAACTATAGTGGACAGTAACACGGTTGTAGTAGTAGAGGATTCTGTCAGTGACTTAAACAGTGTTAAATATACTCGTGAACAGTGTCAGTCGGTGATTACCGATGCGACACCGAGCGGTGAATTGATCGACGAGTGCCCCAAACCTAGCGAAACACACATGGCCTGCCCGAGGACACGAGGAGGCGGGGACGAGACCACGCAGGGGACGACGAACACCGGCGACGGGCTGTGTGACAGCACACTTCAACCTGGCGGCCACAGTGTGCTCGACTCGACGGGAGGGAAGACATCTTTTTCATCAGGTGTGTCAGTTGGTAACACGTGTGTCGGCGAGACTGATCTATTCTCGACGTCTGATCAGTTACTGCCGTTAGCTGTCAGTGACAATGAGATTTCATTTGAGATGACGAATGTGTCGAGTGACAGCGTGTTGGATAGCATACACGCTCAGCTGTTTCGCATTTCTTCTTACGAGGATGAGAGCGAGGGGCTAAAGGAGAGCTATAAAGACTCTGCTAAAGCGTTGAGTGCCATTCAGACAGAAAATCACAACGAAGAAAGGGGTTTTCCAGTTGATGGGATGGACGAGCCGGGCACATATTACTCGTACAGCATTAGTGTCCGTGAGCCGGAGCCCGATGAAGTCATTGAAAGCGTTGAGCGGGAACACTACGACAACGACGACGGCATTCTAGTGGATCCCCGCACCTACACGTATCGCCGCCACTTTCCGGCCTCTCTTCTGAAAACCGGACACGTCAAGTCCAGCAGCCTGTGGACTTTGCAAGAGGAAACGGAGAGCTTGATAGACGCCCAGTCGCCCAGGACATCGCCCAAACGACTGTTCGGCTTCGCCACGTCTGAAGAGGAGAGCTCTTCCGGCAACTCGTCCAGACCCCTTACCCCCAGCAGCAATTTATCCAACAGCGAAGAACGGCTCCTTGATTTGGTCGTTCGCCCAGCCTCTCCGGGAACGGGTAATTCCGAAAGCTGTGAGTGTTTAAATCTTGTTGAATCAAATTCGTCACCGTCCTCTATCAGCCTGGAAGCCCTGGCAGAAATCCACGGGAGCCAGGCTAGAGAAACGTCCTTCTGTGGGCCTTTCCCGCCTGTGGTTGCATCGAACACTTGTAAGTCGCCTCTGGATATTCTTTCAGACTCACTGGAACAGTTCCAGACGGATTCCGTGGATGAACGGCTGTTCCAGTCGGACAGCGGGCTGGGCACATCTTCAATCCAGCACAGCTGGACGGACGAACTAGCCAGTGAAACATCCTCTCGTTTACAGGACTTTGACAATGATCTTTCCTTTATCTCGTCCAGTGTTAGCCCAAGCCCGTCGGAGTTCAGTGACGGGTCCGTGTACACGTGTACGGGCACTGCGCAGGTGACGTCGTCCAAAACGAACTTTTTCGACTATGACACACTGCCCAGTCCATCTGACGAGGCGAAAGAAGTCAAATCAACTCCGAAGGACTCATTCATCCCTGCCCCTGTCAGCGACACGAAAGGCTGCCTGGACGAGCAGTTTGAGAAACTCCTGGCAGAGTTCAGTGCCGTCACTTCACCCCCAGCCGACCTTGACCTGTACAGGGCGTTCACGAGCGACGATTCCGAGAAAAAGCAGAACCACGTGTGCATCGTTGTGGAGGAAGACAGCATGGACGCTTTCCGGTTCAAGAGGTTTCTGAAAAAGTCACACACCAAGAGAAATAAAGGGAAGAAACTGCTGAGATTCCTCACATCGCTCGGGTGCGTGTCGGAGGGTGCTCGCTCCCCTGAATCCAGCCCGAAGAAGACGAGGAGCGAGGGCGAGAGCGTGTACAGCACAGACAATATGGCGTCCACCAGAAGCCAGCCAATCCAACCCACTAGCTTCCAAAAGCACACCGTTCTGAGGAGAGACATCCACCAGCCGCCCCGGGAAAACAGCCCCACCTCGTCAAGTCACAGCTTGGACAGCGTGAGATCCAGGGCCGACAGCGCTTACTCCAGCCTGTCCGAGTCGCACGCCGGGGAGCTGCTGTCCACCGGCGCCGGGGCGCAGCATCGCTTGCCTTCCAAATCTTCCGGCTCGGTCGGCAGCAGTGTTTTCCACGAAGGGCGGCTAAGTCCGACGGACAGCGCCTACGGCTCCGCCACGCCGGGCCCCACTTCCGCGAGAACTTTCAGTGAATTCGAGACGACCTCCCAGCCCCTGGACGCGCAGGGCGATGGTGACGTCATGTCCGCCTTCGCGGACGTGTTCGAACAGCTGCACGTGTGTGTGAGTGAGATAGACACGGCTCTGCTGCGACACCTGAGGCACGGGCACACTCCTGCAGAGACAAAGGCTAAGTAATACACCTCCCACACCAATCCACAAGCTCGATCTTGGATTTAACTTTGTACATTCTGCCATCGTTGGAACTAAACCGTGAAGTGCATTTTGTGACTTGTTGGAGGTTAGCTGAGTGGACTCACAAGGATAATATAACTTTTTTATAATTTGTGTTTATTACAATGACAATGTTATTTTTTTTTCTAATCGGCTATCTGGACTAATCACACAAGGAATAGTCGCTAAATAATGATATATAATGTTTTTTTATAATAGTTTTATATATACTTTATATATTTAACACAACTATCATTTATAGCAATAATTGATTGTTCAGATTCAATAGGCTGACTAGATAATATGTAATGTTAAATTGCATAAGGAAGGTTTAGCAAGTATATGTTGTTTATTCGTTTAGGAACTTCCACCGTCCACCTGTACTTCCACCAATGTATTCATTCAACGGTTACAATCGCACCCCCCCTCCCGGGCCACCATTTCTCTCTCTCCCCATAATATTATTTATTTATAAGGTTAAAAAGAAACATACTCGGACACTTCAATTTTAAACTTTTTATTGTGTATTCCGTGTCTATGTAATATTTCGTTAGAATGGACAATTGAAATTAAATTCTCACTTTCAACACTTTATTGTAAGACCACCTTAGCCTTTCACTAATATTTGTTGTTGTTTTTTTAACAACCCTGGTTAATTAATTGTCTATTCACCTTCTGAAATGTTATAGTAGTATGTATATTATATATTAAATGATAGTTTTTTCAATAAACAAATTACTTTACCCCCCCCCCCCCCCCAAATCCCTATCTCATATCTAAAGGCGGCTGGGCCATTGTGTTGGCCACACACCCCCTCGTATGCCGTTGGCCACAGAAACTTGTGAACGCTGCTTCATCAGCCCTGTGATCGTAGTTTGGTGTGGAGGGTACTTAACGTTTTACTATCTCATCTTAAACCTACCAGGAGCAAAGAGATGGATACATGTGATGGTCAGAGTCCCCGCCCTCCTCCCCCAAACATCACAACCCACCCCCGCTCTTCCCCATACACATTAACCAGCAACAAAGCTAATCAATACATTCCTGTGTGTAAAAAAAAAAAGACAACACATGAACTAAAATCTGATAAAGAAACAGTCCAATCCAATGATTGGGATATAAAAAGCTACTACTGTATTCACCGTTGACAGTTTCTATGAAAACAAAAAACAACAACTAAGCACTGACTGCACTTGAATAATTAGTGTCACAATAATTATACGGTTGGCCGAAATGGCCATTTAGATATTTTTTTATGCTATTGCCTTACTTCAATCCATCAACAACATCAAACTAATTGCCACGAAA
Organism: Anisus vortex; assembly: GCA_949126835.1. Taxonomy (NCBI): domain Eukaryota; kingdom Metazoa; phylum Mollusca; class Gastropoda; family Planorbidae; genus Anisus; species Anisus vortex. Next base: position 38,999,456 of record OX421496.1, read on the forward strand.
ATTTTGATTTTTTTTTTGTTTTGTTTTTCAATGTATGTGTTTGTTTTAGATTTTGCTCTGTTAATCTCAAGCAGCTACTGTAAACCCTCCAATCTCCGGCCCCCAGTAAATCCTTGCCACGAACTGCCTGATAAAGACAAATCTTTTTTTATATATACATCTATATATTTTTTTTGGCGCACGTAATGTCCAACTTGACTAATTGGTTTTTTATATAATATTTTCAGGATTTTGAAGTGTAAAAAAAAAAATGTTTGAAACCAACCTTTTTGAACAAATGTATTATTTTGGATTAACTTTGTGTTTAATGTTACTTTTGTGTGTGTGTGTGTGTTTGCTGGAAACCATTCGCTCAAAATTATTGTTTTTTGAGGTTCTAAAAAAAAAATTATGAGGAAAAAAAAAAGAATTGTGTTTGGTTGATGTTTCATTAAGTGCTATAACAAATAAAGTTATCCACATTATTAATAACAATGTTATTCATTTTGATGGAATTTCGTTTCTACTTTGTGTTGCTGTAGTTGTTGTAAGGTTTTGTTTGTTGGTAATGTTGCGGTTGGTGTTTCCATTAGTCACACTTAACCTTACTGCTACTACTAGACTACTATCCACTACCACTATCTATAAATAGCTCACCGGCTCGCATAATTGTCATGTTGGTTGGTGACCAATCAGGGAGTCCCAGTGATGTCATATTTTGTTCTTGGTGACCTTGCAGGTGCCACGTGATCTAATTTTAGTAGTTAACATTATTTATTAAGGGGGACAAAACGAAACGCTTTTTTTTGTTTGTTTGTTTAGAATTAGAACAGATTCGATTGTGAAGAAATCTATTTCACAAATAGATTTAAAATAGACTATACTATAAAACGTTAAGATTATGGTTTGCACAGGCTTTCCAAACGTTTCCTCTTTCATGATGTTTGTTGTTTTGTTTGTTCCGTTGGCTCAACCGTCAACGTCTTATCTCATCTGTTATACTGCTTTATCTGTGACATTGTCTCTTCTGTCATATGGTCTCATCTGTCACATGGTCTCATCTGCCTCTCATTGCCATATCTGTCACACGGTCTACTCTGTCACCTGGTCTCGTCGGTCACATGGTCTCGTCTGTCACATGGTCTCATCTGTCAAATGGTCTCATCTGCCTCTCATTGCCATATCTGTCACACGGTCTACTCTGTCACCTGGTCTCGTCGGTCACATGGTCTCGTCTGTCACATGGTCTCATCTGTCAAATGGTCAAATGCTCATCTGCCTCTCATTGCCATATCGCTCACACGGTCTACTCTGTCACCTGGTCTCGTCGGTCACATGGTCTCGTCTGTCACATGGTCTCATCTGTCACATGGTCTCATCTGCCTCTCATTGCCATATCGCTCACACGGTCTACTCTGTCACCTGGTCTCGTCGGTCACATGGTCTCGTCTGTCACATGGTCTCGTCTGTCACATGGTCTCGTCTGTCACATGGTCTCATCTGTCACATGGTCTCATCTGTCACATTGCTTCATCGGTCATATTGTATCATCTGCCACATCGCCTTAATTTCACGCCGCATTGTCGAATATGTAACATTGTCTCACCTTTCACAGTGCCTCATCAGTCACATCGTCTCGTCTGTCATACTTCTTCACCTGTCACATGCTTCATCTATCGTATCTCCTCTCCCCCTCGCAAAAGCCCAACTAATCCCAAACAAAAACGCACAAGACATCTCAAACTAACAATAGTTGTTGTTGTTTGTTTTCTGAAACCAGACATTATAGTGTTGTGTAGAAATCGGTAAAGGGCTGCAATATAAACTATTAGAAAGACTTCCCCCCGCTCACGTCCGGTCCTGAAGAGACTCACCAACAGTTCTAAGAGGGTCACACGCTTTGGGAAAGTTTAGAAAACCTGAGTTGGGTTCTCGTGTTTGGGAAAGTTTTGGGTAAAACTAGCTACAGCTTTGGAAAATTTCGATATTAATAAACAGAGCCATGCTAAACTATTTTAATAAAAGCAAATAAGTAATGTCGTTACCCTAAGTCCTTAACTCCAATCAGGTTGTTGCTTTCGGAAAATATTCAGATCTATTTTTTATAAGTATAGTAGTCTACTTAAAAAAATACACTTTAAAAAAATACACGTTTTATTCGGTTTACCAATATACACTATCAATAGAAATTTCACACTTAATAATATCTCTGTTGGTTTGTGAATTTGTTTTGGGGAAAAATTTTTAAACGATTTTTAAAAGTAAGAACCAAGTGTAATTAATTTATCTAGGTCTCTATGGTGAGTATCATACCCACCCCCTTACTGTTCATTGATGGCGCTGAGGCCTAGTGGAGGCAATTACAGCTGTATGAACCACTGGTAAAACTCTATTCACCAAGTGTACCTTTGAAATAACACGCTATAATGTAAACACTGGTTTACCAGGGGGTTGTTCTAATATTGACACTGTTCCGTGGTACATTGTCAGTCTACCACTGTTTCCACGGCTCTTTCATATTATATAGAGAGAAATATTCCATTTACCGGTACCTATATATATATATATATACTAGTTGAATTGTCCGGCATTGCACGGGTTAACAATTAGCCAACATTGGATATACAGAAAAATAAAAATATAAACAATACGAATCGAACCCAGGTCATCCGGGTGATTTTTTCACAAATATTTAAAATGGTGCGCCCAAAGTAAACGCTTTTGTGTTTAAATTACCGGTAAAAAACTTAAACTGATACCTTTTTATCACCTCACTTATAACTCCTCATGCAATCAATTTAATATATTTTAACAGAGACTGCACTGTTCTATATTGCATTATTCAAAATTCACAACAATTTAACCCTTCCAGTACCGACCTACTTCTATCTATGCTGCCTTCAGTTCCGCTATATACGCGCCCGGGACTGTAAGGGTTAAAAAAAAAAATTAACATTAACTTCGCGTATTTTAATCAAGCCAAATTTCACGATGTTGCCTGCGGAAAAAAATACATAGGACTATAGCTTACTGATAAAAATTCTATAAACTACAATGTACAGAAAGCTAAATTAATTTTTAAAATATAATTGTTAACTATTACGGTAATTATTTACTGAAAACATTTAGGAAAGGATTTAAAAATAAATATTGTAATCGGGTTTTAAAAAAAAGGCATGCCTTTTTATTAAAAAAAAAGTTTCGATTATCCCTGGCTGAGAATCGAACACCCATCTCCCGCATGCGTCTTAGATATAATTATTAGATTTTACTTACTGAAAAAAAAAAATGCTTTGAATCCTAAAATTCTTTAAAAAAAATATTAATGGAAATTTTTAAAGTAGAAAAAAAAGTTATCAATTGGGAATCGAACCCAGGTCGCCCTCATGGCAGTCAGTTACGCTTACCATTCAGCTAGGTAGTAGGCCTACAAATAGTACACATGCAGGGAAAGTGAGATCGCAAAAGTAAAATATGAGACAATAAGGGCACGTGTATTTAAATTAACCAATGGAGATCGAAATTCACACGCACAGTGTACATTTAGATATAGATTAATTTTTTTCATCAGATTCAGTTAATAAAAAAATTAAAGCACAAAACTATGGTGATCTTATACTTTACAAGACATATTCTAAACACATTATCATTAGTAATCAATTCATCTTGGTGTTCTTTGTGTTTGTTTGTTTTTTTAAACAAAACCAATACATAGCACATGTACACAAACAAATATGACCATGACATAATGAAGTTCCGTAATCAAATGATAGCATGATGCATTAGTCGTTGGTGGTTGGTTTGCAAACTTAAAACAACAACGACATAACGTTAAAAAAAGTTAGCTAAAGTGTGTATCTGGCCTATCAATAGCTACTACACGAAGAAGAAGAAGTCACTTAGACAATGTTTCCTCAGCAAAATGCCCTCTTAGAGACTTTGACCAGTAATGTACATGACAGGGGACGGCAACCTTTTCATAATTGTGCGCCAAAGTAGGATTATTAATTCATTCAGTGTGCCAAGAGTTTAAAAATAATCTTGCTCTAGCTCTCAATTTCTTTTAGAAGAGACTAAAATTGTTTTGTTTTTTTTTTGTGTGGGTCACCTTCGTGCTATGCGTGCCAATTCCGACACGCGTGCCGTAGGCTGCCGACCCCTGGTATAGACTATAGACTAAAAGGCTCAATCCAAATCTCATAATCTGAAAACGGTGATCTATTTTAATATCACTTTTGTTGCATTGAATGTTTCTTTTCTCTAATACCCCCCTCCCCCCTCCCACAAACAACTAGTTCTACAGAAATAATAACTGCTAAAACCAAAATAGAACATCTGATTTCGTCCTCCAAAAATTATGAATAGAACAACAAAAGAACAAGCATGTAAAGACGAGTGAAAAGATATTGCGCTTAAAATCAGCCCAAAACTAGCGTTTTTTTTTTTAAAGACTGCAAAACATTTTCGTATTTATTCTATAGAACAGATAATAAAGAAAACAACACATGCATTCTCCCTATCCAGCAGCAGAAACAAGACATTAGCTATTCAATACAAATAAAGTTAGAGAAGACAAAGGCGTTTTGGGATAGAGGAGGAGAAGGGGGCGCTGGGGGAGGGAGGGGGGAGAAGAAAAGAAAATCCACTTGTCACATGAGCCAAAAAGAGCTGTCACTTTGGGTTTTGTTTGGCTTGTTGAAATATCGATTGCTCTTTCGAGACACAGCTTTAAAAAAAAAATGTAAAGAAAATGAACCTTGCAATGTTTATACTCTGTTGTCTCCACATTACAATAATCAAAGGCATTGACTTTTTTTATTTGCATGTCCATCTTGTTCTAGAACAGTTGCATGCGGACCAGATCAGGGCCCGCAAGGGTACTCATACGCAATAAAAAAAAAATTATATGAGATGTACAAGTTGAATTTGTTCATATTTTTTAAACAAAACACAACTTTATTTGAGAGATAATGAACTCCCCCCCCCCCCCCCCCACACACACACACTTTCCCATCAGTAGCGTAGCCAGTTGGGGAACAGCCCTACGACCATTTTCGAAAAAAAGGGCCTTTTCGGGAAACAAATTATTTGATTAAAAATTTTAACAAGCCACGAAGCTTCTAATTCGTTTCTTTAAATTGCATTTCAACAATTTAATTTATTGCAATCATTTTGAATCATTCAGCGTGAAAGTCAAACTGATCAACTATAATATTTTTATAAGACAATTTATTTAGTGCCGTAGCAAGACCAAGACCAAAAGAAAAGGAGCGTAATAGAGAAAATCATTAAAGCGTTTTATATTTAATAAAAAATTAACCTGTTTGTTATTATCTGCTTTTAAAAAAAAAATCCATTCATAGCTAATACAAAATTTCATTACTCAACTTACACATTAATAGTTATCAACATTTGAATTTAGTTGTCAAGATATTATTCTAGTAATAGATATGTCTTTAATGTTTGATCTCAGAATGACTGAGATTTACGTTATTTTTGTTATTTTTTTTTTATTTTTTTTTTAAAGGGATAGGAGACATTTATTGCATTTTTACAATTCCAAAGAGATAGAAGACAGCAGAGAATATTTAAATACTTAGTTTACCTTAACATATTATTTAACCCAAAAGAAGAGAAAGAAATTCCAATTAAGAGGAAGAGATACGTAATAATCATACACACTGGGTAGTTTTTTTAATGTTTAAAAATGTACATGTACATTCTTTAGTCATAAAATATTTATATAATTTTCTACTATCTCGTGTAATTTGATTATTTTAGAGTTATAAATTGTAAGCCATTAATTTTTTTAAAAGGAAACAAAAAAGAAACAGAAATATTAATGTAAAGAAAACGGGTTAATTATCTCCCTTCAATTAAATTCTCCAAATTTGATGCGAATGCTAGTGATAGTAAACGAATTAATTGTTTTAATATAACTAGTGTACTTCTGAAAATGCTCATCTATCTTAATTTGCCTTAAATTAGGGAAAGACTTAAATGTTTTGAAATTGATTTCACGGAAAGATATGCACAGTTTCAATGCAAATCCATTCCAGTTGCCCAACACTTCAAGTGCTTTTGGACCCAGTCATGTAAACGGAAGTTTAACTCACTGAAACGTGTCGCCAAGTCATACAGAAACATTGTCTTCAACAGTCAGTTCTCCTCAATCAGTAACGGAAATTTTTTTCCATTAAGATACATCTTAATTGCTTCCAGACAAGAAAAGAATCTATCCAAGACTTTACCTATACTCCGTATGACTATCTTCTAGAAGAGACTTGAGAAACTATACAATGACTATCTTAACAATAGATCCAATCACAGATTGCAGGTACAATGATGTGAGCTTTGCATACAAACATTCCTGAACTAAAACAGTCGACGTCCAGTGTGATTCCCATGTAGTTCGCCATGCAGCACCCACTAATAATGCTGACATACGTTGTTTTCACTTGCTGTAAACAATATTCTTTCGCGTACCACTGAAAATCGTTCTGCGTGCCGAGTGTGGCACGCGTGCCTTAGGTTGCCGACCCGTGCTTTAGAGCATTTGCGTTGATTCTATAAATACTTTTCGATACTAGATGTTCATCCCGAAAATGAGCAGCTGATGCAACCAATTTTGCAGAAATTCCCATCACTATTAGCTGCTAGAAAAGAATCGTGAATGAAGAATTGAAGAACACTTTGCCATCACTTTGTTCTTTTGATATCATTATAATGAAATGTTTCAATTTCTATTGTGTTTACCAGTACTTGACGAAAAGTATTCACAAAATGTATATATAAGAATGTTTTCCTATGACTGAAACGTTTTCTGTTTACAAACTCAAGCTATATTATAGATCCCTTGTCTCATTATCTCTGTCCTTCTCTGTCTCTTTATCTGTCGTAATAAACAAAAATCTTATTTTCAGATAGGAGGACAGTGGCGGAGCGGCAGCGCTTTCGACTGGTGTTCTGAAGGTTCTGGGTTCGAATCCTGCTGAAGGATAGGATTTTTTTTTCGAGACTTGAGGGTGTCCCTGGGGCTACCCAGCTCTGATGGGTACCTGACATTAGTTGGGGGTAAAGTAAAGGCGGCTGTGCATTGTGCTGGCCACACATCCCCTAGTATGCCGTGGCGACAGACTGGTGAGCGCTGCTCCACCGGCCCTATGATCAGTTTTTTTATATAGCTCTATTTTTTTAACAAGGTGATCTCTCTATATATATATTGTAAAAAGAAATATGCTATTGAGGTATTTTCCATTATTTGTTTACATTAAACCTCCCACAAGAAATGTGTAAAGAATAATTATACAACTGGCCACTGCCCAGTTCATTATATTCTATTCTAGTGTCTAATAAGACTCACTTACTTATACTTACTGTACTTATTCTCCCAGGAGGAGGTCAAGGTGATGGCAGCAGGTCATTCCCCATCAAGTCCAGCATCGTGCTCCCAGACAAAGACCTCCAGTCTGTACCTGGCTACACTGAGGAGGATGATGTGGCCGTCGATGACAGCTCTGCCAGGATGAACTTGAGAAACTGGGACCCAGTAAGTTTACACAGTTTCTTTTCGCTTCAATAGGTTCGAAAATAACAACCCCCGACAAAAACAAAGACATAAACAATTTAGCTAGGGAAGTTTAAAAATATGCCAAGTAGCCAACTAATGTTGGGCACACTGAAGGGCTGCTTGGTAAACTCAAAGGAATGCCCTTTAGTAAAGTGCCCCTTTTTAGGGTTAGAGAAACACTCCCCCATAACTTTCTCCATTAGAAAAGATATCCTGTTTTTTCCACTATTTGAATCTGAGGCCTTATTTACAGCAACTGTGCCTCAGCTTACAGCAACTGTGCCTCAGCTTACAGCAACTGTGCCTCAGCTTACAGCAACTGTGCCTCAGCTTACAGCAACTGTTCCTCAGCTTACAGCAACTGTGCCTCAGCTTACAGCAACTGTTCCTCAGCTTACAGCAACTGTTCCTCAGCTTACAGCAACTGTTCCTCAGCTTACAGCAACTGTGCCTCAGCTTACAGCAACTGTGCCTCAGCTTACAGCAACTGTTCCTCAGCTTACAGCAACTGTGCCTCAGCTTACAGCAACTGTGCCTCAGCTTACAGCAACTGTGCCTCAGCTTACAGCAACTGTGCCTCAGCTTACAGCAACTGTGCCTCAGCTTACAGCAACTGTGCCTCAGCTTACAGCAACTGTGCCTCAGCTTACAGCAACTGTTCCTCAGCTTACAGCAACTGTGCCTCAGCTGATAGAACCCAAAACACTAAGACTTTTTGACCAAGGCAACATATAAAAAAAAACGCAATTTTTATTCCAAGGATTGCAATTGTGCTTGGTTTTAATGCTTTACTGTTACAGTGCTGAATAAATCTTGAAAGCTGGGACAAAGTCTCTTGGCATTGATTTAATATTAATGTGTTATAACTTCACTTTCAACTCTAGTAGATATTATATATGTTTTTACAGACCTTCAAAGGTCTTTAAGGAGATGAAATAGAATGTTTAAATGGCAACTAGGGGATTGTGTGCCCTGCCTAGCACCCCAGCCACACCTTCTCTTCCCGTCCCAATTAATATTCCAGATATAAATTTGATCTGTTTAGATTATTTAAAAAGTCTAGGCTGTATTGAATTTGATGCTCTTTTTATAGGCCTTCAAGCCCCCATGACTCAGTCAAAGATATTGTTGAACTCACACATTGGAATTAACTTTACATTGTATTTAGAAATCAGAGAAGACTTTGAATTAAACTTCATGTTTTTGCCACTTTTGCATTAAGTGATGGATGGCCAACATTTTTCCATTTTTCTCACTGCCAGTAACACCTGTGTAATTCTGAAAGAGGAATGAATGTTAAGTTTCATGTTCTCTCCATCAAGCTCACACCAATAAGCCATTAGTTACAATTAAAGTTGTTGTGCCAAAATGAAATGTTTGAGTCATTTCATATATAATGGTGTTAAAAAGAAGGTTTATATCATCAGCTGTGTTTTTCCTATCTATGAAGCTGCTTTTGAGCAATAAAATGTGCTGAGTGAGAAAAGTTAAAATATTTGGTTTCTGTAAAAAAAAATTCTTATACTAAAAGCAGTGTTGCAAAAACTCTCCTTGCTATGATTATCCAATAGAAAGGATACTTAACTCAAGACATGCTTTAATGTTGTCTTTTTCAGAGCCCAGTCATCTCCCTTTTGTACCAGATCAAGATGATGGATGAGGTAAAATATTACAATCTTATAATATATCCCCTTATCCCCATTGCAATAAATGTTAAAATAGCTTTAGTGGATGAAATGGAAACTGTACATTGAAGGTGACACAGGTAGACCTAGATTGCTATAACAAGCAAAAGACACATCTCATCCTTATTTCATTCATTTAGTTAAACTAGATTACAATGAAGTCACAAGTGGGGTGTCTTTCAATTTTAATACAATAAAGATTGCTCTCTCCTTTCATTTAATGTTTGGTTATTCTCCCTTTGATAGTACTTATTGCATCAGTATATTCCTAGCCCCCTTCACTTCCCCCCCCCCCATTATTGTTTTACTCCCCCTTTAATTGGCAGTAAAAAAAATATATCAAACGATGGTAGAAGATATATCACAATATGTCAATATCTCATTGTTTTACTCTTCCTTTGATGGGTGCTTGAATGGGTTACCAGCAAAGCGGAACAGTCAAGTATATCAGCTTGCTGCCTGGTATAAAATTAAAAAGAACTACTGAACATGTATAACAAAATGGCAAATTGTCCAATGGGTGGGTTACTCGTGGGGGAAGAATGGAAAGGATACTAATGTCGAGAGAGGCAATTGGTTTTGAATTATAAGTTGTAGAAACACATCTAGTAACAATGTAAGGACAATGTTGTAGAAGAATGTTGAATTAAACATACTACACAATGTCAAGATTATGATGTTTAATATATAACCAGTACAGTATAGTCCATCACATTAAATAAATTGTAAATAATTGAACCAATGCTTCAACCAGTCTGGAACCTATGCTAACACCTCCTGCTTGTCCTAGGGTCTAAGGTCCACGTGACCCTCTTGTATTTTCTATCAAGTTATCTGGCAGACCTGAGATAGATCACATCAGTAAAATATATATTCTTGTTTTATTAAGACACATTTTTATAATCTCTAAGACAACATAAAATTACTAAATAAATGAGTGACTTACGGACGCTAGCGACTGTGACATAGGCGTTAGACTTGACCTTGTGTAGATATTGAGGAAACAGTAAATGATCTTTGACTTATGACTTATGACAGGACCTGTTTAGACTTTAGGCTTTAGGATATGATTTTGACTGTTAGGTTTATTGTTCTATATAAGTTGCTGAGTTCCATGGTTAAACAATTGAAATGATACTTCAAATCAGTATATAATTCAGTATACCTAATTCAATTGTTGCCTGCCCTGAGATTAGTGGATTGAATGCATATATAGAAAAGCAAAGGCAACAATCAGTATATTAATATATTCCTTCTCATCATTGTTTTGATCTACTGTTTTGCTAGGTGGTAGAAGATATATCCCACCAATATGTCACCATGGAGGGCCTGATGGAGAAGCTACCGATCAACAAAAAAAAGGCCACACTGCTGAAGACCTGGAAGAGGCGTTTCTTCAAGGCCCAAGATGGATGGCTGCACTATTATGAGGCAAGCACTTGTATCCTAGACTTGTAATGTGACAGTAGCACTTCTCATATTATAGAACAGGGGTCAGCAACCTATGGCACGCTTGCCAGGCTCTGCACGCAGAGCTATTTTTAATGGCACGCGGAAGATCAAGAACGCGTAAGATCCACAAAAAGACGATTCAGGTATCTTTTACAAGAAATTGAGTGCTAGAGTAATATGACTTTTAGGCTGTTGGTACGCTGAATGAATTAGAAATTCTTCTTTGTCACACAACTATCAAAAGGTGCCAATCCCTGTTATAGAAGATATTTGGTCCTACAGCTATCTATGATTTTGATGCTTGCACTTTGAAAGTGGTTTCAATTTTGTTTGAGATATTGGTTTTCCTGCCAGTGCAGTCAACCCATGATTTGCCCCTAAACAACTTATATAGTTCTAAGTTGTTCTGAGTATCTTAATTAGGTTATTGTGTTGTATCTCTCTATGTTATAATTCAATGCTTTATGTACTGCATGTTTTATTGAACCATTTCTTTAAATTAGAAAAATAAGTCCACAATCTAGGCAAACAAAATTATATGTGTGGAATGGCTTTTTATATCATTAAAAACCTGAAAAAAAAAGCTTTTATTGACCTCATAATCTCATACGAGCCCACCATTTGTATAAACTTTTTTATCTTCTTTCCTCTGGTGTTTTCAAATTTAGTGATTTTACTAATGTCATTGTTATATGTTGTAATGTACTTGTAATAAACCTTACTGTTCTTTTCTGAATGTATTTCTAGTTTATATTTAATGTTTTATTTATATGTACTCTAGTCATATACAGAGAGAAATGTTTGGCTTTTAAATCCTAAGTACTTGAAATGCATCAAGGTCAATTATATATACATTTTAATTTTATTAAATTTTATTTTTATGTTTTTCCTACAGAGTGGCAACAAAACTGAGGCCAGTGAATCCATCCAGTTGATGGGAGGTGAAATACATGACATTGGAAACAGAATTCTTGGCATTGATGACGGGGTTGGCGCAGTTTTGAAATATTTTTTTTTTTAGTGCTCTCATTTCATTGAGATCAATTGCATTAGAATGTTAATCATCTTAAATTTTTCTTTTATTTTATGATTTTAACCAATGGTCAGGTTTGTGAGTTGTCACATTTGGGTGAATGCAAAAAACAACAGTCACACATAATTGTGAACTTATATATTAGCATATTACTTACATGATGTCAGTGATTTTCAGGTTTTTCATTAAAACAAGAGTGTGAGAAAGTTGTGTGCTTTTGCCAGGTTATTTTCATAAAGTTTAAACAAAGTATTTTCATTGACAGGGTTAAGGTAATGGTAAGTTTGAGAAAATTGACTTAACTATTAATTTTCAAGTTTCAAAAAAATTTAGGAAAACTGATAAAGATTTTTTAAAAAGTTTGTGCATTTTGCCGAAATGAACAAAGTAGCGTTAAAAATATATTTTGTAAAGTTAGAAAAAGTGAATAATATATGTTACGTCCACAATCCCCTTGTGGCCAGAGCTGTGTAGATCTTGCTGATAATTCTCGTTAGTCCTAGGGGAGACTTTAATTATTAGTATTTATGTTTCAGTATTACACGAACTCTTCTTATAGTCCTGGGCACAAATTCAGTATTTGTATTCCAACATTTCCTTTCTTGTAAATTATGGTAGTAGATAAATCTTATAGTAATGTATACAACACAATAGGATAGTAACTTGACAAAGAAGCTTCAGTGTAACTGTTGTTGATAGTTTATTTCAGGTGGTATGTTCAATATATACAATATATCTATTATGTACAGTTAGAATAAAATAGTGCAAACACAAACGTTCAAAGGAACATATTTTGAAACTCTCTGTCTTTCAGACAAAACAAATCATTAAATACTATCCGAGTGGTGCAAGGGATAGACCCATTACCAGTAGGGGTGAAAATCATGGTATCATTACAAAACTCATAACAAAAACGATAGGAACTTCCCCTATTAAATAATGAGTCGTTCCCAGACTCTGAGAATTTGAGATCAACACAGAATCCCAGCATTACCTAGAACCTTTCGTTTTCCTACTAAACGTCCTAATATCGCGTGTAGTAAGAAAAGAGAGAGAGAGGAGAATAAACATTGCGTGTTCCAATTCTTGGAAAAACAATATACATGACACGCCCCCACCCAATGAAAGAAATAATGTACCATAATTACCCAAGTAATACTCAACATGGTACATTTTTCGTACTTAACACTATCGTTTTAATAACCAACAATCAATGGAAGATTATTAGACAATTTAAGCAAACATGGCTCACTGGCACAACTAAATTATAAAAAGTGTCACTACCCAATGGTAATTGTGATTATAACGTGATGGACAAATATTTCCCCGTTAGTATTAATATTAACTAATGTCTCAACAAGTACAAATAATTCAAAAATATTCTAGTCATTCTTATTTTAACTATGTACAGTTGTGTGGATTTCCACCAAAATTTGCAAAAAGTCTTAATCTATTTAAACAAATATAACATTGCTCAAACTCTGTCAATTTTCAACAGTTTACTTCTAATATACAAACCAAAAGGTAAGTAATACGTAACTCGAATCAAACTATAGGTTACTTCCCCTTTAAATTACAGTGTCAACTTGACATTAACAGGGTTCATACCTAAGATGATGATACTTCCCCTTTTCTCAAATATGAGGAGAAAATACGCTCTAGTTACGATTACTACAGTAATCTCAATATTAAAATGTAATCCACTATTATGCGTTTTTTGGCAAATTTGAAAGTTTAATATAAAAGATTGTTCAGGGTTGAATGAGTGCACACCTTTAGGTACCTTTGTTTCCCTCCATTCCCGGATATATGGAATATATAACAACCTATACAACATAGTGAATATCCACTAGTTTTTCCCATTCTATTACCATGATATAACAATTTAGCAATAGATTTCCAATATTATCTATTAATTTATACCAATTAAGATTACATCTCTTTCTAAGATAAAAATTGTACATATTATTATTTAGTTCCATTCATTAACTAAAATAAAACAAGATAATAAATCAACTAGCTCAAAGTTTTCCCACTTAATTGCATGTGATGACAATTACTTTTATCCATCCATATCAAGTAAATACGTGCATATTATATATTTATTGCATCATGCATCAACATTTAAATGGAATTTCTTTTCCATAATCAAATGAATTTAAAATATATCAGAACATCAATATTATACATGATTATAAGAATTATTAATACTTTCAAAAGACTTGACTTCTGTATGATACAAGTATTCTATAGGTATTCCATAATCAAAATTCAAACGAATGATAGGTTATCATGACACATTCTTAATGAATAAATGAGATGATCTGAAAAAGAAGTATAGGGTTATTCAGTCAATCATGTAGCACCCGAGATAGAGTATCAGCTGTGACGTTGTCCCTAATCTCTATCTTGTCGATGATACGGGAATGGGATACCAGTCGGTTTCTGTCAAATTACTTAATTTCCCAAAGTCTCTATAAAACTGCAGTGTGTGGTCGGCTTTTGGTACCATCACACAGGGTGTAGACCATTTGCTATCACATTTTCCTCCTATGTCATCTTCTAACATACACTTTACATCTAATTTAATATGCTCAGGTCTGATGGGGTCAAATGGATGCTGTTTAATAGACCTGGCACTATTGGTTAACACTACATCGTGCTCTATGACATGTGTCCTACTGGGAACATTTGTAAACATTGACTTATTTTCATGTACCAGCTCAATAATCTTCTCCTTATCTTCTACCGGAAGATGTTCTAGCCTTGTATCTAAACTCTTAAGGGCATCTGTATTATTATTAAGTTTACTTTCTGCAAACTTATATTCTATCCTAGATAAATCCGTCGGGACTCTAGCTAACGAAATCATGGGGACCTCCCGTGGTTTACTCTTTTCCCTGGAAACATAGGGCTTAAGTAAATTAATATGGCATACCCTCTGTTTTTGTCTCCGGTCAGGAGTCTTTATCAAATAATTGACCTCGCCAAGCTTTGACTCTATCTCATAGGGTCCACTAAAATTTGCACTTAAAGGCTGATTTTGCAAAGGTAGAAACACAAGAACTTTGTCACCTGGTGCAAAAGTTCTAGCTGTAGCTTTACGGTCATAGTTCTGTCTCATACGCTCCTGCATCTGTGGAAAATGAATCTTCACATGGTTAAAAGCATGATAAAGCCTATTTTTAAATTTATCTACATATGACAAAAGTCCAATCGGTTCACTGTCCGTTAGCCAAGTTTCATGTAGAAGTTTCAACGGACCTCTGACTGAGTGTCCATACACAAGTTCGAATGGGCTAAACCCCAGGGATTCCTGAGTGGCCTCCCTTGCAGCGAACAGTACATAAGGCACACCCTTATCCCAGTCTTTCTCGTTTTCATAACAGTACTTTTTAAGCATCGATTTTAATGTCTGATGAAACCTTTCCAGAGCTCCCTGGCTCTCAGGATGATAGGCACTTGATAGCCTATGGCTTATCCCTAATTGTTCCATGACTTGTTTGAAAATGTTCGAAGTAAAGTTAGTCCCCTTTTCGGACTGTACTGTCTTCGGTAGGCCATAACGTGTGAAGAAATTTGTCAGGGCGTCTACCACCTTCACTGTTGTTATGTTCCGCAACGGAATGGCTTCCGGGAAGCGAGTGGATGAACACATGACTGTGAGCAGGTATTGAAAACCGGCTTTTGTTTTCGGCAACGGGCCCACGCAATCAATGTGTATATGACTGAATGGTTCGTCGAACGCTGGTATCGGCTGGAGTGGAGCGACAGGAATTCGTTGGTTAGGACGTCCTACCATTTGGCATACGTGGCAAGTCTTGCAGTATTGTTCGACATCTCTTCTCAGTCCTGGCCAGTAGAAGTAAGGGAGGATACGGTGGTGCGTTTTTCGGACTCCCATGTGACCAGCGAAAGGAAGATCATGCGCCATACGCAGTATATCTTGACGATAGCACTTAGGTATTACAATCTGGTGAATACTGTCCCACTCGTTTGTACCTGAGTTGAGCGGTTTCGACTTTCTCATCAACACTTCATCTTTCATGTAGAAACATTCCGCCATTGCATCTGCAGTCTTTTCATCAACAGCTTTCATTCTGAGTTGCATTATTACTTCGTCATTCAATTGTTCTTTCACCAATTTCTGCTTTGGTGACAAAATGTTATCGTTTTCGGTTGCATCACCAGTTGTTAGTTCAGCAAAGAACGTAGCACTTAAATCGATGTCAGGTGTTTCTGTTATCACTGTTTCATTCGCATGTGTGTCTTCAGAACAGACAAACACATCTTTCGTTGCACTACACGGCGTAGCAGGAGTCTTTACCGACTTCTTTTTATGCATTGCTCTTGTCAGTGCACATGTTGGGCGTTCATTGGCAGGACGTAGGTTTTTGTCCTCCGCCATCTTTGTCTCCAACACTTTAACCATGGGCTCGACAGTGACTCTGCCGCCCATAATGTCATTTCCTAATATCATGGAAACGCCTTTGACGGGTAGTGCGCGCCACACTCCCACTACGATGTTACCTGTAAAAATATCCGACTCGAGTTTTATTCTGTGCAGTGGAGCTTCCACAGCCTCCATACTAGCACCTCTCAGCACAACAGACTCACCGGTACTGGTGGCATCCGTTAACGGCACACTGCCCTCCAGGATCACGCTGACAGCAGAACCCGTGTCACGTAATATCTGTATTTTCTTCTTGCTGAGTACATCGACTTCTGTCGACACTGTCCCCTCGTAGACAAAGGGTCGAAAATCGGATAGGTCGTCCTCTTCCGGGACTTCAGGAACCATCTGTTCCTCACGGCCTTCTGAAAGCATAATAGATTGAGTACAGCTATTCTCTTTTACCTTAGATAGACTGTTCTCAAAAACCATCGACTCCACAACTATGGGCGATGCCGGCCGCATTTCTTTTGAGTTTCTTGACCCTGTGTTGCACACTTCTTCTGTCTGCTTGCTATCTTTCTGCACTCTGGCACAGTGTAGAATAGCACCTTGCTTCTTGGTAAGGATCCAACAATCTTTCTTCATGTGGCCCTCTTTCTTGCAATTGAAACATACCACCTTTGCTTTATTTACATCTGTCTGCTTCCTGAAATGAACTAAGTTACTATTATTATTTACACCACTGTTCTTATTATTGTTTTCACTTGTCTCTTTTGGTTTACTAGCCTCCTTGGGCTCTGGTTTGTGCACTTTGGGTTTGTCAGCATAATATGGCTTTATGCTGGCGTGAATTATGGCATAGTTATCTGCCAATCTAGCAGCTTCATGCACATCTTCAACCCCTCGGTCTGAGATGTGGGTTTTAATATCCACTCGAATACAATCATTGAATTCCTCAAACAATATTAGGTTCTTGAGTTTATCAAACTCACTTACATTCTGTGACCTTAGCCACTGTTCTAACATTTTCTCCTTTTGTCTCAAAAAGTCTACATGAGTTTGATCATATGCCTTCTTTCTGTCTCTAAATAGCTTTCTATATTTTTCTGGTGTCAGGGAATAACTTTTTAGCACCCTATCTTTGATTACTTCATAGTCATTTATTTCCTCGGGTGTTAAACTCAACACTACGTCCAATGCTTTTCCTTTGTTGAGAGTTGACCTTAACAATAAAGCCATCTTATCATCAGGGAACTGATAATCTACAGCTATCCTCTCAAAAAGCAAAAAGAAATCTTGAACATCTTCTTCTCTGAATATAGGCAAGTGTTGCTTCATTGCGCTAATATCCATACCATTGCTGTCCCTACGATGGTCAGGTCTGTTCATGCGTGCCATCTCTATCCTTTCTCTGCTTTCAATCCTAATTCTTTCATTTTCCCTTTCAGTTTCTATCCTAATTCTTTCATTTTCTCTTTCAGTTTCTATCCTCATTCTTTCCAATTCCATTCTCTTCATAGCTAATTGGAATTTTAGGTTTTCACTCAACCCTTCATCTTCATCATTGTTTGATGATCTAGATGACATATTTCTTACCTCGTCTCCGTGGGCAATTACCTCGCCCCCACTGGGAGCTACATAACCTTCATTGATATCGTTCTGTCCCACTTCAACTACACTACCAGTGTTCATGGCATTCTGCCCGTTCAAACATGTCATAATTTCTTTGGTCAAACGATTACGATTAGGTCTTGCCTGTCCTGCCTCAATCCCAAAGGACTCAGCTAATTCTTTTAGTTCAGCAAATGACATGGCATTAAGTTCCTCACTTGATATATTCGAAGCCATAGTATAGCGTTCGAAATATTTGTGATAGTAGAGTAGTATATATTGTATAATAAAATATAAAGTTCCAACTTACGATTTGTCCAGAAATTTGCACAATATAATATTAAACACTTCGTGGAATCTTCACACTTCCCAAGGAATAAAAACGCAAACCAGTTCTCTCCTCTTTTTAAAAAGAATAGTTTCACAGTCCTGAAAACGAAACACAAATATGCCGCTCTCAGTACTACTAATGTCACAAAATATTTATAGGTCAGCTAGATCAAGAAAAGTAGAACTCAAATCTACCGAACGAGACTACCAAATCTTGTCAATCCTAGGTCAGGAAAAGTAGAACTCAAATATACCGGGCGAGACCACCAAATTTTGTTACGTCCACAATCCCCTTGTGGCCAGAGCTGTGTAGATCTTGCTGATAATTCTCGTTAGTCCTAGGGGAGACTTTAATTATTAGTATTTATGTTTCAGTATTACACGAACTCTTCTTATAGTCCTGGGCACAAATTCAGTATTTGTATTCCAACATTTCCTTTCTTGTAAATTATGGTAGTAGATAAATCTTATAGTAATGTATACAACACAATAGGATAGTAACTTGACAAAGAAGCTTCAGTGTAACTGTTGTTGATAGTTTATTTCAGGTGGTATGTTCAATATATACAATATATCTATTATGTACAGTTAGAATAAAATAGTGCAAACACAAACGTTCAAAGGAACATATTTTGAAACTCTCTGTCTTTCAGACAAAACAAATCATTAAATACTATCCGAGTGGTGCAAGGGATAGACCCATTACCAGTAGGGGTGAAAATCATGGTATCATTACAAAACTCATAACAAAAACGATAGGAACTTCCCCTATTAAATAATGAGTCGTTCCCAGACTCTGAGAATTTGAGATCAACACAGAATCCCAGCATTACCTAGAACCTTTCGTTTTCCTACTAAACGTCCTAATATCGCGTGTAGTAAGAAAAGAGAGAGAGAGGAGAATAAACATTGCGTGTTCCAATTCTTGGAAAAACAATATACATGACATACAGTTAAGGTGTTCTTAAGTCCCAATTATTGTCCTGTTTTTTTTTTCAGTTGCAATTTCAACAAATAGAAAGAAAAATTTCAATAAAGCAATTTATAATCATGTCCAAGCCAGTTGTTTAACTTGATTTTTCTAATTGTAGAGAGGACGTTATTTGATGGTCAGGTGTCCAACAGAAAAAGAGTATGGACAGTGGAAGCTGGCTTTAGAATCTCAGACGGCAGACAACACAAAAGCCACTTATGTCAAGCCTGTTCTTAAATCCACGAGAAATCCCAGTAAGGTAACTGTCTTTTTTTTTACATTTTTTAACACTGAGTTTTAGTGCAAAACTGATCGCCAGAGACCAGAGTATTTTACTGCGTCTTTAGCCCGCCCTTTATATATAAGCACAGCTGAAATTCTGGTAAAAGTGGGCACATCTTTGGACTCCTGGGAGTGCAAAATAAAGCTTCCACACTTACCTTACGGTCTCCCATCATTTGAGCTCTTCAGAGCATTCAACAGAGTTATGTAAAATTAACATATTAGAAGAAGAAGAATCCCCAAGGCAATATGGCAAGTTCGTGAGGACATGGCTTTTAAGGTTTTTATGAGATTGTGTGGTTGACACAATAGATATCCACATTTACTTTTCCCCCAGTTTAGTTATATCATACATAGGGGATTGGTAAACTCGGGGTTTGAGTTGAGTTGACAGCCTTAGAGAACATACACCTAAGTGAAAAAAACAACTTGCTTTTAACCTAGACTTGAACTGACTATCTTTGGCCATGATAATTCAATGTCCTATATATTAGCCTGAGAAACTGGAACCTAGTAAGTTTATACAGTTTACTTAAAGTTGATAAAAGCAGCTTATGAAAAATGTTTTTAAATGCATGTCTTTCTGTTTCAGTTTGTTCTTTATTCCTTTATGATTATTTCCCTTAGCATGTGGTTCTCATTGACCTTGGAAGCAGTGCTATTAGGGCTGGTGTCCTTGGAACCCAGGGTAAGTTTTGATTTAACCTTTTCTTTTTGTGACCCTTGACAAGTTATGGAAATAAAATGCTTTACAGAAATTATATATTTTTTGATTTACCTATTAACAGCCAGCTTGCCAGACATTTTCTTCCCAAGCCTGTTGGCGGTGGACAGGGAGACAGGCCAGGTTTCTGCGGTGGGGACGGACGCACTGAAGCCGGATGTGCGGAGTAAATGTAAGATTGTCCACCCAATCCGACCTTCCAACAAAGTTGACCAGGTATGACAGAGTAATACTTTAATCAAATGATAAGTCGCATTTAAAAGAAACATGCAAACTAATACATAGTGTACATATTGCTACTAAATATAACTTCTGACTACAAAACTACTCTAGTGAAAACTTCTAATTTTTACAGATGTTATGATTAAGAAGATTACTTTTCTATAAAAACATATTTTCCATTTTTAAAAAATGTGCAAATTGTTTTATTTTTATTGAATGTTATTTTTGTGGTGGTAAAGAAATCCAGCCCAGCTATGTAGAAACTAGTTTCTGTGCCCTATGGTTAGAAATGTTCAAAGCAGGTGTCGGCAACCTATGGCACGCATGCCAGACTTGGCTCGAAGAGAGATTCTCAATGGCATGTGGAAGACAACCAAAAAGGCAAAATTCATGTCCTTTCTATAATAAATTGAGCACTTAAGCAAGATGGCTTTTAGGTTATAGGTGAGCTGAAGGAATTAGAAATCCAACTTTGGCCCACTATTATCAAAAGGTTGCCGACCCCTGGTTTAACTTTAAAGTACCTTTTTATTCTTGTTATAGGCAGCACTCCTTTATTGTACTGTAAAGCAATGATAAAATATATTTAGTCTGCATGTCCATCAGTTCTTCATTCATTCAGACATCGTGGATAATTTCATACACGTATATCTTCTTTTTTTTCCTATTTTGGATTCTTGCTTGTTTATCAAATCAATCATTAATACAGTAATTTGTTAAAGGCTACAGATGTTACTATCAAATCTAAATCATTTAGGCCTCTTATCATTTTTTACTTTTTCATTTTTCTAAGTATTTTTAAAACTTTTCAATATGTTCTAAAATTCAACATTTGTGCTCCAAATATGAGCCATTTAGTTATATTTGCTACTTTTGGTTTATCTGTTTGTTTGTTTTTTAAAACCTGTATACAGAACATTATAAGACCAGTAAGTTGTCATTTTTTACAGACATTATTTTGTTTTGTTTTAATCATATATCCATTATCCACTACTGTTTGTTTTATTAAAGGCATGTTTTTTTTTATAAAGCAGAAAATCTTTTTTTTTTTAAAGTGCTTTGATCTGACACCTTTATTCTACCTAAGACACCGACACCAAATCCCACCTTGTCATATCACTCCAGCCCCATTCCATGATGTCCTTTTAAAAAAAGCTTCCCCACCCCTCCTTCCCAGCCATCCCCCATCAGGATACCTGGGACATCGCAGTTACCGCAACCTAATACATGCATCTGTATTCCTGGGTTTGGCGGGGGAGTGGGGGGGAAGGCTTGTGTTATTTATTTGGGATATGGAGCAGCATGTCACCTGTCCTGAAAGCCCCCCGCCGTCAGGATGCATAAACATGCTGCATATTACCTCCATGTCCTCCTTGTTCATGTGTCCCCACCCTGGCTGCTGAGAGTGACAGGGCACAAAGGAAATTGAAAAGTTTCCCCATCAGTTTCCAACATGTTGTCCTATCATCCTGCAGCCACATTCTTATGTCTATCTGTTGAATAGCATCTTGGGCAGTTGTTTGCCCTCAAAATGACTAAAAATAGAGTAGCCAGCCATATTCTAAGTACTATGGTTTCCAATGTCCAGGGGGTTCAACCAACCACCGTTTGAACCACCTCATCTCACACACACACACCCCAACCATAAAATTACACTTTCACCCTCCCTCAACACAAAAACATAATATTTTATATTTCACACACAATGAAGCCAGGATTTGTATTGTGTAAATTGAAGGTTCAAAGAAGAAAGTGGGTCCCTTGGTATAGGTGGTTTGTGGTTTGAATTTGACCATAAGAAAAAAAATGTGAAAGCAGTTGATCAACTCCAGTCTCCTAAAAAAAGGTTGTATGAACCAGTCAGGATAAGCCAACAACTTAGCATTGTTTAAAAGCATTATCAAAATACAAGTTAGGGCTTTAAACCTTGGACAAGCATCAAACACAAAATTTCTCTGTTTTCAAAAAGGAGCATCTGTTTAAGATAAGATAAAATTATATCAGCGTTATCTATTGCCAACACAATAATCCCATCTGTACATATTCAAACAATTAATCATGGAAGTGAAAAGCAAGAGGAAATGATTAATATCTTGTTTTTTTTTTTATTGTTTTTTTTTTCTTGCACAAAAGCTGACAAAACAAGATGAAAAATATTTATTTAAAATGTTTAAAACGTGAATAAATATGTGGAGTTAGTGAAGGACACCTTTAAGTCCCATCATTTTTTTGTGTTCTAAAACTAATTTGCGGCTACTAAGCAAACATCCAGAAAAAAAAATTTTAATACTTAAACTACATATTATTTTACACACTGTCAGACATTTAGATTTGTCGCACACATAGGCTACTATTTGGTTTTTGTATTTTCTGTGAAGTTTAGGAAAACTTTGAGAATTTAACAATTTTACATTTTGATTTTAGAGTAAGAACCTTGTTTTAATTAGCTTAGCAGGGCATTCCTATTCACAAATACCAAAAAGCCAATCTGTTGGTACATTCCACTACATGCTTTTACCTTAGTTAGCATTGAGATTTTAAATGCAACAAGGGAGGCAACAAATTCAAATACTATGTTTCCCTGCGCCCAGAAGATTTATCCCCCCCAGCGTTCCCCTCCCCTAAATCATTTTTTTACATTTAAACAAAATGCTTTTTTCATTTCTTGCTCTGAGAAAATGCGTTAAAGTGTATGCTGATTGCTGATCATATATATCCAAATAAATTTAAAAATTAAATTGTCATTTTATAAGATAACATGCAAGCACGATTTCTTTTATTTGCTTTTGATGGAAAATATCTTTATCATCTTGTTAAGTACATTCATCTTTTCTTATTTATCATCTCTACAGGTTCAGGTCTATGTATAATATTACTGCATTGATTTTTCTTTACTGCTCAATATTTAGTTTGTGTATTTATATGAAAACTATAATTTGGACTTTAGTTTAATTAATGCAATATATAATATGTATTGTGGAAAGTAAAATAATTAAACTTGACAGTAAATATTAAAATTTTGGCAATGATTTCCAATTCTGGAATTAAGTCAACAAATGACATATTTTATAAGCGCAATTCATAACAATTAGTTTTCAAATGTGCTTTTACATTGGCAAGTCAGTTATATTTCATGTTTAAATTTATCTTATCAATAAATCATCCAACTATTGTGTATTGATTGGTATTGGTATCCAAATCTTTTTATGTATGCAACCATCTTGGCCAAGCAAAAAAATAGTTTTAATAATACTTCAGAAAAATATGTTGGAATCAAATATCATTGATTGTATATTTTTTTTATAAACATAAGCAGTACATATTATACAATTTAAACTAAATACTATTGATAGGTTTATTGTAAAAGTAAAAAATGTAGTTTTTAATGTGCTAGTTCTAATTTGAATAAAAGAATTGAATGTTTCATGAAACTGAGCTGACACCAAATGTGTTTTAATTTTTTTTTCAGTTCAACATAGAGCTCCAGTACATGGGTCCTGTGTTTAAACATGTCTTCAATCAGCTCAACATACAGCCAGCTGACTACTGGGTAGGTCTTGTTTCTGGAACTATATGCAGGCTTAGGAATGTAGTGTAGAATAAAACACAAAAGTCTAAATGTATCATACCAATGTTAATACCGGCTGGTCCTGCCCTTAGTTCACCAGACTGTCAACCGACATACATTCCGTCGACCGACCCCTGCCGGCCTGCCGGAGTTTTGGGCCTAGTGGGCGTAATAATCTTCTATCTAGAACATAGGTTCTCAAGCTTTTTCGGCTCTGCGCCCCCTTTTACAATTTTGTTATGCTCACCGCCCCCATTTTTTTTTGCGCTTACTTCCCCCGTCCCTCTGGAAGTTAAAGGGTCAATATAGTTTCCGCAATTTTTTTTAGGCCAACCAGATTTGTGTGCTGATTTATTATCTTTAAAAAAACTGAAAAGGAAACATAGTGTAAGAATTAATAGATAAAAAAAATTGCCTAAACAAGAGGCTTAAAAAATCAATATTAACGTGAATTGTTTGCCTGGTGTATTGCTAGTAGTTTGTCTATATTTAATTTGTTTAAATTGTGGTTGCAAAAGTCTTATGTCTCCGCATGTCACTATTTGCAGCTTGTCTTGTTTTTCTTTTTTGACAACCACATGGTATTAGCATAAAATCTACTTTCCACAAAAAAGGTTGATAAGAATGAATACAAAATTGTTGTGGAAACTCACAGACCTGGAGAAACTGATTGATTTTCGCCCAAAGAATCGCATTTGCTTTTCAAAAAACTCAAGCACCGAATCCAAGTCTCATACATTATATTTAAACGGTCATCTTTTGCTAACCAATGCACCTCTGTGTGCAGTAGCCATCGCTTGTAGTCCTCGTCAATGTGTGCAGTAGCCATTGCTTGTAGTCCTCGTCAATGTGTGCAGTAGCCATTGCTTGTAGTCCTCGTCAATGTGTGCAGTAACCATTACTTGTAGTCCTCGTCAATGTGTGCAGTAGCCATTGTTTGTAGTCCTCGTCAATGTGTGCAGTAGCCATTGCTTGTAGTCCTCGTCAATGTGTGCAGTAGCCATTGCTTGTAGTCCTCGTCAATGTGTGCAGTAGCCATTGCTTATAGTCCTCGTCAATGAACAATATTTATTTTGCCATACAATAAAGGCAATAAATGCCTAGTCAAAGACATAACTAGAAAATTATAAAATTGGCAAACAATAAAAGATTAGATTGAGACAATAATAGTATCACAGATATTAATAATAAATTAATTTAAGGTATCAATGCAAAGCTATCTTTAAAAAATCATTGAATGCATTACTTATTTGTGAACTGCTGTAATATTGCAGTGAGCTATGCAGACAATCACCAAGAATTTTAGTAACTAAATGTTGTCACACAATAGACAGCCAACCCATCTAAAATAGACCACTTTTTAAACTACAACATCAATCCACTATAAGTCATACCCTCGCCGCTGGAGGAATTTCTTTTACACTTAAAAGTCTTCTAGTACAAGTTTAGTAGCCTAATAGATTTTTATACTTATATATTTTTTCAAAATGGGCAAATTTTCTATTTTTTTTTTACTCAAATAAACGTAAGCTAAAAGTAAAGCTTGATTGTCTGGTAGCGTGGACTCATCCAGTTATACTCAAATCAACGTAAGCTAAAAGTAAAGCTTAATTGTCTGGTAGCGTGGACTCATCCAGTTATACTCAAATGAACGTAAGCTAAAAGTAAAGCTTGATTGTCTGGTAGCGTGGACTCATCCAGTTATACTCAAATCAACGTAAGCTAAAAGTAAAGCTTGATTGTCTGGTAGCGTGGACTCATCCAGTTATACAGAAAATTGTGATGTCTTAAGGTAACCTCACAATGTACTCTAAATAAGAGATGTTAAAACCTTTTTTTTTTTCAAAACCGGTTTTTGGTTCAATAAAATGGGTTTAAAACCGGATTTTGGATCCCCCCCCTTGCAACGTCTCAAGTCACAGGCTGGAAAAGTCAAATGTGCTTATTTTTGTAGGTATATTTGAAAAATAGTTCAAAATTAATTAGTGTTTGCAGGGCATTCAAAAGGTTGATTTGTGTGAATACATTGATACAATATGATTTTGTACACTTTACCATAAAATTCTTTAGAACTAAAAAAATCTGGGCTGATTCATTAAACCGATAATATCTTTTAATAGTCATAATCAAATTTCCGATTATCGTTGACCATAATATTAAGAAACACATGAAGAGGATGACGATGTTAATGCAGGATGCTTCGTACGCAGATGCATACGCATTCCAGTGGCACCGCTCCGGCTTCTTTGTTGGGAACATATTTTACCCTGAGCCGTCGTTAAAGACTTTTTTCAATATTTTTTCTACTAGCCATATCAAAATTGTTTTTCTATAAACTTAAACAAATATAATTTATCATCGAAGTGAATATGAGAGAAATGACAGTTTTAAAAGGAATAGTTACCAACAACACACCGTGGACTTAGACTTGTAAAATAATGTATTGAAAGGTTTCGCGTAGCACCAATCAAAAGAATTTGTATTTAATAGTGGCGTTAATAAAAAAGCACAGACGCCGTGTCTAGCCGAATTGTTCAGGGTCACAGGAAAAGACTAGTTTGCATCTCTCCATTGTGTACATCAAAGAGGAGCGCACATCTAATAGATGAGCCAAAAAGTAAAAAGATTCATGTTAATTGTAACTATAACTTAACATTTGGTTTGATGTTGTTTTTATCGCAAGCCATAGTTGGTATTTGGAAAAAAAGAAACACAATATCTAAGACCAAATAGTGTTAGTGAGGCATTTCAAGAATGATTTTGCGTGAATCTAACATTATTTATCAAAAATATTTTCATCAGAAGTAAAAAAAAAAAGTTTTGACACTTGAAGTAATGATTACCTTTCAACCAACAAACCCAAATCCGGTTTTGAAAATCAAAACCAATTTTCAGTTTCAAAACCAGAATCCGGTATTTGGGTTTTTGTTTAACATCCCTACTCTAAATCAGGGGTTGGCAACCAAAGGCACACGTGCAGAGCGATTTTCAATGGCACGCAAGAGACCTCCAGAAGGTTTTTTTATTGATAAAACAACATTTTTCGGTTCTAAATGAGGAAAACTGACAGTTGAAGACAGTGTTTCTGACACATTTCAGTGAGTTGGCCTTTTAGAAATATACAAAGGCTACAAGATTAGTTATGAGGAATCCATTTTTAACATCAAAAGTGAGTTCAACTCACTGAACATTTACAAGGACCACTCGAATGGATTTGCATTGAAACTAGACATATCGTGAAGTGAAATCAATTTCAAAACATTTAACTATATGCACATCCCTATGTTAAAGAAAATATTAATATAGATAGTTGGGATTTTTCAGAAGTACATCGAAGCACTCAAAGCGGAGTTTCAAAGGCAGGACTTTCAAATAGATGGACTCATTTTTTCATACCACACCAAGCCTAACTGGTTTAATATTACTACAACCTTCTTAGATGTAGATATATTTTAAGTGCAGGAATATTGGCGATTTAAAAAAGAAGCAAGTTGAATTTTAAACATTAAAAATATGGGCATCCAAATGTGCCCTTTTGTGGAAAAAATCCGATAGGAAGCTGCGTAGGAAAGTCAACTGCTAGGCATTTGCTCCTTTACTTTCAGCTTTTGGTTCAACTTACACAATTGAACAGCTTTTATCACACATCAAAGCTGTTTTAAGCATACAAAGAGGTTACCTACACTTGACCGCTCATTAATAATTGATACATTTAAATGAGTTTTTATGCTCATCTTATAATTCATTGTAAAAGAAATTTATTTGTATTATTAATTTAGAAATATAAGAGACTTATTTAATAGCACTATATTATGTAATTTCTGTAATTATTAATTTTTTAAATATAAACTCCTTAAATGGACAAATAATTAATGCAAGAAATATTTATTTACAACTGTTTAACATAAATTATTTTAATCCTCTAATAATTAAATCTTGTTATGCATACTATAAAGTTGAATTTATATAAAGAAATAATAATTAGTCAGTAATATTTCTAATATTACAAAACAGAACTTGTTTGGCATGACTATTGGATCAAATGTGGAAACAGTTTTTAATTCAAGGGAGATAATTAGCCCATTTCATTTGAGCTAATATTTCTGTTTTTTATTTCTTTTATAAAAAAATAAATGGCTTACAATTTATTACTTTGAAATGATCGAACTGTAAAAAGTATTTAGTATTTAAAAATTATATAAATATTATATGACTAAAAATGTATATGTATATTTTCAAACTTTACATTAACTACTCAGTTTGTATGATTACTAGGTATCTATTCTACTTAATTAATCATTGGGATCCTATGTGGCATATCTTTTCCATTATGATTACTCTGTATCTATTCCGCTTAACAACATTAGTTAATCTTTCCGGTTAAAATTGAAAATAAATTTAAGGACATCTCAGTTAAACTGAGATCAAAATATCATTAATACTAGAAGACCTGAGGGCGACAGGGATAGAACCCGCAACATGTCGGTTGATAGTCCGGTGAACTAACCACATGACCAGGCGGCCGCAAACCATACTTGTTTAATACTGACCCCTACTTGTTAGAAAAGTCATTGCGATTCCTATTTCTTATTAGTATCATAATATGTAGGCAAACTGTTGGGGGATATCAGATATTTAGCAGCACTTGCGTTTACATCACATATCCAAAAAACTAATGGATTCAAATAGCTGAGGTGTTCAAATTATATCAGGTACGTTTCTACCGCCCACTTGCCCTTCACTGCCCCCCAATCGTCTTGGGAACGTCAGTGCCCCCCTAAAGCTTCGCATACTTGCGACCAAATGTTAAAATTAGTTGAGGCAGTTACTTAGTTGTTTTTTTTTATTCTGTCCAAAAATATTCCTGGATTGAACCAAACAAATAGAAATTTAGTTGCATAAAAGTTTAAAGAAGAAACCTTCCTTTATAAGATAAGATGAGAAAAGATTGCTTTATTGATCCAAATGAATGGAAAATTGACTTGATTACATAAATTCCGTCTTTCAGCATACCTAAAACAATATTAAAGAACCATTTGTACTCAAACACAATAGACATTCACGCACACTATCATACCATTTATCATACAAGAAAAAAGTAGGCCTATTATGTGACTTGCTTGAGGATAGCCTCCTAGTACAACAGTGCAAGGGTTATTCAACATTCTCTGTGACCTAATGTAAAGTGCTGGTAGATTGACGGAAATATACAAGTCCTGTTCCAGGCTTAACTGAAATGAATGGTACGCAATGGATGGCAGTGTAAAATGTTTGAACGAGGATGAAAAAAATGTGTGAAAAGTAATATCCTAGCTTACCTTATCAGACAGTATATAGTCATTTAATGATAGTCTATAGAACAACTTTTAATGTGATCCCTAGTCCACAAAGTTTAGATAACCGACATATTCATTTATTACTGCAAATTTGTTTATTCTTGTATCAGGTGATGCTCAGCACCCCACAGAACCTGGCCGACTCTCTGAAGAGGGGTCTGATGGAGCAGTTGGTGGACAAGCTGAACGTCAAGGGTGTCTGCATGGTGCAGCAGTCCCTGCTGTCCCTTTACTCTTACAAGGCCACCTCTGGCATCATTCTGGACATGGGTCATCGGATTGAGGTTCTACCAATATTTGAAGGTGAGCAGTATGCATGCAAACAAATTTTATTGAATCTGTTGGAGTGAGTTTTCTTTTTTTGTTTATGACCCTAACTAAACCCATGTATCCAGATGTTTTACTTTGTTGAGACTAACCCTTGGATTCTTTTAGGCTAGTTTAATGAGTATTTTCAACTGGCTTTCAAAATTTGACTCAATTGAACCCCAACACCACACATATCTACTATGGTACAATTGAAAATTAGATCAAATACATCTATTTTGTAATCCTGTCTATTTTAAATTTAGGAATCTTTTGAAAGCATTGAATTACATTTATATTTTTAGTTTAGAAATTGTGGTATTAATTTAAATGTTCTTAAGAAAACATTAGATAACATTTTGGATTACATCAATTTTCTAATCCTACAAGAATTGTATAGTAGTCTTAGGAAACTATGATGTAAAGTTATATGTATAACGTATAGGGTTGCATATGTGGTATTTGTAAATCTCAGATGTGATTGCCTGGCTCTTTATATATCTAAATACCTTGACATTTCATCCTACACTGACATATAGCTGAAACATTGTTGCTTGTTGCCTCAGGTTTTGTCATTGAAGGTGGCGTTGCCCGTTGTCCCTATGGTGGCCAGAAAGTCCAGGAGTCCTTGACCATCTCTCTCCTGGAGAGCAACTACAAGTTCACCAGTGTGACTGAACAATGGCTGGTCCGGTACATTATGGAACAGGTGGGCAGGGAACAGGTGGGCAGGGAACATTCGACTCTTGTCAGTGCAGGATAGCCTTAGCCTGGGTTGCTCAGCCAAACAAATGAACAATTTTTAAGTTATCCTCTCTTTTCATTCTTTGTGGCAGTAATACCTTTGGAAGGCTGATTGACCCTGTTCCTGTCATTCCATTGAGCTGAAACTGTACCCATATTTTAGTTGCTGCTGACAACACATTCTATTAAATTTTAAGAACCAATTCCAATCCCCAATCAGTATTTCCTGTTTTTGTAAAGGAAAGAAAAAGGTAGAGTTAATATTAAATGGTTTGGGAAAACTACGAAGCTTTAGGAAAGATTGTAAATTTCACTTAAACTAGACTATGCACTCAAAGCATGAAAAATACCATTTTCTTAAAATAGCCAATTACCATGGTAGTTAAGTTGAGAAATCATTGCCCTAATAAAACTCCCACCATGTTTTTCTATTAAATAAGTACTTAGGCTAAAACCATCCTCAAAATTTTTTTATTATTTGGGACTAGCTATCTAGCCTCCAGTGAACATTAAGCAATTTCACACATGCCTGTGAAATTATTTTCGCAAATTTTTTAAAATAAACTTTAAGAAACATTTGGTATTTTTGTTTATGAATTTAGAGTAAAACTCCCGAGGGTGTACATTTAAAAGTTTGGACAGAAAAAAAAAATTGCATTGAAGGAGTTTTACAAGCAGCATTGTTTATCAGGGTTGTTTTAATATTTGTAAAAAAAATGCTTATGTCCAGGAGAAATATTTTCCTGCTTACTGCATGCTGTAATGTAACTTGACTGTAAACCTGTTTGTCCCACACAGTCCTGCTATGTGGCCATAGACTTTCAACAAGAACTGGAATGGTGCAAGACCAAACCTGATACTCTCAACACAAGTGTCAACCTGTCCAAGTTTCATTTACCAGATGGAGCCTACCTGTAAGTGAACTTGTGGAGAAGATTATTGCTACCTATGCTCATGAGCAAATTCAAGATTTTGTTCCGGGGGGGGGGGGGGAGGGAAGGATGGGGGCTGAAATATCCCCATGACAAATATTTACCAAATTTTGTTGAGAATCAATATTTAAAAAATCAGTTAAAATCTTATTTTCAAAAATGTTAGAAAGGATCTTAGCCCAAAACCTTTTGTAGGGTGGCAGAGATTTAATGGTGGCATGGATAGAACCCAAGTTGTTGTGTTGACAGTTGGGAGTACTAACCAAAAAGGAAGATGCATATTCTAGTATAGGTCTAACTAATGTTTTCTTTAATTGATAAGTCCTATACAGAAGATGCATATTCCAATATAAGTCTTACTAATGCCCATTAGTTAAAAATTGTTTTAATTGCAAAAATTTCTTCTTTTTTTTAAATCTAATGTCTTATTATAATTTTAAATTATTGCTTCTTCAATATATCTTTATAATATATATTTGTTTATGTTAGCCTTTAGTTTTTACAATGGTTTGTCTGGTCCTCTTATGTCCAGGAGTGTCCAGCATGACATCAGTAGATTTAAAAGTCCGGAGGGTTTCTTCAACGTGGACATGTGGGAGCTGGACTACCCAACCATTCACAAACTCATTCACCAGGCCATACAGAGCTGCCCGATGGACAACAGGAGACACATGTGGAGGTATGCAGCTTTCTCAAGCTAGTTTTTTTTTTTAACACAAGAGTTCGCTTTTGGAAACGTGTGCAAGTAGTTAAAACATGTTTGATTTTTTTCTTAGCTTCTTTTGTCCCTTCCACACTGAAATCCCCTTGTACACTATGGCTACAGAAACTGGTGAATGCTGCTTCACTAACCCTATTGACCAACATGACTGGTGAATGCTGCTTCACTAACCCTATTGACCAACATGACTGGTGAATGCTGCTTCACTAACCCTATTGACCAACATGACTGGTGAATGCTGCTTCACTAACCCTATTGACCAACATGACTGGTGAATGCTGCTTCACTAACCCTATTGACCAATATGTTTATCTGAGCTTTGGAACAGATTGTCTTTGTATTTCAAGTAACAAAAGCACATATTTAATAACACATTATATGAGCAAGCTAAGTAAATTAAAGGAAGTAAATTATTTTTACTTGTGAATCTTTCGAGTATATATTTATAGGTTACAACAGGCTTAACTCCCATGTCTGATTACTTTGATGGTTTAATAAGTTACATATGTGTCATATATTAAAATACAGTAATTTACATACATGTCATATATCAAAATACAGTAATTGACATATATGTCATATATCAAAATACAGTAATTTACTAATAAATTCAATTTG
The DNA here is from genome assembly GCA_949126835.1 of Anisus vortex. Taxonomy (NCBI): domain Eukaryota; kingdom Metazoa; phylum Mollusca; class Gastropoda; family Planorbidae; genus Anisus; species Anisus vortex. The sequence goes on from OX421496.1 coordinate 39,031,938, forward strand.
GGGGGGGGGGGGGGACTATTCTATCAAATGGTTTTGCCAGCCTTCATGTCGCAGCCTGTACAGTTGTGGTTGTTTTGGTGGTATAGGAAAAAAGCCCTGGGTGCTATTCTTAAAAGCTATCTGGTTCAAATCCTATTCAATGCTGGTACATATTTCTAAATAATTAGAGGCTTAACCTGAATTAAACAGACTGAGTTGTATGGAGAGCTCAGTGTAAAGGTGCCTGGGTGTTATGCGGGCCACACAATCACCTTGTATGTAACGACTAAGTGAACTCTGATTCTTTAGCTCAATAGACAAAAAGGTCTTTATGTCTTCTAATTAATTTTAATCAAATCTTTTTGTATAATCTGAAGACAGACCTGGGTTGATACCTGGATAATCTCGTTTGAGATACATTGATGTAGGGGCAATAATTTAACACTGGATTAGTAGTGCGTCTGTCAGGATCCTCCCTGGAAAAGAAGATTTAGACGTGTATTTTTGTATGTTTGTCTGTCCCCCCCCTCCCCCAGGTGTCCAAATGATAGTTTATGTCTCATAACTTCATTAACCCTTGTTCACTCCTATCAGGGCCGTCTATCTGAGCGGTGGAGTCACAATGTTGCCAGGCTTCGCTGAGAGGCTGGAGAAGGAGTTAACCAAACTTGCCCCACCTGGTGTGCCAGTCGAGGTAGGTGTTAGTTTAATTAAGTTATCTTTAATTTTTTGGGTCATTATATTGTGTTTTTCTTTACCTTATCTTGTATGTTACAGACTCTCCTTCTATGAAGAAGATTTTTGCATCCTACGCTTATCCGCGGTTTGAGTCTAGTCCTGCATTTTGATTAGTGTTTTAAATTATGCTGCATTCTGGTTTTCCTGGTTAGTTCAGGCAACCCATTCCATGCCCGGAAGCCACCCTGGAAGAAAGAGTACTTATATGCATTTGTTCTGGCAAAAGGAATAAGAAAAATGTTTTGTTGTCCTTTTGTTTATCTGAGCATTGTAATAGGTTGTTATTGTGCTGTATTTCTAAGTTAGAATTTTATGCATTATGTATTACAAGCTAAATTGCCCAAGGAAAAAATTACTTAGATTTATAGTCAGATACGCTAACCACTCAGCTAGAGAAGACATACCGGAAGCGAGATCACAAAAGTAAAATATGAGAGAATACGGTCACGTGTACTTTGAATTAACCAATGAGGATAGGAATCCACACACACTGTCTACTTTATATAAATAGATTACTACCTTTTTCTTTGCCCCTCTGCCCTCTAATGTTAACTAGGTTTAGTGATCTAACTATTTGTGTTACTCTTGTCAGTTCTGAATATTTGCTATTAATGAAGCTTGTTCTCTTAACAGCAACAATTTAAAAAGGAAAAACTTTTCTGGAATAGTTTAACTTGAAAGATGTGTGTTTTCATTCTTCTCAGGTTCATGCTGCCCCGCAGAGATACCATAGTGCCTACATTGGGGCCGGTGCCGTGGCACTCATGCCCCAGTTTGAACAGATGGCAGTGTCCAGGGAGGAGTGGAAGAGGGAAAATGTCCGGTCTTTTAAGAAATGGCAGGCTCCGACCTCCTGATCCACTCCTGCTGACCAACCTGAAAGATTTCCTCCTGATGCAGTGCATCTGATTACATGACTATCTAAACTTACATTCCTACATGTTAACATATTGATGAATAATTGCAGTGTTTTTTTTTGTACATGTTATTATGGAATCATAATAAGTTATTGTAGCCATAATATACTCTCAAACCTGTGTCAATGAAGCCTGTTGGCCTTAAAGCTGTTGAGAAACATAAATTAAATCACAGCTTGAGTGAATTGCATTCCCACAGTTTTATATCCTGTATAATTGTATGTATACACCCAATATAGGGAGGTCAACACTTAGTGGATGTTTTGTTCCATTTAACAAAAATTGAGGACTCCATCATTCTTCACCATCCTCAGGGAGTGAGTCAACCAGAATGGAACGCCCCCATTGGGAGCCCCCCCCCCCCCCCCCCCCCCAAAAAAAAGGGGGCCAGCCCCAAACAAATTTTTTTTTCCTCATAACTTTCTGGAATTACGAAAGATTTTTTTTTCCATTATCTTTCTAGACGGTATCTTTTGTAGGTCTTTTCCAGTGTAGAATGAAAATAGAAATATCGTAGGTTGGTAAAACAAGATAGGGAGAGACAAGTGGAAAAATGGCCCTGGGATGCCACAACGGCTGATTTTTACAAACATATTTTTTGATGCCATAGTGTTGTGTTTGTTTCTTGTTAATCTGGGTGACAACTCTTTGTTTAGTTTTATTTGGACACAAATACCACGTCCATACAATCAGAAAATTAATTTAGTCTGCATTTAAATTATTCAGGTTTTTGTTATTTAATTGTTTTTTGTTGTTTTTTTGTGAAAAATGTAACAAAATATTTTTTACTTTGATGTCCGGTTCCACTATATTGGTCAGCAGTACACTGACATATATATATATATATTTGTATACTTATGTATACATTATACTTTGTTGGTATATCCAATACATTCCATTATTATTTATTTATGTGGCTATTTATTTAGGCCACTGTAGCATTAACATTCCAATGCATCTTACCCAATGTTGTTATTGGTCATGTGACCACGGCTGAGCATATTCTCTTCACTGGTCAACAAACTCCAGCAGTATCATTATCACCCATGGAGGGCTCTGGCCTGCCTCACCACCTCCATCCATTGTCTTCTTTTTCCAGGCCTGGACCCCAATCTGTCGCAGATCCATTGTCCAACCATATCAGTCTGGATATGCCTTTAGATCGTTTTCCTCCGGGGTTATGAGTATATAAAACTCCCGCATTATGGCTTTATATAAAAATAAAGTTCCTTTCCCAAACCCCCCCCCCCCCCCCCCCCCGAGAATTTTTTTTACTTCTGGTTTTATTAGGTGGTTGAGTCTGAGCTCACCAGTGTTAGTAGCCACGACATAAGAAGGAATTGTGTGGCTTTATCAAGGATTTGATTTGAATCCTGTTAGCTGTGTATAGCCTATATTTGTGGTTCCCAATTCTCTTGCCTGACATGTGACATTTAGGGAGTCGAAACACCAGTGGGTACCTAACTTCCCTCTGTATGGTCCACCAAGGCATTAATGCTTAAGATAATAGAATTGTGTGGTGTGAAGGTGTGATTTTGTAATGGCCAATTGGATGCTGTTTTATCCTGAGGCCGTTGTAAAGGTGTTACATCCCAAAGAATGTCTAAATGGAACTTTTTCTTGTAGTTGCCCCATTTCTTAAATTGAATCATTCAACATGATCCATTGGTTACGATTCACTCAGTTTCATTCACTTATCCTTTAATCCAAACATTCACTACCTTCACTACATTTGATCCCCATTTATTGGTTGAGGCTTTAGAGGCAGTCATTCTTTTGCTGGGTCCACCAACTTAAACTACACACGCAAACAAACAAATAAACCTTATTATATTGTTTTTATAAATCATGCAAATAATATAATATAGCTGTGGTGCTTGTCCTTCATCAGTTGCCTCAAGGCTTCAGTCCCATTAAACCATACTACATGATAGTAAACTATAATATTAACTGTATTTTGGCTTTATATATGTATATATATGTTTTTTTAAACAAAACGGTGTGACATAATTTTTGTATACATATATCTATGTTTATATTTATGTATGAAGTATGTTATTGGCTTTTTTTCACATTTTTTCTAATTCCCTATATAAGGCTGTAGCTTTTTTTTTTTTTTTCTTTCTTTACTCACGCACATTTCAACATTCTTACTCACCTTTGTTTGCATGAATGACAAAAATCATTTTTCTGACACCCGCATAAAGCACTGATAAAAAAAAATGTTAACATTACAATCTGCACATTTCCTGAGTTCAGTGTCAGGGCTGAAAATAAATGCATTTTAAGTAAAACAGATTTGTAGGTGGCAAAATAATACCTTTATATTTTTATGTCACTTGCCTATATATAATATGTGTATGTAGCCCCTGACATATGCTATATGCTTAAAAGAACAAACCTGCTCCACTAGTTAAAATAAAAGGTTTTATCCCAGCTACTAGATGGACAAAAGGTGGTATGGGATGGCTAAGCTGAAAAAGCTGGGTTCAAATCCAGGCTAAGATTGAATGTGAAAATTTGTTATCACCGTGAGGACGTCCTTGTATACTTAACTTTAATAGTTCCCCTCACATAGTGTACTGGCTGGGACTCTGGCCAATCAATCTCTATTTATTCATCTCATATGATACGTATTCACATTCCCCTTAGGGCTAAAACCTTCTACCAGACTTGTAAGTTAACTTATAATCTTATGATATGATTGATTTAATTTAGTGTTTATTACAAAATCTGTTTGAATTAATGGATGAGTTGAGAGAAATTTTCTATTTTGGTGTTGTGAAACTTCCAGCTTCTTGTTACAATATGATGCCTTTCTGGTTCAGGTCACTTGCCTATATTTCAACATTCCTTAATTGATGTGCCTCTGAATATTTAGTTCTTTCTTTGCATTCCATGATTGTCAAGTTGTACATAGGCTAGTGATTACACTTGAACCTATTGCTTACCATATCCTGTTTATATTTCTCTAAAGGGTGAACAAAATGTATTTCATTCCATGCATGATTGTAACATAAACACATTCCATGATATACTTTTTACAGGGAAACTTTTAATATTTGTGTTATTTTTGTGTTAATTGTTTAGTTGAAATAATAAGAAATATATTTTATTGCTTTGTAAGGCGTAAGGCCATTGACTTTTTCTCATCCTGTTAAGTTAAGATAAGATTTCTTTATTGGTCCGAACAAATGGACATTTGTTTTGATTACAGATGTTTTGTCCTTCAGCATATTTTAAACAATATAAAAGAATTATTTGTACTCAAGCTAAACTTATATTCTTGTGGTGTGCACTGGTCTGAGGATAGATCATTATACTGGGACTTTAAGGGTCCTAGTTCAAATCCTGGTAAAAGCCAATTGTACCTCAATCCTCCAAGTACTGATTGTTTACCTAAGATAGAAGCATACATTTACTTCCTCTTTATACACAGCTTGAAAGTTCTAATTGGGAAAATCAGGTAACCAAATTTTTATTGATATATTTTTAGGATATAATCACACCAAGAGCAACCTCAGAACTGATATACATCAGGGCTCTAAGGGATGATTACATCTCATACTGTCAATACAGTAAAGCGTTCTAGTCTGACATCTGTTGACAAAAGCAAATTCAGCCAGCCGCTCACTCCGCTAGGAATGTAGTTTTTTTTTCTTTTGTTTAAATACTGAAAAAAATTAATTTGCTTTGATGTCCTGGACTAATCAAAACTGGCTAGCCCAAGTTGTATGGACCAAAATATTTACATAGGCTTATTTGTCTTCTTTTTTTTTTTCTAATTCATATTCACCTTCACCTATCCGTTGGAATCGTTGGGTCACCATTTATGGAAAGTTGGACAATTGTATGCCATTCGTCTCAGTCCTGCACCGCCCTCTTGGAATCCACAAGAGACAAGCCAGTCCGCTCCTTTATGTCATCCTCCAAATCGTCTCCTGCCTGCCTGCCTCTCTTTCTTCCACCATACACTGTACCCTGCAGGGTGGTTTTCGCCAGGCCTTCGGATCTTGCCACATGCCCGTACCATATGATTTTTATTTTGCATTTAATGGCGCTGAGTAGATCCTCGAGGTTGAGGGCAGATGATGTTGGTGATTCACTAATTCATATAGCTCTCTATTTTTAAAAGATACATTTATCATCATGTAGTTGTGAAGTACAAAAAACTAGATTAAATCTTTATCAGTATGCAGTGTATGAGAATTATCACTTGTAACTTGAGCTCATTCATTGTTTGAACCATCAGATCAAAATATATATTTTTTTATTATGTCTTTGCAATATTTTGTCTGTCTCCTTTCCCATTTATATACTTTAACTGGGTCACTTCTCTGTTGTTTGTTTACTGGTGCTTTATCATTTGGGAATTGCCAATGTTATTTTTTGTATCATTATTGTGTATTGATTATAATTCTTTATATTCAATTATTTTACATGCAAAACAGTTTTCCTTTTATTAAAATATTATATCAATTATTTTAAATGGCGTTAATAATAATATAATATAAAAATTGTAATAGAAAACAATGGCATTGACAGCCAGTTTAAGATGACCTTTAGTCGAGTTAAAATTAATTGTTGTTTAGCTGATAGTGAACTTGTCAAACCCATGTAGTGATGATGTTTCAATGAACTGAATTACCTCCCTCTATACTGATTACCTTGGTTGTGTAGTTTCTCAGCATCCATGCTTTAAGTTTATTCAACATTGTAAATGTGTTGGTTTTTTTTCTATGTTTGTCCATACATAACTTGTCTGTACATTTCCCCCAGATCTTGTGTCCATCATGTTACACATATAAAGTAAAAGCCAACAATGGTTTCATAATGAATATATATTTTATATTAATATAGGCCTAATAGTAACAATATAGTTATATATTTTTTTTTCTTATTTTTACATCCACATGGGTTGTTTACTTTTGTGTGGCCATCAAGATTTTCAAGGTAATGTTTTAGTTCTTCTTGAAATCATTGACTTGTTGATTCATTCCATTGTTACAACAATTTGTACTTCTGAATTGTCTTTTCTTGTTTTCTTTTTTTTTTTTCACCTGATGGTTGTTGTTGTTTGTTTGTTTTTGTTTAGTTTTTTTTATATTCTTTTTTAAACAATATTTTTGTTCATACAATAGTTACGAGTATGTCAAATACAGGGTTCTGGAATCGGTAGATAAATGTTCCGACTCCTCAGTTTTTTTTACTTCCGACTCCCAGACTCCGACTCCCAGACTCCGACTCCCCGACTCCGACGCCCCTCTGTATTAATATGCGAATGTATTTTGTATATACCTTGAAGGAAAGAAAGGCAAAATACTTGTCATTACCAAAGGACTACTGGCTGGGAAGCCAACAGTCTACTGTATTGAACAGTTTAAGTCATTAGTTATAACTTTTTGTGAATTGGGACATTTAAACTTGCTCTTTTTTTTAAATTCCAATCTAAATTTAGTAGGAGTCTGTGCATTGTTTGCCGACTCCAATTCCAAGTACCCAAAATTGTCTCGACTGCTCGACTCCGACTCCACAGCTCTGGTCAAATAATAAAAAAAAACATGTGGGCATAGATTTAACCCTTATACTTATATTGACAACAAGATTAAGAAAATCACAGTAGTAGATCTTGGAGAATGTATTTCATGAAGAATTCAACATTTTCAGTCCAGGGCTAGAGAGAGTTTTTAAATGGTAAACTGAGAAAAATTATGTTAAGAAATATAGCTACTGGTGTAAGATAAATGTAACAACTGGGCTGTAACATGCAAAAGCATTTTAATGGCTATAATAAAGATATTTTATATGACCCTGGTATATATTTGTGTATTAGCTCCTCTAGCTGCAAGCAGTTTTACAAATGTAACAGGAAAATTTTGCTCTGACATGTGTTGTTGTTATTGTATTTCACAATGTTGTCTAATTCACTTAGTCTGAGAATCCTTAGTTACTGTAGAGGTTAGCTATTTAGTTTACAATAAGAAATATTGGCTTCATCAGTTTGTTTGTTTGTTTAATTCAATTTATACATCTTTTGTAAATGATACTATCTACCTGTAATGTAATACTTTGCATATTATTATTAAATTAAATGTGTATATTTATAAAAGAAATCACAAGATTTTAATTGTCTTTGTCAGTCTGACCATATAATATAGCTAGGTAAACATAATAAGTCATTTGGCTAATGAGAATACTCATTGAAAGTAAAGAGGAAAGTATTCCTTTTAGAACAGTTGGGCCTTAGCAAAAACCCCATTCCAGTTCTTTTATAGCTGTAAAGAGTTGCACCCCTACATAGTATTATAGTATTATAGACACGCTTATTTTAATAAATTTTATATGGTTATATTATCTACAATCATGTAAAGCATAGGTTCTCAACCTTTTTCGGCTCACCGCCCCCTTTTATTTATTTTTTTCCGCTCACCGCCCCCCCTTCCCCCTCCATTTTCTTTTAGCGCCCACCCCCCCCCCCCTTTCCTCCCGTCTGTACTATAGTTTCCGCAATTTGTTTAGGCGGACTAGACTTTTTGTGCGCTTAATTATCTTTAAAAAAACTGAAAAGGAAACACATTGTAAGAATTTATAGATACAAAAATTGCCTAATCAAAAGGTTTAAAGTTTAAATAAATCAATATTAATGTGAATTGTTGGCTGGTGTGTTGGTGGCACTGATTGCTAGCAATTTGTCTTTTTTTTGTTTCAATATTGGTTGCAAAAGCCTTAGGTCTAATAATCAGTAATATTTGTTATATTACAAAACATAACTTGTTCGGCATCACTATTGAATAAAATGTGGAAACATTTTTTTAATTAAAGGGAGATAATTAGCCCGTTTTATTTGAGCAAATATTTCTATTTTTTTTCTTTTATAAAAAATAAATGGCTTACAATTTAAAACTTTGAAATGATCAAACTGTAAAAAATATTTGAAAATTATATAAATATTATATGACTAAAGAATTTTTAATGTATATTTTCAAACATTACAATAACTACCCAGTTTGTATGATTACAACTTATCTATACCGCTTAACTTTAGTATTGTTCTGTACAATTTCCGAGGCTTTAAAAATCATTAAGGACATCTCAGTAAAAAATATCATAATATCATTATTATTAGCAGATGCTAGAGCGACATTTATCGGTCAGCAGGGTTGACAGTCCGGTGAACCAACCCCAGGACCAACCGGCTGCACACCATATTTGCCAAATACTGACCCCTACTTCATCGACAAGTCATTGCGATTCCTATTGCTTATTAATATAATAATATGTAGGCATACTGTTGGGGGATATCGATGGGGATATCAGATATTTAGCAGCACATTTACATCACATTTCATCCTCCAAAAACGAATCGATTCAAATAGCTGAGGTGTTCAAATTATATCAAATTGTACCGCCCACTTGCCCTTCACCGCCCCCCAATCGCCCCCGGGAATGTCATCGCCCCCCTAAAGCTTCTCACCGCCCACCGGGGGGCAATATCGCCCCCGTTGAGAACCTATGATGTAAAGTATACATATTATGAATATAATAGAAAGAAAGAAAATACACCGTTTATTTTCAAAACATAACAAAGAGTCCAAAAGCCCCATGTGGGCACATCTAGTCTAAGAGAAATATGGTCTATCCCTCGCGGGACTCAATGATGGTCTAACCAAATCTGATATCCAAATCTGATTTACAATATATTGTCTCTTCTTCTGATAGGGTCAGTTCTACGTAATAGGCAGAGCCTCTAATTTCATTCATTCTAAACACAGACCCTTACCAATGTATATACATTTTTTATACATTATTCCTAGGTCATCTTGATGAACTGGCTAGGCCTTACAGCTAGTGTTTGCATTTTCAAATTACTTTCATCAGAAATTGAGAAATTAGGAAATGTATTTCATAGCTGTAAGTTGATAAATGAGAAAGTTAATTTCAGGTTATACAGTTCATAATCTTTTTGTTTGTAGTTTTTTTTTTTTGTTTTTTTTTTAAACTTATTTGTTTGTTTTTACCATGGTTGATTTATTGTTTTAACTTTCAAGATGGGCATGTTAACTTATGGTAACATTTAAGGCATAGGCTCAAGCTGTTTTTTTTTTTTTCACTTAAGTCACCAGTCTAAATGTAGAATCCAATATGGTAAAATTACCCTACTGACCAAATTGGTCAAATGGCCAGTGAAGCAGCATTAACCCAGTTACTGTGGCCACAGTATACCATCAAAATGCCCAGCCGCTTTACTAATGTCAGGTGCCCATCTATAATCTGGGTAGACTCTGGGACACCCCTCCAGACCCAGAAACAAATCCTAGCCTTCACTATGATTTCAACCCAGAACCTTTGGTATCCCAGCCAAAAGCGCTGCCGCTCTGTCACCTTTGACTCCAAAATGCATGACTCTTATTTGATCAGTTAAACAAGACATCTTGTTTAATAAAATAACTTGGCTGACTGCATGGCTGGTGATAACAAAAATATCTGCACAGACACACAAATATATTATGAACAACAGTCCAAAGCAAAGAAGCCACAATTTATTTTCCAAATCAGGTGATAAGATCAAATTTCAAACACTGAGATTTTTGTTGTCATTATGTGTCAGCTGATTTACATTGTCTCAGTACACCATTTACATATATATATATAATTATATTATATCATACACATATTCAATGTAACTTATGTTATACATACATGTTATGTGAACAGTAATGTCCAATTACACCTTGGCTCATTACCAAACATAGTCATTATTAATATTATTATCATTCTTTTTTTTAATTATATATAAAATAATTACCTTCCCCCTTTTCAGTTGTTCGCCCCTCCCCCTGAAACTTAAAGAGGCATAAATTAACAAGTGAATGAAGAAAGATAGATCATTTTATACCAAACTAAAAAAAAAACTGAATTTCCAAAATCAATCCCATCATTCCTTTTTTCTCATAATATACACATGACAAGTTTATAGCTCCTTGCACCAAAGTTTCTCACAAACTTCCCCATCACATGCTCTCCCAGCATGGGGTAAAAATAGAAGCAGGGGCAACAACTACTGCATGAGAGGTTATCTCCCTCTCTCTCTCTCTCTTTTTTTTTTTGTTTTTAGCTCCCACCAAACAGAAAAAAGAAAAAAAAAAGGTGTGTTCAGCTCTAGAGCTGAAAGTGTTGCCAGGAAAACACAAATCACAGTCTTGACATTTTTAGTGTTTTAAAAATAACACCAACCTGGGTTGTTTAAAAGTTCTACTTATTGGAGACATTCAATTAACAAACACATACTGGTTAAAAGTTTTAAAAAAAAAAAGAGTAAACATATGAGTTTGGTCACATATTGTGCTGGGGGTCATAGCACTAAATCAGACACACAGACACACATTCTCATATAGTGTTTATGTCTGGATATACAATTTTAAGTTTACCTAAATGCCTGCGGATCAGTAGCCTACATTGGGTTAGATTTTAATCTCTTAATAATAACCTAATATAATATAATGAATGAATGAATATAATATAATAATAATAATAGTAACAATGACTTCACATCCCATTTAAAAACATCCCTTTCTCCTCCTGTCATGAATTAGCCCTTCTCCCCACCACCGCCAGCTCAAAGTTCTGATGTAATTTGCGGGACGGTACATTAAGCCTTTACAAAAATTCTAAAATACCGTATTATTTGCCTTTAGATAGATTTTTTTCCTTCTCTGAATAATAATCTATTTCTCCTTTTGTAAACAGCTAATTGTTATCTATCCATTTACCAGTAGAATTGATTGGTAAAATAAATAAAACTGAAAAAAAAAATACATTTCACACAAACAGAAAATTGTTTTTTTAAATATATCAATTAGCACAGCCTCCTTTTAAAATCTAAATGAATAATTAAAATTAAAACAAAATTCTGGTTCTGTTGGAAAACAATAAACACAATTTCTTTGTTCAAAAACAAATCTTTTCATTTTTCTAATAAAGCGATTCATGAACAACATCATGTTAATAATGGATGAGTGAATAAGGTTAGCCATTTGTTATGGTTTAACAGAATACATGTTTACAATGTTTTTGTTGGCCTTTTTTTTTTGTCTGAATAATGGCAAGGCAGTGGGATGGGCGTTGATCTTCTTTTTATTTCAGCCAATTTCTAATGTTAAGCTTTTTAATGGTTTTTCTTCATTGTTCCCAAATATAAAGGACAGTTTTGAAACCATGTATAACAGAACAGGATCTACTCTCAAAGTTTCCTAATTATTTTTCTTTTGTGTTTGCGATAAAAGCAAGATTGGCTAGTACTAAATGACTTAGGTTCTAACCTTACAGCTGGACAACCCCTGCTGCCCTGCAGGACAATTAATCTTAAAAATCTTCTTTCTAAAAGAAACATCTGTAACTTATATGATTAATGGTTTACAAGTGTAAGGCATGAGTTTCTGAGAAGAGTATTCTCATCCTATGCAATTCAATGGTTTAATTCTTGCATTAAATGATGCTTAAGTTTTCTGGTTTTCCTGAATAGCTCAAGTAACCCCTTCTGAATGCAACTGGAATAAAAAGAACTTTACTGCATAAAAAATGACTTTTTATCATCGCTTTTTTTATTAGCTTATTGTTTTCAATCTTGAATTTAAGGCTTTTTAGTTGTTTTTAAATTGATTTTAAACAAATTAAATGATGTGCCTTTTTTATAATCTCTAGCAAACATGTTCTATGCATTATATATAAACAAGCATTTTCAGGATTCAAAAGAGCCAGTGTGTGTTCTTTTCTGTGTTGGTTTAACTAATGGGGAAGTAATAACCTCTAGTTTCATTTTTCATAAACAAATAATGTACAACATAGGCTACATCTGCTTAAGGACATGAGGAAATAAAATACACAAGTCAGCATCATTCAATGTTTACTACTTTATAAAATGGAATTCAATCAAACAGTCTTCACCAGAATGCACATAAGACATACATAATATTTACTACAATGTCCATAGGTTATAAAACATTCAATACCCAACTTTCACACATGAATTTTTTTTTAAAAACAATAAAGCTAAATTTGAAACAGTTTTCTTAAAAGTTAATAAACAGTCCATCTCCAGTTCGTAATAAAACGGAGAGTTATAAGTCTAGTCTATACTTTCGTAAACCATAATTTACGCTCAACTAGACAAAATCCAATAACATTAAATTAATCTTTTTGGTTTAAAAAAAAATTAAAAAATTTTATTACTAAAGAATAATTTTCATGAATTATCTTTAGCACAAACACTTACAAATTGTGTTTAACAAACAAAGAAGCAAAGAATTGTGACCTCATTCAAGTGATTGAAAAGTAGATTGTTTTTCAATCACTTTATAAATGTATATATACATATAAATAATTGTATTTTACAGTATATAGTATAACTTATAAATTTAATATTATTCCACAAATGTTTGAAGAATGAACAAACAAAAAAAGCTTTTTTAAGTTTCTTACGCAAGATATGTTTCCACTTATCCATTTGGCCAAAGCCCCCTTCCCCCAACAAGGACGCTGAAAAGCTTTGACCATGAATTATATGAGAACTGCTTTTTTTTGTCTGCCCGTGATGTAGTGGACAGCGGTAGATCCCTCCGAGTGGTCAATGACTAGCCCATGAGTGGCGGTAGATCCTACGAGTGGTCAGTGACTAGCCCATGAGTAGCAGTAGATCCCTCTGAGTGGTCAGTGACTAGCCCATGAGTAGCAGTAGATCCCTCCAAGTGGTCAGTGACTAACCCATGAGCAGCGGTAGATCCCTCCGAGTGGTCAGTGACTAACCCATGAGCAGCGGTAGATCCCTCTGAGCGGCCAGTGACAAGCCCATGAGTAGCGGTAGATCCCTCTGAGCAGTTAGTGACTAGCCCACGAGCAGCGGTACATCGCTCCGAGCGGTCAGTGACTAGCCCATGAGTATCTCAATGACTTTTGAAAAAAGGCACACACAACGAAAAAATGTCTGGATCGTGTCTTTATCTATTTTCTTGTTAAAAACTGACAGCAACAAAAAAAACACAATAATAATATATTATAATAAACTTGTAAAGTTGTTCCGACAGGTTGTAATAAATATGTAGATCTCTTGGTCTGTCAGTTCCTCATTTAAAGGGAACAGTGATTGATTTCTGATGATTTCAGAAACTACTGAGAATGACACCGTTTGAAGCTGAATTTGCCCATTTTTATAATATTCTTGGAGAATCTCTTTTCTTTCTTTGCGAGGCCTTTTGTTTAATTTATGTATGAAGCTGAGCAGCTTCGGCCTCTGTGTGGGTTTGAGTGTGGCATTGAGCAAAACATAGGGGGAAATTACAAATAAACAAAAAAATGCTTCAAGTGCTGGGTTGCCCATGTCAAGAGAATCCTACCCAGGTCCTTCCTGATGATGTAGGGGAGGGAGATGGTAAAAAACAAACATGTTGGGTATTACGATAATGCTGCAATGTAGCCACATTAGATAAAATCAGCTGGATACGATTCGTTTTCTTCGTCAACATGAAATTTTTATTTTTTTAACAACCGCTGGCATGTATATTACAAAAACCATTAGTGAAAACTGTTAACTGTTAACTTCACCAATAGATTACCCTCAACCGAATCATACAGTTGTCACTGATAATAGCGGGTTGTACGTTTTCCCATCATTCATTTTGTTCCCGTGGGCTAACATTTCCTTAACCGTTGTGAAATTGTCAAACACTTTCTTTCCTTTGTGCTTCATCATCTTCCTGTGGCTCAGCTCAACAATGTTCACTTCTTTCTTCTCCTCGCTCTCTTTCAATGTCTCCATTTTGGCTTTCACCAGCAGCTCCTTCTTCCTCTTATAATCCTTTGCTTTCTCCAGGTGCCTCTTCCTGTCTTCCTTTGACCAGTAGCGGCCGGTTTTCATTTCCGACATGGCGTCGTCATCCGTGGTCATACCGCATCGCTCCTCGCTGATTTTTTTCGCCCTCTCCTTGAGCAGCTTGTTGCGCACGGGCCTTCTTGTGATGTACCTCGTACCATCAGGCCTGCGTTTCACCACCCACTCCATCTGACCGCTGTCCGAGGGGGGCGTCTGCCCAGGGCTGTTTCTGGCAGCGTCGAGGTTGCTGTCATTATTATTGCTTGGCTGGGGGGCATGCCCGGCAGAGCTGACGTGGCCGCGCACCCTGGCCTGCTGTTCCATCTGTTGCTGGAAGAGCTTTTGCTGGACAGCGATGGTGTGCTGAAGGTTGGCACGGTTTGTGTACATGACATCAGCACACCGGAGGTACAGGTCCTGCAGGGATTCCCCCATCTGTGATGGATGGGTCAGGCCTGATTTCATGCTCTCACTGATGCTCATAGCTTTGATGGTGTGAGAGGAGCTGGAGGATTTCTTGGCGTGGCCGTGGCCGCTGTCCCCGCTGGAATAATCCCTCGGCTTTGTCGGAGTCTGTGTCTGCTTCTCAGTGTCGCTGGTCACTATGGCCGAAGGGCCAGATGACGGTGTGGCCAGGCAAAGCATGGACCCGCTCAGCTCATGGCTGTTTTCATCGATGGTGGGGTTGAGTTCAAGTGTGAGCGGTGTGCTTCGGCACGACTCGCCCGTGTTGTAGGCGCTGGTGGTGGTCCACATGTCTTTGTCCTTGTCACAGATACCGGTGCTCATGTTGGAGCTGGACGTCGTGTTCGTGTGTGAGCTGAACTCTGAGTTCACGCCTCGGCAAGTCGATGACATGGTGGAGGACAGTGAAGAGGGGACGTTTGAGCCGTTGGTGTAGTTTTTGGATGACCCGTTCACACTGTAATTGTTATTCAAGCCTGGGGCCATGGTGACCGGGACACCTGTGTGGCTGGGGCTACCCGTGCCCCCCATACCAGGCTTGCGGGTTAGCCCAGCTTCGCCAGGGTGTTTTGCGTACTCCAGCCTTGTACCCATACGTGGGACAATGCGTGGACTTTTCTGGGTGTCGCCCCTGATGACAGATTCATTGTATCCTAGTCTCTCCCTCATGATGTGGTTCTCCACAAGGTCCTGGCACTCCACCTGTAGAATGAAAAAAATATTATTTTATTATTTTTTTTACATTAAATGATAACTATTGCTAAACAAAAAGTTTAATTTTCACAAATTTTGAATAATTAAACAATGACTGTGCAAATATCCCAAGGCCAAACTTGATGTGGGATTTAAAATAATACAAAAATTGTTACCAGTAACAAATCATAGTTAACAAGAGGCCAATTTATGAACTGCCTAGGTGACCAAACATGTTCTGCAACAGTGATGCTTAAAATGTCCTATAGTTTGCTTGATACTGGCAAAGTGTGTACTATATTAATAAAATATAATAACATGTTGATGTGTGTATTTGCTATGTTAATTATGTTATGGCCTTGTGCATTGCCCACCCTCTGATATAAAAAAAAAAATTTCCCATCATCTGTCTTCATAATTCAAAGACTAATTTCTTACGCAATAAATGAAGGAAATTAGCTAGTTACAATACTGTCTCAGCTGATCTTTACAAGAAGCAACTTGAAGACAAAGTTATTATAATCCATAATCTTTAAAAGAAAAATGTTTATCTTATCTTATATATTACAGACTATAAAAAAGATAATTGCATCCTACGCTAATCCTGTGGTCCGAGTCTAGTCTTACATCTTTATTAATGTTTTGAATGATATTAAGTTACTGGTTTTCCTAGTTTGTTCAGGCAACCCATTCCATGCCCGAATACCACTCGGGAAGAAAGAGTATTTATATGCATTTGTTCACTGATAAGGAAAGTGATTTTGTCTTTATGTTTATCTGAAATGTTACATTGACAGAAAGGGTGCCCAAATATTTAATTGTGCAAAATAGCGTAGTTCTTTCCTCTCACACCTGGCTTACAGATCTGGCTCATTAAAAACAAAAATTCTATTATCAGTTTACCTGAATCTCCTCCATCTCCTGGTTAAGAATGGCCAGCTCCCTCTCCAGGCTGCTCTCAGAGTCCTTGCGGTGGATGTTGTCCCTCCTCGGGGAGCCGCCCGCGTTGCCGGCCATCCTCGGATCAAACATGTCCCGCAGCTTGCTGCACATCTCACCTGGTATGTCGCTGGAGATGAGGCTGTCGTTGCTAGGGTGACGACCTTTGCAAGCCAAGATGGCGGGGTTCATGAAGCTGTCGTAATCAACAGTTTCCTATGCGAATAGAAAAGAGAGTTGTCATTTTTTAATGATACTAAAATGTTACTGCAGAGGTCATAACTGAACGTGAGGGCCTAGACTTTACTTGGGCCCAAGATTATTTTTTTCAATGATTAATGATTTAAATTTAACATCTAAACATTTTCAGGCCCGAAATTTTATTTTTTATTGATTACTCGCAAAACAACGTCTGAGGTCCCAAAGTTTTCATTTGCATTGCTTGTTTAGCATTGTTCTCTAAAAGTTATATTTTGTTAAAGCATGATTCTCATTTATATAGGATTTATTTTTAAATAATACAAATATTTATTTCAAGGTAAGATTATTTTTTTGTTTCCAACAAGATTGTGACAAGCTGCATTAAAATTTTGTCAATATTTAAAATATTTTGTATAAAAACAAAAAATGAATATGGGATTCTGGTCTCAGGTTTGAATACAAGTTGAATGACAGGTAAGGAAACGTGTCCCTGAGTCACTGATGGGTATTGTACTGGCCACACAATCCCCTCATATGTCTTGGTCATAGAAACTGGTGAATTCTGCGTAACTTGCCAATATAGTTTGAAAGGGATATAATAACTGCATGTATGAATAGGTTGGGGGAGAAGATGTAATAGGAGTTCCTAGTGTTGCCCTAGGTGTACTGAATGAAGACCTCACCTGTTCAGAACTCTCCTCGTTCCTGGTGCTCTCATCCGTCCTGCCAACTCCGCTGTCCTTTTCGTGCTTCTGGGAGGAGTTCTCCGTGGTGGCAGTATCAGTTGTGCCCCCTTCCTCATCAAGATGGCGCTAGTAGAATGATTAAAGAGCGGTTAATAGTTAGCTCTTTTTTTGGACTAGCAGCTAATGGTCAATAATGGTCATTATTCAAATCCAGTTAAAAAGATACCAGGATTTTCCCCACAGAATCTACCAAGGTAGGTCTAATGGGAAACTGATAATAGTTTGGGCAAGTAAAAGTGGATAAGCATGGTGCTGTATTTGGTGCTTATTCAGAATTATAGTTTGTATTTATTAGTAACCCATTCCTCTAGTTACTGCTACTGTCAGCTACTGAAATTGACATGGTAAGTTTGCCCTGTACAATGAAACTTCTCTAACCCCGAAGAATAAACTGGTCTGAAAAACTAACTGCCATAACATTGAGGCCAAGCTCATCATTCCCCTAAAGGTAAAATGGCGTGGGTGAGACTAGTGGGAGTGAAAATGTAAAAGTTGACCTACCCTGGCCAACATAGAGGCCATGAACTGCATGTTGTCATGGTGATGCTGCTCCAAGAGGTCCATGTGGAGGTCATCCAGTACAACGTTCGGCTCGTCCATGAAGCCATCGTCACACTGCCGGGATGAAAAGAGAGAACACATGAAGGTGAGTGAGTGCAACTTTTTTATTTACTCTAGACTTTGTGCATGGACTCCAGGTCACACTGTACATCGGGGAACGTGGATCAAAACAAGTGAGTGGGGAGGGGGGCTTGTTTTGTTGGGGGGAAAGGTTTTAGTGAAAGGGGAGGAGGGGGGGGTAGTCTACGTGACGTATCCCATGCCCTCAAGGGATGGGAGCTTTTGAAAGTAAGCATTCATTACCCCATTCAAAGAAATATATTTTTAAAATGCCTTTCTGAACAAATAATGAGTCCATCCTATAAAGTGAAGACATGACTTCCAGATTTCTGAGGTGCCGTAGCTAAATGTCAAATGGTTAGGTCATCTATACAGCAGCGTCTATTGTAGTGTGGAAGAGGGAGGCGCAAGTTAAGTTTTTTTTTTGCCTGTTCAGTTTTTTTTCCAACCCTTCTTCCTGCTTCTTCCTCCCTACCAGGTGCCACAGACAATTCTATGTATAACTGTATGTTGTGGGTTAATCAAAGTCTATTGGGTTTCTTTCAAGCTTTTCGTTGCAGTTCAAATTGAAAGTCTGGATGTTATTTAGTCTAGTTGAGTTTGCAATTTTTTAAAATATCAGTAGGCCTACGTTTCATTAGCTAGACAGTAATTTCGGAATCGCAAATCTGACTTATGGGAGGGGGGGGGGGGCATGTGTGACCTCACATCTTTGGCATATATTGGATAGAGCTTTGAATTGGTCTATGTTGGCATATATTGGATAGAGCTTTGAATTGGTCTATGTTGGCATATATTGGATAGAGCTTTGAATTGGTCTATGTTGGCATATATTGGATAGAGCTTTGAATTGGTCTATGTTGGCATATATTGGATAGAGCTTTGAATTGGTCTATGTTGGCATATATTGGATAGAGCTTTGAATTGGTCTATGTTGGCATATATTGGATAGAGCTTTGAATTGGTCTATGTTGGCATATATTGGATAGAGCTTTGAATTGGTCTATGTTGGCATATATTGGATAGAGCTTTGAATTGGTCTATGGTATTGGGCTGAAATCCTGATATTGGATTTGTTATTTCATTTGTAATGTATCATTTTCGGCTATATAACGGTAAATGATTAGATTAGTCAGGATATAACCTAGTGTTCAGATTATCTTTCACTGTGAGCTCCTGTTGTATAGAACAGAAACCAGAAATAAGTCACCTCTACAACACGCCCCCCCACACACAGAAACGAAAATAAAACAAGTCACCTACTTAAACAGCAGGGACCCTTTTTTTTTTCTTCTTCAAAACTTCGTGACTGGAGCGAGGGGCTGAATTTGACCCGCGGTCAGCCAGCGGGGGGGGGGGGGGGGGGGGTTGTGGGGGGGAGTAGGAGAGATATCATCCGAATGCACGTCAGTGAGATCAAAGGAACTCGGGTGATCCCCGCGCCCCCCCCCCCTCTCTATGTCTTTTCGGATTTGGACGGGAGAGCCGCGTGATCAGAATGGGGAGATAAATCTGTTACTGGAACGTGGCAATCACCGCGGGTTGTCTTTCCTTGGCCTCCAAATACTAATAATCTCCCCTTTGTAGTTTTTTTTATTTGTTATTGTTGTTTACTTGAAGGATTTTGTTTCTCCAGTTTATTCTGGACATCTGCGGGATTTTTTTTAATTATTATTATTATATTTTTTGGCAACAGGTGTATAAACATCTTCACTAGCTGAGTGCTTAGCTTTAAGGCTGGGCTTTTCTTTTGGCCTGCTTCATTTTTTCAAGAGCAAAACTTTTGTTGTTCCTTACATTACGGGTTTCAAACACACGACATTAACTTATTTCAGGCGGAGATAGAAGAAAACTGTTCAACTCCCCCCCCCCCCCCCCCCACACTAATAGCTCACTCACATCCCCCTCAATCTCATTTTTTTTTTCTTTTCCAGCCCTCGCATTGGCGTCATGTAAAGCAATATCGCGAGCGAGAATAAAAAATTTTAAAATAGAAAATGTGACGTCATCGTTTGAATTTTTGCTTTGTTTCTTAAAAACTTAAAATTAGTTTTATTTTCAAAAGAATAAGAAATATTTTTTTGTGTTTCGTTTCTTTTTCCAACAGGATGAGAGCCAACACGTGTAACTAACATGTGCATAAGCTTTTTTGTGTGTACATTACAGGTAGGTAGGCCTATACTCGTGCAGAAGCAGAGGTATTCAAAGGTGTAAACAGGTCAATGCTATGATTACTTTTTACATCCATTTTTTATTAAAAGGTCAAAAAGGTATGACATAAGAAGACCAAAATGAAAATCGTTGCTTAACGGTTCACTATAAGAAATTTAAAAACTGTCACTTTACAAAAAATGGTAGACTAGTAGATTAATAGTTAATATTTATATTCTTTACTTGAAGGTCCAATATATGAAAGTGTAGGCAATGTAAAATTGTTTGTTTTTTTTATTATGTTCATTATTAATTCATTAGCCACATAATGCTGAATGAAATTGCCATTTTATAATCGGTAGAAGTTTTCACTAAGTTAACTTCGTATGGTTTGCGATCAATACTCCGCACCAAATAAAATAAATAATAATCGTATCTTGTGAAGAATGTTTATGGAATGTAGATCTATGTAAACTACGAAAGGGTACAAATGTTCTAATTGCAAGAATTGCACTAAGATAGATTTGCAAGTTTGTCTTGCACACGAAAACCTTGCGATTTTAATTTTGGCTTTAAAAATATTTTTAAAACAAAACACATGTACTCGACCTGGCCTTCGCGATTTACCTTGTTTCCCGACATACGAGTTAGATTATATTATAGGGAACAAGTACTTATTTTGTTGTTTGCCTGTAAGCAGATTAATACCTTAAAGTGTGGAGAATGTCGGGCGCCAGACGAAAGGCGCCGCCTAGCCTACATAGAGCGTCTTTTTATCAAAACAATTACGTATATACAATCGATTTCCTAGGCGCGCGTGCTCGCTTTGAACAGGATAGCTTCACCCCGAGGGTTCTGGCGAAAATCAAAACGGTCACACACGCACATTGTTCTGTAGAGCCCACGTAGATAAATAGATAGATGATTGTAAATAGATAGATGATTGTAAATAGATAGATAGATAGATATAGATAGGTAGATAATTAAATAGATAAATAAATAGATAAATAGATAGAAAGATAAAAAGATAGATAAATAGATAGACAGACAGACAGACAGATAGATAGATAGATAGATAGATAGATAGATAGATAGATAGATAGATAGATAGATAGATAGACAGATAGATATAGAGAGAGAGAGACCGACAGACAGACAGACAGACAGATAGATAGATAGATCGATCGATCGATCGATAGATAGATAGATAGATAGATAGATAGATAGATAGATAGATAGATAGATAGATAGATAGATAGATAGATAGATAGATAGATAGATAGATAGATATTTTTAAACCAATGTGGTTTTGTTGTGCTTGTGTTGTTGTATCTCTAGAAAACGAAACAAATTCCCCACAACTTGTGTATTGATGGGTGTTGGGAAACTTAGATTTAAGACAACGGGAGGTAACGGTTTTTTCTTTTATTGCATTAGCTTTGAGGGCGTGGAGAGAGGGGGGAAGATAGACAAGTGTTGGGTAAGGGGGCTGGTGGTGAGGGTGCTTGCAGGAGATGTTGACCTTGACCTACCTGTAGCTGCGCACGTGCCACTGTCAGAGTTATATCGGTGCCGTTGCCAGAAAACAAAGAGATAGCCTCAGATCTGCTGCGGACATCAACACCGTTGATCTAGATAAGAGGGAGTAAAGAAGAAAAAACAAAGATGAAGAAAAACTAAAAAAAGCAGAAACTATATTATATGAAAGGTAAAGGAAGAAACTTGTAGAACTCTCTACTTGAAAACTGGATTTTAAGAAATAGTTTTAAACACATTATTACCCAACAATTCTATGAAGTAAAGTGAGGTTACGTGTGTGTGTGTGTGTGATTAAAAGTGGTACACGTAAAATCTCTTTGGTTTTAGGGTTGTTGTTTTTTTTACTGGGGAGGTTTTGTGTGTTGTGTACGGTGGGCAATTTGCATGGGTTGGGGAGGGGAGGGAAGAGGGCCCGGGGGAGGGCGGCATTTTTCTCCCTATACCATCAGTTTAGTTTGTTTTTTTACTTAAGGCTTTCACAACCGGAAGATTTTACCGGAACCGGGTTTTCTGATCTGGGTCTCTTCAAAACCATGTACCCGGTTATATACCCGGTCCTGAGAAATTTATTAAAAAATAAAACAAACAGTTTATTGTGTAAATAAAGTAAAGATATGTATTGTCCTTCTCAAAGTTTGTATCTATTTATATATTTTCACTTCATTTCTATTTGTTTAAAAAGTTTGTTGAAAAATTTGAATGTTAAAAAAATTTAATCTCACAATTTAAACCGAAAAGCGGGTAATGGGGCCTCCTGAGAACCGTTTTTTTTATTATTGGTTTTTGAAAAAGTCCGAGTTACTCGTGTTATCCACTTCTGAAAGCCGTATTTAATTAAAACCTATACGATTGCAAGTAAGATACATGATTTTGTTTATTCTATGAAACGCACATGTTGTTCTATGTGAAAAGACGAGCACTTCTGGTTTTATTTGGGAAATATATTTTAAAATGTACTTGAGATGGTTCTATATTCAATGTGTTTAGTTTGTTTTTTTACATGGCCAGGAAAAAACACCAAATGGCAGCACTCATACTGAGAAGAATATATGATAGGTTTAAGGAAGTGCAGTGGAAAAGGGGGGGGGGGTCCAAGCTAGCTCGAAAAACATTATCAGATAGGGTCTAAATGGAAGGTTGTGGTGAAGCAGGCGATAAAGCGATCATTGGAGTGTAAATCAGCATGGATGGAATTGATTATCTACATTGCCATTTTAAATGTTTAGTCGTTCCGTTTTATGAATTGACATTAACTGCTACTTCAAAATCCTTGCCACTTGCCAACTAAAAGAGTGATGCATTGAGAAGTGTTGTCTTACCTGAACGATTTGGTCACCTTCCCTGATTCGGCCATCGCGTCCAGCAATGCTGCAGGGATCAACCTGAAAAAAGGGAATCAACTGGGTTAACAACGTTAGATCTTTGACGAATCCGTCCATACCACTCCCACCACCACACAAATTATAATCCTTAATATGCCCAAAATAAATTTGAGCAGAACGTCATAGTTGTCTGCAAGGGTGGTTGGTGCAAACAAAAATCTAGTTTTTTTTTATAGTGTTTCCAATTCTAGCTGAGACAAAATGGGCGCCAGACCTCAGTTTAAAGACGTTAAGGTGGTCGGGCATTGTGGCTGGCCAAACCATTGCCTGAGTGTGTTCTAGCCAAACAAACTGATTTCAGATTAGAGCTTTGGACTGAAATGCTATGACTATGAGAGAATTGCTTACATTTCTTCTTCTGATTTATTTTATGTTGCTGTTTTTTTTTTTTTCATTTTAAGAATGGTCATTACTACTACCATTATTTTTATCAACCTACAAAATTAACAAAAGGAAACCATAAAAAGTACCGTGGCCTACTGACCGACCTCATCACACATTAAAACCATTAGGTGATAAGCGTATAGTAAGCGTGAGTAAGGGCGGATGGAGGGTGGGGGAGGGGCATGTAACGATCTCACTCACCTCACTAATAAATATTTCCGTAAGTTCGTCCTCCAGAGAGCCGTAGCACAGAGTTAATCCGAGTTTTTCATCACTCGACGTCCGCCTCAGTAAGACTTCCTGCGAGAGGAGGAGAGACAAGGGAAAAGACAACTTTACAGGATGCTTCAGTGACTTTGGCATAGTCCGATAATTAATTATGTCCCCCTGGTTTCTTAGTCATCGCTGGGCGCCTACCAGCCGTTTATGTCTTCATGCATACTTGATGGCTAAGAATGGTCTAGTTCTCCAATAGTTCAATAGTTCAACAGTCTAAGTTTCTATTAGTCTAAACTCTAAACTACTGTGTCTAGATTTCTATTTATCATACTTTGTGAATTTAACTTTTAAAACTTAAATTATGACGCACAAAAAGTTTAAAAATCACCGTACACATTATAAACAGTTTATATACAAAAGTTCCTCTAAGAAACATTTTGAACAGCTTTTAATGTCCGGCCTCCTTGAAAATCAAACCAAATGTTTACTTAGCAAATTTTACCTAATCTCAAATTTGTTTAATTAGTAGAAAGATGAACTGTTAAGCCTTCATTCACATCGTGTAAAGAAAGCTACAGTATGTCTATTAATACTGCTATTTATTACTTCCTTATTTATACTTACGACAATAACGGTTTAGAAAAAAAACATAAGTAATGTGTATTTTGTATTTTTATACGTATACATAAAGTGTAATTTATCATAGACAATTTTATATATTTTTGTTAATTATTTTTCCATATAGCTAAACAGTGCTGATAAGCATCTTTTAATCAAAACAGATTAGTTATCAGCAATCTTATGTGGTAGCCACACTATTTTCGCTACTTCATACAGACATTTTTTTTGCTACAGGTTTACTAGTTTTAGAATAGGACGTTTGATTACACATAAACAAAAAATTTTTATGAACATAATATAATACAAAGATATATCCAAACACCGACAAACAGCAGTAGTGACTAGATGCTATGCGTTTATAGATAGTATAATCTAATATATTTTTGTCTATGACTAGCTGAACACGGTAGATATTCAGAGATATTTTTAAACCATCGTGGTTTTGTTGTGCGTGTATTGTTGCATTTTGTATTGTCTGATTTCTGTTTTTATTTAATATATTATTATTATTATAAATAAAGTTTTAAGTTTTCCCCTATGTAAAGTAGGACTTACATTACTTGATGGATAATAACGTGGGTAGATTTAACATAGTCTAGTTCTATCAGAACAAAATGTGTCTCTAATACGTGTCTGCCTGTGAATTTATTCTTTGCTGTTGTTCTCTGTAGACGTGTTCATGTTAGTGGTTGGAAGTTGTATTTTAACTTATTACAACTTGAATCCACAGGTAGATGGAATCGCGGTTAATGCAATCATCATTAAAGATTGTGTCAACACTGCAGCAGCATCAATATTGAATCAACGTAAACGCGTCTCATCAATCTAGCATCCGATCTCTCTCGGCATCAGCGGCAAACCTTCTGTCCTTATGAATGAGCCCCCCCCCCTCCCACGGTCAGCTCCCACATCTCCACATCTCCACCCCCCTCCCGAGTCACTACTAAGTCTATTTCTCTATATGTCACAGACTCACACGCACATACACACGCATACACACATACATACACACATACATACACATACCACCTATACTCAGCCCATGCACATTTCTATTTGGAAAATGTGGCGCGCGGTTCATAAGCCTTAGCCCATGGCTAGTGAGGACACGCCATGGAGTCACTGGGAGGGAGAAAAAAAGGGGGGGGGGGATTGCAATTATTGTTACCTCCTTGTTGTATCATTTACAACCCCCCCCCCCCCCCATTCACCAAGAGAATTTTAAAACTTCCAGTGGCCCGCGGCTTGTAAAATACGAAACTACGCATCACGACTCAAGAAATTGGTTGATGTTTTTGTTGTGTTTTATTTTTGTCTAAACGCCAAACTGATGAAAAATTGAATCTTTTGGAATCTAGACCGAAGTCAGACATTTTTAGATAATATTTTCTTAAGGATTTTATGATTGGGTTGGGACAAAGCCAACCTTAACTCGCAAACCTTTTCCAAAATGAACAATATTACAAAAAATTCAGAAAAAGATATTTAAAAAAACAACACAATCTTCTAAGGACAAATGTATTTAAGTTCTTACTTCCCTAATGGCGTCTTGTCCGTGGACTTATAATAATATGTCGTCTGACAAAGGAAAACCAAGAAATCGACATATATTTAAGACCTTTCTTAGTGTCTGGAGAGTGGTCAAAAGTTTACCGGCCACTGTTGCGTACCTGAGATCAGTTTGGGGAAAGTGGAGGGAAAATCTGACCACACTGTGCTGGTTACACAATCCGCTCGTCGAAGCTCTGAAAACACTTTAGTGTAATTACAAGAGAAAGCTGCCCGCCCCCACAAGGCATAATATGGATTTAAAAAAAAAAAAAGGTCCACAAGAAATTCTTTACTTTATCTGTACATTAAAGTCCCCCTCCTTCCCTTTTGCATGTTTAATACACTACTTTACTAACACAGATATATTGATTTCTGTAGACAGTTTACGAGTTTATTCCTAAGTTTATGTTCTGGAAAAAAAATTTTTCACGAAGCCAGAGAAATTCTAGACATCGGGACAACGAAGGCATGCACGAGGGACAAATCTACACAAAACGCATTTTTTATATCTAATTTCCGCAACAAACCAGTTGTCCAATTTTAACTTAGGGGAGGGAGGATGAAGAAAAAGTGAATTCAAACGAAATTTGTCACCGCAAAATATTTTTTGTTCTGTGTGGTCAGCGGAAGAGTCCAGGAACTGTTTCACAAACTTATGACTTGTGCATTGTCACGTCAACGCCTTGAAAATTATTAACTAACGTGAATTATCACGTCATGACCTTGAATCATATGAACATACGTGAACTGTCACGTCGTGACCTTGAAAGTTATCAACTGGCGTGGATTGTCACTTCGTGGCCTAGAATCATATTAACATACGTGAATTGTCACGTCGTGACCTTGAATAATATTAACATACAGTGAATTGTCACGGTCGTGAGACCTGGCCCCGAATGCTCGTTCGTTTCTTTACAAACAAAAAAAACAAAAAAACGTACACTATGACCATGAAAACTTACCATCATTTCTTCTTCTTTTTTTTTCATTTCTCACAAATTTAGGATATTTGTAATTGGAATCATCATGTCGCCCCTCCCCTCCCCCTTCCCATATCCCCATAGCCCGCTTTGAAAAAAAAATGAATATTTATTTCAATAGTGCCACATTATAGTTCTATAGATCTTCTCTCAGCGAAGTTCTATTTATTACATTACTCTCTCACACTTCACTCACACACACACACACACACATACACTAGAACTGCACACATCTATTGACCCCCCCCCCCCAATCTTTCCATCACTAAACTTACAAAAACCACCCAATCATCTCGCTCGTTATTTCCATCATGCAAATCTTTCGGAACGAGGCGATGACAAGTGAGAGAAGGAGGGAGAGGGGGGTCCTTCATTTTTTCTTTTCTTTATTTTTTTATTTAAATCCAGATTTATTTATTTAATATTTTTTTTTTTTTGTAAAAAGAAATTTTGATAGAAATATGACGTTTAAGAAAATAAAGAAATTTTATGCTTGCTGGAAGACTGGGAAGAGTCAGTTGCGATGGGATTGGAGGTTAGGTCTGGGTTCTCCTTGCATTGACCTTTGATCCTACCGATGAGACGGATCTTTTGCTCGTGAAATGATTGATTGATAAAAATATCAGAGCGGCAAGGTTGTTTTTTTTTTCTTAATGTTTCGTGTGTGTTGTTTTTTTTCATTCATTGGGGCTAAAATCTAAACTGGAGGGCCATGGCGAGGGCTTTAACTCAAATTGGGGTGAATGAAAGAAAGATGCACAGAAAGAAATGCTTCAGAAATTTCACTCCCCCCCCCCCTCCCTTCCCCCTTTTCTTTCCCTCGTGTCTCTTTTCCGCCTCAGCATTTTTACGCGAGATAAAAAGAGTGAGCGAAAGAAACAAACATGATATCTTTTTATTTCTTTCCTTCTCTCTGTTCAAGTTCAAAACGAGATCAGTAATGGGGAATATATTCAGAAGAAACGCGATGAGAGTCTCACGGGCGAGCAAGGGAGCGGTGGGACAAGGGGGAGATAAATGGGCCAACAAGACAGGGGAATTAAGTGGATATCTAAAATCAACAAGTGGAAAACGACATTTATTAAACATTGAAACCTGCATGACCCCCCCCCCCTTCTCCTCTTCCCAGCCTCCCTGTCTCTTTTCTCCTCTCCCTCCCTTCCTCCACCCTCTCTTAAGACCACGTGGCCACAAATATAAAAAAAACTAACCCCGTTTGCTCCTAACGTCACTCACCAACACCCTCTCTCCTCATCCTCCCAAAGCATCTACATTCCCCAGAAATCCCACTCTTGTGGTAATAATGCACGTGTTTGTTCTCCCTCCTACCTCACCACATCCTTACACCACCCCTCCCAGAGTGTACATACATTGAGCAATAAGTAATGATTGGCCATGGTGGAGCAGGAGAAAGGAAGATTCTGGTGGGCCAGATAGTGGTCACGTGGTCATGGTGACTTGGACAAGCAAAGGACATTGTTTGGTGTTTTATGGTTTTGTTGTTCTTTACATCCGAACGTTGGCGTTGTTGGTGTTGTTGTTGTTCATCTCCTTCAATTACTCGGAACATACACCGTGTCATAATATGGCAAAAGGTGTCATTTACAAGGAAACTATTATATGTTGAGATGTCCTTCTCTTCTTTCGCAATATCAAGGCTTGAAGATCATTCCCTGTTTTTGACCGTTTCAGGAAATCTCATTAACCTTTCAAGTCATACGTCAATCTGTCATTTATATGCCACAAAGCAAAAGCTTTGATATATGCTATTGACCTTTGAACCAAAAAGCATTAACTGGATATACTTTAGCGTCTTTTGAAATATTGTTGTTGTTTTTTATTCCAAGTAAATCTTTATATGCCGTATTGAAAAGTTTGTTTGGTTTTCAAAATCAATATTCCCTAAGCCAATAGTCCCCATTGAACTGTTTTGAATTCCCCAGTTTGAGGACCACCGTCAATGTTCCCCGTCATCAAAACTACCACCAAAAATAATAAACCAAAGGGAGATAACACATACACACACACACAAACGGGGGGAGATACCAAACGTTTGAAGCCGGATTCTGTTTCCCGCCTTTTGTATCCGAAATAGCATAAACTTGGGGATCAAGCAGACGGGAATGGCTGACTCCGTATCTGCTATGTTTGTTGCATTCCTGTCTCACTCCAAGTCACACCCCGCTCCTTCCTCTCTACCCGATACTCTACACTCCCGGCCCTTAGGCAACCTTTTACAACAAAAAAAATATTTAATTTTAGTGGTTTCAACCTAAAGGTGCAGCAGGACTTGTGTTAGTACTCGACTTTGCAAACTCGACAGATAGCTCGTTCTATTATTATCATCTCTCGCGAACTGGATTACTCGCTGAACGACTAGGGATGATATTCTACAGTGAAATTAAACAAAGCTATCCAGTATTGAGTAGTATTGGGCTAATGAAAGAACTTTAGGCCTACTGTTTGGCGAGAATTCGCTACTGTAGTATAACGAATATGATTCATGTACGGTAAATAAGTAATACAAAAAAAAAATCTAAAAATTGCCACAAGTTAGAGAAAGTCTTTCTTGCAAGGGTTGACTCTCACCGAAGCCCTAGGTCAGGGGTCGGCAACTCTTTGATAACAGTGTGCCAAGGTGGGATTTCTAATTCATTCAGCGTGCCAAACGCCTTGAAGTAATCATGTCCTTGCACTCAATGTTTTGTAGAAGACACATGCATTATTGCTTTTTTTTGGCGTGTTCTGCGTGCCCTTGAAAATCGCTCTGCGTGCCATGGTTGGCACGCGCGCCGTAAGTTGCCGACCCCTGTCCTAGGTGACTCTTTGTTGTTATTGTTGTTTTTTTCTTAGTTTTATAATGTGGCTATAAAATACTCCAAGCCCCCTTAGATGAAGTCCGATTAGCCCCATTTACCCTTATTCCGCTTCTGGTGGGGGAGGCTAGCGGGCGGAGGGGAGTAAAGGAGCGGTAAGGCCAATAATACCATTTTTTAAAATTTCAGCTAGGCTCGAGTTCTAGGGGTCAACTCAAAGAACGGCTCACCGAACGACTCGCGTATTAAATCATAGATACGCGCCTCTCGCCTTGCTCTTGTGTCAGATAAATCTATCAATCCATCAATCAATTCAACTCCGTTGGAGTTATGTATGACTCAATCAGCCGTCCGTCCCTGTGGTGCCTAGGCGACTCTGTATCATGACTCACTCAAATGACGCCGCCATAAGATCGGCTTGTTGCCAGTTCGGGCTTTATTATTTCTTTATTTTCTTTTTTTGTATGGGCATCTGATACATTTTTAACGAGGAAATCACGAGGACATAAACACATTTATCTCCTTAACTCCCGCCACATGCTAGACTTAAAAGCTTAATGAATAATTTTCAACGCAACGATAAATTGCCGTTCTATATGAGCAACTAGTTAACTAAATTGGAAAAAATGGAAACATTTCTTTAGGCAAACAAACAAAACAAAAAAAAAGTTACAGCGAATTCGGTCTGTCATTCGTTCAATATTTCTCCAAGAAGAACAAGAAGAAAACATTACCGAGGGTGTTGCGAGGGGGTGGGGCGGGGAGTGAGGGTAAAAATGAGAGAGAGAAGAAGGGCTAAAGACTGATCACATGACTCACACGTGATCACATGGTGGGAATAAGAAATCTTCCCAGCGTCCACCAAGATTGGATATGACCAGAACATATTAGCGGTACACTAGCCGGGGCGAGATAGTTTTTTTTTGGTGGACAGGGCGAATTGGGGGAGACGGCGCCCGGCGACTATTGACCGACTGACACAACGCACAAAGTAATGACTTGTTAACTTGCAAGCACCATTTTTTTTTAATTTTTCCGATTTAAGTTGTGGATGGTGTGGCGGGAGAGTGACACGCGAGCAATGTCGGTGAGCACAATATTGATACGAGGGGGGAAAGTGGACAACGAGGGGGGAAAGTGGACAAAACTATTTAAAACTAAAACGCCACACAAGACAAAAATGCCCCCCCCCCCAAAAAAAAAAATCACAAAAATATATAAACACCTTTTCACCCCCCCCCTCCATAGACTAACACAATCTAGCAAAAGTTTACTTGTAGCTAGTCAACGACAAGAACAGTAGGCCATTAGATGTGTTTAACGAGGCATTAGATGTGTTTAACGAGACATTAGATGTGTTTAACGAGACATTAGATGTGTTTAACGAGACATTAGATGTGTTTAACGAGACATTAGATGTGTTTAACGAGACATTAGATGTGTTTAACGAGACATTAGATGTGTTTAACGAGACATTAGATGTGTTTAACGAGACATCACTGTGTGTTCAGATATTATGTATTTAAAATCAACTGTTGTTCCTTTAAATGCGTAATTGGATCTTGTACTTCCAACAAGTGTAGCATGCTGGGTAGGTAACTTTTCTAATTATGGATCTATCCTTACTACAACATTTGTTTACTTGTATTCTACTTAAGTCATAAACATGTTATGTAACATAATATTAAATAGCACAATAATTTTGAAAAAAATCCAATAAGTTAAAAAAAAAATTTTTTAAGTTGTCTAAGGAACTAGGCGGCTGAAAATTTCACCGAGTGGTTTAATTGGCATTAAAGAAATCAATGGTAATGAAAAAAAAGAAACTGCATTTTTAACTGAACTAAAATTGTAACATTAATTTTATGTTTCTAATAGCGGTAACCTTTTTTTTTTAACGTTAAGTATACCTTTTTGACCCACCAAATAAATGGTCCATATGACTAACGGAGGCTAATTAAGCTTAATAATAATAATAATAATGACATTTGTATAGCGCTGCCAACAAGCATAATGCAAGCTCAGAGCGCATTTAACATACAAATAAAAATACGGATACAATCTATAGGCTAGGAGATAAAAAAAACTAAATGATGATTCAAAACTTTACAAACATGGAACAAATTAAACAACCAAAACAAAATAACCGACCTAACATACAAGTAAGACAGTAGGGCTCAAAGCATTTTAATTCAGATAAATATTGAAATAATGAGTTTTTAAGTTCTTTTTGAAGTAATCAATGGAGCTTGTTTGCCTGAGTTGAATGGGAAGTAGATTCCACACCTTCGGACCGGATACTGAGAAGGCTCTAAGGCCAACGGTCGTCAGGGAGAAACGGGGCTCTTCCAGAAGCGATGAGTTGGCAGAACGAAGTGTTCTTTGCGAGACATAAGGTCTGATTAGTACCTTGAGATAGGACGGAAACTCGTTATTAAAAATGCACTGATGGCAAAGTAGCGCCACTTTATACTCAATTCTGGCTTTCACGGGGAGCCAATGGAGCGAGCGTATAAGGGCGGTTCCCGAGTCTCGCCTTGATTTACGCATGACCTAGCGCGCAGTACTGGTCTGTATTCTCTGTAGCCTGGCGATTTACAACTATTCCAACTGTTTTTATAAAATGTGTAAATATAAAAGTGAGTACGTATTACGTATGAGTACTCAGTGTAGTGACTATATTTAGACACTGCTATTTGCACTACGCCATGTACACTGCATACATATTTTTTTCTCGCAGTACAGCGATGATGGACACCGCCATCTTGTTGACCTCATTCCAACTGGAACGTTTAGTCGTCGCCAATTATTTCCAGCATCAAAAAGAATTATCTCCCTCCTGGCTAAATATAAAGGCGCGTGCCGTGGACGAGAAAAGGTGTGGGAGGGGTGGGGAGAGACGAGTGCACGGCGAGAGTTGGAACTGTGCAAAGTGTTTATTTTTAGAATCATGCTTGCGTCACGCATGCATCAAGAAATTCCACGCTGGACTTCTGTTTTATTTAAACTGTCAGTCCCGGATAAACATCTCCTTCATTCGGGAAATTCCCGTTATTATCACATTACTTTCCGTCTATATATATATATATATACATATAATAATTCCTGCTATTGTCCCATTACTTCCCGTCTCTCTCTCTCTCTCTCTCTCTCTAT
The DNA here is from genome assembly GCA_949126835.1 of Anisus vortex. Taxonomy (NCBI): domain Eukaryota; kingdom Metazoa; phylum Mollusca; class Gastropoda; family Planorbidae; genus Anisus; species Anisus vortex. The sequence goes on from OX421496.1 coordinate 39,064,901, forward strand.
ATATATATATATATATATATATATATATATATATATATTAATTCCCGCTCTTATCACATTACTTTCCGTCTATATATATATATATATATATATATATATATATATATATATATATATAGGTTAATTCCTGCTATTATCCCATTACTTCCCGTATATATATATATATATATATATATATATATATATAGGTTAATTCCCGCTATTATCCCATTACTTCACGTCTCTCTCTCTGTATAGATATATTAATTCCTGCTATTATCCCATTACTTCCCGTATATATATATAGGTTAATTCCTGCTATTATCCCATTACTTCCCGTATATATATATATATTAATGTCTATGATGAAAACGCTACCTTAGTAAATGAATTCAGTAAATGGGAAAAATGCAGAGATCAACACTACAGAAAGAAAGCAACAGTAGAAACAAATCAAGGGCCCGGATGTTGTTGGAATGTGCTCCCCTCGCGATGCCCACATAAGATATCGTAGTCACCGTGAAGGCCACACGATCCACTGAGCTGCGGTGCATAAAGAAACCATTAATTCTATGCAAGCCAGGGGTTTGGAAAAAGTCTTCAAATTATCCATATTTTTTTTAATTTGATAATTTTTTGATAATATTGTCTGTTGACCAACAACTTTTAAAATAAAATATGTACAAGGGATTTAGACGTAATGGGTGTGGCTAGTCATAAGTCTATGTGGTTATCTATGCAAGCTAATGTGTATGTTTGTGTGTTTGATTCTGACTGAGCGAATGGCGTGTGCGCGCGTGCGTTTAAGAGCGCGTGCGTGTGTGTGTGTGTATTTGCGAGTGTGTTGTAATTGTGGGCAGTCCATTTGTCCAGCTGTGCCGACGGCCGCAGGATCAGAGAGAATAGACAATGTGGCTGACCTAGAACCTGAAGGCAATCCCCCGCGTGAATCATAAACCAAAAAGCACTTTGACTGGCACTTTTGAAAGGTGGACCTAATTAGCACTTTAAAACACGACCCACGTTTCGCCATCATCACAAGACGCAAACAAAAAAATGTCGATCTCACTTCCAATACGACGTCACATAGCTCTGCAAAAAAACTGTCTCTAGAATATAAAATAAAACATCATACGTCCAATTTCAAAATGAACTTGTTTAAACTTGTGTTTAAGAGGAAAAAAGATGCGTATTGTTTATGTGATGTCACATTGTTTAAACACTCCCCTCCCCATCGTCACGAATGTTTGACCACTCCCACCACAACCCTCTTTTTTCCAGGTGCGTTTATGGACGACCCCTTAGGCACAAATTCCACTTTGACTCGAGACACATATCAATGTATGGACTAGTAAAAAAAGAAAAAAAAAGAAAGAGAGATGAAAGGGTTAAACTGTACAGACACAATCAAACAATCACATTAACTCTCAACAGTCCAAGATAAGACTAGGAGCTTTTTCAACCAAACACTAAACGACTAAAAAAAGATTTGCTTTGGAAAAGAGGGAGTTGGGGGGGGGGAGAAGCCTCCAGGACTGGAAGGTGGTGGGGGGGGGGGGGGGGGCAGGACTGGAAGGTGGTGGCTCATGATCCCATTGCCTGAAAGAGATAAGGCGCCCCGCGGCGTTCTTTTGTTACCCAGTTACTCGATGTCGCGGGATAAAATTGGCGGTGTACAAAAATATCCCTGACCGACGCCTTATCGAGGGCTGATTTTAAGTGGAATTGTGAGGGTGTGGGTTGTGAGGTAGTGGAGGGGAAGGGGGTCGTGAGCACTCGACGACAGCAGCAGACTCTTGTCACTTGATCGGTGCCCCCCCCCCTCTCTCTTTTTTCCCTCGCGCCCATTCTCGGTCGCCACACCCAACGCAAACTAAATATACAAGCACACCTGAAGTGTTTTCTTTATGGGCTGGTTCTAATTAGTGCTTGTTTAGCGGAAATATAGCCCAATATTTTAGCAGGTAGAAATCTTATTTTTCCGCACATTTTAAGTGGCGGTTAGGCTTGAAACAACGTATTTTATTACACGCATGAAAGTTCCCAATTCAAATCATAAACAAGGGAGTGCAGCCGCAAAAAAATACAGATGAATTATCTCAGACAGTTACATCTACACACGCCAAAGATACACTGGCACATAAAAACAAAGCAGTTTATTGAAACCATGGGCCTGTGCATTAAAATGGCGATACGCAAGTAAACATTAGAAGCGGGAAATGTAAAAGTTGACCCCTGATCTATTAACAACACATGTCCATGTTTTGATTTCAAGTAAATAGAATAAATCTAATATAGACTAAAGTTTTGCTCTATATAAACAAAAAACGTGTATGCTTTTACAAAATAGTTTCATCCAAATTTGTTTAATATAACTCTTATTATAATTCCATTTTTGTTGTGCTAATGTTATCTTCTATTCTAAATTCTAAACATAAAAGTAGCAGGCGGGACACACACATTGAGATGCCGAGGATTGCAACGAGTGGAGATAAAGGGCAAGTGCCCCCCCCCCCACGTGGTGGTAAAATGAGATCACATCCGTTTTGTACAATTATCTCCCCCTGAGACTACTCACGTCTGCTAACCACTAAGATTTTTTTTTACATTAGAGAGATATACACATCATATTAGCAGGACCTTTTAATAACAATAACAACAAATGATGTGCGAATTAGGATTCAACATAGTTGTTTAACGTTGTTTTTTGTTGTTGCACTATTTTCTTATGTCACAATAATAACTGCAACAACTAGATTCTATTTGATATTAGAGAATATGAGATTGAATCGTATTTGTAATGTTTTATGTGGCCTGAATTATTTCCCCGGAATTATATAATAATATAAGGTTGAAAGTTGTTTTTCCATGGGAACATGTTGTATATATAGCACTATTAAAAAATAGACATAAACATTTGTATAAAAGGCACAACAAAGGCATCGTTCTGAATGCATCATTAT